>JANUWF010003374.1:261319-930739 GCA_026120185.1 Voacanga thouarsii | reverse complement strand
GCTAGGGCTCGTAAATCTGCGCCGGTTGTGCGCTGTGTTCGGGTCGCCGTTGTGCAGGCTGAAGCCGACGCCGGTTTGGCTGCTTGGGGCCGGTGCTGGCTGTCCGCTAGAAGGCCTCCTTTTGTCAAGTTTCATCCATCTTTGTTGCCGGCTTGAGTTCTTGTTGGGGTTCTTCTTCGATAGTCATCAAAATGAGCTCTTGGCTAGCTTCCTCAACCTTCCAACCCTCATCCATTCTCAAGCATTGTTTTATGAGTAAATGAAACTCATCTTGAAGCTTCTTAGACCTAGATCTTGTCATCGGCCTTTGTCCTTTCATAGTCACGCCTCCCCCTCTTTGATCGTAATAATAAGGCAGTGTTTCATTAGAAAGAGAAGTTATTGTGACCAAATTATAATTAGTTATAATTATGGTCCAAATTGTAATTGTGAGAACTTGATGTTTCAAATTATAATTAGTGAATTCTAATAGGATTAAAATTCTCAATTTTAGTAGGGTTTTTCAATTTATGTGTATGATATACTCGAAACCCTAGCAGAGGTTGGGTTCATGGACACCCTAGGCAGCAAAGTCCATATCCATACCACATAATCGCTTTATTACCATGATTATCAATTATTTGATTTATTGATTTTTATGCATGTCGTTCAATGAAATCTCTAAATGGAACAAATCCCTCAATTAATATTAAACCTAATTTCTTTCATTAATATAGTAAGAACGAGAATCCTTTTTCGAGACCATGTTGTTGGGCAAACCCAAGCCTACTTGACATCGGGCATGTTCAAGCTATGGAGTTAAATTCCTTTGAAATTAAATTCCTGATTAATGGTTTAGGTTTAACTAAATTCTTTATCCCGATTGGGCAAACTCAAGCATAAAGAAATTTAGAGAAAAAGTTGAAGTAGCTCAAAAGGCTTTAAGATAAAAAGTTGTTAATCACCTAATGATCCGGTAGGTACATACTGTGTAATTAGTGTTGTATACCTACTAATGAACTTAAGGGTGCTTGTTAGGCAAACTCAAGATTGTTCTTGAGGAATTTGGATACCGGTCCACTAGGAAAGATTCCAACGGGCTTTCCCGAATCAGCAGTGGGGGCTATTTGTTTGAGTAAAATAGTAAAAACGCATTTAATTAAAGTCTTAAATTTTTACATATCATGTGAATATACAAGTAGCTAATGCTCTCTATTTTATATCTAGGTCACTTGCATCATGTCTACAAACATAAACCTACGTAGAATCTTGGAAACCAACAATTTAATCGAATTAAACTATCTCGACTAGTATAAAAATTTGAGAATCATTCTCAAATCAGAAAAGTTGCTCTACGTGCTAGATTCTCGTATTCCGCCACCACCAGCTCAAGATGCTCATGTTGATGAGCATGTTGTCCATAGATGGCACAAGGAGGATAGTGATACAGTATCTTGTATTATGCTGGCATCCATGACTCGCGAGTTGCAAAAACCGCACGAGCATATGGATGCTCAATCGATTATACTACATTTTCGAGAGCTGTTTGATGCCCAAGCCAGAATTAAGAGATATGAGATTTCAAAGCAACTATTCCATTGCAAAATGGTAGAAGGTTCTTCTATGGCCACTCATGGGCTAAAGATACTGGGTTTAATAGAGAAGCTTAGATCTTTCGGGTTTGTAATGGATCATGACTTAAGTGTTAACTTAATTCTATAGTCTTTGCCTAATACTTTCTCACAATTTGTGATTAACTATCAGATGAATAAGATTGAGTCCACCATTCCTGAGTTGATCAATCTTTTCAAAACTACAGAGTCCTCCATGAAGAAGGATTCCAATGCGGTTTTAATAGTATAATCTTTTGCTAAGAAGAAAGTTCAAAAGAAAAAGAAGGCTCCCATGAAGCCCAAAGGTGGTGTGAAGAAGAATGATGCAGTTACCAAACGCCATGCCATCATTGTGGGAAGATGGGCCACTGGAGGCACAACTGCAAAGCCTACTTGGAGACCAGTAAGGACAAGAAGCAGAATGAGAAGCTTACAAGCACTTCTACTTCTTCTCCGAGTATGTTTATGATTGAGATAAATACTGCCTTTAGAAATGAGCTATGGGTATTAGATACCGGATGTAGATCTCATTTGTGATATAACTTGTAGGGACTAAAGAGTAGTAGAAGGCAAGAGAAAGGCGATATGGACCTATGTACTGCAAATGGGGCAAAGGTTCCTGCACTTGCTGAATCTGCCTTTGAGATTAATTCTAAAACTACAAAACTGTTATTATGTACCAATTTTAATGAAAACATTATCTCAGTAGCGTGTTTAGACTTATATGGATTTCATTTGATATTTAAAAATAAATGTTGTTCCTTTTCATTGAATGATATTCATTATGGTTCAGCAACTCTGGTTAATGGTTTATATGTTCTAGACTTGGAAAATCCGTTTCTCAGTACAAACAATAAGAAACCTAAAATGGATAAACTCTAATACCTCTTACTTGTGGCATTGTCATTTGGGCCATATAGACGAAAATCGTGTTTCTAAGTTACACAAGCTTAGTGACTTAGGGTCATTTGATTATGAATCATATGGCACATGCGAATCTTGTTTACTAGATAAAATGACTAAGACTCCTTTTCCAGGAAAAGGAGAACGGGCCAAGGAGTTATTAGAACTCATACATTCTAATGTATATGGCCTAATATCAATACAAGCAAGAGGAGGTTATAACTATTTCATAACCGTTATCGATGATTTCTCACGATACGGATATTTGTATTTAATGAAAAATAAATCTAAAGCCTTCGAAAGGTTCAAAGACTTCAAGAATAAAATAGAGAAACAACTTAGCAAAAGTATTAAGACTTTAAGATCTGATCGAGGAGGAGAATACTTGAGCCAAGAGTTTCTGAGTTATCTTAGAGATAATGGGATATTATCTCAATGGACTCCACTACATACACCTCAATATAATGGCGTATCTGAGAAAAGGAATCGAACCCTTCTAGACATGGTACGGACCATAATGGCTTCTACAGACCAACCAAAATCATTTTGGGGGCATGCATTAGAAACTTTTGTTTATATACTAAATAGAGTTTCGACAAAAAATGGTTTATTCTACCCTATTTGAGATGTTCTTTGGTATAAAACCAAAGTTATCTCACTTGCGAGTATGAGGTTGTCCTGCATTTGTTAAAAGGCCACAGTTAGATAAACTTGATAGTAAGTCTGACAAGTGTTTGTTTGAGGGATATCCTACAGAATCCTTTGGATATTACTTCTACCTACCCTCTGAAAACAAATTATTTGTTTCGAAGCATGCCGTATTCTTAGAGAAAGAGCACATGCTCAAAGGGGACAGTGGGAGTAAGATTGAACTTAGTGAAGTTCATGAAGATCAAACAAACGAGGATCAACCGTCTAACCCTACATCTATTGAGAGAATAGATGAACCTTCTAATACACAAGAACCTCGTAGATCTAGTAAGATACGTGTGGCACCTGAGAGATATAGATTTCTCATTAGTGACCACAATGACATATTACTCATAGATGAAGAAGAGCTTACAACCTACAAGGATGTTCTGAATAGTTCAGAATCTGGTAAATGGCTTGAGCCCATGAAGTTAGAGATGGATTCCATATACGAAAACCAAGTATAGACTTTGGTTGATCCACCAAAATAAATTAAACCTATTGGATGCAAATGGGTTTTCAAGAAGAAAACGGACATGGATGGTAACTCAGTTACCTATAAAGCACGTCTAGTGGCAAAGGGTTATCGCCAACAACATGATATTGACTATGATGAAACATTCTCGCTAGTAGCCATGTTAAAATCCATTAGGATACTCCTAGCCATTGCTACTCAGCATAATTATGAGATTTAGCAAATGACAGTGAAAACAACTTTCCTAAACAAAAATTTGACTAAGGAAGTGTATATGACACAACCTGAGGGTTTCATATCCAATGATAGCACAAAGGTGTGCAAGCTACAAAGTTCCATTTATAGACCTAAGTAAGCTTCTAGGAGTTGGAACATCTGTTTTGATGAAACAATCAAAGGGTTTGGTTTCATTCAAAATATAGATGAGCCTTGTGTATACAAGAAGGTTAGTGGGAGTGCAATCATTTTCTTATTGCTTTATGTAGATGATATATTGTTAATGGAAAACGATATACCTGTCTTGCAATGGTTAAAGTTTGGTAGTCCAAACAGTTCTCCATGAAAGACCTTGGGAGAAGCAACTTATATTCTTGGAATAAGGATTTATAGAGATAGATCCAAAAGGTTGCTAAGTCTTTCGCAGTCTACATACATAGATAAAGTGCTAAAGAGGTTTAGCATAGATCAATCCAAAAAGGGATTCTTACCCATGTCACATGGTGTAAGCCTTTCAAAGTCGATATCTCCCAAGACACAAGTTGAAAGAGATCACATGAGTAAGATTCCATATGCCTCGGCAGTTGGATCTATCATGTACACTATAATATGTACTAGGCCCGATGTATCTTGTGCTATTAGTTTCACGAGCAAATACCAATCTGACCCTGGTGAGGGTCATTGGGTGGCTGTAAAGAACATCCTTATGTACTTACGAAGAAATAAGGATATATTCTTAGTAAATGAAGAAGGTGATTTTCAATCTGACAAAGATGATTTCAAATCACAACCTAGCTATGTGTTTACATTGTACGAAGGGGCAATAAGTTGGAAGAGTTCCAAATAAGAGACTATTGCCAACTCTACGATAGAAGCTGAGTACATAGCCGCTTCTGAAACAGCTAAGGAAATAAGTGTTAGGATTCGTGGACTCCTAAATGTGAAAAACATCAACAAATCCCTCCCAAGGACCCCAAGTAAACGATTAAGAAGATCTAAGCTTTAAGAATTACCTCTGGTTGCTGTAATCGGAATCCTTCGATTCTAGTTGCGCTGTTGTACGGTCAACCCGAACAATCACCAAACGCTGCAGTATGCGAACGTCCTCTATCGGATACACACCGCGAACTCACTCGATACCCGGGGAGTGCTAGCGCCTAGGGTTTGAGAGGGTTTTTTTTTCTTTCTGATAGAGAATGGCACGAATGTTCTCAACCGAAAAATTGGACTATTGAAAAGACGGCTAGGGTTTTCTTAGAAACCCCCGAACCTCTTAGAGCCAACCCTAATAATATCTTATCATATTCTAATTTAAATTCAAATTAAATTAAAACTGATATGATAAGATTCTGCCATTATCTCAGTAATTTAACTAATTAATTTACCGAGTCAGATTCTTATAATCTGGATATCATCCAGATTCATCGAACCTGGTCACCAGAAAAATAACCTAACAAGTTCGGTTATTGTGTGACCCTATAGGTTCATTTAACACTGGCAGTGTGCCTAAATCATATTTAAATGGCCCACAAGTTATAAGCGGTTTCTAGCAAAACATTATAACTATCCAGGTTAAATGAAGATCGGTGATCTCTTTGAACCAAACCATAATTTTATATTTAGTCCTTTTGTCACACGATATCCAGATTAAGCATAAGGCACGGAGCATGTCATCCTTATTAAGCTTAATCAATTATTTCTTAATTTCATAGTAGACTGTTCAAACAAATGATATTAATATCTTAGATTGATATATTTGAGCACGGCCATGCATTTTTAACAATCTAACTTATCAAGGGGCCCATGGATATCTCTCCCATAACTGAGAGGAACAAATTCCTTCACAATCAATCATATTCCTCTCCTTGATTTATTCTATATCCAACAGTAGTCTAATTTATTATCTGGTTAAAGACAACTTTAGACAATGTCAAAATATAGAATTTATCAAGTAGGAAACTATGATGAATTTAGGTCGAAGGACTTTCAATATTATTATGGCTAGAAAGTACTTATGACATATTCCATGAAGTACTCTCACAAATGGGTCATGTCCAATACAATGTTCTCTAACATTTATTTATGTCTTGACTCGATATCACAAATATCCATGGCCAGTAAAACATAGCCATCAAGTCACAACCATACTAATCTTAATTTATTATTATTCCAATAATAATAATCGATCAGGGACAGTTTTAGAATAGTCATTGTATTCATTGTAGGATTTTACTATCAAGTCACGTACTTGATGACCAACAAAATAAAACTCACTATTCATGGAAAGAAAAGCCTCATATTATTATATAAAATATAATGACAATAGTATAAGTACAAATTGACTCTAGGGCATATCCCCAACAGTCTCCCACTTGCACTAAGACCAATTTGGCATAAGCCATAATCCCATTGATCTGGTATGACTATCATGTTTAGACGATGGGAGAGGCTTTGTCAGTGGATCTGCAACATTGTCATCAGTTGGCACCTTGCATACATTGACATCTGCTCTATCAACAATTTCTCGAATGAGATGAAAACGTCTAAGTATATGTTTGGATCGCTGATGTGATCTTGGTTCCTTAGCTTGTGCAATGGCTCCATTATTATCACAATAGAGATCCATTGGGTTCACAATACTAGGAACTACATCTAGTTCTGTAATGAACTTTTTAATCCAAACTGCTTCTTTAGCTGCAGTTGAGGCAGCTACATACTCAGCTTCTGTAGTAGAATCGGCCACGGTGTCTTACTTTGAACTTTTCCAGCTTACAGCACCTCCATTCAAACAAAATAGAAAACCTGATTGCGATCTATAATAATCTATGTCGGACTGAAAACTAGCATCAGTGTAACCATTTACAACTAGCTCGCCGTCTTGTCCCCCATAAAATAAGAACATATCTTTAGTTCTTTTTAAGTACTTTAGTATGTTCTTGACAGTAGTCCAGTGTGCCTCTCCAAGATTTGACTGGAACCTGCTTGTCATGCTCAATGCATATGATACATCGGGTCGAGTACATAACATGGCATACATGATAGACCCTATAGCGGAAGCGTATGGTATCTTGTTCATGCGCTCTTCTTCATCCTTCGTAAAAGGACTTTGAGTTTTGCTGAGCTTAATGCCATGTGACATTGGCAAGAATCCTCTCTTAGAGTCTTGCATATTGAACCTTTTCAGTACCTTGTCAACGAATGCACTTTAACTTAGTCCAATTAGCTTTCTAGATTTATCTCTATAGATCCTTATACCTAGAATATAGGCAGCTTCACCTAAGTCTTTCATTGAGAAACAATTTCCCAACCATGTCTTTACACTTTGTAGAGTTGGGATGTCGTTTCCAATGAGTAAGATATCATCAACATAAAGTACCAAAAAAACTATTGCATTCCCACTTGTTTTCTTATAGACACAAGGCTCATCTTTATTTTTGATAAAGTTAAATTCTTTAATTGCTTCATCAAAACGAAGATTCCAGCTTCGAGATGCTTGCTTCAATCCATAAATGGATCTTTGAAGCTTGCACACTTTATTAGAATTCAAAGGATCATCAAAACCCTCAGGTTGTGTCATGTACATATCTTCGACTAAGTTTCCATTAAGAAACACGGTTTTGACATCCATTTGCCAAATTTCATAGTCATAATATGCTACTATGGCAAGAAGAATTCTGATAGATTTAAGCATTACAACTGCTGAAAAGGTTTCATCATAGTCTATACCATGAGTTTGTTTATAACCTTTTGCTACCAGTCGTGCTTTGTAAGTATGCACATTTCCCTCCATGTCTGTTTATTTTTTGAAAACCCACTTACACCCAATGGTTTTTGTACCTTTAGGTGGGTTAACCAAAGTCCAAACTTGGTTATCATACATGGATTGCATCTCAGACTTCATAGCATCTAACCATTTTCTAGAGTCAGAACTCTTAATGGCTTCTTGATAGGAAGTGGGCTCATCATTAACCATAAGCTCCATATTGTGATCGTCAGTGATGAGAAATCCATATCTCTCAGGTTGTTGACGAACCCTATCAGATCTTCGAGGTCCTTGTTCTATAGATGTAGGCTCATCTTGGACTTGTGAGCCATCTAATCAAGATTCATTATTTGGTTCAGGCACTAATTGTGGCTCTTGAATCTCATCTTGATGAGGTTCAGGCACTAATTGTGGTCCTTGAATCTCATCAAGATGTATTTTACTCCCACTGATTCTTTTGGAAATAAATTCCTTTTCTAGAAAGAATCCATTTCGAGCAACAATTACTCTATTTTCTTTTGGGAGATAAAATTGATATCCTTTAGTTTCTTTAGGATTGCCCACAAATATGCATTTATCTGATTTAGGTGCAAGTTTATCAGATAATAAACGCTTTACATAAACTTCACAACCCCAAATCTTCAGAAATAACAAACTAGGTTGTCTCCCAGTCCATATCTCATATGGCGTTTTCTGAACCGATTTAGATGGAACTCGATTTAGTATGAATGCAGTAGTCTCCAGGGCATAACCCCAAAAAGAGATTGGAAGATCAGTTTGACTCATCATTGATCGAACCATATATAATAAAGTCCGATTTCTCTGTTCAGATACACCATTCCATTGAGGTGTTCCTGGTGGAGTTAATTGGGAAATAATTCCAAAATTTTTAACATGCTCGTCAAACTCGTGACTTAAGTATTCACCACCTCGATCCGATCGAAGTGTTTTGATACTTTTGCCAAGTTGATTTTGAACTTCATTTTGAAATTCTTTGAATTTCTGGAACGATTCAGATTTGTGTTTCATCAGATACAGGTAGCCATATCTGCTGAAATCATCTGTAAATGTAATGAAGTACTGAAATCCTCCTCTAGCGAGTGAATTCATTGGTCCACATACATCAGTATGTATTAGGCCCTATAAATCAGTTGCCCTTTCATTTTGTCTCTTGAAAGGCGCTTTAGTCATTTTGCCTAATAAACAAGAATCACATGTTTTGTAAGATTCTAAATCAAACGATTTTAGAAGCCCATCATTATGAAGCTTTGTTATGCGTTTCTCATTTATATGGCCCAAACGACAATGCCAGAAGTAAGTCGGATTTAAATCATTGGATTTCAATCTCTTAGTATTTATATTATAGATAGACATGTCTGAAGATCCATGAAGATTTAGAATATAAAGCCCATTCGATAATGAAGCATCTCCATAAAAAAATACCGTTTTTATTAATGGAGCAAATGTTATTCCTAATAACAAATTCAAAACCTTCTAAATCCAAACAAGAAACTAAAATAATATTCCTACTCATAGCAGGAACATAAAAACAATTGTTCAGTTCTAAAACAAGCCCACTGGGCAAAATTAATTCAAAAGTTCCTATAGCTACTGCAGCAACTTTTGCTCCATTGGCAACTCATAGGTCCACCTCGCCTTTTGCCAAGGCTCTACTCCTTTTTAGACCCTGCACATTTACACAAATGTAAGATCCACAACCGGTATCCAATACCCATGAATCAGAAGTAGATAAATTAATTTCAATAACATAAATACCTGAAGCGGCAGTCTCACTGTCCTTCTTTTTCTTTGCTTCCAAATAGAGCTTGTAATTTCTTAACCAATGTCTTTGTTCTCCACAATGGTGGCAAGCTCCCTCCTTTAGTGTCTTGGCCTTAGGTTTGGGCTTGAACTTGGACTTTGCCTTGTCCTTACCCTTACTAGCCATGACCTTACCCTTTTGGTTGTTCTTTTTGCCTTTCCCTTTTTGAACCATTAGAACACTAGGAGTATTCTTCTTAATGTTCAGTTCAGCTTGCTTTAGCATCCCATGCAATTCAGTAATGGATTTCTCCATATTATGCATGTTAAAATTCATGACAAACTGGTCATACTCAGCAGGTAAAAAGCCCAATATCAAATCCGTGGCCATGTCATGATTAACAGGATCACCAAGCTTATCAAGATGATCTAGATAGCCCTTCATTTTAAGGACATGAGCACTTACCGAGGTGCCAGAAACATATCTTACACGCATTTAACGCCTTCTGAGTTTCAAATCTGTCTTGTCGTGCTTGCTCTTGGAACATTTCCTTGAGATGCACAATCATGTCATATGCCTCTGCTTCTTCAAACTGTTTTTGAAGTTTAGAGTTCATGGTTGCTAGCGTGAGGCAAGTAACATCGTTGGAGTCATCTTTGTGCTTACTATAAGAATCTTTTTCAGCTTTTGAGGCGTTATTTGCTGGAGTAGGGGGAATAGGATTTTCAAAAACATAGAGCCTTTTTTCTTGCTTAAGAACAATTCTTAAGTTTCGTGCCCAATCAAGAAAGTTAGTCCCACTAAGCTTGTCTTTCTCAAGCACAGATCGCAATGAATTATTCCAACTGTTTGTTGCCATTATCTATATACAAAAATATGCAAAGTAATTAATTTTTGAGACTCTAAGGAAAAACTCCCACTAAAAGCATTTAAATTTTTGAAACTTCAACATTTTGATGTTTCGTAGTAGGGAAAAATATTTTGTTTTAATCATAAGTAAGCTTTGGCTTTAATCTTATAATTAAATAAAACTCTAATTTTAAATGAGATAGGCATCAAATGTCCCGGCTAAAAATATCTCATAAAATGCCCTAAGCCCAAAACCATTTTGATAGCCCAGTTAAGTCAAACCATATCAAACATATGGAAAACTATTTTCCATCTTATCTCACTCAGATAATCAAAAGCATCCTACTTTGGTAGGAATGACCATATGATGATCCAAGTAATAACAAGTGTTTGATTTTGGAAGGCATTTAAAACTTAAATTTTTTTTTCTTAAAAAAAAATTGATTGGATTGTAGTAAGCAGGAAATAAACATATCAAATATGCATGTAAGACATAAATAAAAGTGACATAGCATGGCCCATAACCTATGTTGATCATCATGAGCAAAGTGAAGATCAAGGTGGTCAATCTAGGTATATGAACTCCTTAAGTATTCTCTAATGCCTTGAGCATACTCCTCATTGGTTGTAAATGTCGGCTGTCGTCTTCTTTTACATTGGATAGTAAAATTAAAATAATTCCTATTTTAGGAAAGCAGTACAATTTTACAACAATGGATAACGACACGTAGGCCGTATTTAAAAAATTACAACTTAAAACAACCATAATGTAACCAGCCAATCACATTGGGATGAAACGGGCCATGCTATACACTATTCAAAATAATCCACAACTACAATAAAAAAACATTAACGAATAAAACACAACGAACAGTTAGTTAGGGTTCCAAGGGGCAACGCCCCTGGCGGGGTCAAGGGGCAGCGCCCCTGGCGGAGGTCTAAGAAGAATATTACTAAGACAGGACATCATTAACGTGTGAAGACTAGCATATGTTAGACTTCCTGATTTGATCAGACGGTGGTTCTCATATCCGTGAGTATTGAGATACTCAAAGTTAACATATGGATGCTTGTTAATGGAACAAGTTCATTGAATGACCTAGCTATGAGATAATTACATGGATAACTATTTAGTGACAGTGATATAATCTCAATATAGCAAACGTGCAAGTATCCTTAGATTTGAGATCTTCAATGTACTTTGTTTGCTGAGCATTGTACTTTGATTCCAATCTCTGGAGCTCGATCAAGGGCCGCCTATAAGATGGATATTAGGTACATTGTGAGGTAAATGAAAGTATTTAAGAGGGTCAATAAAAGATTTACCACTCCTAATAGTAGGGGTGAATATCTCACGGCCATTTATAAGAATTACTACTCAAGAAGTCCTTGGCCAAGACAATTGTATATTGGAAATAGTTTTAATTGATACACACCTAGAGTAGTAGGTTCCCGATATAAGTACTATAATATACAGGCCAGAATTAATTCTGGAGAGAGTTGGCACTAATTCCGTACTCCAAACCGAATGAGATTGTATGGTAAAAGAAGTTAATTGCATGTAGTTTATTATTAAATGGTTCATGTCAAGCCACTTGACTTCCTAAACTCTTGGGTGGTCATGATGTGTTGCTAGATACCACTCATGATCTAGGAATATGGGTTTATTAATTGATGAATTAATTAACCAATCTTGATTAAAATTAATATGATTAATTCTAATTAATTATGAATTTTTAATCTCAAAGAGGTTTGGATTAATTAATGTTCGCTACCAATTGACTGGGAAACCTAATAGGTCAGACATAATAGAGGATTATATACTCAAGATGTTATTTGATAACATAGTGGGATTAATTGCGAAAAAGAGAAGCTGTTGTGTCCAAATTATAATTAGTTATAATTATGGTCCAAATTGTAATTTTAAAAACTTGATGTTTCCAATTACAATTAGGGAATTGTAATTAGATTAGAATTCTCAATTTTAGTAGGGTTTTTCGGTTTATATGTATGACAAGCTCGAAACCCTAGCAGAGGTTGGAATCACAGAAACCCTAGGTAACAAATGACTTCTTCTCTTCTCTCTCTCTCATGTTGTTTTTCTGACAAACAAGTAACCCTAGCCACCACTTAGATTTTTTGCTAGCACAGAAAACTTCATGTTTTAGTGTATCATCTGTGTGGATTATTATTAGAGATAATCACACACTGTGATTACAGTAGTTGGACATTCAACTCTCGTGGAGTTTGATCAAGAGGATTGCTGGATCGTGCCTCGACTTGAAGAAGAAATTTTTGTTCTTCGGATGATCAAAGAAAGGTAAAAGGCTGCTACCTTTGTTATCTTCATGTCTTGTTTTCCACACATATAGGGATCCTGGGATGGTATCCCATTTTATTTTCTGCTACACCATATACGATATACATGATAGATACCCAACATTCTAGACTTGCCTACCATAGGAAGCAGTATAGAATGCCAAGCGGTCTGCACGACCACCATAAATAGTGGAAAGCTTGGAATGGTGGCCTTGTTATGGTCCGACTGAGGAAATTCTTCCTGATCTAGTTAAGAAAATATTCAAATATTTTAAAAGTAGGTATTACAACCAACAGCCAGCAATTTCCTTACTACTCTAATTCTTTAGCATATTCATGCTTGCTTGGATATATTCCCAGAATCTTGCATATGCAAAGGATCCAGATTAGCAAGGTCTTTCTACCTTACCCTTCAAGGCCACTATAAATAGTAGAAAGATTGGAATGCCCTTCAATTCCATTCGGCAAGTATGAATGGCATGTCATATTGTTTGGAATTTAAAAAAAAATGCTCCATGCAGTTCCATTGGGCCATATGATCTAATGAGAATCAGCCATGGAAATTTTTCATCAATTTATAATCATATTTTTTAAAAAATTTTGTGGCTTATTCATAAGTGATCAGCCATGAATTAACCACAAATGTTTTTTGTAATTGATCTCTTGAGAATCGGCACAAAAATCTTTCATCAATATATAATCATATTTTTTAAAATTTTTCTGACTGATTCATAAGTGATCAGCAACGAATTGGCCATGGATATCTTTTGTGGCTGATCCCCTTGCAAATTAGTCATGAAAATCTTTCATCAATATAATCACAATTTTTTTAAAAAAATCATGGCTAATTGCCTAGTTTCTATTAGTATTTTATGTTAATTCAATAGATTTGTTTTCCTATGATGAACTTGAGAAAGAATTTTAGAGATTTAGAACTTTATGATAGATGAGGTTTTGGGGTCACCTAGAGATATAGATTCTAAGGGTTTTTTTTTTTAGCTTGTAATTATATTTTCTTGATTTTATGCATCTTTTGGTTTGATTTGTATAATAAAGATATCTACGGATTAGATCTCAGGGTATAAGATTCGTACTCTAGAAAGAGTAATTTTACTTTATTTTGGAAATCA
This sequence comes from Voacanga thouarsii, assembly GCA_026120185.1. Taxonomy (NCBI): domain Eukaryota; kingdom Viridiplantae; phylum Streptophyta; class Magnoliopsida; order Gentianales; family Apocynaceae; genus Voacanga; species Voacanga thouarsii. The sequence goes on along the minus strand of JANUWF010003374.1, from coordinate 917,040 downwards.
TGCCAATACTTGGATTTGATATTAATTATGTAACACCCTTCCCTTATATACGCTTTACTAGATGGCTACTTTGTATGGAGCGAGTATTTGTATAAAGGACCAAAATAAGAGAAGATCGGTTTTATGCGATGAACATTTTGGTGTGAAAAAAAAAATAAGAGGCGTTGAGAAAAATTGTGAAATATTTTTTAAAAAATCAAGAGACACCACAAAGTTTAGTTTCATGGATAGATTGTATTGGTCAAATAAAAAGTTTTTCCATCTGGAATGAATAATGACCTTAATTTTGGTTACTTTTGGAAAATATAGTTAACCATGGCTAAAGTGGAAATGATTAAATGGGTTTGAGGCCTTTTATGGGATAAAATTGAGAAGTCATGAATAGTAGAGAAGAAAAATGTTAGACTTAATTTAATTAAAGTCTATTTCAAGAAATAAAAAGCCCATAAAATAAATTTATCTGATTGGTTGCCTAAAAACTAGGTGGAATATGATGATTGGTTGAATAAAGGACATGCGGTCTAAGAAGAATAGATGTATGAAAAAAATATGGTGTAAGATGATTGGTTACATAGATTAAGTGGAAAGTCTAGAGTTTTCTAAAGAATTCTATCAATTTCCATAAATTTCTACAAGTTTCTACAAATTACTAAAACATTCTACAAGTCACCAAGAAGTCTCCAAATCACCATTTGACTATCTAATACCTATTTTGAACATGTGATGGAATTACCTATAAAAAAAGAGATAAAGACGGTGGAAACCATTTTGGGCAGCCAAAAATAACCAAGAAAAGAGAGATAAAGGAAAAGGAAGGAAAAAGGAAGAAAAATAGAGAGAAAGCTGTGATAAAAAGAAGGAAAGGATGAAAAAGGAAAACTTGGGCAATTTCAAGGCAAGAAATCATCAAAGGTATGGTAAGAGGCTTCCCTCCATGAATTAAAAGTACTCTATAGCTTATGGAGATTATTTTTTTGTATATTTTTCATGGAAAATAGCATAGTTAATATGCTTGGTGAAGAAATTATTGTTGTGATGTTGTTTGGTTGGTGTGTCGGTGGGTTTTTGGAGTTCTTTGGTGTGATTTTTATCATATTTAACTACCTTTTGCAGGAGTTATGGAAGGGTGGTTATGGCCAAATTTATGGAAGAAGTGAATAAATGAAAGAAATAAAGTATAGAAATAATTTTTGTAAAGAAAATAGAAGACTAATCTATATTCTTCATAGCTGCCATTTTTGTTGCTTGTTATATTTGGAACTACTGCTTTCTTCATGACTGAAAATGGACAGATTTTGTGACTTTTAATAAAGGATTAAATAAATAAAGTGATGGTTAAGTGTTAAAAGAAAGATAGAATACAAGAAGAAAGTATTTTGCAAGAAAAAGGCTTTATTTTCTGAAAATACTGCAAGGTTTTGCTTGCAGCAACTCATAACAACTTCAGGTCTGATTGTGTACTACTTGTGACTTTGTAGTAAAGGTCTAAGGAGAGGTTTTTCACAAATTTGAGATCATTTTGACTTTTAGTTCAAAAGTTATTACGAAAATACTAAGGCTTGTCATAAGGTAAAAATGCAAAATTTTTGTGGAAGCTATAAGCTTGTATATTGTTTCCATTTGAATTAATGAACACATGAGGAATTTATAATGCTAAGGAAATGCTTTATAAAAATATAAAATGAAAGGATGAAGAAAGGATATATGTTATGTAAAAGAATGAAAAGGCATAGCTTGTGTAATATATGAACATGATCAGGAAATTCTATTTTGCTCGATTACTGAATTTGTCTATTTGCGTAATAAACTGAATAATATGGGCAATTGTTCTGGAACTTCATGATCTGGAATTTGTAGCTGAATGTTCTAGGAACATTTTGAGACTAATTTGACATATTTGGAGTTGTGAATAGAAAGTTATGATAAGAATACCAAGGACTACCAAAGTTACGCAAGTATAACAACTCAGATAGATTAATGGAATTTTACAGTTAGAACTGAATGAAATGAAGAAGGGAACTGATAGGAGCTAAATACCATTATTTTTCTAGTTATTTGAGGTTGTTATAAGATACATTTGTTGAAATAACTAGGTATATTCCTTCCTATTTGACATTTTGCTTGTAAAATGTATTTTTGGCAAATATGTGCAGATTTAAATAGATTTCGAACAAAAAGTGAATAATTCCAAAACAAACCTGGCACCAGGACCAGCCAATGGACCAGGCGCCATGTCCATTCTATTCTAGCAGTAGAAATTGAGCCAATATCCAAGGAAAACCAGAACAGGCCTAGCATTTGGTCTGGCAAGTGCACCTAGTGCAGAGTCCATTCTGTCTGTAGACCAAAAACATAGTCAAACTCCAGAGGAAGAATAAAGTCCACCTGGTGCCAGGTGGCCTAATTGTACCCGGTGCCAGGTACGCTCTGGAAGGCGAATATTCTGTGCACGAATTTGAAAATTGTCCAATGATTTTGGTATTTTTCAAATCCTACTCGGCCAAGACTTCCTAAGCCATAACTTTAGCATCTAATAGGCCTATAAAAACACAAGAAAACACAAAAGAAAGGGGATATACATAGCGAGAGGTGGACTCATAAGTAAAAATTCTCAATCACTCATTGAAGGAGGAATTCACCCAATCAAGGAGGATTGTTCAGAAGGGTCTTCGAGGAAGAAAAAAGAGGCTTGTCTATGAGTGCTTTCTTCTCTTTGTCTTCTTGTTCTTAAACATTGATGTATTCAATGTTTTTATTGTAATTTAATAATATTTTGGGATTCATGACTTATGTATCAATTTAACTACTTGATCAATTTTCTATCATTCTTAGTGTTTGATTACTTGTAATTATGGAGGAATTAATGAAGTTAGATTTGCTTCTAATTGATTTGGAAAATAACGTTAAGAGTTGATTTAATTTTATTAATTTCATATTTGTTATTGTTTAACGGACTTAGGAAATGAAGTTAAGATCAAAGAACTTAAGTAATCAAATGTTAGTTGGTTTTGCCTAAAGTATAGGGTTGTTGGCTAATTTCATGTCTTTAAGGAACTATGTTTAATGCATCTTTTAGTTATTTTGGTTTGATTGACAAATCTACTAATTTAATCAAAGGGAAGTGATTTCACAGATGGGGAAAGAAGTAGAGTCTATGTAAGTGAATTCATAACTTGAGAAATGATTAAACTTTACTTTATATTCCTTCATGATGTTAAAATGATAATTAATTAAGAAAATTGCTAATTGGTTCATTATTATGTTTTCTAGGATAATTGCCTAAATTGCATAAACCTACATCCTTGAATTGTATATCTTTCTTTATTTTTATTATTTTCTCACTTTATTTGGGTCGGTTAAACAATGAATGAAAAGTGATTAGTGTGTACTGATTCTTTCGAGGATCAATACTCATTAATTCTCCATACCATGCTTGAGATGAATATACTTACTCATATGTGTATTTTGAGTTTAATGTTTTAATTAAAACTTGACTAAGAAATGGATTTAAATTGGTGGTTTTTATGCACCCAAAATTTACGCATTAAGTTTTTGACGCCGCTACCAAGGAACAAGATCATAAAAGCTTGAATTTTATTGGTTTAATCATGTTTATATGTTCATATGTCTGTATGTAAATATGTGAATATGTATATATGTTCCTTATATGACTAGGTGCTATATTTTGTTTTCATATATACTTGTAATTTAATGTCTCTATATGTTGTAATTCCTTGTAACTTAATTGTAAACGTGTCCTAACTGTCTAACTTGTAAATTCTAAATTCTATAATCTCACACTTTTCTATCTTATGTAGACCTTGCTCTTAATTTATGATTTGATTATCCAAAGCCGACATAGTTGACCTTGACCCAAAAATCGAGAGAACTCTCAACAGGGTTCGAAAGGTTATAAGCGAAAGGGTAAGGAAAGAAATGGAGGTAAATAGCCTAACAATGGTGTTAACGGTGGAGGTAACAGGTAGATTATGAATGACTTTATCAAACCCGCAATCTCAGGTACGGACTATAGTATCATGAGGCCTAGGATAGAGGCCAATAATTTTGAGATAAAACCTAACGTAATCCAAATGATCCAGAATATGGTACAATTTGATGGGTTGCCTAAGGAAAATCCCAATACCTACCTTGCAAGCTTTCTAGAAATTTGTGACACATTTAAGATGAATAATGTTTCTGAAGTTGCCATCAAACTAACACTTCTCCCTTTTTTCTTGAGAGATCAAGAAAAATCATGGTTGAAATCTTTGCCCACCGCATCCATTACTACTTGGAATGTGTTAGCTAAAAAATTCTTCGCCAAATATTTCTCACCAGCTAGAACATCCAAACTTAGGACTGACATTTTTGCCTTTCAATAACTAAAGGCCGAGAACCTTTATGAGTGTCAGGAGAGTTTTAAGGAGATGCTGCGAAGATGTCCTCACCATGGATTTGAGTTCGGAATGTAAATGGAGATCTTTCACAGTGGGTTGAACATTGCTATGGGATAATTAGTTGATGCATCTGCAAGAGGCTCCATCAATTCCAAAACCCCGAAAGAGGTATTTGATTTAATTGAAAATTTGGCTACGAATAACTATTCCTAGGGTAGTTCATGATCTAGAACCCGTGTATATAGAGTACACAAGGTGGATGCAATAGCTGCATTAGAAGAGAAGGTGGAAGCACTCACGTAGAAAATGGATCAGGTGGTGATGCCTCTTTCCCAAGGGCAGGTCATGAGTGTAAATTGTGATTTTTGTGGGGAAGGGCTTCCAAACCATAGTGCTAAAATATAGGGTCTTCACAAGAAGCATTGGAACAAGCAGCATTTGTAGGTCATGGTCGGCGAAATAATAATCGTTATAGCAATACTTGCAACCCAGGTTGGAGGAATCACCCTAACTTTTCATGAAGTAGTCAAAAGCAACCTCAGTAAGCTACTTCGAATTTTGGGATGCAAAGGACTCAACCACCACTGCCGTACAATGCCCCACCAACTAAACCATCTTTGGAGGAGCTGGTCAACCATCTGGTAAGTGGAACGGAAACACGGTTCCAATGAGTCAATGCAACAATAAGAAACTTGGAGATGTCCATGCGCAACCTTAAAAGTCAAATAGGAAAGCTAGCTAAACTCCCTGGTGATCATCAAACGGGATCACTTCTAGGCAACACAGAGACCAACCTCCGAGACCAAGACCATAGGAAGCACTGATTTTGAACAGCTTAAGTTTTTTTTTGCAATAATTTTATTTCTCATTTGTTTTCATTTGTTTGGCTATTTCTTTTTAATTGTGAGACTATATTCTAATTATGAGTTTGTGTTCTTTTCTTTTAATTCCATTAAATTTAAAAAAATAATTTTTTCAGCTAGAACTGACCTGGCATGGGACCCAGCCTTTGGTCCAAGCGTTGGGCCAACACGGCCTGACAATAACGTGCTGACAAAATAGGTCCAGTGCCAGGCCCAGTCTTTAGGCCTAGTGCCCGACCCATTTGGCAGCCATACTAAAACCGACCTTCTTAGCTAATTTTTTTTCAAAACACTCTCATCCCTCTCAAATTTCCTCTCAACTAATTGCTGGGTTCATCTTCAAAATACCATTGGATCACTTTCTAAACCTCCAAAACAATCCCCAAACACAAAATCCTCACTTTGTTCTTGAAAGTTTGGATCAAAACAAAGAAAAATCCAATCTTTTCCTCCAAAACCCATTTTTCAATCCTTCCATTAGGGGTACAATTTCTTCAATATTTTTGCATAGAATTATTGCCATACATTGAAGATTATTGTGGTATGAATTTTCTACACTTTCTATGATTGAAAATTTTCTTATGAATTTTAGGTAGTTTTCTATGCATTTTTGGGCGAAAATTCTTGAATAGTTTATGGTAAAGGTTTTGATTGTTCAAATTACTTTCTTTGAGCTTTCATTGGCATGAGAATATCAATGATACTGCTTTATAATTAATGCCATTGATATTTTACATCTTTTTGGAAGTGATTAAGCATGCATTCTTTGTGAAGTAATTTTTTGGGATAAGGGATACTTGTTCATGTTTAACTTAGCCTTGTGCTTATAAGCTTTATATTGTGATATAAATGGTATGGCTAATTAAGCATTGTGATTCTGAGCTGAATATTGATTTATTGAGCAATATTGAACATTATTGATTTGATCAAGCTTGTTGATATTGTGTTTGGATTGGCATATGGATATCTTTCTTGGAAGTTTGTTGGAGGGGATTGAGTGGTGTTTTATTTCCTATCTTGTTGTGTTTTGTATTGAGTTGGTGATGGTGGTGTTGAATGGTGTTGTAATTACGAGAAGGTTGAGAATTGAGCATTGGTTGTGAATAGTGAGTTGAGAGAATCATATTTTTTTGTTCTACCATTATTTTTTCATCCTTCCATCATGTCTAGATGACCTAGAGGGTTAGTACCAGGGGCCAAGAGAGCTCTAGCTACATCTTCCTCCACACCTTCTTTCAAGCCTCTACCTACCTAACCTACCCAAATCTCTGATTTGATGTGTTAAATCTAGTATGACAAGCACTAACACAATAAGATTATATTAGAAAAATAATATAAGCCTTCTTTAGATAATTTCCTACAGTTTTCTACTATGTTTAGGTGCCTGGGGTGGGTGCCATCGTTAGAATGAAAGATCCTTATTGTCTTGTACGCTTGAGAAAGTTTTATTCCAACATGCAGGACAAAAAGAAAAATAATATCCAAGTCATCTCCACCATGGTCAAAGGGATTCCCATTGAGTTTGATTGAACTAGACTAGCTAGAATTTTAGGAGTCCCTGATGAGGGGCAGTGGATTTCTATGGACCATAATAACCAAAAGGTCATATCTGAGTCTACATATGATGTGAAGGCTATAAGGGCTAGTTTTTGTATGTGGGGTAAAGGGCAAATAGGTCAAACTGGTTATTACACAAACAATGATCTTGAGGCCCAATAATGTGCCATAGTCTATATCTTTGCTTTCAATGTCTATCCTAAAGCTAGTGGCTTCAATGAATTTAGGGTCTTTGATTTTTATATCCTGGATAAGATGAGGAAAAATATGCCTATTCCCCTTGCCCTAATTATCATTCACTCTATACGAAAGGTTATTTCTTCTAACATTGCAGCCAAAGCCCTTAAATTCCCTTTGGTTATTATGCATATTCTAAGAGATTTTGGAGTGCGGATGGATGGAGAGTTGAGCGAGCCTACTACTGACCGTGTCCTAGTGACGAAGCATACTTTGATTTAGTGTGGGTATCGCTATGATGAAAAGGACAAAAGGTAGAAAAGGCCGTATAACGTGTAGTACCCCAGAAATGAGGAGCTTTCCCCAGATAAGGAGGAGGAAGAGGAGCTACCTACTTGACCTCCCCCTCGTGCCACTAGCTCTTAATCACATAATGATTTTGAGGCACGAGTGGAGGCCCAATTAGAGAGCTAGATGACTATCCTCCTCTAGCTTCACAATTCCATTGTAGATATTTGTCATCGCCAAGATGTTCAAGATTAAAATTTGGCCACTTTGATCCAACAAGTTACCGGTACATCTTCCAATCGCGTAGCTGATGATGATAACACTAATGATGATGAGGATGGCACTTGACTTGCTCTATTGTATTTTATTTTATTTTCTATTGTTTCTTTTTGTTTTAAAATTTTAATGACCTTTCCTAGCTTTTAGGTGTCTTTTCTTTTATTTTATTTTTACTTTCTTTTTCTAGATTTATGTTTCTTTTTGTTTGGTTTCTTTCCAAGTAGATACTCTTGTAATGACTCCTTCTTGTGGTCAATTCAAACATGGTAGCACTACGATGTAATGGAAGTATCTTCTTCACTTTTGTCTTCTTCTTTATTACTTTTTGGTCTCTTAGCTATATTTTTCTTGTTATATCTTTGGTCATTGAGGACAATGTCCAGTTTAAGTATGGGGGAAGAATGAGGTTAAAACATATTTTTCCAAATATCATTTTTGTGGCAAAAGTTTTTTAAAATTTTAGTGTTTTTCATTCTTAAGCAAGGTTGTAATTCTTTTTCTTACTTGGATATGAGTTTTGTCATTCATTAGGTGGATTTTGATGAAATTGGTTTTGTTGGATAGGATATTTTTTAAGACTTAAGAATTTTGATTAATCTTGGTTATGCATTGGTGTTTGAATGTTATTTGACTCGTCTAATTTAAATATGGAGGATATGATGAATATAAGAAGAGTTTATTGGCTAACTCTTGTATTATAAGTTTAAATTTTGCTTAGCTTTGAGTTGTGATAGAGAATGTGAATTGATAAAAGATATTAGGAGGAAAGATTGTGGGAAAATTGTGAAACATTCTTCTGAGCTAAAAAACTAGAAAAATGAGCCGATTATTTCCTCTTTGAAGATGAGAAAAAAAATTTATTTTTGATTGTTATGGGGGCCAACACGGATAGTGAAGAGAAATTCACTTTCTTGAGGCTATGAGTTCCTAAGAGCAAGAGAAAGGAATATTGTTGATGTTATCTATATTTTAACTTGAAGGGTGAAATAAGTTTCTTAGACTAAGGTATACACTTGATTAATTTGACTTTAAAAGTTTTGTGGTATTTTGTCAAATTTTTCGAAGTTCATTTTGTTTTCAAATGGTATGAATGATAGGAGTTTTTGGAATGAGTAAGAACTTGTGTTTTCTTGATAATTGTTCCTGGACTAAAGTGTTTTGCTTGAGGACGAGCAAATGTTCAAGCGTGTGGGTATGTGGTAGGGGTTAAAATCACTATTATTTTCCAAGTTTTTTGAGGTTGTTTTAAGATACATTTGTTGTAATCACTAGGTATATTCCTTCCTATTTGACATTTTGCTTGTAAAAAGTATTTTTCGCAAATATGTGTAGATTTAAGTAGATTTCGAGTAGAAAATGAATAATTCTAGAAGAGACCTGGCGCCAGGCCCAACCAATAGACTAGGCAGTTGGTCCATTTGTTTCGGCAGCAGAAATTGAGCTAACATCCAGGGAAAACCAGAACAGACTTAGTGCCAGGTCTGACAAGTACATCTGGCACCGGGTCCATTCTGTTTACAAACCAAAAAAAGAGCCAAACTCCAGAGAAAGAATAGAGTGCACCTGCCGCCAGGTGGCCTGACTGTACCCGGTGCCAGGTATGCTCTGGAAAGCGAATATTCTATGCACGAATTTGGAAATTGTTCAATGATTTTGGTGTTTTCTAAATCCTTCTTAGCCAAGACTTCCTAATCTATGAATTTACCATTGAATAGCCTATAAAAGCACAAGAAAACACAAGAGAATAGGGATTTACATAGAGAGAGGTGGATTCATAAGCAAAAATTCCCAATCATTCATTAAAGAAGGAACTCACCCAATCAAGAAAGATTGTTCAAGAGGGTCTTCAAGGAAGAAAAATGAGGCTTGTGTATGAGTTCTTTCTTTTCTCTTTATCTTCTTATTCTTAAACAGTGATGTATTCAATATTTTTATTATAATTTAACAATATTTGGGAATCATAACTTATGTATCAATTTAACTACTTGATCAATTTTCTATCATTCTTGGTGTTTGATTACTTGAGATTATGGAGGAATTAATGAATGATTTAATTACAATGTTAGGAATTAATGAATGATTTAATTACAATTGACTTGGGAAACAACGTTAGGAATTGATTTAATTTTATTAATTTCATATTTGTTATTGCTTAATGGATTTGGGAAACGATGTTAAGATCAAAGAACTTAAGTAATCAAATGTTAGTCGATTTCGCCTAGAGTATAGGGTTATTAGCTAATTTCTTGTCTACAAGGAATTATGTTTAATGCATCTTTTGGTTTTGCTGGTTTGATTGGGAAATCTGCTAATTTAATCAAAGGGTAGCGATTTCATGGATTGGGAAAAAAGTAGAGCCTATATAAGTAAATTCATGACTTGGGAAATGATTGAACTTTGCTTTATATTCCTTCATGATGTCAAGATGACAATTAATTGAGAGAATTGCTAGTTGGTTCATTATCATGTTTTCTAGGATAATTACCTAAATTGTATAAATCTACATCCTTTAGTTGTATATATTTCTTTATTTTTTATTATTTTCTCATTTTATTTGGGTCAGGTAAACAATGAATGAAAAGTGATTAGTGTGTACTTGTTCTTTTGAGGATCGATACTCATTAATTTCCTATATTATGCTTGTAATGAATGTGAAATCCCATCTAAAACCAACCATAGAGTAAGGGGTCGGGATGCATATCATATTTTCTTGCATGCATAAATATATTTTTGAATGATTTTATGTGTTTTGGAATCGTGATTTATAGTCTAGAATGCTTAATTGTGCTTATTGAGTAAGAATGGTAAAATGGTAATTTTGCTTGAGGTGGAAATATGGAGATGGCTTGATGATTGAATAGGAAGAATATTTTGGAGATAAAATAAGAATAAGAGTTGTTGTGGTTTAGTGGTTAAAGTTTTGAAATTTATCTCTAAGGTCTTAAGTTCAAATCTCATCATTTAAGTTTTAGCATGATTTAATTTTATTTTAGATAGGTGGATATTTTCGGCCCTTACATGCCATAGGGAGGAGTAGGAGTGTTGTCCTAGGGGAGATATGAAAGGAATGTCCTAATCCTACTCTTGTGCACTACAAAAATTCTCAAGGGATTCATACCTTTTTTTCTCTCTAGCTTACCTTAATTCTTGATCAATTAAGTTGCTCAATTTATCCAAGCCATTTTTATTTCCAGAAAATTTCAGCAAGGTTCTATTATTTTAAAGCTTCGAAAATGCCTCTTGGAGGAGGGAATTTTTACTGAAAATGGATAAGGAGTTATGGAAGGTTCCTAAGGGAATTAATCTCTATGGTTGAGCCTTCAAACTCCACCCTATAAGTGTTCATCTTCTTCATGTAGTAATTTGGAAAATTTTTCCAACTTCTTGGTCAGTCCAATTTTTGAAATCTTCAACCACATTTCTCACTCAAATACTGCCAGAAAAATAGCCAATTTACTCAGCTTAAAGACTGAAAACTTTGGCTAAAATTCGGATAGCACAAAGTTGTGCAAACAAGAAGAAAATTCTGGGCAGAATTTGCAACTTAGCAGTCCAAAAATCAAGCTGTTTCTACTAGCCTTCAAACCAGTAATTTATCTCTATCTTTCCTCCATAAAGAAGGCTGGAAACTAGCCTTAAAGAATCCTCCAATACCCCTTCAACTTCTGCAAGTCGGCTAGAACATTGTAGAAAAATCTGCACAAAAATTCCAGCAAACCTCTTGAATGAACAACAAAAAATTCCAGCCTTGTTCCTTCTCCAACCATGTCCTAAAAACCATTCCAACTTTCTATGAAACTAGCATAAGTCAGCCATGAACTGAACTCCTTCACCCCCTCCATTGATCTGCTCGAATGAAGCTCCATGGCTACTCCTTAAATCACTCCATCAATCACTACAATCGAGCCTCCAATTAAAATTCAAAATTCCAGCAAATTGCTCCATGAAAACTCCTTGGATTAAGCTTTAAACAACTAGAAAATCTTCCACCATTACACTTTGAATTTCAGCCACCCTATAGCTCATTCAAACCTCATTCAACTCAGCAAAACTCCAGCACAATCCAGTCGGCCATAGTAGCTCCAAGAACCTCCATCAACCAAGCTATTTTTACCATATTTTCTACCTTAATTCACTCCCTAAATTACTCCTTTTGAATTTCAAACAACCAGCTTTTCTTCTTTTCCTAATCTGAAAATTCAATATCAAGGAAACCCTCAATCATTCGGCCAAACGCTTTTAGTAATTTCGTCTAACACTTCTCTCCATTCTGTCCATTTTTCTAAAGCCCACCAAGAACACCAAGAACACACACCACCATTTTCCAAGCCTGAGACTACTCTAAACACCTCTAATCTTCTCCAAAAACTCCAGATCATATCGACTCATCCTCTAGAATTCATTTCTACAATTTATAACATCAAACTCTGAAAACAAGATTCTACTTTTGGATTAAAAAAAAGCCATAATTTTTCTTGAAGATTCAAGAACTCTCTCAAGGTAACCATGAATGATTATGTCCATCTTCCATTCCTTTTCAATCTTTAAAATAAAGTACTAATGCTCTCTCTCTCTCTCTCTCTCTCTCTCTCTCTCTCTCTCTCTCTCTCTCTCTCTCTCTCTCTCTCTCTCTCTCTCTCTCTCTCTCGACCGAAATGGTTGTTACAACCATGGCCATTTTTCTTCTTCCTCCTTTGACGAATCAAGCCTTCCAAGCGTGAGGATTCTCTTATGACTTCTTCAAGGTAGTCATCATTCAAGTAAGCCTCTTAAACCTTCTCTTTAAATTCTAGATTCATGTCTTTTGGATGTTATTGGAAAAGGATGGATTATGATTGGAGATTCAGCATGTGGTTATATGATGGAGTTGAGATTAAAGTATGAGGATGATTTGTCTTGGTTGAGTTTTATGATATTTTGGGGTTTGTTGCATGCTCTTCATGTCATGAGTTAGTATGGATGATTAAGCACCATAAATATTATGTCACCTTTGGTGAATAGGGTTTTATGTTCTTGTATTCTTATTAAAACCATGAATATGATTATGTTTAGTGGAGTTTGGATCATGTGATGGTAGATTTGGATCTATGCTTTTATTCATGAATTGAATGGTTTGTGGATTGGTGTTAGAGTCTATGTTCATGATTATGGTTAGCAATAAGAGAATTATGATCAGGGCCTTGTTATTCCTAAATTATTTAAGTTAGCCAATTTTAATACATTAATAAAAATTAACAGTACATTTTCTTCTAATGATTTCGAAAACCCTAGGAAAATGTGAAATTGGACTGTTATAGGAAATAATGATATTTTAGCTAAATAAATGATATCTTTATTAAAATTAAAATATAATAATATTATATATGATAATAATATTAAATAAAGCTTTTTATATAAATAATCATAATAGGTAAAATATTAATCTTATAAGTTATATATTCATAAGTACTATTAAAATTTATTTATTATCTTTTAATCAAAATATATTAAAATTTACTTATTAACTTTATTTATAAATTATTTTCTAACTATTAATTATTAATTAAGATAATAGTAACAGTTTATTATTTTAATAATATCATCTAGGACTTAGGACCCTTTATCAAATAAACCCTAGTTTATTTATAACAAGATTTAAACCTTCAACTTATTAGTAATTATTTCACAAACCGTAGTTATTTTATTATCAAGCTAGATTTTTTTTATAAAATCCTTTTGAGTATCTAGCCTTAAAGTTTGGAACATTGGGGTCATGATTGTAGGAAGTTGAACTAGGATTATTTACAGAAGCAAATTTGGCTTGAGTTTAATTATGGCTTGTGTTTACCCCAGGCGGGGTTGGGTCAGCTTTGGAAGATTTTTGAGTTAGCTCAAGTAAAGGATCAGGTAAGCTCTTGCATAAAACTTGTTTGTTGTAAAAGGTCACTATAGCAAGCCAAACACGAAGTATGTGAACACTTATTTTGTAAAGGCAATTAAGGACTGTTTCCTTTCTTATTTTAGTCAAACAAATTATTTGAAAATCAACAAGCAGTTTTGCTCAAATACCAAACTGTTTCTAAAACCAATTTTGACATGGACTTTAGAAACCCTTAATTGTCGTTTTCAAGTAAAGCTATGCTTTTTCGGTTTTCTCCCAAGTGGGACAATCAATGTTAAGTACTCAATAAGGGTAGGCTAGTAGTACTAGTTTTGAAGAGTAAGAGCGAATCTTCTGGCAGGAGGCCACCTCCAGAGGATGAACTCAACTTGGAAAAGCGACAGTACTACTTAGTCATACCAGTTCGAGCTAGAAAGTTTCAGTCATATGGACTTTGTGTTGCCCGAGTGGATAACTAGTTTTGTTTGGGTGTAGAGAAGGAGGAGTATCTTACCCGGTAGGCCAATCACCTACCTTTTGTTAGTTTGCACAAAGTGTGGCATTCTGACCGTTGTATGGAAGTGGGGTCCAACGTGTGGTACCCATGGCCGTCTAATTGAGTGGTTGTATTTATTGTACACTTGTATGGTTTGAAAAGAGGAAAACGTCACTCTTTATTTTAACTTTATTTATTGCTTGCCAACATTTTTCCCTTATGAAATGTTTCTCCTTGCATACATGAACTGTTTTACCTGAACACTCAAAGCACACACGGACTTACTGAGATTTTTATCTCATCACCCTTTTTATCGTGATTTCAGGTCGATCCTATTGTAGGGATGAGTAGCTAGTTGTTTCCTGCTTTGTAAGATATTGTGTTATTTCTTTTATGTAATACTTTGAGAGATGAGAGTGAATAATTTATTTTGGATTCGTCCTGGAATTTTTGGGTTGTAATAAGTTTTAATTTCAGAGTATTGTTTCATTTTTTTGTGTGACCTAGTTATAAAGACCCCTTGTCCTTTGGACGAGGGACATCCCTGGCCTTGTTGGGCCTAGGTTGTGGGGTGTTACAATGAGTACACTTGCTTGTATGTGTATTTTAGGATTAGTGTTTTAATTAAAACTTGATTAAGGGATGGATTTAAATTGATGATTTTTATGCAGCCAAAATTTATGCATATGGAACTAGTATTCCATAAATTGAAAATTATAGAGGAACGTCTTGGGGATATTTTGGAACAAGTTTGGCCTTTTTTGGAGTTGTATAACAAAAGTTATGAGTAAAAATACAAAAGGTGATAAGGCTAGAAATCTTGGTTAAGAAAAATGAAATAATGTGCCTTTTTCTCTTAGTGTTATGTAAGCCTTAATTGAGAACATAAAGCGATATTTTATGAAAACACTTCATTATTGTAGGTGATCTTGACTGGGAAAGCTCTTAAGCTTGTCATAGTGTACATATCTATGGAATGAGGAGAATCCCTTAATTTCAAAACCTGTTTTAGCTAAGTGTTTTTCTAATATGATCAAATGCTTTCCTGATATATCATGACTTGAATTTCCTACTTGAACTTGAGAATATTATCAAGTCCTTGATTTCTTGAGTATCATGTATTTCATGTGAGTTCCTCGATTCTTAAAACTCCTAAATTGCTATAGTGTTTTTCTGATACAGCAAAATGATTTCCGAATATGGACAGGTGATTTCCTGATATATTCTAGTATAGTTTTCCACTTAAATTTGAAAACATCATGAACATCATGAATCTTGAATTCCTAAGCATGTTTTTGCTACATGTTGATATCATGTTTCAAGGCATTTTATGCGTGCTTTGCATAACTAACATGACAAGTTTTGGAAAAAGGAATGAGAAACCTTTTCCCATCACTTGAACATGATCACATGTTTCATGTGAACGTCAAGTACTCAGCGGGAGCTTCTCTATGTGTACTAGTTCACATTCGAGATAAACAATCCCAAGTAACCTGATCAATTCTGGGATACATTTTACTATGAATAGGGCGACAGGACATTGAGATTAGCCAAATACGTAGCATACGCTCAATTCCTGAATTTTTAAATAACCAGCACAAGTGCACTGCTAATAATTCCTGAATACCTAGCATAAGCACAAACACTGACTTGAATCATAATTATTTTCATGCACGTAAATCAGCGGGATTCTTTGAAATTCCTTTCATACAGGAATTGTTGAATTCCTAAATTAGCATGTTTTGATATAAGAATTCACAAACTAGCATGTTTTTATACAAGAATTTTTGAACTACCATGTCTTGCCTCATAAAACTTTTCATGATATTATCAAGAAACAAAACATGGATTTTATTTCCTATTTTTTTGAAAAAAGCACCCGTGAATTTATTTATGTATTTTCTACATGAAATCAAGTCCTTATTACTTTTTACATGTTTACAACAAGTTCATGTACCCTATCTTATCCACGTTTTGGAAATTACTCTTCATGAGCTATTTTTAATGGAAAAACACTAGAATACATGGGACTCGTTGAGCTATACGCTCACATGTGTATTGTTTATTTCTTGAAAATTTTAAGACTAAGGTACAATATAAGTGTAGTGGACTCACATAGGCTCATGCTATATCTTGGACCTATGTAGAAACTTAGCTGCAATCTTGTATATGTATAGTAGACTTCTCCTTTTCTTTGGGCATATGTATTAGAGGTCAGCCCTCATGTATACTTTTAATGTTTAATATAAATTTTGAGAAATTTTTTATGTGTGCTAAGTTAAGATTGTTATAAAGACCTCTTATCTAGGAGATCAGACAAGGCGACATCCCACAAAGGTAAAGCCCACTACGGAATGGGAAGGTATTGAATGATGTTTATTATTTGAGTATTCTTAGGAGAATTGTTGTTTAACTACATAGCTAATCTCCTTTCGTTACTTGAATCTTTCCTTGTGATCTTTTAGTCTTTACTTTAAGAATTGCATTGATATATTCATGTGGTACTCTCTTTTCCTTAGCAGTAGTAATTAGTCATCTTTACTTCTTGTTTTGGTTGTTTGAGCAATAGAATTCAAGTAGAAGTAGGAGTAATTAATCCTATTCTTGAGGGTCTTCGATACTTACCAACTATACTCTATACTACATGATGAATATACTGCCCAAATATGTGTGTATGCGAGTTAAATTAACATTTTATTTTAAAATTTGGTTGAGAATTAGATTTATTTTTTAAAACATAGAAATAGCACAAACAAAGTTTTGGCACTATTATCAGGGATCAATTGTGTAACACCCCACTACCTAGGCCCAACAGGACCGGGGATGTTGCCCAGTCCATAGAACAAGGGATCTTTATAACTAGATCACATAAAATAAAATAAAATAAAATAAATACTCTAAAATTAAACTTATTACAACCCAAAAATACATGAACAAATCTAAAATAAATTGTTTGCAATAATCTCTCAAAACATCACATAAGGGAAATAATAAAGAGTCTTCAGAATCATAGGCAACAATCTAGCTAATGACCTCCACAGTAGGACCCTCCTGAAAACATAGTATAAAAGGTGGTGAGATAAAAATCTCGGTAAGCCCATGTGTACTTTAAGTGTTTCAGGAAAAACAGTTCATGTATGCAAGTTGTAAAAATTTCATAAAAGAAAGTGCTGGCAAGCATTAAATAAATATTAAAAATAAAGAATGGCATTTTGCTTTTCAAACCATACACTTGTGCAATAAATACAACCACCCAAAGAGGTAGCCATAGGTTACTACACGTTAGGCCCCATGACCACATGGTCAGTATGCCACACGTTGAGCATACTATCGGTCAGACTACCACACGTTGAGCATGCTGACAAAAGGTAGGTGTACGGCCAACCGGGTGAGATACTCATCTATCTCTACACCCAAACTTACCGATTGTTCACTCCAGAAACACACAATCCACATGACTGAAACTTGCTAGCTCGGACCGGCATGACCTATCGGACTGGCATCCTATCAGGGAAGGACTCACCCCTCAGAGGTGGCCACCTACTAAGAGACTTACCCTAACACTTCAAAGCCTAGTTCTAGTAGTCTACTCTTATTGAGTACTCAACGTTGATTGTCCCATTTGGGAGAAAATTGATCATACATTTATTTACTTGGAAATAGCAATTAAGCGTTTCTAAAATTCTTGCCTAAAATTAGGTTTTAGAAAGAGTTTAGCATTTGGTGTAAAACTACTTGTTTAATTTTCAAATGATTCGCTTGACTAAAATAAAAATGAAAAATTGTCCTTAATTGCCTTTACAAAACAAATGATCATACACATCAAATTTTGGCTTGCCATAATAATTTGGTCTTCAAATGACTCTATGCAAGAGCTTACCTAATCCTTTGCTTGCTTGAATTCATAAATCCTCCAAGGCTGACCTAACCCCGCCTGGGGTAAACACAAGGCATAAGATTATACTCGAGTTATACTTGGTTACATAAATAATTTTGGGTTCAACTAATTACAATCATAACCTTAATGTCCTAAGCTTTAAGGCTAGATGATAAAGAATTTTATAAAATAAATCTAGCTTGATAAGTTAAAATAACTAGGGGTTGTAAAATAATTACTAATAAGTTATAGGTTCAAATAATAAATCTTGAATATTATTATTAATAAATATGCTAGTGTTTAAATATTGAATAATACTAAGTCCTAAAAAATATTAATATATGGTAATTTTTAAATAGTTTTATAATATTTAATAGATAATAAATAATTAGTAATAAATAAAATTAATAATAAATGAATTATATTAAATTTTTTATTAATAGATAACAAATAAATTTTAATATAAATAATATTTATGAAAATAGGTAAAAGTTTTAACTATGGTCTACAATGTCATTAATATTTTATTTATAAAAGATCTTTGTATTATTATACATATATTTTTTTTTTGATAAACGATATTATTTATTTGACTAATAAAATATCAATATTTCATTTAATATTCCATTTCCAAAACTTCCTAGGAATTTCAAAATCTTTAGAGAAAAAAAATATAGTAATAATTTTAATTAAGGTAATAAAATTTGTTACTAAAAATAACCTAGGATTAACAAGAAAATAGTCATGGTTTTCCTATTGCTAAACAAGAATCGTGAACACATTCTCCAACATCAAACAATAACTAATCCATTAATAAACATAGGCTTAAATCAACACATGCTATCACATGGCCAAATCCTTACTAGACATAATCATAATCATGGCTTCAATGGAGATAAGAACATAAAAATCCTATTCACCAAATATGTCATAACATCTAACATGCTTTAAACATCCATAATTTTCTTAAGACATGATGAACACACATTGATTCTCAAGAGAATCCATATAGCTTAAACATACACAATCATTCTCATGTCCTAATCCCAACCCCTTCATCTACATGCATATATTCAATCCCCCATTCATATTCTATTCTTCCTGTAAACATCTAAGAGACATGAATGTAGAATTAAAAAGAAGGATTAAGCTATATGGATGAAGGGGTTTTCAATCCCCCATTCATTGTGTTTGGTTGATGATTACTTTGATGAAGATTTAAAAAGATCCATGCGATTGTGAGCCTTGAATTGTCCAAGAGGAAGAAAAATAGCCATGGTTGTTGATCAACCATTTCGGCAGAGAGAGAGAGAGAGAGAGAGAGAGAGAGAGAGAGAGAGAGAGAGAGAGAATTGGTATGATACATTGAAGGTTGAATGGAAGAAGATGAATAAATGAGTTGTTCTTGGTTACCTTGATGATGTTCTTAAGACCTTCAAGAAAAACTGATTTTTTATCTGAATGAAAGTTCTTGTTTGCGAGATTTTGTGTTATAAATATCAGAAATGAATACTATGGAGTATGTAGGAGTAATTTGGAGTATTTGGGAGGGATTAGAGGTGTTTAGAGTGGGTTTTGGTTTGAAGAGATGTAATGTATGTTCTTGGTGTTCTTGGTGAAAATTGAGACAGTTTGAGAAAAAAAAAATACTGCACAAAATCTAGGAGAATGCTGGCTGAATGGTTTAGGGAGTTTAGGAGTTTCAGTCTTCAGCTTAGACAGGAAGAGAAAAATATGATTGTTCAAAATTCAAATGGAGAGATTTGAGGAGTGGTTTGAGGTATAGGATATGTTAATGGTGTTTGATTGATAAAGGTTTCTTGGAGCTATAATGGAGCCAGCTGGACTGGCTTGCTTTGGTGAAATGAATGAAGATTGATGGAGCTTTTGTTAGTGTTGTGCCCTAGAGGCAATCACTTGTATATTGTATATGACACATTTTATTTTAATAAAAGGCATTATTTATCTTACAGTTTCTTTTGTTTACTTTAAGTAATATAACTGTTCGATAAAGTCCCTAGTACAACACTGTGTTAAGGAAATCATGATAGAGATAATGATATGAGATTCCTACTACACTGGATGGTGTTAATACTTAAATAGTCCCTAGTCATAGTATTAATGAGATAGGACATCATTGATGCATTCAGACTAGTATGTGTTAGACTGCCTGATTTGATCAGGCGATGGTTCTCATAACCGTGAGTATTGAGATACTCAAAGTCAACACGTGGATGCTTGTTAATGGAACAAGTTTATTGAATGACCTAGCTATGAGATAATCACATGGATAACTATTTGGTGCCAGTGATATAATCTCAATATAGCAAACGTGCAAGTATCCTTAGACTTGAGATCTTCAATGTATTTTGTTGGCTGAGCATTGTACTTTGATTCCAATCTCTGGAGCTTGATCGAGAGCCACCTATGGGATGAATATTGGGTACATTGTGAGGTAAACAAAAGTAGTTGAGAGGGTCAATAAAGGATTTACCACTCCTAATAGTAGAGGTGAATATCTCACGGTCACTTGTAGGAATTACTACTCGAGAAGTCCTTAGCCAAGGCAATTGTGTATTGGAAATAGTTTTAATTGATACACATCTAGAGTAGTGGGTTCCCGATATAAGTACTATTATATTCGGGCTAGAATTAATTCTGTAGGGAGTTGGCACTAATTCCGTACTCCAAACCGAATGAGATATTGTATGGTGAAAGGAGTTAATTGCATTAAAGTTTGTTATTGAAGGGCTCAGTCAAGCCACTTGACTTCCTAGACTCTTGGGTGGTCATGATGTGTTGCTAGATACCGCTCATGATCTGAGAATATGGGTTTATTAATTGATGAATTAATAAACCAATCCTGATTAGAATTAATATAATTAATTCTAATTAATTATGGATTATTAATCTCAAAGACGTTTAGATTAATTCATGTTCGCTACCAATTGATTGGGAAACCTAATAGATCATATACAATAGAGGATTATACACTCAATGTGCTATTTGACAACATAGTGGGGTTAATTGCAAGAAAGAGAAGTTGTTGTGAACAAATTATAATTAGTTATAATTTGTAGTCCAAGTTGTAATTGTGAGAACTTGATGTTTCCAATTACAATTAGAAAATTCGAATCATTTTAGAATTTTAGATTTTCAAGGGATTTTGGAACATATATTGGATAGAAACCCTAATCCAAAGGGTGATTCACACGAAAATATGAGCCATAAAACAAACGTCTCTCTCTCTCTCTCTCTCTCTCTCTCTCTCTCTCTCTCTCTCTCTCTCTCTCTCTCATTTTGCTAAAAATGAAAACAGCCCTAACCGCCATCTTTTTATGCTAGCACAGGAAATTTTGGTGCTTGAGTATTCCTCTGTGTGGATTATTGGTAGAGATAATCACACACTGTGATTATAGTGGCTAGACGTCTAACTCTCGTGGAGTTTGCACAAGAGGATTGCTGGATCGTGTCTCGACTTGAAGAATAAAATTTTTGTTCTTCGGACGATCACCCAAAGGTAAAAGTTGTTACCTTTATTATCATTATGTCTTGTCTTCCACAGATAGACAGGTCCTGGGAGGGTATCTTGTTTTATTTTCCGCTGCGTCGTATAAGATACAAGCCTGAGATACCCAACAACTTTAAGGCTGGCTAAAATTCAGAGCTTAATGGCATAGGAATTTCTAGCTGTGAGGCTTAGTACAAGAGTGTTTTCATGGAGCAAAATGCTGAAAATTTTTGAAGTTGAAATGTAGTTTGAATGGAGTGATCTTAGGAGATATTTGAGGTGTAGTTATGAAGTCCAAGTGTTTAAGGTAATTGGAGAGGTTAATGGTATTCTGTTCATGGCTGAACAAGGTTCATTTTACAAAGGTTTGAGGGTGGTTTTACGGCTAAGGCTTAAGGCAACAAAGCTGGAAATTTTCTGGTTTCATGGTGTTCAAGGTTCGAATGTTTGCTGCATTTATCTGTTCAAAAGTTTTGCACTTCTTCAGTCCAATTTTTAGAAGTTTTTGAGACGTGTTTGAGGGTCCTTTAAGGATGGTTTCCAGCCTTCTTTATGGAGGAAAAGTAGAGGAGTTTTGTTGGATTGAAGGCAGAAGAAAACAGCTTCATTTCCTGGTTGAATGTAGCAGAACTGTCCAAAATTTTTTTTCTAGTTTGTGCAGTCCGAATTTGCACAGAAATTTCAATTTTCAAGCTGAATGAAATTGTTATTTTTTTGGCAGTAAATGAGAAAGAAACTTGGCTGAGTTTTTCGGAAATTAGGCTGCTCAAAAATCTGGAAAATTTCTAGGTTTCCTTCATCAAGATCATGAATACTATGAAAATGAGTTTGAAAGTTCAACTATGGTGATTAATTTCCCTTGGGAACCCTTCCTAACTCCACTCCTATTTTTAGTTAATCCTCCACCTTCCAAAATCAAATTTTTAAATTCAAAGCCATGAAATCCTCACTAAATTTTTTGGAATTAAAAAGTGAGTTTGATAAATTTTGAACAAATTTAATTTGTGAAGATGTTAGGACAAGCTAGAGGTAATAAAAGGATAAGAATTCCTCTAGAATTCTCTTTTGGACATGATGATAGGATTAAGACATTCTTTTTCATGTCTCCCCTAAGACCACACTCCTATCTTTATGGAATGTAAGAAAACAAAATTTTCAAACTTAACTAAGATAATTATGAATAAAACTTAAGTGATGGGATTTGAACTTATGACCTTAGAGATTAAGTCCAAAGCTCTAACCACTTAACCACACTAACTCTTGTTCTTATTTTCTCACCCAAATATTTTTCTTATTTAATCCTCAAGCAATCTTCCTATTTTGACATCAAGCAAAATCACCATTTTACCCTTCCTACTCAATAAGCATAACTAAGCCTTTTAAATTATAAATAATAATTCTAAAGCACATAAAATCATTCAAATATATATATATATTTATGCAAAATGATATGATATGTATCCCGACCCCCTTATTCTAGGGTTGGCTTTAGGTGGGGTTTCACAAGTTGTCAATATTCTAAAAACACTTGAGTTTTATTGATTCAATCATTTTTATCTTGTGTATATTTTTTATTTTGATTTTTATTAGGTATTTGATTGATTTTCGATTTTAGAATAGTTGATTTTATGCATAGAAGAGATTGTGGTTAAAAGTTTGTTGAATTTGATAGTGAGAGAGAACTTTTCGAAGGTTGCGTAGGGAACAAAAACAAAGAGTATTGGAAGCTTTAAAAAAAATAGACATTTTGAGTGAATTAGGTGAGCAAATAGAAGTTAATTAAAGTGGTACTATGAATGGGAATGATAATGAAAGAAGAATAATTGGTGATTATGCTAGACCAACTTTTTAAGGTACAAATTTGAATATTGCAAGACTACAAGCTGATGCGAATAACTTTGAGATTAACCCTAATTCTATCCAAGTAGTTCAACAGATGATTCAATTTAACGGATTACTAGATGAGGACCTTAATGCTCATTTAGCAACTTTCTTTGAGATTTATGACACACCTAAGCTTAATGGTGTATTTGAGGATGCCATATAGTTGAAATTGTTTCCTTTTTTTTTGAGAGATCGAGTTAAATCTTGGTTGAAATCCCTACTACCTAATTCTATTACTACTTGGGATCAATTAGTTGAAAATTTTCTTGCAAAGCATTTTCCCCTGCTAGAGTTGTTGGGTATCTTAGGCTCGTATCCTATATGGCGCAGTGAAAAATAAATCGAGATACCCTACCAGGACTCTTCTATGTGCGAAAAACAAGACATAATGATAATAAAGGCAACAGCTTTTACCTTTGGGTGATAATACGAAGAACAAAATTTTCTTCTTCAAGTTGAGGCGCGATCCAGCAATCCTCGTGATCAACCTCCACGTGAGTTAAACGTCAAACCTCTATAATTACAGTGTGTGATTATCTCTAACAGTAATCCACACAGAGGAATACTCAAGCACCAAAATTTCTGTACTAGCAAAAATTAATGGCGGCTACGGTTTTTCTTTCAAGAAAAAAAATGAGAGAAAGAGAGATCAAAGGAAGAGATAATCGTGTGTTGTGTTTTAGCTATTGGCTAGGGTTTTTCGTGTGTTATTAGCTACTATATATCACACAAAATTCCCTTCCCAAAACTGAGAATTCTAAACCTATTAGAATTCCCTAATTGTAATTGGAAACATCAAGTTCTCACAATTACAACTTGTACCACAAATTATAACTAATTATAATTTGTCCACAACAACTTTTCTTTCTGAGTATTAACCCCGCATTGTTATCAAATAATATCTTGAGTATATAATCCTCCATTGTGTGTGACCTATTAAGTTTCCTAGTCAATTGGTAGAGAACATGAATTAATCCAAACGCCTTTGAGATTAATAATCCATAATTAATTAGAATTAATCCTATTAATTCTAATCAGGATTAGTTTATTCATTCATTAATTAATAAAACCATATTTTCATATCAAGAGCAGTATCTAGCAACACATCATGACCACCCAAGAGTCTTGGAAGTCAAGTGGTTTGACATGAACTCTTCAATAACAAACTTCAGTGCAATCAACTCATTTCACCATATAATATCTTATTCGGTTTGGAGTACGGAATTAGTGCCAACTCTCTCCAGAATTAATTCTGGCCAGAATACAACAGTACTTGTACTAAGAACCCACTACTCTAGATGTGTATCAATTGGAACTATTTCCAATACACAATTTCCTTGGCTAATGACTTTTGAGTAGTAATTCCTATAAGTGGCCGTGAGATATTCGCCCCTACTATTAGGAGTAGTGAATCCTTTATTGAACCTCTCAACTACTTTCGTTTACCTCACCATGTACCCAATATCCATCCCATAGGCGGCCCTCGATCAAGCTCCAGAGATTGGAATTAAAGTACAAGGCTCAGCAAACAAAGTGCCTTGGAGATCTCAAGTCTAAGGATACTTGCACATTTGGTATATTGAGATTATATCACTGGCACTATATAGTTATCCATGTGATTATCTCAAAGCTAGGTCATCCAATGAACTTGTTCCATTAACAAGCATCCATGTGTTAACTTTGAGTACCTCAATACTCACGGTTATGAGAACCACCGCCTGATCAAATCAGGAAGTGTAACACATGCTAGTCTTAACACATTAATGATGTCCTGTCTCATTAATACTATGACTAGGGACTATTTAAGTACTAACAGCATCCAGTGTACTAGGAATCTCATATTATGATCTCTATCATAATTTCATTAACACAGTGTTGTACTAGGGACTTTACCGAACAGTTATATTACTTAAAGTAAACAAAAGAAACTATAAGATAAATATTATTTTTTATTAAAATAAAATTTGTCATATACAATGCACAAGTGATTGCCCCTAGGGCACAACACTAACAAACTCCCACTTGTACTAGAGCCAATCATTCATGTATCTAATATCGAATGACTCAACATGACAATCATGTTTCTTTTGGGATAGTGCTTTCGTAAGCGTGTCAACTATGTTCTCATCCGTGGGAACTCTCTCTATCTTTACATCATTCCTATCTACGATCTCCCAGATCAGATGATAGAGTCGTAGTACGTGTTTGGATCGTTGGTAAGACCGCAGCTCATTTACTTGTGTAATGGCTCCGTTGTTGTCACAATACAAAGTTATTGGACCAACAACACTAGGAACCACACCCAGTTCCATCACGAACTTCTTGATCCAAACAACCTCCTTAGCTGCTTCAGAAGCAGCTATGTACTCAGCTTCTGTCGTAGAGTCAGCAATAGTCTCTTGTTTGGAACTTTTCCAACTCATTGCCCCTCCGTACAACGTAAACATGTAGCCAGATTGTGATTTGAAATCATCTTTATCAGATTGAAAACTAGCATCAGTATACCCGTTTATTTTCAAATCACCTTCCCCATATAGTAAGAACATGTCCTTAGTCCTTCGTAAGTACTTAAGGATATTCTTTACAGCTGCCCAATGACCCTTACCAGGGTCGGATTGGTCTCTGCTCGTGAAACTGAGAGCACAAGATACATCGAGCTTAGTACATATCATAGCATACATGATAGATCCAACTGCCGAGGCATATGGAATCTTACTCATATGAACCCTTTCAACTTGTGTCTTGGGAGACATCAACTTTAAAAGGCTTACACCATGTGACATGGGCAAGAATCTCTTTTTGGATTAATCCATGCTAAACCTCTTTAGCACTTTATCTATGTATGTAGACCGTGAAAGACTAAGCAATCTTTTGGATCTATCTCTATAGATCCTTACTCCAAAAATATAGGTTACTTCACCAAGGTCTTTCATGTAGAATTGTTTAGACAACCAAACTTTAACCATTTGCAAGACAGGTATATCGTTTCCTATTGGCAATATGCCATCTACATAAAGTAGTAAGAAAACGATTGCAATCCCACTAACCTTCTTGTATACACAAGGCTCATCCATATTTTGAATGAAACCAAACTCTTTGATTGTTTCATCAAAATGGATATTCCAACCCCTAGAAGCTTGCTTAAGTCTATAAATAGACCTTTGCAGCTTACACACTTTTGTACCATCACTGGATGTGAAACCCTCAGGTTGTGTCATATATACTTCCTCAGTCAGATTTCCATTTAGGAAAGTTGTTTTCACATCCATTTACCAAATCTCATAATCATAATGAGTAGCAATGGCTAGAAGTATCCTGATGGATTTCAACATGGCTACTGGTAAGAAGGTTTCATCATAGTCAATACCATATTGTTGACGATAACCCTTCGCCACTAGTCATGCTTTATAGGTAACTAAGTTACCATCCATGTCCATTTTCTTCTTGAAAACTCACTTGCACCCAATAGGTTTAATTCCTTTAGGTGGATCAACCAAAGTCCATACTTGGTTGTCGTACATAGAATCCATCTCTGACTTCACGGCCTCAAGCGATTTGTCAGATTCTGAACTATTCAGAACATCCTTGTAGATAGTAGGCTCATCTTCATCTACGAGCAATATGTCATTGTGGTCACTAATGAGAAATCCATATCTCTCAAGTGCCATGCGTATCCTACTAGATCTACAAGGTTCTTGTGTATTAGAAGGTTCATCTATTCTCTCAATAGATGTGGGGTTAGACAGTTGATCCTCGTTTGTTTGATCTTCATGAACTTCACTAAGTTCAATCTTACTCCCACTGTCCCCCTTGAGCATGTGCTCCTTCTCTAAGAAGATGGCATGCTTCGAAACAAACAATTTATTTTCGGAGGGTAGATAGAAGTAATATCCAAAAGATTCTTTCGGATATCCCACAAACAAACACTTGTCAGACTTACTATCAAGTTTGTCCGACTGTGGCCTTTTAACAAAGGCAGGACAACTCCATACTCGCAATTGAGATATCTTTGGTCTCTTACCACAGAACATCTCAAATGGGGTAGTATCGATCAATTTTTTCGGAATTCTGTTTAGTATATAAACAGAAGTCTCTAGTGCATACCCCCAAAACGATTTTGGTAGGTCTGCAGAAGCCATCACAGTCCGTACCATGTCTAGAAGAGTTCGATTCTTTCTCTTAGATACACTATTATGTTAAGGTGTATCTGGCGGAGTCCATTAAGATAATATCCCATTATCTCTAAGATAACTTTGAAACTCTTGACTTAAGTATTCTCCTCCTCGATCAGATCTTAGAGTCTTAATAATTTTGCCAAGTTGGTTCTCTATTTCATTCTTGAAGTCTTTGAACCTTTCAAAGGCCTCAGATTTGTATTTCATTAAATACAAATACCCGTATCGTGAGAAATCATCGATAAATGTTATGAAATAGTTATAACCTCCTCTTGCTTGTATTGACATTAGGCCGCATATATCAGAATGTATGAGTTCTAATAACTCCTTGGCTCGTTCTCCTTTTCCTAGAAAATGAGTTCTAGTCATTTTACTTAGTAAATAAGACTCGCATGTGCCATATGATGAAACCCCAGTCAAGACCAACCATAGAGTGAGGGGGTTGGGGATGCATAACATGCTTTATTTCATGTTTAAATATGCTTTCATATGATTTTTATATGCTTTAGATGTGAGTTTATTGTTTTGAAGTTGTGTGGGGGAATGTTGTGTGAGAAGGGCAAAATGGTAATTTTTGCCCAAAGTGAAAATAGGGAGATAGCTTGTGGATTGAATAGAAAATAATTTTCTCTAGTGAAAGTATCAACAAGAGTTGTTGTGGTGTAGTGGTTAGAACTTTGGAATTAATTCTTGAGGTCTTGGGTTCAAAGTCCATCATAGAAGCTTTAGCTTGAGTAAATTTTATTTTGCTTGGGAAAGGATGGTTTCGGCCTTAAGGGCCTAGATTAATGTGGTGATGATGTTCTAGGAGAGACATGATGGAAGTAATCTCATTCCACTCCTTTTACTCTTCTCGAAATTCTTATAGGGAAAATCATCCTTCCTTGATCTTTAATTTTCCTCAATTCTTAACTCATTAGTTTGATCAAGGTGTTCTAGCCTTTTTCTTTCCAGAAAATCCAGTAGAGTACTGAGGTCTTTTAGGATCAAAATGTCTTGGGAAAAGACTTCTTTAGGTTTGGAAAATATGGTAGATTTGTGGAAAAATTCAAGAGGAAAATCCCTCTTGAAAGCTTGCTGAAATTTTCCTCTATCTTAGTTCATCTATCTTCATGGAATGAACTGAAATTTTTCAGCTTGTTGTACCTTCAAAAGGTCGAAAATTCTAGCTCACATTCCCTCCCAAATGCTACCAAAAAAATGGTCTTTAGGATCAGTTTGAAACCTGAAAATTCTTAACCAATTTCGGACTGCACAAGCTGGAGCAAAACAGGAAAAATTCCTGTACGAAAATCAGCTTTGAAAGCTCCAAACCAAGCTGTTTTCTCCCAGATTTTGTGCAGCACCTTATCCATGTTTTTCCTCCATAAAGAAGGCTAGAAACCAGCTTTGAATACCCCTGGAATCCCCTTTAAAAATCGCTGCAAAATGGCTCTAAATAGCAGACGAAAATCTGCCAGAAAAATCACTGTGCAGCGAAAATTCTGTGCAGATTTTCGTCCAGCTTGTTTCCTATCTCTCTTCCAGCCAAAACACCAACTTTAATCTGTCAAACCCTGGGGTTAAACATCCATCAACAGAGCTCCATTTATCCCCTTGAACTTCTGCACGAAATTCCATTAATGGCTGTCCGAAAATCCCTCAACCAAATCCCTGCAATTTAGCTTGAATGCTTTCCAAAATTTCAGCCATCTTGTTTAACAACTTTCCATAAAATTTTGCTCAATTGATCAGACATCTTCTCCACCATTGTGCACCTTGGTTTCGGCCATCACAAGCCTCCTTTAACCAGCCTTAATTCCCCAGAAAAGCTGCACAATCCAGTCGGCCATAGGAGACTTCAAGCTGTCCAAACAAATCAAGATATTCTTAGGATATCTACTTTCCAAATTCACTTCCCAAAAATATTCTTCAAGGATTGTAACAACTAACCTTTCCTTTTCCCTTTCAAATCAGAGAATCAACTCCCTAAACCCTACTAGAATTCGGCCAGGCCTATTCCCACAGAAAAATCGGCAGCTGCACAAACCATCCCTCCCTCTCTCGATTTTTCTTCAAGCATCAAGAACACACACACACTACACCAAGAACACCCACTTCTTCTCTACACCTAAAACCCCTCCAAACCACCTCAAACCCTCACGAAAATCTCCAGATTTAGTCTACTCATTGCTGTGAATCCATCAACATCATTATTAACATCAAACTCCTCCAAACATCTTGCTACTTCGGATTAAAGCATAAATTTCTGAACAAGAACATCTTCAAGGTAAATTCACTCTATCAACATCATCCTCTTCAAACTTGATATCTAGTGAGAATCTATATAAATAATCATGCTAATGACTTTTTCTTCTCTCTCTCTCTCTCTCTCTCTCTCTCATGGACCAAAATTCCCTCTCTTGGCCGAATGGTCCCTTCCTCCATGACCATGCTTTCGCCACCTTTCTTGAACAAGATTAGCTATCTAGGAGTTGAGATCTTCTCTAAACTCCTTCAAGTCATTCATCAACCAAGTAAGTACCTTCAATCCTCTCTTTAAACTTTAGAATCATGTCTCTAGGTTGATGTTGTGAGAAGATGAATGGCGATGGGTTTGTGTATGTGTTGTTGTCGAGATTGAAGCATGAGTATATGGATGATTGTGAAGGAGATGGGATTTATGCATGGAAGCATTATATTGGTGGATTGAATGATGAGTTGAGGTTTGATGCATGTCATAGGTAGTATTTGTGACGAAGCATGCTAGAGATTATATCACCATTTGTGAATAGGATTTATATGCATGATTAGATTTTGAAGCCATAATCATGTTTATGCTAGTAGAGGTTAAAGCATGTCTTAATAAATTTAGATCTATGCCTATGTGCAAGATTTGGATGATTTGATGAATTGAAGGATTGAGTATGTTATTGATTATGGTTAACCATGGAATCTTGATCATGATCTAGTTGTCCCTAAGCAAATTTTATTTCATGAATAAAATATTTACTAATAATTTTTGCTAGAGAATTTCGAAAATCCTAGGAAGGGTAGATTTGGAATTATAATATATGTAAAGGATATTTTAGTCAAATAAATAATAACTTTTCTAGAAAATAAAATAAATAAATATTATTTAAAATAAAGAAATTAATTAAAGACTTTATAGAAAAGATTTGTACTTAATAAAATATTTACTAAATCAAAACCCTTAAGGATTTACTTATTATTTTCCAAGAAAGACTTATTAAATTTAATCTTAACTAGTTTTAGCTATCAATTATTTTCTAACAACTAAGCTATCATTAAATCACTATTTTACCTAGTACCACCTATGGCTCCTGATCAAATAAACTCTAAATTTTCCTTAACAAGATTTAAATTTTCAACTTATTAGAATTTATTTCCTAATCCATTAATTATTTTAAATAACAAATTAAACTTAGCTTATAAACCTATTCAATTATTGTTTTGCCTTAAAGCTTGGGACACTAGGATCATGGTAGTAGTAAATTGAGTTGATTTGAAATTGAAGAAGTGGATTGTGGCTTGAATCTGATTAAGGTTTGTATTTGCCCATGTGGGGTTAGGTCAGCTGTTCGAGACCTTGTTGTTGTGAGCAAGAATCAGGTAAGCTCCTGCATAAAACCTGATTTATGTGAAATGATTTTCTTATGGCAAGCCAAATGTGGAGTGCAAGGACACTCGGTTATTTGAAAGCAATTGAGCGTTGAATTCATCATTAATTCCAACGCTTAAATTATTTAAAAGTCTTTGAGCAGATTTTTCCAAACTTGAAACTCTTTCTAAAACTAATTTCTCCCAAAGCTTTGGAAACCCTCAAATTGTTATTTTCATGAAGAACAATGCTTTGTTCATTTTATCCCAAGTGGGGAATGTCGTTGAGTACTCAATAAGGGTGGACTACTAGGACTAGTCTTTGAAGGGTTAGGGTAAGTCACTCAGTAGGTGGCCACCTCTGAGGGGTGAGTCCTTCTCGGATAAGATGTCAGTCCAGTAAGTCGTGCTGGTCCGAGCTAGCAGTTTGTTTTCAGTCAAGTGACTGTGTTTTGCTGGAATGGACACCCGGTTGTTATTTGGGTATAGAGAAGGAGGAGTATCTTGCCAAGTAAGCCGATCACCTACTTTTGTCAGTCTGCACAAAGTGTTAGGCATTCTGTCCGGTTATGGGGCCCAACGTGTGGTAACCCATATCCCTTTCTTTCGAGTGGTTGATTTCATTACTTATGTATGGCTAGAAGAGCCAAAACGCCACTCTTGCTTTTGACTAATGTTTATTGCTTGCCAATGTTTCTCTTATAAAGATTTCACACTTTGCATCCATGAACTGTTTCTACTAAACACCCAAAGCACACACGGACTTACTGAGATTTCTGTCTCACCACCTTTTATCATGATTTCAGATTGATCCTGTTGTGGGTGAGTAGCTACCTTGGAAGAGAATGTGTTTTTTTTTATTTTATATATTGCTTTGGGGAGACAAGAGTGGATGATTTTAATTATGGTTTTTGTTTTGGAATTTCATGGATGTACTTTTGAAGTATTTTGGGTTGTAATAAATTCTTTTTAGTTTGAGTATTGTTTATTTTAGCAATGTTATTTGTGACCTAGTTATAAAGACTACTTGTCCTTTGGACAGGACGACATCTCCGGCCCTGGCCGGCCTAGGTTTTCCGGGGTGTTACATGATTCATAATCAAACAGCCCTAAGTCACCAAGCTTGTGTAACTTAAAAATGCGATTTTCGTTTACATGGCCTAAACAACAATACCATAAGTAAGAGGTGTTCGAGTTATCTATTTTAGGTTTCTTATTGTTTATATTGAGAATTGGATTGTCCAAGTCTAGAACATATAAACCATTAACCAAAGTTGCTGAACTATAATGAATATCATTCAATAAGAAAGAACAACATTTTTTCTTAAATATTAAATAAAATCCACATAAGTCTAAACACGCAATTGAGATAATGTTTTTCATTAAAACTGGTACATAATAACAGTTTTGTAGTTCTAGAATCAATCCCGAAGGTAGGTTCAGCTCATATATCCCCACAGCAAGTGCAACAACCTTTGCCCCATTTGCAGTACGTAGGTCCACGTCGCCTTTCTCTAGCCTTCTACTGCTCTTTAGTCCCTGCAAGTTATTGCACAAATGAGATCCACATCCGGTATCTAATACCCATATCTCATTTCTAAAGGTAGTATCTTTCTCAATCATAAACATACCTGGAGAAGAAGTAGAAGTGCTTGTAAGCTTCTCCTTCTACTTCTTGTCCTTGATGGTCTCCAAGTAGGCTTTGTAATTGCACCTCCAGTGGCCCATCTTCCCACAATGACGGCATGGGCCCTTAATAGCTGCGTCCTTCTTGTTCACACCACCTTTGGGCTTCATGGCAGCCTTCTTCTTCTTCTTTTGAACTTTCTTCTTAGAAGAGGAAGATTCTACCATTAAAACCGTATTGGAATCCTTCTTCATAGAGGACTCCACAGTTTTGAGAAGATTGATCAATTCAGGAATGGTGGACTCAATCTTGTTCATCTGATAGTTTATCACAAATTGTGAGAAACTATTAGGCAAATATTATAGAATTAAGTCAACACTTATGTCATGATCCATTGCAAACCCGAGAGATCCAAGTTTCTCTATCAAGCCCAGCATCTTCAGCCCATGAGTGGCCACAAAAGAACCATCTACCATTTAACAACAAAATAGTTACTTCGAGATCTCATATCTCTCAGTTTTGGCTTGGGCATCAAACAGCTCTCGAAGATGTAAAATGATCGATTGAGCATCCATATGCTCCTGCTGTTTTTGCAACTCAGGAGTCATGGATGCCAGCATAATACAGGATGTTGTATCACTATCCTCCTTGTGCCTCTTGTGGACAGCATGCTCATCAGCATGAGCATCTTGGGCTGGTGGTGGTGGAATAGAAGCATCTAGCACGTAGAGCAACTTTTCTGATTTGAGAACGATTCTCAAATTTCTATACCAGTCGAGATAGTTTGATTCGGTTAATTTGTTGGTTTCCAAAATGCTTCGAAAGTTCAAGTTCGTTGACATGATGCAAGTGGCCTAAATGTAAAGATAGTAAGCATTAGCTACTTGTATATGCACATGATATGCAAATAATTAGGACTTTAATTAAATACATTTTTACTCCACTATTTTACGAAAAACCAATAGCCCCCACTACTATTTGGGAAAGCTTATTAGAAGCTTTCCTAGTGGACCGGTATCCAAATTCCTCAAGAATAACCTTGGGCTTGCCCAACAAGCCACCCTTGAGTTCATTGGTAGGTATCCAATACCAATTACATCATATATAACTACCGGATCATTGGGTGATTAACAGCTTTTAATCTTAAAGCCTTTTTGGGCTACCCCAACTTTTCCTCTAAATTTCTTTATGCTTGAGTTTGCTCAACCGGGATACAAAGTTTAGTTAAACCAGACCCATTAATCAGGAATTTAATTCCATAGCTCGAACATGCCCAATGCCAAGTACGCTTGGGTTTGCCCAACAACTTGGTCTCGAAAAAGGACTCTCGTTCTTACTATATTAACGAAAGGAATTAGGTTTAATATTAATTGAGGCATTTATTCTTTTTATTGATTTCATTGAATGACATGCATAAAAATCAATAAATCACATAATTGATAGTCATGGTAATAAAGCGATTACGTGGTATGTTTATGGACTTTACCCTAAATTAATTTCTTTGAGCCATAAAAGAAATTAATATAGTTAACCTTATGTGTTCATGCATGATTTAAGTAGAAGGTCTTACCTCCTCGCCTTGTTTTAGTTGCCATCTCCAGAATGGAATAATTCTACTGATATCTAACTTATGTAAACTAATTACATAATTTCCTAAAGAGAGAAAACCTCGAGTTACATTCGAGTGGAGTTAGATGAGAAGAGAATTACATAAGAATTTTAGAGCAGGCAGGACATGCAGGCCCTATTTCATAAAAACCAAAACTGTAAAATGCATTAACAGATATAATTGGTTTTAGTCCATAACCATCCACCATGCCATTGACTATGCCTAAAAAAAATAAACATATACTTTTATGTTTCCAAAATTACTATTTTGGAAAGACAAAACAAATTCTAAAATTACCATTTTAGAAAGATACACTAATTTTAGATTTTCAAAATCATCATTTTGAAAAACAAAATTGTTTGTCTCAAAGCTAATTTTGAGAAAATAGTTTTTGGGTCCTATTCTCATCAAATGAGATTTTTCCCTTCCATAATTCTGTTCCCAAAAATTAGTTTTTTAAAAAAAAAATACCTGAAAGTCACAAACAGAGCAGAACCGGCGACGGTTTAGAAGCCGGAGCCGGCGCCAACTCTGTTTTGGTTTCCAAAAATTTCTCTTCCAAAACAATTTTTGGACATCGTGAATAGAATGGAACTGGCACCGGCTTGGAGGCCAGAGCTGGCGCCACCTGTGTTCTACAACAATTGCGACGATTTTCAAAAAATTCCAGAAACAACTTCTGGTGCTTTCTTCTTCTGCAAATTTTCAGTGAGAACAATTCTCAGCTGTATTTTCTATTTTGAAGCTATAAACAACAACTTATTTGTTAAGTTAAACAAAATCAAAACGGAAAATTAAGATGAAAAGGAGGGAAACATCCATGTTGCAAGAAAACGTTTTTCTGCAAAAATTTTTCAACACCAAAGAAATCATCTTTTCGAAATACTCTATGACTTTAACACAATCATATTGTGCTACGGACCCAACTCATAAAGATCGAAACGATTTCGACTCGAGTGAAAACAATTTTCACAGTAAATAAAGACAAACATGAAAACAATTTTTCATGCCAAAACAATGTCCGTAGACCACACATAGTATGGCTCTGATAACATTATTGGGTATCTCAGGCTCGTATCCTATATGGCGCGGTGAAAAATAAATCGAGATACCCTCCCAGGACTCTTCTATGTGTGGAAAACAAGACATAACGACAATAAAGGCAACATCTTTTACCTTTATAAGATCGTATGAAGAATAAAATTTTCTTCTTCAAGTTGAGGCGCGATCCAGCAATCCTCATGATCAACCTCCACGTGAGTTGAACGTCAAACCTCTATAATCACAGTGTGTGATTATCTCTAACAGTAATCCACACAGAGGAATACTCAAGCACCAAAATTTCTGTACTAGCAAAAATTAATGGCGGCTAGGGTTTTACTTTCAAGAAGAAAAATGAGAAAAAGAGATATCAAAGGAAGAAAGAATCGTGTGTTGTGTTTTAGCTATTGGCTAGGGTTTTTCGTGTGTTATTAGCTACTATATATCACACGAAATTCCCTTCCCAAAACTGAGAACTCTAATCCTATTAGAATTCCCTTATTGTAATTGGAAACATCAAGTTCTCACAATTACAACTTGTGCCACAAATTATAACTAATTATAATTTATCCACAACAACTTTTCTTTCTCTCAATTAACCCCACATTATTATCAAATAACATCTTGAGTATATAATCCTCTATTGTGTGTGACCTATTAGGTTTCCCAGTCAATTGGTAGAGAACATGAATTAATCCAAACGTCTTTGAGATTAATAATCCATAATTAATTAGAATTAATCTTATTAATTTTAATCAGGATTGGTTTATTAATTCATCAATTAATAAACCCATATTCCTATATCATGAGTGGTATCTAGCAATACATTATGACCACCCAAGAGTCTAGGAAGTCAAGTGGCTTAACATGAACCCTTCAATAACAAACTTCAGTGCAATCAACTCCTTTCACTATACAATATCTCATTTAGTTAGGAATACAGAATTAGTGCTAACTCCATCCAGAATTAATTCTGGCCCGAATACAATAGTACTTGTACCAGGAACCCACTCCTCTAGATGTGTATCAATTGGAACTGTTTCCAATACACAATTACCTTGGCCAAGGACTTTCGAGTAGTAATTCCTACAAGTGGCCGTGAGATATTAGCCCCTACTATTAGGAGTGGTGAATCCTTTATTGACCCTTTCAACTACTTTCGTTTACCTCACCATGTACCCAATATCCATCCCATAGGCGGCCCTCGATCAAGCTCCAGAGATTGGAATCAAAGTACAGGGCTTAGCAAACAAAGTACCCTGGAGATCTCAAATCTAAGGATACTTGCACATTTGGTATATTGAGATTATATCACTGGCACTAAATAGTTATCCATGTGATTATCTCAAAGCTAGGTCATCCAATGAACTTGTTCCATTAACAAGCATCCATGTGTTAACTTTGAGTATCTCAATACTCACGGTTATGAGAACCACCACCTGATCAAATCAGGAAGTCTAACACATGCCAGTCTTAACGCATTAATGATGTCCTGTCTCATTAATACTATGACTAGGGACTATTTAAGTACTAACACAATCCAGTGTAGTAGGAATCTCATATCATGATCTCTATCATAATTTTCTTAACATAGTATTATACTAGGGACTTTATTGAACAGTTATATTACTTAAAGTAAACAAAAGAAACTGTAAGATAAATAATGCCTTTTATTAAAATAAAATGTGTCATATACAATGTACAAGTGATTGCCTCTAGGGCACAACACTAACAAGAGTAGCCAAGCTAAATAATCATATTTTCTAATTTTCCTAGTTAAACAGTGAAATAATTCATGATACTCGGGAAAGGTGTAAGGAGCTGATAAGAAAATGTCCTCCACATAGTTTTGATCGTGGTTTGCAAATGTTGACTTTCTATAATGGGTTGAGTTTTTCTACCTAGTAAATGGTTGATGCTTCATTAGGAGGAAGTCAAAGAACAACGTTTCTTGAGGAATGCAAAGATCAAAGGTTAAAAGTCAATGAATGTACAATATGGATACAATGGCATTTTTGGAAGTTAGGTTGGGAGCACTTATAAAAAAAATGGATAAGATGAATACCAATTCTACGAATTAGGTCATGATTGTGATTTTTGTGGGGGAGAACATCCTAATCACAAATGTTATGGTATAGGAGTTGGGAATGAGCAACAAGTTGAACATGTGGATTACTTAAGAATAGAAGACAAAATCAGACTTCTTTTGATAATACATACAATCCAAATTGGAGAAATCATTCAAATTTTTTTTGGTACAATCAAAGCCAAGTAAGACCTCAAGGAATGCAAGGTAACTATACTCCAAGACCTCAAGCCCCTCTATCATTTCCTACACCACAACTCTATCACTTCCACAAGCACAATCAAGGCTATTATTAGAAGATTTGCTTGCAATACTGGTGACTTCCACTAATACTCACTTCCAAGGTGTTAAGGCATCAATGATAAACTAAGTGGCATCAATTCATGACCAAGAAAACCAAATTGGGTAACTTGCGAAGGTGCTTACTAAGAGGCTTGTAGGAACCATGCCTGCAAATACTGAAGGCAATCCACGTAATGAACGTGAAAAACCTTGATCCCTTTCTCTACTATACTTTACACTTGAATAAATATTTAGTTTTCGATGTTTTAGTTTTGTTCTATTTTTAGTGAGTTTTATGCCTGACAAGTTTTTGTTTGACATTTTTGCCTTATTTAGTTTATTAGGTATGAGGAGTTTCTTTGTTATATCATTTTTCAAGGAGTCTCATGATTATATATATTAGCTTTATTTAATTTTCATTGCTTCAGCTTTTTTATTGCTTTAATATTTAAAAAAAATAAAAGTGAGTTTTTGCACTTTCTGGAAGTGCACGATGAGGTGGAGCTTATATTCTACGGTGTTGTGACCTTAAATACTACAGAAACTATAGAAAATGTTGAAAGTTTTGGGAATACATGGCACCGTGAATGTCATGTATGACACCCTCGTGCATTCTATTCAGACAAAAATGTTGCCATTTTATTAAAAAAAATTATAGTGCTTAAAGTCATGCACGGAACCGTGCAGGTCATGCTGCGCGGTACCGTGCATCTATTCATAATATAAATGGCGTCATTTTGATTTCAAGTTTCAAACTTCTTCACTTCGATGGGGACATGCAGATCAACCTCCTTGGCCCCGTATAATGTTGGATTTTAGAAAAATAAAACAGATTTCCTTTTTCCTTTTCCTTTTTTTTTTTCAAAACCTCAGATTGCACAACCCTAATCATCTTGCAAGCATTTGCCTAACCCATTGTTTGATTCACTCCATAAATTCAAAATTCCTACAAAATTTCATTCTTTTTATCGATTCAAAACTGCCACTGCAATTCCCTTCTCTTAAATCACCTACATTCAACTTCTGACCTTTGGCACTTCTCGTTGATTTCTTGAGATAGAAAGCTCGAGCAAACCAATTCATGCAAACTCTTGAACATTATATTATCATTCTTAGATGCTAAAATCTTGGTTTTCTTTTCTTCCACTGAAAAATTCAAGATTTTATTCATTTGGGGAGTATTACTTTCATTCTTTCCTCCTCATTATTTTTAGTTCCATTTCATATTTTGTAGGCCAATGAGGTCATTGTCCATCTTAAATATGGGAGAAAGATTAAGTGTATTCTTTATAAGATTGTTTATGGGTTTTATTTATGGTGATGGAATTGATTTTTGAAAATTTGAGCTAAAGTTTTTCAATTTTTGGCTTATTTTGAACACTTCTTGGAATTGCTATTTTTTTCTCTAAACATAAGAACTTGGAATGAGTATATTTTACCTGGATATCCTTAGACAATAGTGGAAAATATGCCATTAAAGATTATGTATTTTGTATGAACATATTGTAATAAAATGTTTATTCATTCAATTTAGTTTGTTTCTTATATTATTGCACATTTAAAGGTCCAAGTATGACAAGTAATGGTATATGTGTTGGATCATTGTTCACAGTAAGCTATAGACCATGGGTACTTGTCATACAAATAAAATTGAATTCTTAGTCGTTTGATGGAACTGGGCATTTCATCAAGGTAAGACTATTATGCCATGATTTCTAATGAATAATAGTTTACCTTGAATCAGTGAGTATTTCACTCACGTCATAGGCATAAGCGTATTTCAAATACGTAGAACTAGACTAGTAGTAGTGATCTCTCTTAAAGTACTATAATTATAGAGACAAGACTATTACTACTACAACGTAGACGGATACCTGTATACTTGAGTGTGAGTTAGTGGTCTAGTGAAGCTAGGGTTTTATACTTTGATGCATATTGGGTGAGATTTTTTTTTTGTGAGAACAATATCCTTGCATGTTGGGTGTATTACTCTAGTCAGTTAAGATGGACTCATCAAAAGAATTTCCATGCTCAACTTAGTGAGGTTTAATCAACTCCTTGTGATTATCCAGGATAATCTAAATGATCCAGGACCTTGGGAACATGACTCTAGAATATGTGCTTTTACGTAGCATCTAATGATAATCAAGTACAATCAAGTGTCATGGATTATCGGACTAGAGATTTAAGGATGGTAGATGTCTTTGAGATGGGTGTTAGTACATTTATTTTATCTCATTGAAAGGTGTTATATAGAGGGGTGTTTGTTGGGGATATGCCCTAGAGTCAATTTGTACTTATACAATTGTCATTATGTTTTATATAATAATATGAGGCTTTCCTTTCCATGAATAGTGAGTTTTGTTTTGTTGGTCATCAAGTACGTGACTTGATAGTAAAACCCTACAATGAATATAATGACTATTTTAAAACTGTCCCTGATTGATTATTATTATTGGAATAATAATAAATTAAGATTAGTATGTTTGTGACTTGATGGCTATGTTTTACTGGCTATGGATATTTGTGATATCGAGTCAAGACATAAATAAATGTTAGAGAACATTGTATTGGACATGACCCACTGTGAGAGTACTTCATGGAATATGTCATAAGTACTTTCTAGCCATAATAATATTGAAAGTCCTTCGACCTAAATTCATCATAGTTTCCTACTTGATAAATTCTATATTTTGACATTGTCTAAAGTTGTCTTTAACCAGATAATAAATTAGACTACTGTTGGATATAGAATAAATCAAGGAGAGGAATATGATTGATTGTGAAGGAATTTGTCCCTCTCAGTTATGGGAGAGATATCCATGGGCCCCTTGATAAGTTAGACTGTTAAAAATGCATGGCCGTGCTCAAATATATCAATCTAAGATATTGATATCATTTGTTTGAACAATCTACTATGAAATCAAGAAATAATTGATTAAGCTTAATAAGGATGACATGCTCCGTGCCTTATGCTTAATCTGGATATCGTGTGACAAAAGGACTAAATATAAAATTATGGTTTGGTTCAAAGAGATCACCGATCTTCATTTAACCTGGATAGTTATAATGTTTTTCTAGAAATCGCTTATAACTTGTGGTCCATTTAAATATGATTTAGGCACACTGCCAGTGTTAAATGAACCTATAGGGTCACACAATAAGCGAACTTGTTAGGTTATTTTTCTGGTGATCAGGTTCGATGAATCTGGATGATATCTAGATTATAAGAATCTGACTCGGTAAATTAATTAGTTAAATTACCGAGATAATGGCAAAATCTTATCATATCAGTTTTAATTTAATTTGAATTTAAATTAGAATATGATAAGATATTATTAGGGTTGGACTCTAAAAGGTTCAGGGGTTTTTAAGAAAATCCTAGCCGTCTTTTCAAAAGTAAAAATTTTTCGGTTGAGAACATTCGTGCCATTCTTTACCAGAAAGGAAAAAAAAAAAACCCCCTCTCAAACCCTAGGCGCTAGCACTCCCCGGGTATCGAGTGAGTTCGCGGTGTGTATCCGATAGAGGACGTTCGTATACTGCAGCGTCTGGTGATTGTTCGGGTTGGACGTACAACAGCGCAACCAGAATCGAAGGATTTTGATTACAGCAACCAGAGGTAATTCTTAAAGCTTAGATCTTCTTAATCGTTTACTTGGGTCCTCGGGAGGGATTCGTGGATGTTTTCCGCATTTAGGAGTCCACGAATCCTAACAGTGTTTCCATCATGTCACTTGTAGGTCGGAGACATTGTTTTAAGAAATATTATTCTTGGAGTCAATATTTTCATATGATGATAAATAGAAATATTTAAAATGATAAAATGCGGCTATTTAATAATAAGGGTATTTTGATCATTTTAGTAGTTATAAATAATATGTCTCTTAGTCCCTGGAGTAGCTCAAGTTACCTTGGTGTTGTTTAGTCACAATTTGGGCTTAATGGATAATTATTTGGAAGAAAAATAAAATTTATTCTAAGAGTCTAATTCGAATTAATTAATTAGTCTTGGGAATTTAGCTTAACCATGTTTATGTTCTGGTAAACATAGTGACATTTTATTTCTTATGAATGGATGAGAAATTTGTGTTGAAATCTAAGTAAGGAATCTTAACTTATTTATATTCTATGATCTTTTGGCTAATTATTATTCTAGGTTTAAGTAAATATGGATTGGGGCAGAACAATGAAAGAAATGACTAATGTAATGTATTGCTAAAAATCATTCACTATATCTTCGTTAGTTAATTGCATTACCTTGCCATAGAAAGAAAATGATATTAGAGTGTAATGTAAAAGATGAAAATCTTTCATTTCATCTCGATTAGGTGATTACATTACCCTACAAAAGTGAGCATACATGCCAATCCTTAGTTTACTACTTGGATTGCAATAAATTTTAGAAATTAGAGAACTTAAGTAACTCATTATTCCATACTTATATGAATCACTTAAGTCGTATTATTAACTTAGGAAGTAGGATGACACTTGTTGAATAGGTATATGCTTGTTTAAGGTAATTTCGGTAGCTCTAGTTTTATCTATTCATGTATATATACTAAATTCTCATATTAATAGAGAATATCTTTTCCATTAGCAGGAATTGTTTCAAAAATCTACTCTTAATTTTTATGATTTTTTCTTAAAATGCTTTTAATTTTGATATTTTGCTTGAGAACAAGTAAAAGTTCAAGTATAAAAGAGTGAAGAGTACCCATTGTACACATTTTATACACCATTTGTGCTTAAATTGTGGAGAAATACATTTTACATTACTACTTTATCCCCCATTTTCTCCTTATTTTATGTAGGACAAAAAATCTAAGATTAAATAAGGATCCAAGAAGAAAAATGAATGAAAAGAGCTAAACTAAAAAGACATGGTGTCGTGCCACTCGTCATCCACGTCGTCATGCAGCTATTGGACTTCAGAAGTTAACATTCTGGGAGTCAATAGCGCCATTCCTATCACCTTGCACGTTGCTATGCGTCATTAGGATACAGAAAATATAGAACATCTGGAGCCTTAGACACCGTGCCAATCAATATCCATGTCACTATGTAGCATTCCAGCACATGGCAATAGTTAATCCCATGACGTTCTTTAAAGCTAGAATTAGAGGATTAGAGTATACAGGTGCCCTATAACATCGCAAATTACATCCTATTCTATAGAATTTTAGGGACTCAGAAGGGAACCTACAAATACCGTATTTTTTGAGAATCTAAAAGAGAGCCACCTATGAAAATCATCTGAAAAAATTCTTGGAACACAAAGAAGAGAGGAGAAAAAAAAGATTTGAGGAAGAAAGAGCAGCTTCAAAAGAAGATTGCAAAGTAGAAGAAAAACCTTGTCTATTAGTTTTCTCTTTCCCTCTTCGTTATTTGATTTTGTAGTTGTTGGATTTATTTGATTTGAGTTGTAATTAAAGGGTAGTACCTTAATTTACTCTTATATTAGAAGTTTATTTGATTAATTGATGTCTATTTTGAGCAATTTATCACTTGGTTTTGATTAATTGAATTAGTTGATTAGGTAATTCTCTTACGTTGAGCTTGAGAAAAGATTCATGAGATGGCTTCCTTTTATGTTAATTCAATAGATTTGTTTTCCATTGAGAACTTGAGAAAGGATTTGGACGATTTATAACTTGGTGATATATGAGGTATTGGGGTCAACTAGAGATAAGGATTATATGTTTATTTTCTTATAATTAGATTTTCTTGATTTTATACATCCGTTGGTTTCATTTGTATGATAGAGATCGGTATAGGTTGGATCTTAGGTTAGGAGATTCATTACTTGAGAGAGAGCGAAATTTACTTTATTTCAAAATTCTTGCCAATACTTGAATTTGATATCAATTGATTAAGTGATGTTTATTATTTGAGTATTCTTAGGGTAATTCTTGTTTAATTGCATGGCCAATTTCCTTTCCTTTCTTGCCTTGTGATCTTTTAGTCTTTACCTTAAGAATTAGGTTGATGTATTCATATGGTACTCTCTTGTCCTTAGTAGTAGTAATTATTCATCTTTACCTCTTGTTTTGGTTGACTGAGCAATAGAATTCAAGTGGAAGTACGAGCAATTGATCCTGTTCTTGAGGGTTTTCAATACTTACCAACTAAACTCTATACTACATTATGCATATACTTGCCCAAATATGTATATATGTGAGTTAAATTAGTAATTTATTTTAAAACTTGGTTGAGCATTAGATTTATTTTCTAAAACACAGCACTAGCACAAACCACACAGATAAAACTATAGAACTACAGGATATCTGAATAGTCCTCATGGTAGACTTAGAATTTCTCAAATCATGATGGTTAATTTGAATGTGTCCTTTCATTCAAAAAAAATGGATTGGTGTAAAACTTCTAAAAGGATTTCTTTTGAGCCATAAGTGACTCATAGTTCATTAACATGCATAAAAGAATTTACTTTTTCTCTATACTTTAATAATCTTTTTGTTTCCTATATTGTAGTCGCATCATATATTCATCTCGTGTAGTTGCTAATAGATTTGTGCAAGTGCACTTATGTAACTTGTCAGTTTAGATCAAGGGAATTGCACGCATACACAAAAGAAAATAGGAGGGGGGGGAGAGAGCTAGCATGCTAGGCTGTAAACATCCACATAAGTAATTCTATCAAGTCACACAAAGATGAAGTAATATCACTGTCAATAGAATAAAATTAATCAATGTCCTTTAGGTGTTTCCACTACACTTCTTTGTCCTGGAAGAAAAGAAATTACTTCACTTTTGAAGTTATAAATAGTTATTTCAAAATTTTATGATGCTAACTATTAACAGTAGTAAGGAAAGTACCCTGCAAATTCAGCAATTGTGGCGTGTATAGGCTTTCTTATAATTTGGATATGCTATTTTGGGTTAATCTATTAGGACTAGGACTGCAGGTGCACCAACTCATTTACACATACGACACAATATTACTTTGTCAATATTCTAAAAACAACTTAATATCAGCTAATAAGCTCATGTTTGTGAGAACGATAGTAAGTTATATACTGTGACTCAAATGAAACATACAACGGCCTAGAAAATCAAGAAACTATGTTGCATATATTTCAATGAAATCAAAGGGAGGTTAACAGCAAAAGTAATATTTTTTATCCAATAATTATGACCATCTTCTTTGATAATTCAATATCACCACTCCTGTAGCTTTGCAAACCATTCAACTAAAAACAAATATTATTAATTACACTATCTAGGCATGCACTAAGGCCCAACAATATT
The DNA here is from genome assembly GCA_026120185.1 of Voacanga thouarsii. NCBI lineage: Eukaryota > Viridiplantae > Streptophyta > Magnoliopsida > Gentianales > Apocynaceae > Voacanga > Voacanga thouarsii. Next base: position 872,162 of record JANUWF010003374.1, on the reverse strand, counting down.
AGCATCGTATCCTATGGTGTGATCATTTTGAAATAGCAAATACTCATCCACCATTAGTGTTCGAACAACAAGCAATAAAAGATCTGTGCTTAACTATTCAAAAAAATTATAGAAAATGAGTTGTGAACTCGTAAACAGCCTAATATAGATGAAATCCTTCTCACTACAAGAAAACATTCAATTGGGAATTAAAAATTTTCACAAATCCATCCAAATATGCATAAAACTTGGAAAGGAAAAAGAAACAAAAATAGAAAAGGATCTCAGAACTAATTATAAGCTCGACTCTTTTAAGTAAATTTCCTAAAATCTAAACAGGCTCAATCTTTGTTCTTCAGAAAAATCAAGAATGTCTCAAAAATCATAACCCTAAACAAAAAATCACATGAAAATAAACAATTTAAAGCATACTAATTTAAAGTAGAAGATAACCTTAATGGTCAAACATCACCTTCAAAAGCTCAAATAGAAAAAAAAAATCAGAATAATAGGGGAGCCCACTAAAAAAATAAAAAAAGAAGGAAAAAAATTAATTAGTAATCACATTTACAAGTTACCTCGATAATAAGAAGCCAACCCTAACTCAAATGCCAAAATTTGTTGGGTTTATCCAATAATAGTGATAGGCGATCAATTTTAGGCCTTCAAAAATGCAATATCAATGGAAGGAGGAATAATTAGAATAGAGGAATGAAGACAGAGAACAAGAGAGAGGAGAATGAAGTAACCTAAGAGAGAGACAGATGAAGACACAAAATAGGAAAAGTGAAGCGGCAATGTTTGAAAATTTTGGGAAAGCTATATATATATATATATATATATATATATATATATATATATATATATATAGGATCTCACACTAGGTGTGAGGTCATGTACCCATGACCACAATAAAAATGTAAAGAAGTGAAACGTAATCTACAACTGAACAACAAATAATGCAGATAATCTTTTTTGAAAGACAACTCCAATAACAAAAATAATTTAACTTCTTTGGAAGATCAAAACAGAAATATAATTTAATTAAACTTTCAATGCTCAAGCATGGTAATCTCCTACTTCTCAAGTCTCTACCATGCATAAATCAATTTTTGAATGATGATTATTATCATTAATAAATCTAAGCAAACTAATATTCATGTTAGCACTATTATTTATTTTTAACTCTCAAAAGGGAGCTCTAATATGGTACTCTTAATAGTGTTGTTTACATGGATATATGTAATATTCCTCTTTGAGAGCAGAGTTGGTAAGGTATAGATTTAATGGTAAAGCTAAGTCGGAAGCATGCATTTTAAGTTATCTTGCACATATGCATTCCTTTATATATTGTTCTGCTAAGCATATTCATCCATTTAAATGATGTCTGATGAATATCTATCTTAATTTAAGCATGAAACCTATTTCTATCTTCTTATTAACCATGATTATTTAATGTAGAAAATAGTTAATACATGAGTTCACTAAAAAGGAAAATATAAGGAAGAAGTAAGATATATAATATATACAAATTAGAAAGAGAAATAGATTTTTACTTGGTAGCTTATGGGACCCAAAATAATAAATAATGTGGCCCATATCATTTAATTAACCTAATCGTGATTTGACTACTTGTGACCATGTTTGACTTCTCTTTGACCATGCATGACCATGCATAACTAAAGAAATTCCGTGCAACTTCCATTAGTTTCTCAAGTCTTCCGATAGTTTCCATAAGCTTCTTTAATCTTCCATAAGCTTCTCATATCTTCCAACGTGTTCTAGACATAATGAATCAACTTCCATAAACTTCCTATATAAGATTCCTATATAAGCTTCCATTATAAGCCATCTATATAAGTGATAGGGCCTAAATTAATCATATATTTCCTAGTTATTTAAGGCCATTTTGTGATACATTTTGTGCAGTAACGGGTCAAATTCCTTCATATTTGAGATTTTATCCTTGGAAAGGTATTTTGTGTATTATTTCAGATTTTAGGGGTAAAATAAGGCAAAAATGTCGCAGAACAAAACAGAATCAACGCCGGTTAGGAGCCCATAGGTGGTGCCAGCTGCAATCTAGAAGACTTGGCACAAAAATCATGAAAAATCAACGAATGGATAGAAAGACAGAACACAACCGGCGCCGGCCCTAGGTAGGACAGGTGGTGCCGGCTGTGCACTGGTGCGAAGGCAGTGTCTCAATTTTTGTGTGCATTTTTTGACAATTGGCAGAGTTTTAGTATTTTACTACTTCTATTCGGCTAGAAACCCTAGAAGGACGAGTTTAAGCACTTCTAAAGCCTATAAATAGAGGGAAAACACAAGTCAAAAGGAATGAATTCATGGATCAAAACAACAAAATCACTCACATCAAGGAGAAATTCATCAAATCAAGGATGATTGTACAAGAGAGTCTACGAAGGAAGAAGAATGAGGCTTATCTATGAGTGCTTTCTTTTAACTTTGTTTTCTTTTCTTGAATAATGATATATTAATTGTTTTATTGTAATTTAACATTATTTTTGGTATTCATGATTTTTAGAGTTACTTTGATCTTTTGATTAATTGATTGTTATTCTTGGTATTTAATTACTTATGCTAATTACGAGATTAATTTGTTGTTTCTTCTATTAACTTTCTTGGAAAAAAGGTTGATGGTGGTCTCAATTAATTAATTTCATATTTTTTTATCTATTAACTTATTTGGAAAAGGGGTTAATTGCTAAGAACTGGGTAATTAAAGGTTAATTGATGTTTGCCAGGATATGGATTCTTTAGTTAATTTCATGATTTAAATTTGAAAGGATATAGAAATTTAATCAAGGATTGTGTTTAATGCATCTTTTGGGTGAATTAGTTGAGACATGATATGTGATGCTAATTTGTCTAGAAGATAGTAATTTCACGGATTGAAAAAGAAGTGAATCTATCTTAATCCTTCGTGATGCCAAGAGAAAAATTAGTTATGATAATGATTGAGTACTTTAAGGTCATGTGTGTCAGAATAATAGTTTGAGTTATATAATTTTCCATCCTTGGCATGTATATATTCTTTTATTTTATTTTATTTTTCCTTTTTATTCTTTTTCACTTTATTGAGTCGGTTAAATAATGAAAGAAATGTGATTAAGGTGTACTTGTTCCTTGAGGATCGATACTCGTTTTAAACCCTATGCTATGCTTAATAATGAGTACACTTCCTTATATGCGTAATTTGGGGTTAACATTTTAATTTAAACTTGATTGGGAATGTGTTTATTTTTATATGATTTTTATACCCAAATTCATACATATCAAGTTTTTGGCGCCGTTGCCGGGCACTAGGATAGTTTTTTTGTTTCATCATGGAGGCATTTTTGAAAAACTTGATTTGACATCAAGTTTTTGGCACCGTTGCTGGGGAACAATATCATGAAAGTTTGAATTTTGTTGATTTAACCATGTAAATATGTAAATTTGTACAATTATTCTTTTTACAAAAAGGTGCTATCTTTTGTATCTTATGTATCTTTGTAATCTAATTTACTAACTTTAACTAATGTTTAATTGACTAATTTATTCTTTTATTTTTGTTTGAATTGTGAATTCCATTGTCTAACTTTCTTCTTGTCTTTTCTACGTGTTAGCCTTGGCAAGAAATTTTTATTTTATTTATTTTTATTTATTTCTTCATGAATTGAATTACATTAGTTATCACGGTTGTGCGTTCATTATTTTTATTTCATTTTTCACAAAAAAAAAAAAAAAAAATCGGAGCCCGGACAGCCTAGGCTCGACACCAGCTCCTGTCGCGGGAGGCACTAAAAATAGGCCAATTTGGCCATTTTTTCTTTCAAACTCTCCAACTCCATCTTAAATTCTCTCTAACCCACACTGGCTCTACATCCTACACCTTCTCTACATCCTACACCTTTCAAATTTTGATTTTTCACCTTCCAAACACCTCTAGAGTATCAATCTATCATTCTTTTGTTGATTCTACGGATCAAAATCCTCTAAATCTTCCATTTTTCTCAAAAACTCAATCTTCAATCTGCCTTCAAAGAGCTTTTATTTCTAAAGAAATTATTCATATTTTGCTTGCCCATGCATAGGAGAACATAAAGTTTGTGTGAAATTTGTGGTGGATTGATTGGAGGAGATTGAATTGGTTATTATGTTGGTATACTTTAAGGAGTTTGGGAATTGTGGTTGAGTTGGTTGAGAGTTGAGTGTGGTGTTGTGCATTGTGTTTGAAAAAAAAAAAAAAGAGGGAGATTATATTCTTCTACAATCTGTGAGCTTCCTAGTCCGTATACTCCTATCGTCACTATTATCTCCTTGCTAACATGTCTAGAGAATGGGGCCAATCATCCAAAAGGGCTAGAGCTTCTTCTTCATCTGCCCCTTCGTCTATAGATCACTTGTTCCTTAGGCCAACTGATTTTATTGATCCATCCTGTGAAGAGTGATACAATAGGAGGGCTTTAAATAAGATTATTGTGGAGCATACATTTACACCTACCTAAATCATGCCCTTAAACTAGGAATGATATTTAGGAGGCTAGGGTGGGGACCTATAGTACAGCTTAAGGGGGATTATTGTCCAGTACTTGTAAAAAAATTTTATGCCAATATTGTTGCAAAGGATAATAACCATCTTCCACATATTGAGACATGAGTGAAAGGAACCCCCATTATCATCACACGAAACCATTTAGCTACTATTCTCTATGTGTATGATGATGATTCTTGGTTGGGGATAGATACCAATCATCAAAAGATTCTTTCTGACCCTAATTGAGATGCCGTTGGAACTAGAGCTACTGTAGGGTTGCACAAGAAAAATTCTTTCCAAGCCAACAGCTTCTATTCTAATAATGATATTGATGCCAACTTTTGGGCTCCAGTATACATGTTTGCTTTTAATGTCGTACCCCAAGCCAGTGGATTCAATGAGGCACGCACTATTGATATATACATCTTGCATAGGATGATAACCACTCAACCTATCCCTCTTGCCCCATTGATCATACAGTCCATTAGGGATGTGGTTCATTATCGTCTCTTGACCAAAGCCTTTGTCTTTTCTCTAGTAATCATGAAAATTCTTTTGATATTTTGGTATTAGTACTAAGGGGGAATTGACTAAGACTACCACTACGCATGACTTGATCACGGAGCAAACATTGATGAGATGTGGGTACAAATATAGCCAAGAGATGAAGAAATAGCTAACTCCCTATGAGGTACAGTATCCTGGCCAAGTTCGGCCACCACCTGTGGAAGAGCAGTACCTACCACCACCATCGCGAGCACGAGCCAGTAGTTCACAGTCCTAACTAAGGACTGACTTTAAGACTGCGGTGATGGGACAGTTAGCTCAACAGACGGAGATGTTGCTACACATGCGAGACGCCATTGATGACATTACCCAAAGGCAGACGATTTAGGAGCAGCAATAGGCTTAGTGGATGCAGCATTTTCCAAGACCACATGGAGGTGACGGCACGTCAGCTTATGATGATAAAGATGATAGGGACGATTGAGATGATTTTTCTACACTTGTTCCTACTTGTCACTCTCTTTTTTTCTTTATATTTTCATGACTTTTCTAGTTATTTCGTGTACTTTTCTTTTTTTTTTTTACTATTTTCTTTACTTTTTGCTTATTTTTCTTTTCTAGCTTTTATGCTTTGGTATGTTTCTTTTGTGTATTTTTCTTTTTAGGTACTTCAACAATACTCCTTTCTGCTGGAATTCGACTCTTTTATAGGAGATTGCACAATACACTGGAAGTATTTTCTTTCTTCTCTTTTCCCCTTTATTTTTGGTCCCGTGGTGATATTTCCTTGCTCTATTTGTTTAGCCATTAAGGACAATGTCCAGTTTAAGTGTGGGGGAGTGCTTAGAATGGGAATTCTTCCATGCTTCATTCTTCTTGAAATTCTTCTTTGTACCTTTTGAGAAAATTTTTCAAAATTTTTCTGATTTTTTTGAGCTTTCACGATGTTTTTTTATTGCATGTCTTTGTGCTAGATCATAGAGTATATGTTTTATATCATTTGTGGCTTATGCATAATTTTTTTTTTTTTTACACGCACTTGGACTAAGTAGTTCTTGATCAAATGCTTTACATTGTTTTTAAACCTATTTTTCTGCTAAAATTCATTGAGCATTTTAGAACTTACTTGAATATCTCTCGAGGCGAAATAAAAAAGACATTCATAATTTAACTTAGGGATGACGGTAATAGGCCTTCTTTGGATAGTTTGAACTTTCCAAGTCTACCTATTTTATATTATCCCTAGTGCCTATTTTGAGCCTAAATTGTTAATTTCTTTCTTAAAACTCGTTATCATACTTTGTCCATTACTTCTTTCTAAAATTTTGATTTATCTTCTAAATATTTGATTGCTCTTGATGGATAAAAGTACAAGTAGAAGAATTGTGAGCGAAAATGCTTGTGTAAATTTCATAACTTGTTACTTTCAGTCATGTATCATGTGTTGAGTTAGAGTTGTGAGAGGAGAAAAGAAAAGAAAAAGAAAGGTTGAGAAAAATAAAAAGCTGCTAGAAAATGTTGAAAGAAAAAAAATTGAGAAACAAACAAAAGCAGCATTTGAAGAGAAGAGAAAAAGAAAAGAAAAACTGAAAGAAAAAGAAAAAAAGAGCACAAAAAGAATATTGGTTGAGTTGGAATAAGAATTGCTAAAATTTTAATGATCTTGTGCAATGTGATTGGTGCGGTGAAGAACTATTGATGACTAGAATGCAAGATTTACTTGAACTGTAATATGATTGCTATACAAGATTATGGGTTTTTTATTGGTCTTGTAATAGGAGAGTAAGAAAAGTTTGGAATCTATTGGTACATTTTGTTTATCCTTTTCTTGCAAACTCTCATCTTCTTTGATATTTGATTTTCCTATATCCTTCATTTGATAGCTATATTACAAACCATTTAGCTTTACATTACAAGGTTAAAAGTTCTACTTGACCTAAGTAGAATCATGATATGTTTCAGATTAGTGGAGAGAGTGTATGAAAAGTAAGGCTATGGAATACATATTTTCCTTGAACTAAATTCTTTCCAATAGTTTGAGAATGATGTTAAGTGTTGGGATGGTTCTACTAGTTATTCTTCACTTACACAAGTCTTGAATTTGTTATGAAAGGTATAGTAGTATATATTTTGTTGTCTTGAATAAAGAAAGCATTGGAAATATTGTGTTGAAATTGATTGAGTGATTTTATGAAAACTTGTGTTTTTCTACTAATCTTTGATACTTTGCTTGAGGACAAGCAAATAGCTAAGTGTGGCGGAATGTGATAGGGCCTAAATTAGTCATATATTTCCTAGTTATTTGAGACCATTTCGTGATGCATTTTGTGCAGTAATTGGTCATATTCCTTCATATTTGAAATTTTACCATTGGAAAGGTATTTTATGTATTATTTCAAATTTTAGAGGTAAAATAAGACAAAAACATCATGGAACAGAACAGAGCCGAGTTGGGAGCCCAAAAGCGGCGCCAGCTGCAATATGGAAGACTTGGCATGAAAATCATGAAAAATCGACGAACGGATAGAAAGACAGAAAACAACCGGTGCCGGCCCTAGGAAGGACAGGCAATGCCGGTTGTGCACTGGTGCGAAGGCGGTGCCTCAATTTTTGTACACGTTTTTTGGCAATTGGTAGAATTTTAGTATTTTCCTACTTCTATTCGGCCAGAAATTCTAGTGGGACGAGTTTAGGCACTTAAAGCCTATAAATAGAGGAAAAACACAAGTCAAAAGGAATGAATTCATGGATCAAAACAATAAAATCAGTTAAATCAAGAAGGAATTCATCAAATTAAGAATGATTGTACAAGAGAGTCTACGAAGGAAGAAGAAGGAGGCTTGTCTATAAGTGCTTTCTTTTAACTTTGTTTTCTTTTCTTGAACAATGATATATTAATTGTTTTATTATAATTTGACATTATTTTAGGTATCCATGATTTTTAGAGTTACTTTGATCTTTTGATTAATTGATTGTTATTCTTGGTATTTAATTACTTATGCTGATTACGAGATTAATTTATTGTTTCTTCTATTAACTTTCTTGGAAAAGCGGTTGATGGTGGTCTCAATTTATTAATTTCATATTTGTTATCTATTAACTTGCTTGAAAAGAGGGTTAATTGCTAAGAATTGGGTAATTAAAGGTTAATTGATGTCTACCAGGATATGGATTCATTGGTTAATTTCATGTTTTAAATTTGCCAAAATATGAAAATTTAATCAAGGATTGTGTTTAATACATCTTTTGGGTGAATTAGTTGAGACATAATATGTTATGCTAATTTGTCTAGAAGATATTGATTTTATGTATTGGAAAAGAAGTGAATCTATCTTAATCTTTCCTGATGCCAATAGAATGATTAGTTATGATAACGATTGAGTACTTTAAGGTCATGTCTGTTAGAATAATAGTTTGAGTTACATAATTCTCTATCCTTGGCATGTATATATTCTTTTATTTTATTTTTTTTTTCCTTTTTATTCTTTTTTACTTTATTGAATCGGTTAAACAATGGAAGAAAAGTGATTAAGGCATACTTGTTGCTTGAGGATTGATACTCGTTTTAAACCCTATGCTATGTTTAATGATGAGTACACTTGCTTATATGTGTAATTTAGGATTAACGTTTTAATTTAAACTTGATTGGGAATGTGCTTATTTTTATATGATTTTTATACCCAAATTCATACACATCAATAAGCTTCTCATATAAGCTTCCTAGAACAACTACAAATAGGAGGGATGGAGTATAAGAGAGATGAAAATAAGGAAGAGAAAGGAAAAAGGAAGAAAGAAACTGAGAGGAAGAGAGAGAAGAAAGAAAAATAAAATAAAAATAGAAGAGAAAAGAAAGATGGGAGAAACTTCAAATTTTAAAGCATAATCTTAGTTGTAAAATCTCTATCACTTGAAGTAAATTTGGCTTATATATATGTTAAGGATTATTTTGGTGTATAAATGTTGTATTGATGTTGGATATATGAATTTGAGGAGATTAGCAGTGATTTGATGGTAGTTTGATATTGGATTATTGCTTTGAAGTTGGAATTACTAAATATGTTACTAGTTGCTTTTAGATCTAAAAGTTTTTGTGAATAACTTGGCTATATTTTGATTCTATATGATTCTACCATGTTTCAAAGTAATTTCCCATTGGAATTAAGTTAAAAGCTTACTTGGTTGATTTTATATGAATTTTCAAATATACCCTGTACATGAATCCCGAGATCTGATTTTGCCGAAAGATTAGAACCTTGATTCATTCTCTTCCCTTTTGTATTTTTATCTAAAGTTTTACTCAATAAATTAGGATGTTTAATAAAGATATTTGACACTAGAATTACTCAATTTGGACCAGTAATTTGATCTATGTGATTTTTTCTAAAAACACTGCCATAGAAGTTACTATAGTATGGCTTTTAGTTTGAACAACTAATTACCCTAGCAAAACGATTTGGATTGGCCTGAAATTTTACAGTAATTCAGATACATGTCTAAGTTATCCTCTAAAACATTTCATGGTGTTTTGAGCTATATTTCTATATGATTTGATTTGCACAAAATGGACTCGGTTTTGCCTTATTATCGATAAACCACTACTCTGATACCAACCGTGACATCCCAAAAAGGTAAGGCCTACTATGACTAGATTATATGGGGTGTTACATTATGTATGTTTATGACTAAATCTTGCAATAGTTCAACATTCCTTTATGTCTCCCTTCAATTGTTAGGCTGAGCTTGGTCCTAAATGACTATAACACATATTTTTGTTTTCTTGAACTCTACCTAAATGGTAGAATATAAAATGTTGTACTTATTATAATGTATTTCAAGTTGTTAGCTGTTGCAAATTTAAATCATCAAAACAAGAGCAAAGATTCTCATAATAATAACATTAACAACATACTAGGATTACAATAACAGGATAAGTAATAGTTCACTGGGATACCATAGCACAGATTCCCTTGATCAACTATAGAACATATGCATCTCCACTTACTTGTTCGTATGCATTTGAATGTCCATCCAAGACGGATAATTTGAAAAGCGATTATTATGACATAAGTAGAAATTGCTTGATTAGAGACCTTTTCGTAAATGTTTTAAACATAATACAAAAGGTTCTCTTATTTCTTTCCTAATCTATTATATGACCATTGGCAACTACCATTTAAAACAAAGGATAGACAATGAAGGCTAAAGTTCCAAATTAGCCCATAACTAATGTAACACCCCACATTTCCATAAGCTCAATCATTATGGGATGCCGCCCTATCTGTTCTCCCAAATAAGGGGTCTTTTTAACGAAACAAAAATTACAACGGATGTAAAGAATTAAACAGTTCTATTAATCTCGCATAGAAACTAGGGAATAATATATGTATACCAATCCAAGAATATATAAAATAAGTATATCTACTGTATGAACCTGGTAAAGTTACAAAAATTTTTGCTATACTGAGTCAAAAGAATGATCCTGGCATCACTGTCGTATATCTCTAGCTTTGGGTCTTAAGACATAGGAAAATAAAGATATGTGTGAGTTTTACACTCAATGAGTCCCGTGTGTACTAATATTTTTCCTTAGAAAATAGATAAATGGATTTTTATCTCATTTTTCCACTAAAAACAACTCTACAAATTGAGTAGTAGAAACTGTGCTAATTCGGTTTAGAATTTATGCACATTTGGAAAAGTATTATTTTCTTTCAAAACACTATCCTAATTTCAAGAAAAGCAAACACTTCTCCCAATAGAAGGACGACCTATATGCAAAGCTCACAAGGCTTCAGTTTCAGCAATCACAATCTTATTGTCATAGGGATTGCACATTCAACATTCAACCAGATCATATCGGAGTGGTGAGTGACACAAGCACATCACTTTATATCAATACTCAATCATTTGATTTGAGGTAGTACAGGGCCAGGCTCTTCCACTCCTGTACTCTCCTTATACGAGGTCTAGTAAGGGTTGATCACTAAGTGTCCCGCCTAACATCAACCAGTGGCTTACGCCTAATTTACTTATGCATAAGAACAATGCTAGCTAAGGAATTGGCTAATTTCAATATTCTGTCACCCCGTTTGGGGTAAAATAAACTCTAGAAATGGAATAAGGTTACTTGAGATCATTTATCTCTAATGGAAGTCAGTACAAAGGTCAAAACCTTTACTGAGTACTCAATATTTTTACAAGTTCATAAGACCAGTCTAATATCAAATTTTCCTGAGATAATACCAAGAAACTACTTTCCGGGGCCAAAATATTATTTTCCAAATGTTTAACGTTTCCTGAGTAATCATTCCCAAAGCCCATAAAACATAAAAGGACAAAAGCCTTTCAATCATCACATGACATGCTTAGGAATATAATGAGGGAAAATGCATTCATGCATTACTATAGATATGCTTCCCTTTATCAAAGCATAACATTCATTAGGGCATATAATTTTATAAAATGCATAATTTGATAAATAGAGTTAAAGTCCATATAGGCATATTTATGTGTTAAAATAAGCCTTATCGTATAGTGTATGCATTTAAAAAGGTCTAAGACTTATAAGAAATCATATGAGGTCTATTTTTAATAAACGAACAAAACTTGATGCATAAAAAGCTTTATAAGATTTACTTCTAGTAGTTAAATAAAATTTAATGTACAAAAGCTTCATTATTGCATAAAGTTTAAAAAATAACCTTACATTAAAGTCTAGAAATTCATACTCTCTAAACCAAGAAAAAACTTATACGTGGATGTATCAGAAAAACATTTAGCCACATTAGGAAAGCATTTAGTTTTTCTCAAAAAAAAAAAAAAAAAAACACTTAGCTAAATGAGAGTTAAAATTCTAAGGGACTCACCTTGATCAACAGTATCGGTCTACTTAGACTTTCACAATCTTAGGACCTTTCCTGAATTGGATCACCTATAATAACGAGGTATTTTGTGTGGGGTGTTATATTATGTATGTTTATTTTCACAATCACTGCATTAAAACAACCATTTTCCGTACTCAGATTTTCTTGGATCTTTCCCATGCTCTCAACATGACCTACCACAACTAAGCCTTCCAAAATCCCATTTAACATCCTAGCAATATAGTTCCAACTTGTTTTAAGTCCAACACTTCTCTAACTGCTCAAACATAGCTATTACACCAAGGTTGTCAAAACAGAATTTCATAGGCAGCTTAAGGTGTTCTTGTTATCATTAATTCCTTAGCTATCAAAAGTCCATATAACTTGTTCAAAACCTTTCCTAACATTCTAAGATAAGTTTAGGATTATTTAATCAGTTCACAACCAACTTTATTCAAGAATCCTTTACAAGTTATCAAACAATTCATGTATGTTATTCTTTTGCTACCAAGAATAGCTTTCTAGCTTTCCTTCTCTTATAAGTTCTTCATTGCTTAACTAGTGCAAACTCTCAGTTGTTTACCACTTCAAAAGCTATCATACAAGTTAAAAAAACATAGCAAATTCTTCACTAAAACAGCCAGCCATCATTCCTCACCAAAACAGAATTTTCTTCACTACAATATCATAAAATCATGCTTTCTTGAAATGAAATTCATATTCAAGTAATCTCTATCATCTAAGTAAACATTTTAGCTCTTAAGGATGGATCATTACCTCCTTAAAAGTGAGAAGACAAGCTGCAAATTATTCTTCGCCTTTCCTTCCTTTTTTTTTTTTATCCTTTCATCCATGCTCATAGTCCATACAAACACACACACACACACACACACACTCTCTCTCTCTCTCTCTCTCTCTCTCTCTCTCAGTTTTCTTCCTTTATTTCTTTCTTTTGTTTTTCCTTTCTTTCTTCTCTTCCTTTTCTCTCTTGTTCTTTCTTTCATTTTCATTTCCCCCTTGGCTGACCTTTCTCTTGCTCTTTTATATAGCTTTCTCAAGTTTAATTAATTAACTTTGATGACTAAGCAAGGCTGGAACATGTTAGAGGATATTGGAAGTTTATAGTACTTCATGGAAGCTAATAGAAACTTGTAGAAATCTTGAGAATCTTGTAGAATTCTCTCTTTCAATCATGGACATCAATTGGGCTTAATTGTGGGCTTTAATCTTAGCTAAAGTCTATTAATTAGAATGACCCCCCAAATCTTCATCCATGGCCCACCAAATCATATAACATGTTTCTTCTTAGTTTCTTACCAATCACCCATACATTTAATTTCTTTTTATCAAGAATTTTTTCATTTAATAAATTCTCAAGAGAAGTGTATTACAACTAAAAACCCAAAAACACACTTAATTTTAACATAGAACCCAAAAATTAAAGCTATACAAATCTCACCCAGAAAAAACTTCTAGCAAATTTTACACATGCTAATGTTAAACCAACCAAAGAAAAAACTCAATGCAGAGTAAGAAATTAAAGTAACATACACATGCATTTCTTGAAAAATATTTGACTTACATAAATTAAGTTTTATAATAGACATGCAAGCCTAGAAATCCAGCAGATAGAGTAAAAAAAATAATGAATGGTTTGAAAAATTTCTGTCACATAAAACTGATACAAAAACAGAAGTCTCCTTTTGAGCCCATTTCTTTTACACCTTAAAAAGCCCATCAATTCCACGACAAGAGTAAATTTTTTTTACAAAAAGCAACTGTGAAGCTACTTTCAAAGAAGATTAGCACTCACCAAAATTCCCTATGTTTTAGAATTTGTGATATTGCCTAACAATTTTGATCAACCAAGCTTCTTCAAAGTAAAACTTCTTCAGTTTCTTCTTACCATTTTTTTTTTCACTTTAGTTTTCCTTGCTCTTGGCTTCTCTTTGCTGTCACCTATCCTCACCAGAACTTTATTTTTGTTTCTTGAATTCTTTTCTCTCAATGAAAGCAATTGCTAATCCTTCTCATTTAACAGCTGTTTGATGTTGAGGTTATAAGGTTCTATTCATTTTCACAGCTGATAATTCCTTACATTTCCTACACATGCATGACCAAAGTGTCCATAACTCCTCTTACTAAAAGTATCATTACTACGAAAAAAGGCAGAAGTGGAGAACAGCTAACAGAGGAGAACAAAAGTATTTGTTTTAATGGGTTAGTTAAAAGATAAAAATGCCCATCCCTACGAAAGAGGAGTTGAACTATGAAAAACAAAACCTGATAGAAAGAATGGAGAAGCAGAGAATAGCTAAGAGAGGAGAGGAGAACAAAAATGATTGCTCTAGTAGGCCAATGAAAAGATAAAAATGCCCGTTACTATGAAAGAGGAGTTGAACTATGTTGTGAATACATTAGTGGATTAGTTGTGCATCCACTATCCATTAGTGGAAAAATGTATATAGATGTCCACCAATAACACCACTAATATATATTAGTGAAACTAATGAAAATAGATGATTAACTCCACTAACTCCACTAATAGAGCTCTTCCTCAAGCTTGAGAAATATACAAATTGTGAGAGAATTATTGGAGAAAATTGGGAGAGAAAAGAAAGAGAAAAGTTTAGAATATAATTAAAATTTACAAAAATATCAAGGTGGGGCATTAGTTCTTTTGGATACTGCTATCACCAATTAAATGATCTATCCTACCATCTGGGTGTTCGAAAAAATTAGATACATCAATATGGGTAATATTGATATTAAGATCTTCTGGATCAATATCAACGCCGTCAGCATCATTAAATAGATGTTGAGAAAAATTGGCTTCAACATTTTTATTTTTCTTTTCCAGTGACACTTGATATACTTCTACTAAATGCTTGGCCGTATGACAGTTACGTGACCAATGACCTTTCATGCCACATTTATAACACTCATCCTCATAATTTTCTTATATTTCTTTTTCTTTTCCCTTATTATCTTTTCTTTCCCACTTTACGTAGCCAGTATTTCTCATATTTTGATTATTACTGTGATAAGGAAAATATCGAACATGTCCACAACTATAACCATGACCACGGCCATGACTACGACTATGACTATGGCTTCTGTTAGAGTCAATAGCATTCATTTCTGAGAGTGCTATTGTGCCAGTTGGTCTAGCTTCATAATTTTTCTATACGAACTCATTATTTTTCTTTACAATAAGGATGGTTGTAATTAAATTAGTAAATATTTTATACCTTTCTCTCGATATTGTTGCTGCATGATAATATTCGAGACATGAAAGGTGGAGAATGTCTTCTCCAGTATATTTTCATCAGTAATTTTTTTCCGCATAATTTTAATGGAGATGTAATTTTATACATGTCGGAGCTATATTCATTCACTATTTTAAAATCTTTCAATCTAAGGTACAGCCATTCATACCGGCAATTGGTAGTACAACTATCTTCAGGTGGTCAAATCTTTCTTTTAAATTTATTCATAGGACATATGAATCTTTTTCAGTAAGATATTCTATTTTCAATTTTTTGTCGAGATGACGACGGATAAAAATAAAAGCTTTGGCCTTTTATTGTGCAGATGCACTATTTTTTTCTTTAATATTTTCACTAAGGCTCTCAGTATTTAATTGTAATCTTTTAATAAAAGATTCAGCAAGACCATTTATGTATGAATATGAGCTACAGGATGTTCAACATTAATCCCAATTGACATGCAATATGCATCAAAAGCATGTGATGAAAATTCGTAGCATTATCCAAACAGATATTTTTAATTTGATGATCAGAAAATTGTACTCGTAATTTAATTATTTGAGCAATTAATCTTGCAAACGCCAGGTTGCGAGTACATAATAAATATACATGTGACCACCGGGATGATCAATTAATTAAGACTATAAACTATCTTAACAGTCCACATGGTGGATGAATAGGTCCACAAATGTCTCCGTAAATCCGTTCAAGAAATGTAGGACTTTCAACTCCTACTTTTACTGGTGATGATCTAATAATTAATTTTCCTAGGGAACATTTGTATATGAGATTTTTTCTGATGTCAATATCTTTTTATTTTTTAATGGACGACCATGCGTATTCTCAATTATTCTTCTCATCATGGTAAATCTCGAATGACTCAACCGGTCATGCTAAATGCTAAAAGTAGTAGGATCAGTAAACTTCTAGTTTACTAGATAATGAATTTCAATTGTACATATTTTTGCAAAATATAGGCCAGTAGAAAAAGACGGTAATTTTTCTAATACAAATTTCTTACTCAAATTAATTTGAGTAATATAAAGCTGCTCAATACTATTTTCCTCATTTATTTCAACATGATATCCATTTCTGTGAATATCTTTAAAACTCAATAAATTTCTTCTGGATTTTGAGAAAAATAGTGCCTTATCAATATTAATTATTGTTCCTTCAGGCAACAATATACTAGATCTTCCAGAGCCTTTAATCAAATTTGTACTATCGTTTATAATATAAATATTTGTTTCTCCCATTGCATAGAAAAGATTGGGTACAATGAAAAGATGCGATTCAATTGAAGTTAAATGCACTTATAAAACGTGAAGTCTTCGGACCTGCAATCCGAACATCAGGGTTAAATACATTTACAAAACGTGAAGTCTTCGAATCTGTAGTCCGAACATCGGAAAGTGTAAAACTTATTGGCTACAAATGGATATTTGTGCGAAAGTGTAATAAAAATAATGAAATCGTATGATATAAAACACAGTTAGCAGCCCAAGATTTTTCACAAAGACCAGGTATTAATTATGATAAAATTTATTCTTCTATTGTTGATACTAATACACTCCGATATCATATTAGTTTGCCAGTACATGAAAAAATAGATATGTACCTATTAAATGTTGTCACTGCTTACTTCTATGGAAATTTAGAAAATGATATTCACATGAAAATCCTTGATAGATTTCGCATGCCCGAAGAATATAAACATTATCCTTGTGAAAATTATTCTATCAAGCTGTAGAAATTATTATATAGCCTGAAGCAATTTGAGCACATGTGGTTCAATCGTCTTATTGAATATTTATTGAAAGTGTGATTTAAAAATGACCAGGTATATCCATATATTTTTATTAAGAAATCTAATTCTACATTTGTGATATTAGCTATATATATTGATGATATTAATCTTATTGGAACTCCAGAAGAGCTCCAAAAAAAATTAATTATTTAAAAAGAGAATTCAAAATTAAGAATTTTGGTAAGACTAAATTTTTCCTTAGTTTACAAATTGAACATCTAGAAAGTGGAACATTTATTCATCAATTACCTTATACAGAAAAGGTTCTAAAAAGATTTTACATGGATAAAGCACATCTATTGAATATTCCAATGATCGTCCTGTCATTAGATGTGAATAAAGATCATTTCCGACCTCAAGAAGATGATGAAAAACCCATTGGTCTTAAAGTACCATATCTCAATGCAATTGGTTCATTGATATATATTGCTACTAATACACGACCTGATATTGCATTTACTATCAATTTATTAGCAAGATTTAATTCTTTACCTACACGATGACATTGGAATGGAATTAAGTAAGTCCTTCGATATCTCTAAGGTACAATTGATCTTGGATTATTTTATTTAAATAAAACCAACCCAATATTAATAGGTTATGCAAATGTTGATTATTTATCTGATCCATATAAAATATGTTCTTAAACAGGCTATCTATTTATATATGAAAATACTGTTATATCATGGTGTTCTACAAAAGAATCTATAGCAGCTACTTTTTCAAATCATGCTGAAATTATAGGCATTCATGAAGCAAGTCAAGAATGTGAATGATTAAGATCAATGATTCATTATATTTGAGAAAGTTGTGGATTATCATTTAGAAGAGATATTTCAACTCCTCTTTATGAAGACAATGCAACTTACATAACTCAATTACGATGAGGATATATTAAAGGAGATCGGACAAAACATATGTTATCAAAATTCTTCTTTACTCATGAACTCCAAAAGAAATGTGAAATTGATATGTTACAAATTCAATCATGTGATAATTTGACAGTTATTTTCATGAAGACCTTACTGACTACAATATTTGAGAAGTTGAGATATAAAATCGGTATGCATTGGTTCAAAGATTTAAAGGGATCATTTCATCATGGAGAGTAATAAGCAGACATATAGAATAGTGTATTTTTTTCCCTTCCCTAGATTTTTTTTCTACTGGATTTTTATCTAGTAAGGTTTTAACAAAACATATTTTTTATGTAATGGACATCCAATGGGGAGTGTTGTGAATACATTAGTGGATTAGTTGTGAATCCACCATCCATTAGTGAAACAATGTATATGGATGTCCACCAATAACACCACTAATACATATTAGTGGAATTAGTGAAAATAAATGATTAACTCTACTAATAGAGCTCTATAAATAGAACTCTTCCCCAAGCTTGAAAGATATACCAATTGGAGAGAATTGTTAGAGAAAATTGTGAGAGAAAAGAAAAAGAGAAGTTTGAAGAAAGTATTGTGTAAATAATAATTAGAGATTTATTATGTGTAGATTTTATTCTATTACTGCCAAAATTTTATAAGAAACTACAAAAAGAAAACTCCTTTTTCTATGTTTTCTCTATTATAGATAGAGGTTGCAATGGTAGAGATTTGAAAATTCAAATCTTGAGTTGCCCAGCAAAACACAAAAAACAATGTTTCTTTTTAGTTGACAAGCAAAAAGATGAAAAGAGCCATCACCACGAAACTTGAACAATGAAAGTTACCAAATACTTTTTCTCTACGTAGAAGATATATCTAAAAGTCCTAGAGGAAGTCTTGTGCTACGACACTAACATCGTCTTTATGTGATATATAGTCCAAAATAGAATTAAATATAGATTTTTCTTTTTTGGAGGAATCAAGGTTGCATCGTCTTGAATTGAAAGGAAAATGTTATTTTTAGCAATTAGAGCCTTGAATTATGCTTACTATTATATTCAATGCTTCAATACTACAAATTCATTCATATTGAATTCATCATTTTTTTAACCCTTGAATTAATATTTTTCGTTATAAAAGTTTGATATCGTATTTATATAATGCTTTGGTTTACCATGATTTTTTAAAAAAAAATTAGAGAAATATATATATATATATATATATATATATATTTCATATTGAATTCAAATGATTTTTTTTAAACGAAATGTAAACAGTTATATGAATTCATTAAATTCAGATGAAAATTATCTAAATTCATTAAATATGACAACATTGAATTCTGATAAAAATTATCTAAATTCATTAAATTTATTGAATTATTACAGTACATAAATTTAACAACCCATCAAACTAGTATAGGTGAAAACAAATAGTGCCAAAATTAGAATGGTGAAGGTGTAAGTGGATAATATTAGGTACATTCACTGTTTCGATTTGAATAAAAAAATCGAATCAAATGGGTTTCAATTTCAATTTTTAATTCAGTTTTAGTGGAATTTGATTTGGTTTGGTTCGATTTTAGAATTTTAATAAAAAATAAATTCATTTTTTTATTTTTCAAAATAAAGTTGAAAAAAACTAAAAATGGAAATTATATTTTAAAATTTAAAATATATAATTAATATTAAAATTTATATTTATATAAATTATGGTTTTTAATATTTCAGTTCGGTTTAATTAAAACTCTATTCAATGTTGTTCGATTTTCGAAAAAAAATTATGTTCAGTTTAGTTTCGTCAAAAATTCATAAAACTAGATCAAAAATCGAAACTGTAAATCGAAATTGAACCGAATAATCAAATGTAAAATCATAGTATTAGGTTGACATGAGTTTATTTAAATATAATAAAAAATTATTAAATATGTAAAATTAAGTGGGACTTAATGTAAAATAAAAAAAAATATGATATGTATATATGATGGTTCTCGAAAAATAAAAAATAAAAAATTTAAAGTAAAGTAAAATTCTGAACTGAAATAGATTAGCGAAAATCCTTGTCCAATTACAACCTAAATTTTTAGCTGGAATATATGTTGACGTAATTTGCGTGTCTTTATGTTGTTTTCATAAAAATTATTTATTTATTTGAATTTGTAAATTTTTCCGCTTAATTGTTTAGACAAATATAAAGAAATAGAGTAATTTAGATACCACCAAAAGTTACAAAATAATAATTATTTATAGATATATATAATGTAGATACACACATAAATATATATATATATATATAATTATATATTATTTGTAATATTATTCAATTAAAAACCCTTTATAAATGGGAAACATAAATAATTTTTTGTAACAATTTAATAAAATTATAAAACATATAAAAATACTGTAATTTTTATTTACTATAATAATCTTATTACAATTTAAAATGTAAATCATAAGATATGTGACACATCGCCAAGAATTAAATTTGTGATCGTAATCACACAATCTACAAATTCGCCCATTGACACTATGTATATGCCCTGAAGGCCACTAATATTATATATTACACCATAACACAATTACAATATATGTATGACTCAAGTTTATGACCTAATCATTAGATTCCTATTCGCGACAGTTTCATGTGGCAACCGAAGTTTTTTTTTTATTTTTATAATCAATTAGTAACAAGTAATCGAAAATTTAATAAAAATAATCTATTAGTTTATTGATCACACGACAACCAATTGTTTTTACTAACGAAACCAATACAAATTCAATCAATTAAAAAGTAAAAAAAATTTAAAAATCAATGCTTTTGAGCATTTAGTGGCCTTTTACCGATGGAAAATTTTAGTGAAAATATGGGGTTGATGGTCAATTACGAAATATAAAATTAAATTAAATTTGACTGCAATAAAGTGTCGATCAATGATTGGTGGGTAATTTAAATTGTTAGTGACTAATACTGTTCAATTAGTGTTTATCAGTTGGTAATTAGGATTTTTCTAATAATTTGTACTGGACGAAGCAATTAAAAAACGAACGTGTGTGTATATATATATTAAAATTACTTTTAAAAAAATTAAATCGACAGAGACAGTTCTATAACCTAGTTGCAAATTTTAAAATTATGTGCAAATTTTTGAATAAGAAAAGAAAGTATGATAGAAGATCTTTTTATTCTTGCACTATCCTAATTGATTCAAACAATTATTTACTAAGCCTCTTTAGCAACAATTTCAAAAATTTCTAGATTTAATTTTAAATTAAAGCTTTAAAAAAATAAAACTAAAATTAGTAGTTTCAACCGTCCTTGCTCTCATCATACATAAGACAAAATAGAGTATCATGTATAGTTAGTTACAATGTTTTCATAACCGGACTGGTCATCGAACCGGAAAAGTTACGGGTTTACGGTTTAATAGTCCAATCGTAATTAGACCGTAATTGAACCGATAATATTATAATTTAAAAATTAAAAATATAATTATTTTTGAAAGAAAATTGATCAATAATATAGTGTAATTTAAATCCATAAAGACATAAATATTCAAATTCATCATTAAAAATAGTTATTTTTAGTTTATAACTAACAATCTAACACATTAAAGTAATTTATTAAATTATATAATTTAATTAGTCCCCCAAACATTACAAAATTGCCACACTTTTTTTTAAAAAAAAGAAGCCGGTTTAACCGGTTAGACCGACCGGTCCAACACGGTTCCCTAAAAAAACACCGGTTTTTGAAGGAACCGATCTAATTGACCAGACCGGACCGGTTGGAGGACCGGACCACGGTCGGACCGACCGGTCCGGTCCGGTCCAAATAACAGTGGTTAGTTAGGCAATTAATTACAAACCAAATATTTCAGGTCAAATCATTCTATTAATTGTCTACAATAATCAATTTCGTAGTGAATCGTAAAAAAAAAAAAAAAACACACAACAACAACAACTCCATTAATTAGTTATGAAATCAACTATTTTAGGTATAAAAAATTTAAAATTAATGTTACAAAAGTAATTTTGTATTTGTAATAAAATTTATGCCTAATAAATCATTTATGAAATTAACTATTTCATGCCCAAACATGATGTTTCAGCGACAAGGTATGTTGTCGTTAAAGATTAAGCTTAAAGGTTACGAAAGTAATTTTGCAATGTAGTGTAATAAAAAATATACTTAATTGATCAATTACGAAATCGACTGTAATAAAAAAAATCAATTAATTAGTTATAAAATTAACTATTTTATGTCTAAACAGGATGTTTTATTGACGAGAAAACTCTCTCTAAAGATTAAATTCAAAGGCCATATATGTGCCTAAATGAATTTCCGTGGTGACAAAATCATCTAAATGTGTATTCTAATTGTGAAGAGGGGAGTGAATGGTCTTTATAGATTATTTATGAAATTTTTTTAATTAATGATTTAGATTTAATGGAAGATATATATTTTTTATGAATGATAATTCAGATTTTATCAATTTTTTTAAAATAACTTTTTTAATGATCAAGATTTATTTGGTTGTTATACCTAATTTAGTCATTTTATAATATTTATAATATTTCTTTTTTCTTTTTTTCATTTTTAATTGTGTAACTGTTGCCTTTCCTATTTACTCCTCTCGTAGATCACTCTTTTCGATAGATGCCCATTCCAAACTCTTTATGTTGTTCTTTAGATCTTTCTCCATGAAGCTTGCACGGTTAGCATCAATATGGCTATAGTAGAGCCCACTAAGAAAATGTTGAGAAGAGGCTATTATGTTGACCATTTTACAGTCCGAGGCTATGGAGAAAGTCACCAAAGCTAAATTCTTGTGTCTGCACTGACCCTCAAGTTGAGCCCACCAAGAGAGGAGGGCAAAGAGGCTATTCTACTTCTGTGTTGAACAAGACTGTTACACTGTCAAAAAAGGTGCAGTCTTTGCTGGGAATTCAAGCTAGTCTTCAAGATTTGTTTTCCACCCCGTAGGCCATGCAACCCTCAAACTTCTTCTCAGCTTCTCGATGTCGCATTTGAATCTAAACTAGACCAGAGAACGTTATTTAGACCTTCCTCCACCTTCTGATGAACCAGGTAGTTTAAAATTATTTTTAACTATTTTTTCTTTATTGTGAGTCATATACCATTTGTTCTCTCTTTACTTTTTACAAATTTGTTAGCCTTTTGGTAAATCTGCTAGCTTTCTCTACTTAGCTGCTTGTTTGGATATTATGGCTACAATCTTTTGGAGTGTAATATACAACGATAGATACCACTTGTGTAAAAGTTTTACTTTGTATTGGTAATTCAATAAAAAATGAGCAAAAGTGAGCACATTTTTTGGGGGGGTGGGGGTGGGGGGTGAGAGGAATCATGTGTTCATGAAGATAGATGCAACTTGTGTAAGAATTTTAGTTTGTATTGTTAGGGATATATCCTAGAGTCAATTTGTACTTATACTATTGTTGTTGTGTATTATATAATAATATGAGTCATTTCTTTCCATGAATAGTACCATGAATAGTACATTTAGTTTTGTGGTCATCAAGTACGGACTTGATAGTAAAACCCTACAATCTATAAAATGACTATTCTTAAACTTTTCCTGATCGATTATTGTTAGTGGAACAATAATAAATTAAGATTAATATGTTTGTGACTTGATGGTTATGTTTTACTGGTCATGGATATATGTGATATCAAGTTAAAACATAAATAAATGTTAGAGAACATTGTATTGGACATGACCACTGTGAGAGTACTTCATAGAACATGTCATAAGTACTTTCTAACCATAATGATATTAAAAGTCCTTCGACCTAAATTTATCATAGTTTCCTACTTGATAAATTCTATATTTTGACATTATTTAAAGTAATTTTTAACCAGATAATAAATTAGACCACTGTTGGATATAGAATAAACCAATGGGAGGAATATGATTGATAATGAAGGAATTTGTCCCTTTTAATTATGGGAGAGATATCCACGGGCCCCTTGATGAGTTAGACTTTTAAAATGCATGGCCATGCTCAAATATATCGATTTGAGATATTGATATCATTTGTTTGAATGGTCTACTATGAGATCAAGAAATAATTGATTAAGCTTAATAAAGATTGACATGCTCCGTGCCTTATGCTTAATCTGGATATCGTGTGACAAAAGGACTAAATATAAAGTTATGATGTGGTTCAAAGAGATCATTGATCTTTATTTAACCTGAATAGTTATAATGTTTGCCTAGAAATCGCTTATAATTTGTGGGTTATTTAAATATAATTTGGGCATACTGCAAGTGTTAAATGATCCTATAGGGTCACATAACAAGCGAACTCATTAGGTTATTTTTCTGGTAACCAAGTTCGATGAATTTGGAAATATGTCTAAGTTAACCGAATCTAGAAAATTGATCAAATACAATGAATCTAGAAATATGTCCATATTCAATGTATTTGGATGATGTCCAGATTGTAAGAATCTGATTCGGTAAATTAATTAGTTAAATTATTGAGATAATGATAGAATCTTATCATATCAGTTTTAATTTAATTTGAATTTAAATTAAGAAATATAATAAGATATTATCATAGTTGAATTCCAAGAGGTTCGGGTGGTTTTAAAAGAAAACCCTAGCCATCTTTTCAAGAAGTGCTCTCTGTTAAGAAAAGATATTCTGTAACACCCCACTACCTAGGCCCAACAAGGCCGGGGATGTCGCCCCGTCCAAAGGACAATAGGTCTTTATAACCAGGTCACATCAACGAAATTAAAAACAATACTTTAAAAATTGAACTTATTACAACCCAAAAATTCAGGAACAAATCTAAAATAAATTATTCGCTATAATCTCTTAAAGCAACACATAAAATAAATAACATAAAGTCTTCAAAGTAAGCAACAATCTAGCTACCCATCTCTATAGTAGGATCGACCTGAAAACATGATAAAAATCTTAGTAAGCCTGTGTGTGCTTTAAGTGTTTTAGGTAAAATAGTTCATGTATGCAAGTTGTAAAAGTTGTATAGAAGAAAATGCTGGCAAGCAATAAATAAGGATTAAAATAAAGAGTGGCGTTTTGCTTTTCAAACCATATATGTGCACAATAAATACAACCACTCAAATGGGTAGCCATGGGTTACCACACATTGGGCCACATGAACATATAACGGTCAGAATGCCACACTTTGTGTAGACTGACAAAAAGGTAGGTGATTAGCCTACCGAGTAAGATACTCCTCATTCTCTACACCCAAACATACCGGTTGTCCACTCCAAAAACACACAGTCCACTTGACTGAAACTTGCTAGCTCGGACCGGCATGACTAAGAAGTACTGTCGCTTCTTTAAGTTGAGTTCATCTTTTGAATGTGGCCAACTGTCAGAAGACTCGCTCTTGCTCTTCAATACTAGTACTACTAGCCTATCCTTAATGAGTACTCAACGTTGATTGTCCCACTTGGGAGAAAACGGATAAAACACTACTTTACTTGGAAATAGCAATTAAGGGTTTTTAAAATTCATGTCAAAGTGAGTTTTTAGAAAGAGTTTAGTGTTTGTGAAAAACAGCTTGTTTAGTTTTCAAAAGATTTGTTTGACTGAACAAGAAAGGAAACAGTCCTTAATTGTCTTTACAAAATGAGTATCCATACACTTCGCGTTTGGATTGCCATAGTAACCTTTTGTCATAAAATAAGTTTATGTAGGAGCTCACTTGATCCTTTGCTTGCAAATTCACTAATCTTCCAAAGCTGACTTAACCCTGCCTGGGGTAAACACAAGTGATATGGTTATACTCAAGTTATATTCGCTTTCATAAATAATCCTAGTTCAACTTATTACAATTATGTCCCTAATGTCCTATGCTTTAAGGTTAGATGATAAAGGGTTTTATAAAATAAGTCTAGCTTGATAAGTGAAAATAACTAGGGGTTGTAAAATAATTACTAATAAGGTATAGGTTCAAATACAAATCTTGAGTGTTAATAATAAATAAACTAGGGTTTAATTGATGAAGAATCCTAAGTCCTAGATTATATTATTAAAATAAATAATAAATTATTACTAATTTCTTAATTAATAATTAATAGATAGAAAATACTAAATAAAATTAATAATAAATAAATTTTATTAAATTTTGATCAATAGATAATGAATAAATTTCAATAGCATTTATGAATATATGGCTTACAAGATTAATATTTTACCTATTATTATTATTATTATTATTTATATAAAAAGCTTTATTTATTTATTATATATATATTATCTTTAATAAAAGATATCATTTATTTGACTAAAATATTACTATTCCATTTAATACTCCAATTCCAAAGCTTCCTAGGGTTTTCGAAATTTTGAAGGAAAATATAATATTAATCTTAATTAACGTAAAAAATTGGCCAATTAACATAGCATAGGATTAACAATGTCATGATCATAATTTTTCTATTGCTAACAAGAATCATGAACATAAACTCCAACATCAATCAGCAAACTATTCTATTCATGAATAAAGGCTTAAATCCATACCTACTATCACATGGCCAAATCTCTACTAAGCATAATCATATTCATGGCTTCAATGAAAACAATAACATAATACCTTATTCACCAAAGGTGACATAGTATCTAGCATGCTTAAAACATTCATACTCACTTAAGACATGAAGAACATGCATCGATCCACAAGAAATTTCATACAGCTTAACCAAGGCCAAACATTCACATGCTCCAATCTCAACTCCTTCATACAAAAGCATATACTCAATCCTTAATCATATTCTATCCATTTCCATCAACATCTAAGAGATACGACTTTAGAATTAAAAAGAAGGTTAAAGAGAAATACTTGGTTGATGACTATTTCGATGAAGGTTTAAGAAGACACTTGGGAGGCTTGAATCGTCCAAGAAAGAAGAAGAAAAACAGCCACGGTTGTAACAACCATTTCGGCAGAGAGAGAGAGAGAGAGAGAGAGAGAGAGAGAGAGAAAGTATTAGTATATCATGTTAAAGATTGAAGGAAAGAAGATAAACAAAATCGTTCTTGGTTACCTTGATGGTGTTCTTGAGACTTCAATAAAAATTCTAGTTTTTGATCCAACTGCAAATTTTTGTTTTCGAGATATGATGTTATAAAATCCAGAAATGGACTCTAGGGAGTGAGTAGGCATGATTTGGAAGGGATTGGAGGTGTTTAGAGTGGTCTTAGGCTTGGAGAATGGGAGTGTGTGTTCTTGATGTTCTTAGAGAAATGGAGAGAATTGGAGAGAAAGGTGGATGAAGTGCTGAAGATGTTGGCCGAATACTTGAGGGATTTCTATGATTTGATTTTCAGATTAGGGAGAAGAGGGAAATCTGGTTATTTGAAATTCAAATGGAGTAATTTATGGAGTGATTTAAGGTAGAAGATATGGTAATGTTGTTTGATTAATGGAGGTTCTTGGAAGCTACAATGGCCGATTGGTTTTGCTATGGTTTTGCTGAAATGAATGAGGGTTGAAGGAGCTATAAGGTTGGCTGGAATTCTGAGTGTAATGGTGGGAGAATTTCTGGTTGTTTGAAGCTTAATCCAAGGGAGTTTTCATGGAGCAATTGCTAGAATTTTTGAACTTCAATTGAAAGCTTGATTGGAGTAATTGAAGGAAGAATTTGAGAAGTGGCTATGGAGTCCAATCATGCAGGTCAGTGGAGGAGGGTAATGGAGTTCAGTTCAAGGCTGACTAAGGTTAACTTCACAGAAGTTTGAGGTGGTTTTCGGACAAGGCTTGAAGAGAGAGCAAGGCTAGAATTTTTCTGGTTTGAGTTTTGAATGGTTTGTTGGAATTTGTTGTGCAATTTTTCTACAATGTTCCAGCCGACTTGTAGAGAGTTTGAAGAGGTATTAGAGGGTTCTTTAAGGCTGGTTTCTAGCCTTTTTTATGGAGGAAAAGTAGAGGTAAATTACTGGTTTGAAGGCAGAAGAAACAGCTTTGATTTTTGGCCTGCTATGCTGTGAAACTATCCAGATTTTTTTTTTGTTTGCACAGCTTTGTGTAGTCCGATTTTTGGCAAAGGATTTCAGTCTTCAAGTTGAATAAGTTGGCCATTTTTCTGGCAGCAATTGAGTAAGAAAAATGGTTGAAGTTTTCGAAAGCTAGGCTGCCCAAGAATTTGGAAAAATTTCAGATTTCTACCATGAAGAAGATGAACACTATGGAGTGGAGTTTGAAATGTCAACCATAGAGATTAATTCTCTTGGGAACCTTCCTTAACTCCTTCCCTATTTTCAGTCAAAATTCTATCCTCTAAGAGCCATTTTCAAAATTCCAAGGTCAATAAACCTTGCTGAATTTTTTGGAATTAAAATATGGATTTGGATAAATTGAACAAACTTAATTGGTAAAGAATTTAAGGTAAGCTAGGGAATAAAAGGACATGAATCCCTTAAGAATTCTTTTAGGACATAAGAATAGGATTAGGACATTCCCTTCATGTCTCCCCTAGGACAACACTCCTATTTCTACTTATGGAATGCAATGGACGAAAAATTCAACCTTAAACAAAATAAAAATAATCATGATAAAACTTAAATGATGGGATTTGAACTTAAGACCGTAGGGATTAATTCCAAAGCTCTAACCACCAATCCACAACAACTCTTGTTCTTATTTTCTCTCCCAAATATTCTTCCTATTTAATCCTCAATCTATCTTCCTATTTTGACCTCAAGTAAAATTACCATTTTACCATTCCTATTCAATAAGTACAACTAAACCTTATAGACTATAAATCATAATTCTAAAGTACATAAAATCATTCACACACACACACACACACCACACACACACACACACACACACAACTCTTGTTCTTATATTCTCTCCCAAATATTCTTCCTATTTAATCATCAATCTATCTTCCTATTTTGACCTCAAGTAAAATTATCATTTTACCATTCCTACTCAATAAGCACAACTAAACTTTCTAGACTATAAATTATAATTCTAAAGCACATAAAATCATTCAAACACACACACACACACATATATATATATACATATATATATATATATATATTCATGCAAGAAAATATGATATGCATCTCGACCCCCTTTACTCTAGGGTTGGCTTTAGGTGGGATTTCACATATTCATGCCTTCATTCACCAAAAAATTTAAGCCTCTCAAACCCTAGGCGCTAGCACTCCCATGGTAACCAGTTAGTTCGTCGTGTGTATCTGATAGAGGGCATTCGTACATTGCAGCGTCTGGTGATCATTCAAGTTGCACGTACGACAGAAAATCAGAATTCAAAAGATCTTGATTACGCCAAACAGAGATAATTCTATAATCCCTAGATCGTCTTAACTGTTTGGCTTAGGTCCTCATAAGAGATTTGTGGATATTTTTCGCGTTTAGGAGTCCATGAATCCTAACATGTATTTGTTGTGTTGAGGCAAAAATGATTCATTCTGTAGCTTCTTCAAAAAATAGTGTTGAAGAAGTGCTTAATTCCTACATATTTTGAGCCGATATTGTACTTCTTTCCAAAATAGTTTTAAATCTATAGGAGGATATTAATTTTTCGACTATTGCACCTGCATCTAACAAGTAAGATTATTTTACCTTCACCTATCATTTTGTTTTGGGTTGTCTTTTACCTTTATGAGGGTTTCACAATTAATTTGTTTATCATGTTATGCTTTTTTGCTTCTATGCCATTTTAACAAAGGTAACATTTTTTTTTCTTTTTAGAGGGTAAAGATGCTGAAAAGCCAGAGGATATCAGTGGCTACCATGCTGTGGCCTTCTCTTATTGAAACAATAAAACAACTTTAGATGAGCAAAAAAAAAAAAAAAAAAAATGCCGAGGGAGAGTTGGAATGCTTTCAATTCCATCCTTCTTTTGCAATGCCAGAGAACCTTCTTTAGCATTTGGTAAGTTCATTTTTTTTCCAGCATGTCCTTTTGTATGTGGTTAATACTTTAATCTTGTTGTTTGTTTGCTAGCTGGATTCTTTATGTGGCCAATTATAATTGTCAAAGATGTGCATGTTATTCTAAGGTTCACCCTATCTAAGTTTCATATGTTGGGATATATGCCCTTTTAGACTAGGTTTTTGATGTAAAAAATTGAATGTTTTAATAAAAGAATTTATTTTCGAAAATTATTTGTAAATTTACAATTTTATTTATGCATAATTATGTTTGAAAAAGACCCATTGTGTATAGATAAGTGGTCCATGTGAATGGAGGTCTTTCACAGTAAGGTATGGATCACGAGTTACTTAACACATAAACTTTTGTTCTTAACTAATTGATAAGAATGAGAATCTTATCATGTCTAGTTATTATGTTGTGAATTCTAAATGGGGAATGTCTTACCTTTAGTCAGTGAGTAGTCCACTCACTTCATGACATAAGCGTATTTCGAATACGTAGAACATGACCTGTAGTAGTGGTTTCTAAAAGTAATATATGGTAGAAACCTAGACTACTACCTCTACAGTGTAGACTAGTACTCTACGACTTGAGTATGAATTGGTGGTCTGACGAAGCTAGAAGCATATACTTTGATATGTTATAGTTGAGGTTCTATCATAGGGCCAATATATTTGCATGTTGGGTATGTGTGACTAGTTAGTTAAGACAGATTTGTACAAGATAGTTTCTATATTATATCACCCCTTGTGGTTGTTTGAATGATCTAAATATCCAGGGCCCTAGGAAACATAACTTGGATGTTTGCTTTAAAGTAACTCCCTTGGAAAGCGGAAACAATCTAGAAAGTCATGGATCATTGGACTAAATGTCTAAGGATGGTAGATGTCATTTAGAGAGGTGTTAGTACACTTCTACCTCTCTGAATGTACGACGATGTATAGAGGGGTATTTTAGTTATTACACCTATAGGTCAGAGACTTTGTTAACGCAACATTGTCTTTGGGGTCAATATTTCCTTATGGTGATATTAGGAAATATTTAAAATGCATAATACAGCTATTTATATGGTAAGGG
The DNA here is from genome assembly GCA_026120185.1 of Voacanga thouarsii. Classification (NCBI taxonomy): domain Eukaryota; kingdom Viridiplantae; phylum Streptophyta; class Magnoliopsida; order Gentianales; family Apocynaceae; genus Voacanga; species Voacanga thouarsii. Next base: position 841,315 of record JANUWF010003374.1, on the reverse strand, counting down.
TATTTTGATCATTTTAGTAGCCAATGCAGTGTGTCTTTTGGTCCCCAGTATAGACCGTGAGTCCTAATTAAATACAGGCTAAGGAATTAAATTAAATTAATCGAAATTTATTTTATTTAAGTAGCCTGATATATTTATTGGGTTAGAATAAAATAAAGGTCCATGAAAAGAGAGAATTAATTAAATTAGTTTTGTGGATTAATTAATTATTCAGGGTCTTGGCCTAGTTTGAATAATTAGGGATTAACCTGGGACTAAACTAATTTAGGCTTATTTAATTAGGCTTGTTTATTTGGGCTAGAAAAATTAATTATTTATTGGGCCATTAAGTTGGTTCTAACTAGAATAATTAATTAAGCCCAAAAGGTTAAACTAAGAGTCTAATGGCCCAGTCCAGTTTAACCTAGGGTTTTATTTAGGTTAAATAGGAGGATTGGAAACAACGTCGTTGTTGTAGAACACACAATCTAAGAGATAGCTTCTTCTCTGTGGAAAAGGCCAGGCGTCTCTCTCTCTCTCTCTCTCCAGAAAATTTCCTAGCCTATTAGTTGTTCACCAGGCCATATACTGGAAGACCAAGAGTTCGGCATTCACATACATGCAAAGGTGGAGTAGGAGGCTTGCAGGAATCGCACCAGATGCTTCTACTAGTACACCTACTTCGGTTGCACACGTTCTCGTCCGCCACTTTTGAGAACCAGAAGGAGAGGTAAAAATTTTAAAACCTTGGGATTTGGATAGGGCACAACCGGTGTTGGTTAGGGCAGCTGGAGCCGGTGCCAGCCCTGTCCTATAATCCCTGTTCTTGTGTTTTTCCATTTTTTTTTTGTTCGCCACCGCTGCGTGCCCTGTGTTTTCCCACTTTTCGTACCTTCAATTGGTATTAGAGTATGAAGGTTTTGTGAAAATATAGGGAGCATGCATCTAGATGAATAAAACTGGACACATATGTGTGATTAAAATTGTGATCCTTCGTTATTTATGGTATGGATAGATTCTCTATTAAACCTCGTGGGTGGAGGTATATAAATCTGTAATTTACTGTTTTTCTTAGTAAATCATGTAAGCCCAATGTTATAGGTATAGGAGATTGTCGGTTTTGGTTGATTTCATTGTATTTGGTTTGAAATCGGAGAGCCATCGAAGCCAGAAGTTGTACAGAAAAACAGAAGAAATTCGCGAGAAAAAAAATTGCAGGAAGGGGCTGTCCAGAACCGAACCAGTGCCATCTAGACTGCCCGAACCGGCGCCGGCTAGGGTCTGGAAGGTTGGTCTGCACTATTTTCTCATGGGTCTTGGTTCTGTGCGGTGGGTGCAGTGGACCACAGTTCAGATGGGTGGCTGATACAATGCGGTGGATGTAGTGGACCATGAATTTTTTTTTAAAAAAAATTTTTCCTTGTAATTTTTCTTACAATTTCTTTTGGTTTTGGGGTCCATACTAGGCGAAGTTAATATTTTGCAATATTTAATATTCAAGGAATATTTTTGCATGAAAAATATTAGTAAGGGATTTTAGGATTAAACAAGACAATTAATTAATTAATTAATTAATGTGTTTAATTCTATTATCTGGGTACTTAGATTTAAAAATAGATGAGCATGAAAACGTCTACTGTTTTCTAACATGCTATTTATTTTTGGTACTTATTTGCACGTTTTCTCAAAGACCAAAGTCTTTGGGAATGTTTTTTACAAGGAAAACATTTTTCTACAAATTAAATGGTTATTTTAGCTTGAACAAAAATTAATCCTTAGATATTTTCTCAAAGGATATAATCATTGACATAGAAAATATATTGGATTTAGATATTTTGCAAGGCTAAAATAGAAATCCATTTTGTTTTAGTTTAGCACAAGAAAATTTGTTTTATCAAATAAACTTGAGACCAAACTCTGTAGAAAGTTTTAATTGGAAAAATTTTGAAATTATTAAGTTTTTATCTTAAATAAAATTAGTCCATGGGAAAAACTCTCAAATGATATAAGCCTTGATATAGAGATTTTTATGGACTTAGACATTTTATTTTTGAGTTAAGAGAAAATTTAATGGAAATTTTCAAAAGGATATTTTTCAAAAAACCCTTTCTTTTAAAAGACTAAGTGGGAGAGCAGTTCCAACGGCCCCACGGCTTCTATCATGATCCTCATTAGAGATCGTGGGTACCCTTGTGTCACCCTGGGAGTGAACTCGTATAGGATGGGGATACCATAAGGATCTAGATCTAATGGAGAGATGTAATTAATAACCTGGGGCACGTACTATGATTGGCTAGCCCCTCGTTAGAGGTCATAGTGCGAGGTATGTCCATAGGAAATGAGAGGAAACGACAATCCCCTCGATGGAGTTATCTTCTAGATCATTACCTAGAAGGAAAATTAATTTGTGGTGGTTAACACACTTAGCTTAGGAAACTATTAATCTTCCCAAGAAGCTATGTTAGTTTTCCTAATAGCCAAACTGATTATTATCAGTTTTGATAATAAGGATAAAGTGTACATATTTATTTTGTTTTCACAAACTGAATCTTTTTTCTTTTATTTTTTGATTTTTCAGAAATGATATAAGGTTCTTTTAGTCCATTGGCTGTTATTCTCTAAGAGAATAAGCTAATGGGACCAAACTATATGGACTGGAAAAGGAACTTGGACATAATACTCATAGTGGAAGAGTATAAGTATATCCTTTACGAAACCTGCCCTGTTATCGGAGAGGGTTCTATCGCCGAGGAATGTGAGGCTAAGAAGGCATGGAAGAAGGCCGACGAGATGGCTCATTGTTACATGTTGGCCTCCATGTCTAATGTGCTCCACTCCAAATATGAGCACATGACCACTGCTATGACATAACCCAATCATTAGCCACAATATTCACAGATAAGAGCTGGCCAGCAAGGCAAGAGGCTAAGATGGCTGAGGCAGTATTAGTTAAAGAGCATATGCTCAAGATGATTACTGCTTTCATGGAGGTATAAATCTCAGGGGTTGTAATTGACCCCAAGAGCCAAGTGGACATAGTTTTTGAATCTCTACCGAGTTCCTGTATTCAGTTCAAGTTGAACTATAACATGAATAAGTTGAACATGGGTTTGACTGAGTTGATGAAGGAGCTCTAGATGGCGGAAAAGGTCATGAAGCCACAATCTAAGGCTATGATTGCTAAGGCTTCATCTTCTAGAACTAGGCCTAAGCTTAGAAAGTTCAAGAAGAAGAAGGGGAATATAGCGGTCCAGCCCAAGACCCAGCCCAAAAACAAACCCAAGGGCAAGTGCTTCAAGTGTGGACTGAAGGGACACTAGAAAAAGGAGTGTCTGGATTTTCAAGCAAAAAAAAAAAAAAAACCCGACAGGTAATGTTTTCTATCTAGAGTATATATCAATGGTTGGATCAACTTCCACTTGGATTGTTGATTCAAGAGCCACTGATCATATTTGTAACTCTTTGTAGGGGTTTAGAAAGATTAGAAGACTCCAGAAGAGCGAACATAGACTACGTGTGGGAAATGGAGCACAAGTTTAGGTATTTGCAGTGGGAGAGTTGGATCTTGTATTTGATTGTAACAGAATAGTAGTTTTGAAAGATATTTTATGTGTACCTAGATTTAGACAAAATTTAATTTCGGTTGTGAAACTAATAAATCAAGGATATTCTGTATCTTTCTATTCTAGCATTTCTATCAGTAGAGATGGAGAAATTTTATGTACTGGGCACATGTATGGGAATCTGTTTTTCTTAAACCCTATTAACAATCAATTAAATAACACTTGATCTGAACCTTTAACAAGGAAGAGAAAGACCAATATCAATGACTCTTATCTTTGGCATCTAAGGTTGGGGCATATCAACTCAACCGGGATTCAAATGTTGATCCATGATGGGCCCTTGGGCTCACTGAGATTGGAAAATTAGCATCAGTGTGAATCCTGCTTGATGAGAAAGATGACCAAAAGGTCATTTGCCCCTAAGGCGGATAGAGCCAATGAGGTATTGAGTCTTATTCACACTGATGTGTGTGGTCCCCTGTCTATACTAGGTAGAGGAGGTTTTGAGTACTTCATCACTTTTAGAAGCAGTTTGGCTTCGAAAGTTCCTTTCAGAACTAAGAGTCGTGCCAAACATGGACAGGCCGATTGTGATGTATTGCGGCAACACTGGACTAGTATCACAATCTAAAGAACCTCAGAACTACAAGAAAGGGAAGCATATTGAGAGGAAGTACCACCTGATTCGGGATTTCATCCAAAGACAGGAAATCGTGGTAGAATAGATTGCCTCCAAGAACAATCTAGCAGATCCATTCACCAAGCCTTTGGCTGAGAGAGTCTTCAAGAGACACTTAGACACTATTGGGGTGGGCACCTATGGACTTACTTAGTCTTAGAGTGCAATTGGGAGATTGTTGGGATGTATGCCCTCTTAGACTAGGTTTTTGATGTAAAAAATCGAATATTTTAATAAAAGAATTTATTTTCAGAAATTGTTTGTGAATTTATAATTTTATTTGTGCACAATTACATTTGGAAAAGACCTATTGTATTTAGGTAAGTGGTCTATGTGAATGGAGGTCTTTCACAATAAGGTATAGATCACGGGTTACTTGACACATAAACTTTTGTTCTTAACCGATTGACGAGAATGAGAATCTCATCATATCTAGGTTATTATGTTGTAAATTCTAAATGGGGAATGGCTTACCTTTAGCCAGTGAGTAGTCCACTCACTTCATGACATAAACGTATTTCGAATACGTAGAACAGGACATGTAGTAGTGGTTTCTAAAAGTAGTATATGGTAGAAACCTAGACTACTACCGCTATAGTGTGGACTAATACTTTACGACTTGAATATGAGTTGGTGGTTTGACGAAGCTAGAAGCATATAATTTGATATGCTATAGTTGAGGTTCTATTGTAGGGTCAATATACTTGTATGTTGAGTATGTGTGACTAGTTAGTTAAGACAGACTTGTACAAGATAGTTTCTATACTATATTACCCCTTGTGGTTGTCTGAATGATCTGAATATCCAGAGCCCTAGGAAACACGACTTGGATGTTTGCTTTAGGGTAGCTCCCTTGGAAAGCGAAAATAATCCAGGAAGTCATGGATCATTGGACTAGAGGCCTAAGGATGGTAGATGTCATTTAGAGAGGTGTTAGTACACTTCTTCCTCTCTAAATATACGGTGATGTATAGAGGGGTATTTTAGTTATTACACCTGTAGGTCGGAGACTTTGCTAACGCAACATTGTTCTTGGGGTCAATATTTCCTTATGGTGATATTAGAAAATATTTAAAATACAAAATACAGCTATTGTAACACCCCGCTACCTAGGGCCCAACAGAGCCGGGGATTTTGCCTCGTCCAAAAAACAAGGGGTCTTTATAACTAGGACACACAATAGAAATTTAAACAATACTTTGAAATTAAAACTTATTACAACAAAAAAATTCAAGAACAAATTTAAAATAAAAATTGTTCACTCTCAACTCCCAAAGCATTACATAAAATAAATAACAGAATATCTTCCAAGCAGGCAACAACTAGCTATTCATCCCCACAACAAGATCGACCTAAAATCAATGTAAAAAGGGTGATGAGATAAAAATCTCAATAAGTCCATGTGTGCTTAGAGTATTCAGTAAAAACAGTTCATGTATGTAAGATGTAAGAACTTCATAAGAAAAAGTACTGGCAAGCAATAAATAATGTTAAAATCAAGAGTGGGATTTTGGCTTTCCAACCATTCATGTACATTAAAATTAACCACTCAACAAGGCAGTCATGGGTTACCACACGTTGGGCCCCATAGCCATACAATGGTCAGAATGTCACACTTTGTGTAGATTGATAAAAAGGTACCTGATCGGCCTACCGGGTAAGATACTCCTCCTTCTCTGCACCCAAACAAAACCGGTTGTCCATTTCGGCAACACACAGTCCACATGACTGAAACTTGCTAGCTCGGACCGGCATGACTAAGTAGTACTGACGTTTTCGTAAGTTGAGTTCATCTTCTGGAGATGACCTCCTGCTAGAAGACTCCCTCTTACTCTTCAAAACTAGTACTACTTGCCTACCCTTATTGAGTACTCAACGTTTGATTGTCCCACTTAGGAGAAAACTAATAAAACATAGCTTTACTTGAAAATGGCAATTAAGGGTTTCTAAAGTCCGTGTCAAAATTGGTTTTAGAAATAGTTTGGTGTTTGAGTAAAACTGCTTGTTGATTTTCAAATAATTCATTTGACTAAAACAGGAAAGGAAATAGTCTTTAATTGCCTTTACCAAATTAGTGTTCACATACTTCGTGTTTAGCTTACCATAGTAACCTTTTATAACAAACAAGTTTTATGCAGAAGCTTACCTGATCCTTTGCTCGAGATAAATCAAATATCTCCAAAAGCTAACCTAACCCCGCTTGGGGTAAACATAAGCCATAATTAAACTCAAGCCAAAATTTGCTTTCATAAATAATCCTAACTCCACTTACTACAATCATGACCCTAGTGTTCCAGAATTTAAGGCTAGTTAATCAAAAAGGATTTTATAAAATAAATCTAGCTTGATAATAAAATAACTAGGGTTTGTGAAATAGTTACTAATAAGTTGTAGATTTAAATCTTGCTATAAATAAACTAGGGTTTATTTGATGAAGAGTCCTAGGTCCTTAATGATATTATTTAAAATAATAATATATTAATAATTAATGGTTAGAAAATAATTGGTAAATAAAATTATTAATAAGTAAATTTTAATAAGTTTGATTAAAAGTATAATAAATAAGTTTTTACTAGTATTTAAGAATATATGACTTACAAGATTAATATTTTACCTATCATGATTATTTATATAAAAGATTTATTTAATGTTATTATTATATATAATATTTTTATATTTTAATTTTAATAAAATATATCATTTATTTGGTTAAAATATCATTATTTCATATAACAATCCAAATCCACATTTTCCTAAGGTTTCTGAAATCTCTAGAAGAAAATTTAGTATTAATTTTTTTTATTAATGAAATAAAATTGGCTAACTTAAATAGATTAGGAACAACAAGGTCATGATCATAATTCCTATTGCTATCCATAAACATGAACATACACTCTACACCAATCAATAAACCATCCAAATCATGAATAAAAGCATAGATCCAAATCTACCAACACATGATCAAAACACCATTAAACATAATCATATTCATGGCTTCAATCAAGGATACACGAACATAAAACCTTATTCACCAAAGGTGACATAATATCTATCATGCTTAATCATTCAAACTACTCACGACATGAAGACATGCAACAAACCCTAAAACATTATAAAATTTAACCAAGACAAATCATCCTTATGCATCAATCCCAACTCCATCATATAAACACATTCATTCTCATGCTTCAATCCCAACTCCGTCATATAAACACATACTCAATCTCCAAATATATTCCATCCTCATCCAACTACATCTAGGAGACATGAATCTCAAATTTAAAGAGAAGATTGAAGAGACTTACTTGAATGAGAACTACCTTGAAGAATTTTCAAAAGAATCCTCATGCTTGGAAAGCTTGATCCATCCAATGAGGAAGAAGAAAAATGGCCATGGTTCCATTTGGCAGAGAGAGAGAGAGAGAGAGAGAAAGAGAGATTATTAGTATATTTCATTAATGGTTGAAGAGGAAGGAAGATGAACATAATCGTTCATGCTTACCTTGAGAGTGTTCTTGAGCATTCAATGAAAATTCTGGTTTTTGATCCGAAAGTAGAATCTTCATTTTAGCATTTGATGTTATAAATTGCAAAAATAGATTCAAGAGAATGAGTAGGTGTGATCTGGAGTTTTTGGAGAAGATTGAAGAGGTTTAGAGTGGTCTTAGGCGTGGAAAATAGTGGTGTGTGTTCTTGAAGATTTGGAGAGAATGGAGAGAATAGAAGAAAGTTGGCCGAAATTTTGCTTAGGAAGGGTGGCTGAATGGATTGGAGAATTCTGGTAATTGATTTTCAGATTTGGGAGAAGAAGGAAATCTAGTTGTTTGAAATTCAAAAGGAGAAATTTAGGGAGTGAATTATGGTAGCAAATATGGTAAGAAGTTCTTGGTTGAGGGAGGTCTTTTGGGAGCTTCAATGGCCGACTGGTTTGGCTGGAATTTTACTTAGATGAATGATGTTTGAATGAGCTTTAGGGTGGCTGAATTATGGAGTGTAATGGTGAGGAAATTTTCTGGATAGTTGAGGCTTCATTTATGGATGTTTGATGAAATAATTGTTGGAATTTTGGACTCCAAATGAAGGATTGATTGCAGTAATTGATGGAGTGATTTAAGGGGTTGCCATAGAGCTCTTTTCGTGCAGAACAATGGTGGGGATGATGAAGTTCAGTTCATGGCTGACCAAGGTGAGTTTTACAGAAAGATGGGGTGAATTTCGGACAAGGGTGAGGAGGGAAACAAAGCTGGAATTTCTGGTTGGTCTTTCGCATGACTTGCTGGAACTTCTGTGCAGATTTTTTTGCCATGTTTTAGCCAACTTGTAGAAGGTTTGAAGGGGTATTTAAGGCTAGTTTCCAGCCTTCTTTATGGAGGAAAGACAGGGTTGAATTGCTGGTTGGAAAGGTGCAAGAAACAGCTTGATTCTTGGCTCACAAAGCTGCGAAAACTGTCCAGGGATTTTTTTGGTTTGCATAGCTTTTGTGCATTCCGATTTTGGCTGAAGTTTTCAGTCTTCAAGCTGAGCAAATTGGTTATTTTTCTGGTAGCATTTGAGAGGAAAAGGTGGCTGAAGATTTCAACAATTGGACTGATCAAGAAGCTGGAAAAATTTCCAGATTACTACATGAAGAAGATGAATACCTATAGGTTGGAGTTTGAAGGTTCAACCATTGAGTTTAATTTCCTTGGGAACCTTCTATAACTCTTCCCCATTTCCAGATAAAATCCCATCCTCCAAGAGGCATTTTCGAAGCTTCACAATCATAGAACCTTGCTGGAATTTTCTGGAAATAAAAATGGCTTAGATAATTGAGCAACTTAATTAATTAAGAATTAAGGTAAGCTATAGAACAAAAAGGGTACGAATCCCTTAGAAATTTTTGTAGGACATAAGAGTAGGATTATGACATTCCTTTCATGTCTCCCCTAGGATAATACTCCTACTCCCCCCTAAGGCATGCAAGGGCCGAAATTAGCCTACCTATCAAAAATAAAATTTAATCATACTAAAACTCAAATGATCGAATTTGAACTTAAGACCTCAAGGATTTATTCCAAAGTTCTAATCACTAAACCACAACAACTCTTGTTCTTATTTTCTCTTCCAAATATTTTTCCTATTTAACCCTCAAGCTATCTCCCTATTTCCACCTCAAGCAAAATTATCATTTTGCCCTTCCTACTCAATAAGCACAATTAAGCCTTCTAGTCTACAAATCACAAATCCAAAGCACATAAAATCAAACAAAAATATATTCAAGCATGCAAGAAAAATATGATATGCATCCCGGCCCCCTTACTCTAAGGTTGGTTTTAATTGGGGTTTCACATCCTCTCATTCTTAGGAGAATTTCGTTACGAAATTCAGGCATACCTCTATCTCAGATCGGGATATTTCTGCTTTACCCATTCTTCTGATTCCCATGTGGCATCTCACGTGCCATGATACTCCCACTAAACTTTTACCATCGGTATCTATTTGTTCCAGAGATTCCTAATGCTGCGGTCCAATATTCGCACGGGTTTCTCCATATAGCTCAGATCAGGTTGCAACACCAACGACTCATCATTTAGAATATGACCAGGATCAGCATTGTACTTCTTCAGCTGTGATATATGAAACACGTCATGAATTTTCGTCAATCCATCTGGCAAGTCCAATCGATATGCTACCGGTCTAATCATTTCCTTTATCGGGAATGGTCCCAAGTACCTCGGATTCAGCTTTCCATCTTTCAGATGCTTCAAGATGCCTCTATTCGGCGTCAATTTTAGAAATACATTGTCTCCTACTTGAAACTCCAACTCTTTCCGCCTATTGTTTGCGTAGCTCTTTTGTCGGCTCTGAGCTGCCTTCAACCTTTCCCTGATTAACTTAACTTTGTATCTCCGATTTTGCTTATGTGTCCATTTTCTGACCAACTCCAGTATAGCGGTACTTGACACTTGCGTCCATACAGGGCCTCATACGGAGCCATCCCATTTGAAGCTTGATAACTATTATTATACAACAATTCCGCGTACGGTACACATTCAATCCACTTATCCCTGAAATCCAGCACACAGGCTCTCAGCATAACTTCCAATATCTGTATAACCCTTTCTGACTACCCATCGGTTTGCGGATGCGCCGTCAAACTGAACTTTAGACTCGACCCCATTACTTCATGAAACTTGCCCCAAAAATGAGAGGTAAACCTTGAGTCTCGGTCAGACACAATACTCGAAGGTACTCCAGGTAGTTGGACTATTTCTCGCACATAGGTCTGAGTCAATTTCTCCATAGAATCTCTTACATTCACTGGTATGAAGTGAGCCGATTTGGTTAGTCGATCCACGACTAACCATATAGCGTCCTTTTGTGTCCTTGACATAGGATGTCCGATGAAAAAATCCATGGTCACTTCCTCATATTTCCATTCAGGTACTGGCAATGGTTGTAACAATCCCGCTAACTTCTTGTGCTCCGCTTTGACTTTCTGACAAGTGAGACATGTCGAGACATACTTAACCACATCTCGCTTCATTCCGGGCCACCAATAGACCCTCTTCAGATCTTGATACATTTTGGCTTCCCCAAGATGAATGGCGTACTTGCACCAATGCGCCTCTTCCAAAATTCTGTCCTTCAATTGATGCCTTCCGGGCACACACAATAGATCCCTGAAATACAAAACTCTTGTCTTGTCTTGCCAAAATTCACTGCCTTGCCATTTAAGCTCCTTGTCTTTGAAAAGCTGAAATTCCGCATTACTTTGCTGAGCTTCCACAATTTCCTGCCTTAGATCTGGTGTCAACTTCAAGTTGCTAATAACAATTCTCTTCTGTTGCACTTCCACTCTTCTGTCCAATATATCCTGAACTACTTAAATCTCCTGCACTCTTAATTTGGCCATACTAACTTTTCTGCTCAGGGCATTAGCAACAACATTGGCCTTCCCAGGATGATAGTTAATGGGACAACGGTACTCTTCTAAAAATTCCATCCACCTTCACTGTCTCAAATTCAAATCCTTCTGGGTGAAGATGTACTTCAGGCTCTTGTGGTCAGTGAACACTTTATATTCTGCCCCGTACAGATAATGTCGCCATTTTTTAGACCAAACACAATGGCTACCAACTCTAGGTCATGCGTAGGGTAGTTGACTTCATGAGGCCTCAACTTTCGAGAAACATAAGCGATCACCTTCCGGTCTTGCATCAAAATCGCTCCAAATCCTTTCTTCGAAGCATCGGTGTACAGAGTGTAAGGCTTATTTCCCTTTTGCAGACTTAACAATGGTGCTGTCATAAATCTTCGCTTCAACTCCTGGAAACTCTTCACACATTTTTCACTCCATACAAATGGAACATCTTTTCTCAACAGTTGGGTAATAGGCGATGCGAGCATCGAGAATCCTTTGATGAACCTCCTATAGTAACCAGCCAATCCTAAGAAGCTTCGAATCTTGGTGATGTTCTCCGGTTACTTCCAGTCTGACACTGCTTCAACCTTTGCTAGGTCTACCTTGATTCCCTCCTTGGTCACCACGTGGCCAAGAAATGCTACACTATCCAACCAAAACTCATATTTGCTAAACTTAGCAAAAAGCTTGTGCTCTCGTAGCTTCTCCAATATGAGTTTCAGATATTCTGCATGCTCCCTTGGACTCTTGGAATAAATTAGAATGTCGTCGATGAAGACCACCACGAACTTGTCCAAATAGGGTCGGAACACTCAATGCATCAAGTCCATGAACACCCCTGGAGCATTGGTCACCCCGAACGGCATTACCATGAACTCATAATGTCCATATTTGGTGTTCAAGGCCGTTTTGGGGATATCCTCCTCTTTTATGTACACTTGATAGTACCCTTGCCTCATGTCTAATTTGGAGTAGCAACTGGATCCTTGTAACTGGTCGAACAGCTTATCAATCAACGGTAGGGGATACTTGTTCTTGATCGTCAAATTGTTCAAGCCTCGATAGTTGATACACAGCGTCAAAGTCCCGTCCTTTTTCTTCACAAATAGTATGGGTGCTCCCTAGGACGACGTGCTAGGTCTGATGTAGCCTTGCTTCACTAATTCTTCTAACTGCTCCTTTAGCTCTTTCAGCTCGCCGGTGCCATCCGATACGGAGTCCGGGATACTGGTTCGGCTTCCAGAACTAGGTCAATGGTGAATTCAACTTCTCGGCTGGGAGGTAGAGAGGTAAGTTCCACTGGGAACACATCGGGAAAGTCCTTCGCTACCTTGGTGTCCTCCAAAGTGCACTGGTCCTTTGGCTTGTTTATCATATACGCTAAGTATCCTTGACATCCTTACTTCAGCAATTTCTGGGCCTTAGCCCCCGCTATCAAATACTTCAATTGTTTCACTCTCTTGCCATCGAATTCCAACACATCACAACCCGGTCTAATGAACTAGACTGATTTATAGCCAATCCATTCCCAATATCAAATCATAATCCTTAATATCCAACACTATCAAATCTCCTTCCAAGCTTTCTCTCCCCAAATCAATTTTACAATTTCGCACATACCGATCTACTTGCACCATCTTTCCCAAAGGTGTACTTACCAATAAGGTAAAATGTAGCTCCACTTCATCCCAACCCAAATGACATGCACAGATTCAGCCACCTTTAAGAACTAGAAGGAGATGTAAAAATTTTAAAATCTCGAGATTTGGACAGGGCACAACCGGCGCCGGCTAGGGCAGTCGGAGCTGGTGGTGGCCCTGTCCTGTAATCCCTGTTCTTGTGTTTTTCTAGTTTTTTTTTTGTTCGCTTCCGCTGCGTGCCCTGTGTTTTCCCGCTGTCTGTGCTTTCATGACATGCTTGGAGCAGGAATGGAGTTATTGTGATCTAAGGTTGCCATTCATGAGAACATTGTTTCCTCTTGTTTTCTTGTTTCCTTTTTCATGGACTGGCATCTTTACTGCCTAAAGAGGCAAATCACAAGTGACATGTTTTTAAAAGCTTTTTTGGTGTTCGTTATTGGAATTTACATGTTTCAGTAGATTTGATGTGTCCTTGGAATTGTATTTAGGATTTTTAGTGCTAATATATTTTAGATTTGCAATTCTGAAGTAACTCATTTTTTGACAAAGCTTCTATTTCCTTTTGCTGTTGCTTCTTTTATAGCCCCCTACAGAGAAGGTACACCAAATCACTACAAGGACTGTTATGTTTGTCAGTAAACATGATGGGCAATTAGAGATAGTTCTAAGGGTTAAGCAGGGAGACAACCCATTTTTTAGGTTCCTGATGCCTGATACCATGATGAGGACGAGAGTGCCTCTATCTATTCTTGGAATCATTGTGCGAATCCTAATAAGTTTTTTTTAAAAAAAAATTAATAATAAACTATATTTCTTACTCTGTTATACCTGCTTTAATATGGTGTGGGAATTATTTGAGTTTTTAATCTGAGTTCACTGAGATGCAGATGAATTTTTTAGTAGATAGTGTATTTCGTACAATAGAGGAAGAGGAAAATGGGAAAAGAAGGAAATAAGGGTAGGGGAAGTTCAGTTCAGTTCATTAGTAGTAGTTCCTATAGAAGCAGAATCTTACCCTTGCCTGATGCATTATTCTGCACCATCCTTTCTTTTATGCATGTACTAAGAGGATGGAGAATGTGGCTACAACTAAAAAAAATAAATAAATAAATAAAGAATAAAACCATTATAGCCAACAAGATCACTTCCATTGAATAATAGGGAATGTTTCTCATTGATCACCATCCTTGATTTATTCTCATTATTTATTTTTTATTTCCTATTTGGATGAAGTGTTTCTTTCAAATGGAGAATGTGGTTTTATAGGTTAGATATAATGAAATGATGATGTATGCCATTGCATATTTGTAGGCTATGTAGCTGCAGAAGTTAATTTTGGCTGATAATGACATTTGAGTCTCTGAGGTAAGATCTTAGAAACCTGCATTTGTCGTCTCTGTTGAATGTTAGTCATAGAAAGCTATCCAGCCTTCCTTCTGCTATTTGTGAGTATGCTATTTGATATTTTTTGACTATTCAAATGTTTGAAATCAGGCAGCCATGTAAAGCTCAATCCACTGGCACCATTGGATAAAGTACGTGTTCTCAGTTGTGGCATCTCAACAGGTACAACTTTTAGTTGACAAATCTTTCAAATATATCTTCCTACAGAATTTTCAGATCAAACATGCTGCAAATTGTTATTTAAACTTAAATTCCATTCTTTTGTGCTAGGATTGGGTGCAACCCTCAACATTGTAAAGCCGAAAAAGGGCTACTCATGCCATTTACACCCTATATCTAGGTTCTTATACTCTATCATGCTTCAAGCTACTGAAGGTGCAAGAATTGTTGGAGCATCAATGATTATTGGCATTGATCTGAACCCCAATAGGTTTGAGAAAGGTACTTATGCCATTCTTCATTCACAGCTCTGAAATGTAAGAAGTGCCAATGGATAGTAACTCATGGCTATTTTTCATCTCTCATTTTTATGGTGCTATCCAAGTAATTTGGAGTAATAGTGTTTGTAAATTCAAAAAACCATGATAGACCAGTTCAAGAGGTGAATTTCTTCTTTCTTTTATTTTGGCTTCTTCTGTAATGCACAATATTATTTGCCTTTAGGTACAAATTTTTATCCTATCTCACATTTTCGCTATCCTCTTATCAGGTCATTCAGACATGACAAATGGAGGAGTTGATAGGAGCATATTAATGACATGATTTGTGCCTTTGAATGTGTTCATGATGTATGATATTAATGTGACTTCTACGGGCATACAAAGTTTGGTAGTAATTTAACAGTGAACTAGTTAGGATAGGAGGAGAATTTGTTTAGATATCAACAAACTAAAGCTCTTCAAAGCCAAAATCAATTAGTTAATGTACACATTTGTACACACACTGGCATCAATTAATCTAGAATATGACTTTCTTTGTGAAAGAAAGAAAATTTTTCTTTAGTTAGTAGAATGGAAAGTTACACTTCTTATCTTCATCCTATGGTACTTTTAATTACTGAAGACATTGTACCATTTCTTCTCCATTTGTTCTTGAAAATTTATTTTTGACAAGCTTGAAGGATAATATCTTACATTGATGCGTGCTTTTTAGTGTAGAAAATATTATCAACAAATTACACAGTCAATCAAGCTTTAATTAAAATACCAACAACTAAAACCACACATAAGGACAAGTATACACATCGTATAGTATAGGAACTAGCAAGTATCGAATCTACGAGAACTTAGGCTCCAATCTCACTTGCCCAAATCTTTATTGTTTAGATAATAAAATAAGAAGAGACTAAAAAGAAAAATAAATAAAGATAAAAATAGATATAACTCAAGGATATAATTTTATGTAACTAGACAATTATCTTGAAAACACAGTATTGAATCAATTAGCATTCATCACAATCAATTGCCGTCTTGGCATCATGAAGGAATATAAAGTAAAATTCAATTATTTCCCAAGTCATGAACTTACTTATGTAGATTCCTTTTCTTTCCCAATCTATAGAATCACTATCCTTTGATTAATTTAGCAAATTTCCTAATCAAACCAAAGCAACCAAAAGAAGCACTAAACTCATACCTCATAAACAAGAAATTAGCTAATGACCCTTTACTCTAGGTGAAATCAACTAATTTTCTATCACTTTAGTCTTTTAATCTTAACTTTGTTTCCCAAGCACATTAATATTTGACCAATATGAAATCAATGTAGTGAACTTCTAACATCATTTCCCAAGTCAATTAGAAGAACCCGCATCAATAACCAATGATAACAAGTAATCAAATACCAAATGTAACAATAGATTGATAAAAAATTCCAATTAGCTCAAAATCATAATCTCTAAAATAATATCTAATTACAATCAAAACATTAAGCACATCATTATTCTAAAAAATTAAACAAAGGATAAAAGATAAAACTCATAGACAAGCCCTTCTTTTTCTCTTGAAAACCTCATTTGAACAATGCTCCTTTGGGTGGTGGTTGAATAGCTAGCTTGGATTCTTCAAATATCACATTTCTCTTGTGTTTTTCTTGTATTTATAAGCCTCCTCGATACCAAAATTCATTGTTAGAGGAATTTTGGACGAGTAAGAATTAGTAAATACTGAAATCTTTGAAAAAATTCCAAATTTGTGCACCGAATTTTCACTTTCCAGAGCGGGCCTGGCATAGGGTACCTTCGACCTACCTGGCGCTAGGTATAATTTGTTCTTCCTCTAGGTGTTTGCTCTATTTTCATTAGTGGACAGAATGGACCTGGCGCCTGGTCCACTTGCCAGACTTGGGACCAGGTTTGTTTTGTTTTCTTCCTGAAAGTTGCTCGATTTTCCTTAGCTTGGCCAGAATGGACCCGACGCTTGGTCCTTTGGCTGGGCCTGGCACTAGGTATATTCTAGAATTGTTCACTTTTTGCTCGAAATCAACTTAACTTGCACAAACTTATCAAAAACACTTTTTACAAGAAAAATCTCAAATAGGAAGGAATATGCATAGTTATTACAACAAATGTACCTCAAAAAACCTCAAATAACTTAGAAAACAATGGTGATTTTAGCCCCTATCACATACCCCTGCACTTAAACATTTCCTTGTCCTCAAGCAAATAAGATTTAAAAACACTAAGCATTTAGAACAAGATAAAATAATTTATAAAAAATTTCCTTAGAAAATTCATCCATAATGAAAACATAACCTTCTTCCAACCTTAAATATAAATTCGTCATTCATTTAACCCTTTTAAAACCTTGTAAACTCATGTATTAAATCAAACTATCCCATGGCCGTCAAAGTTAAGTTAAACAAGCCTATATCTAGTACAAGAAAATCATCATACTTCTCAAGCAAAAAAAATCGATAACATAAATCATACAAGTTAAGTCATTTAACAAATTTAAACATTATAAACTCAAAT
The DNA here is from genome assembly GCA_026120185.1 of Voacanga thouarsii. Lineage (NCBI taxonomy): Eukaryota > Viridiplantae > Streptophyta > Magnoliopsida > Gentianales > Apocynaceae > Voacanga > Voacanga thouarsii. Next base: position 824,175 of record JANUWF010003374.1, on the reverse strand, counting down.
TTACACAATTCAAGTTAGTGAAAGAAGGAAAATACTCCACTCTCTTTTTTGTCTATGACTTAGGGAATTAATAGCCTCAAGTGAATGGATTTCTCTTCATGCACCGTATTAGCTCCCTTATAGTCATCATCATTTTTTCCAGAAATTTTCTTTTTCTTTCTTCTTTCTTTTCTTACCTTCTTGCCTTCGGGATAGCCTCAAGAGAGTGTGATGCTTCTTTGTTTCTTTTCTTCCACTCACTATATTAACCCCTTTTCAGCAAATGGTCCCTTTCTTTTTTATTTTTCTCAAAAGATGAAAGCAATTTTTTTTTCCAAGTCCATTTTTTTTCAACCCACATTTGTTTCTTTTCACTTAAAATTTTTTTATTTCCTCACATTCCTTATTCACAACTTAAAGTCAAGCAAACTTTAAATCTACAATGCAAGAATTAATCAACAACTCTTCCCCTATTTCATCATATCATCCACATTCAAACTTAAAGACTAAAACAAAACTCAAATATCAAATATAACCAAGGTTAACTTAAATTCTCAAGACTTAGCAAAATCTAACATAATACACAAGTTTACCTTTTAAATAAAAATCTAACCATAATGACTGACAAATCTATATCCAAAGGTAAAAAGAAAATCACAACTCCACTATTAACAAATAAGCTCAATTTAGCTCCATAACTTCCAAACTTTCAAATTTCTTTAAAGTTTCAAAATCAAAATTTAGCAAAATTTTACCGAAATAGCTTGACCCAAAGAAAACACAAAGTTGATTAATAAAAACATGGATAAAGAATATCACCAAACCACTCTTCCACATATAAACTAGACACTGTCCTTATTGGTAAAAAATTAACACAAAACAACACCTCCAAAGGGACAAAAAATGATAAAATGAGGGATAGAGTTGAAGGCATAGAAAACGGAAAACATAGGGCACGCAGCGGAAACGAAGATAAAAAAACTGGAAAAACTACAGAATAGGGGAATCCCGAATAGAACCGGCGTCGGTAGCCCTAGTCGGTGCCGGTTGTGATCTAGCGGGACTCCGAGGTTAAATTTTTTTTACCTCTTATCCTCATTCTAAGAGTTGGCTGGACAGGAATATATACTACCAGGGTAGGTACGTGGGTGGAAACCTCTAGTACGATTCTTGCAAGTCTCCTACTCCGTCTTTGCATGTCTCTTGATCTTCCAGTATATGGTCTGCCAAAATCCGTTTGGTGAACAACCACAGATTAACGAACCTTTTTTATAGAGAGAGAGTGAGAGAGAGACGTCTGGCTTTTCACAGAGAAAAAGCCATCTCAGAGAATGTGTGTTCTGTCAACCACGTTGTTTCCAATCCTCCTGTTTAACCTAAATAAAAATCCTAGGTTAAACAGGACTGGGCTATTGGACTCTTAGTTTAACCTTTTGGACTTAATTAATTATTCTAATTAGAACCACATAAATGGCCCAATTAATAATTAATTTCCCACTCCAAAAAAACTAGTCTAATAAATAAGCCTATATTAGTTTAGTCCGAAGCTAATCTTTAATTATTTAAATTGGGCTAAAGCCCTAAATAATTAATTAACCCACCAAACTAATTTAATTAATCCTCTCTCCATGGACCTTTATTTTATTCTAGCCTAACAATTAAATCAGGCTACTTAAATAAAATAAATTCCATTTAATTTAAGATAAATTCCTTAGCCCGTATTTAATTAGGACTCATGGTCTATACTAGGGACCAAAAGACATATTGTCTTGGCTACTAAAATGACCAAAATACCTTTGCCATATAAATAGCTGTATTTTGCATTTTAAATATTTTCTAATATCACCATAAAGAAATATTGATCCCAAGGATAATACTGCGTTAGCAAAGTCTTCGACCTACAGGTGTAATGACTAAAATACTGATGTATACATCATCGTACATTTAGAGAGGAAGAAATGTACTAATACCTCTCTAAATGACATCTATCATCCTTAAGCCTCTAGTCCAATGATCCATGACTTCCTGGATTGTTTTCGCTTTCCAAGGGAGCTACCCTAAAGCACACATCCAAGTTATATTTCCTAAGGCCTTGGATATTTAGATCATTCGGAGAACCATAAGGAGCGATATAGTATAGTAACTATCTTGTACAAGTCTGTCTTAACTAACTAGTCATACATACCCAATATGCAAGTATATTGGCCTTACGATAGAACCTCAACTATAGCATATCAAAGTATATGCTTCCAGCTCATACTCAAGTCGTAGAGTACTAGTCCACGCTTAGTGGTAGTAGTCTAGGTTTCTACCATATAGTACTTTTAGAAACCACTACTACAGGTCCTGTTCTACGTATTCGAAATACGCTTATATCATGAAGTGAGTGGATTACTCACTGGCTAAAGGTAAGCCGTTTCCCATTTAGAATTCACAACATAATAACCTAGACATGATGAGATTCCCATTCTCATCAATCGGTTAAGAACAAAAGTTTATGTGTTAAGTAATCCGTGATCTATATCTTACTGTGAAAGACCTCAATTCACATGGACTACTTACTTAAACATAATAGGTCTTTTCCAAACGTAATTGTACATAAATAAAATTGTAAATTCTCAAACAATTTCTGAAAATAGATTTTTTTATTAAAACATTTGATATTTACATCAGAAACCTAGTTTAAGAGGGCATATTTCCCAACAATCTCCCATTTGCACTCAAAGACTAAGTAAGTCCGTAGGTGCCTACCTCTATGGCGTCTAAGTGTCTCTTGAAGACTCTCTCAGCCAAAGGCTTGGTGAATGGATCAACTAGATTGTTCTCGAAGACAATCTATTCAACCACGACTTCTCGTCTCTGGATGAAATCCCGGATCAGGTAGTATGTCCTCTTGATGTGCTTCCCTTTCTTGTGGTTCCTGGGTTATTTTGATTGTGATACTACTCCAGTGTTGTCACAATACATTACAGTTGCCATGTCCATGTGTGGCACGACTCCAAGTTCTGAAAGGAACTTCTAGAGCCAGACTACTTCCTTGAATGCCTTCAAAGCTACTATATACTCAGCTTCCATGGTTGAGTCAGCAATGTAAGATTACTTGATACTTCTTCATAGAATAGCTCCTCCAGACAAGGTGAAGATATATCCACTACTGGATTTTCTCTCATCCTTATCTGCCTGGAAGTCTGAGTCTGTGTATCCTATATGAACCAAGTCATCAGCCCTATAAATCAGCATATAATCTCTCGTTCCCTTGATGTACTTGATTATATGCTTTATAGCTTGCCAATGAACCTCTCCAGAGTTTAACTGATATTTGCTAACTAAGCCAACGACAAAGTAGATATCTGGCCCAGTACACAGCATGGCGTACATGAGACTTTCCACAGCCGAAACATAGGGAATACTATTTATTCTATCATTTTCTTCTTGAGACTTAGGATAGTCCCTTGAAGAAAGTAACGACCCATGTTTGCAAGGGATTAGAGCTCCCTTGCATGAGTCTATGTTGTACCTGGCCAACATCTTGTCAATGTATGCCACTTGAGATAATCCTAAAATTCTCTTTTTCCTATTTCTAAGAAGTCTAATCCTAAGAATGTAGCTGGCTTCTCCTAAGTCCTTCATACTGAATTAACTAGACAACTAAACATTTGTAGATGACAATGACCTTACATCATTTCCAATGAGTAGAATGTCATCCACATACAAGACAATAAAAACTACATTAATGCCTTCAAGTTTCCTATACACACATGGTTCATCCACGTTTTTAACAAAACCATAAAACTTTAGAGTCTCATCAAAACAACTGTTCCATGCCCTTGATGCCTGCTTAAGTCCATAAATGGACTTCTTAAGCTTGCAAACCATATGCTCTTGGCCTTTAGCAATAAAGCCTTCCGGTTGGGACATATAGATGTCTTCACTAAGATGGCCAGTTAAAAATGCTGTCTTGACATCCATTTGCCATATCTCATAGTCATAATGACATCCGATGGCAAGAAGGATACGAATGGACTTAAGCATGACTGCCGGGGAAAAGGTTTCTTCATAGTCGATTCCCTCTTTGTGAGTATACCTTTTCTCCACAAGCCTAACTTTGAAGGTTTTCACCTTCCCATCGACTCCCCTTTTTCTCTTATATACCTACTTACGCCCTATGGGTTTTATCCCTTTAGGTGAAGCTACAAGATCCTAAACCTGATAGAGGTACATGGACTCAATCTCGGCTTTCATTGCTTTATGCCACAGATTTGCAATGGCCTTCTCGTATCTAGTGGGGTCTTGTTCTTGATGGTCGAAGACAAGCTCGAAATGTAACATCCCACTACCTAAGCCTAACAGGGCCGGGGATGTCGCCCCGTCCAAAGGACAAGGGATCTTTATAATTAGGTCACACAAACAAAAATTAAAATAATATTTTAAAATTGAACTTATTACAACCTAAAAATTTAGGAACAAATCCAAAATAAATTGATTACTATCATTTCTTAAAACAACATATAAAATAAATAACATAAAGTCTTCAAAGCAGGCAACAAATCTTGCTACTCATCTCCACAGTAGGATTGACCTGAAAACATGGCATAAAAGGTGATGAGATAAAAATCTCAGTGAGCCCGTATGTGCTTTGAGTGTTTCAGGTAAAACAGTTCATGTATGCAAGCTGTAAATATTGTATAAGAGAAAGTGCTAGCAAGTAATAAATAAGGTTAAAAAATAAAGAGTGGCATTTTGCTTTTCAAACCATACATGTGCACAGTAAATACAACCACTCAAATGGGTAGCCATAGGTTACCACACGTTGGGCCCCATGACCATGTAATGGTTAGAATGCCATACTTTGTGCAAACTAACAAAAGGTAGGTGATCGGCCTACCGGGTGAGATACTTCTCCTTTTCTACACCCAAACATACCGGTTGTCTACTTCTGAAATAAGCAGTCTACATGACTAAAACTTGCTAGCTCGGACCGACATGACCTACTAGACTGGCATCCTATTTGGGAAGGACTCACCTCTTAGAGGTGGCCACCTACTGGGAGACTTACCCTAACCCTTCAAAGACTAATCATAGTAGTTTACCCTTATTGAGTACTCAATGATGATTGTCCCACCTAGGAAAAACTGATAATACATTCCTTTATTTGAAAATAGCAATTAAGTGTTTCTAAAATTCTTGTCACAGTTGGTTTTTTAGAAAGAGTTTAGTGTTTGTGGAAAACTGCTTGTTTGATTTTCAAATGATTTGTTTGACCGAAATAAGAAAGGAAATAGTCCTTAATTGCCTTTACAAAATGAGTGTCCATACACATCAGGTTTGGCTTGCCATAAAAATCTTTTATCTTCAAATAAGTTTATGTGAAGGCTTACTTGATCTTTTGCTTGAGCAAATTAAAAAAACTTGCAAAGCTGACCTAACTCCGCCTAGGGTAAACACAAGCCATAAGGTTATATTCAAGCTATATTCACTTACATAAATAATGCTAGTTCGACTTATTTCAATCATAACCCTAATATCCTAAGCTTTAAGGCTAGATGATAAAGGATTTTATAAAATAAGACTAGCTTGATAAGATAAAATAACTAGGGGTTGAAAAATAATTACTAATAAGTTATAGGTTCAAATAATAAACCTTGAGTGTTGTTATTATAAAATAAACTAGGGTTTAATTGTTGAAGAATCCTAAGTTCTAGATGATATTAATAAATGGTCATTCTTAAATAGTATTTTTAAAATAAATATTAAATTATTACTAATCTCTTAATTGATACATAGTAAATAATTAATATTAAATAAAATTAACAATAAATAAAATTTATCAAGTTTTGATTAATAGATAACAAATAAATATAAATAGTATTTATGAATATATGGTCTACAAGGTCATTAGTAAAATATCACTATTTCATTGAATATTCCAATTTCAAAACTTTCTAAGAATTTTGAAATCTTGAGAGAAAAACAGAGTAATAATTTTAAACGTGGTAATAAAATTTGCTAATCAAAATAGCCTAGGTTCAATAAGGTTATGATCATAATTTTCCTATTGCTAACAAGATTCATGAGCATATACTCCAACATCAATCAACAAACTATTCTATTCATGAACAAATGCTTAAATCCATACCTACTATCACATGATCAAATCCCTACTAAGCATAATCATACTCACGGCTTCAATGAAAATAAGAACATAATATCCTATTCACCAAAGGTGACATAACATTCTAACATGCTTAAACATTCATAATTTCTTAAGATATGATGAACTTGCATCGATCCACAAGAAAATTCATAAAGCTTAACCATGATCAATCATTTTCATGCTCTAATCTCAACTTCTTCACACATATGCATATACTCAATCCCCCACTCATATTCTATCCTTCCTATCAACAACTAAGAGACATGAATCCAGAATTCAAAAGAAAGGTTAAAGAGAAATACTTGGTTGATGACTACCTCGATGAAGATTTAAGAAGATCCACATTCTTGAGAATCTTGAATTGTCCAAGAGAGGAGAAAGAAAACTGCCATGGTTGAAGTAACCATTTCAGCCAAGAGAGAGAGATTATGTGTGTGTGTGCGTGTAACACCCCACTACCTAGGCCCAACAGGGCCGGGGATGTCGCCCCGTCCAAAGGATAAGTGGTCTTTATAACTAGGACACACAATAAAAATAAAACAATACCTTAAAAATTTAAAGGTTATTATAACCCAAAAATTCATGAATAAATCCAAAATAAAAATTGTTCACTCTCAACTCCCAAAGCATTACATAAAATAAATAACAAAATATCTTCCAAGGCAGGCAACACTAGCTACTCATCCCCATAGCAGGATCGACCTGAAATCATGGTAAAACGGGTGATGAGATAAAAATCTCAGTAAGTCCGTGTGTGCTTTGAGTGTTCAGAGAAAATAGTCCATGAATGCAAGGTGTAAGAATTTCATAAGAAAAATACTAGCAAGCAATAAATAATAATCAAAATCAAGAGTGTCGTTTTGGCTTTTCCAACCATACATGTTCAAATAAATCAACCACTCAAAAAGGGTGGTCATGGGTTACCACATGTTAGGCCCCATAACCATACAACGGTCAAAGTGCCACACTTTATGTAGACTAACAAAAAGTAGGTGATCGGCCTACCGGGTGAGATACTCCTCCATCTCTACACCCAAACAAAATCGGTTGTCTATTCTGGCAACACACAGTCTACTTAACTAAAAACTGTTGGCTTGGACTGGCACGACCCACTGAACAGACATCTTATTTGGGAACGACTTATCCCTCAGAGGTGGCCACCTACTGAGAGACTTACCCTAACCCCTCAAAGACTCGTCCTAGCAGTCCGCCCTTATTGAGTACTCAATGTAATTTATCCCACTTGGGGAAAAAGGAATAAATCATAGCTCCACTTGAAAATGGCAATTGAGGATTTCTAAAGTTTGGGACAAAGCTGGTTTTAGAAAGAGTTTAGAGTTTGAGTAAAACTGCTTATTAATTTTCAAATAATTTGTTTGACTGAAATGAGATAGGAGTCAATCCTTAATTACCTTTACAAAAGTGAGTGTCCACACACTCTACATTTAGCTTGCCATAATAACCATTTTGCATCAAACAAGTTTTACGCAAGAGCTTACCTGATTCTTGCTCAAAATAAAGGTCTCTAATAGCTGACCTAACCCCGCTTGGGTTAAACATAAGCCATAATTAAACTCAAGCCGAAATTCACCTTCACAAATAATCCTAGCTGAACTTACTACAACCATAACCCTATTATCCCAAGCTTTAAGGCCAGCTAATAAATAAAAGGGTTTATAAAATAAATCTAGTTTGATATTAAAATAATTAGAGTTTAGGAAATAGGTACTAATATGATGAAGGTTTAAATCTTGCTATAAATAAATTAGGGTTTATTTGATGAAGGGTCCTAGGACCTAGATGGAATTATTTAAAATACTTATCCATTAATAATTAGTTGTTGGAAAATAATTGGTAACTAAAATTAGTTGTAAGTAAATTTTAATGGGTTTTGATTGAAAGATAATAAATAAATTTTAATAGTATTTATGAATATAAGACTTACAAAATTAATATTTTACCTATTATGAATATTTATATAAAAAAGCTTTATTCGATATTATTATTTTCTACATATTTTATTTTGTATAAAATCTATATATTTTATTTCTTTAATAAAAGCCATTATTTATTTGACTAAAATATCATTATTTTACATAATAGTCCAAATCCACATTTCCCTAGGGTTTTCGAAATCACTAGAAGAAATTATAGTTTTAATCATTTTATTAATGAAATAAAATTAGCTTAGGAACAACAAGTTCATGATCATATTTCCTATTGCTATCCATAATCATGAACATACACTCTACATCAATCAATAGAACATCTAAATCATGAATAAAACATAGATCCAAACTCTACTAACATAAACATATTCATAGCTTAACAATCAAACATAATCACAAAACCCTATTCACCGAAGGTGACATAATCTCTAACATGCTTGATCATTCATACCACTTACGACATGAAGACATGCAACATACCCTAAAAACACCACACAATCAACCAAGAGAAATCATCTCATGCCACAATCCCATCTCCATCATACAAACACATTTATTCATGCTTCAATCTCAACTCCAACATAACAACACATGCTCAAACCCTAATCATAATCCATCCCCTTCCAATATCATTCTAGAGACATGAATCTAGAATTTAAAGAGAAGGTTGAAGAGGCTTACTTGAAAGATGATGACCTTGAAGGAGTTTCGAAAGAATCCTCTTGCGTGGACAGCTTGGTTCGTCCAAGGAGGAAGAAGGAAACATGGCCATAGTTGAAGCAACCATTCGGCTGTGAGAGAGAGAGAGAGAGAGTAAGAGAGTTCATTAGTATATATATATATATATATATATATATTCATTAAGAGTTGAAGATGAGTGAAGATGGAGATAATTGATCATGCTTACCTTGAATGGGTTCTGAGCCTTCAAGAAAATTCTGGTTTTTTATCCAAAAGAGAGACTTGGATTTTAGTATTTGATGTTAAAAATTGTAGAAGTGGTTTCAAGGGGTTGAGTAGGTGTGATCTGGAGTTTTTGGAGAAGATTGGAGAGGTTTGGAGTGGTCTTAGGCGTGAGGATGCTAGTAGGTGTTCTTGAAGGTTGGAGAGAATTGAGAGAATTTGGATGAAGTTGGCCAAAATTCTGTGGGAATAGGGTGGTTGAATTATTTGAATGGTTTTGGTAATTGAACTTTTAGATTTGAGAGAAAAAGGAAAGCTGGTTGTTTGAAATTCAAGGAGAATAATTTAGGGAATCAATTTTGGAAACAAATATGGTAGGAAGATCTTGGTTGACGGAGAGCTTTTGGAAAACTACAATGGCCGACTGGCTTGCTGGAATTCTGTTGAGATGAGCGTTGTTTGATGGAGCTTTATGGTGGCTGAAATATGGTGGACAATGGTGAAGGGATTTTCAGGTTGTTGGAGGGTTAATTTATGGTAGTTTACTGAATATGTTTGTTGGAATTTTGGTCTTCAATTAATGGCTTGATTGGAATGATTGATGGATACATTTTAGGAGCAACCACGGGACTAATTTTCGAGTAGGATGCTGGGGAAAGATGATGAAGCTCAGTTCATGTCTGTTCAAGGGGAGTTTGTACAGAAAAATGGTGGAAGTTTTGGACAAGGCTGAAGAAGAAGCAAAGCTGGAAAATCCTGAATAGATTTTCGCAAGGTTTGCTGGAAATTTCTGGGCAGATATTGCTGTCATTTTTCTGTCAGTTCGCATAAGGTTTGAAGGGGTATTCAGAGGTCCAGTTCACAGAAGGTTTGAAGGGGTATTCAGAGGTCCAGTTCGCAGAAGGTTTGAAGGGGAATTTAGAGGTCCTTTAAGGTTGGTTTCCAGCCTTCTTTATGAACGAAAAATGAGGTTGAGTTGCTGGGTGAAATACTAGAAGAAACAGCTTGGTTTTAGCTCACCAATGCAGCGAAAATTGTCCAGAAAATTTTCTGATTTGCACAGTTTTCTGAGCAGCTCGGTTTTGGCTGGAATGTTCAGCCCTCAAGTTAAGTGAAATGGCCATCTTTTGGGTAGAATTTGGGAGGAAAAGATGGCTGTAATTTTTGACACTTGGACTGAACAAGAAGCTGGAAAATTCCAGATTACTACATGAAGAAGATGAACACACTTAAGTTGGAGTTTAAAGGTTCAACCATGGAGATTAATTCTCTTGGGAACCTTCCACAACTCCTCCCCATTTTCAGCCAACAAGATGTCCCACACTTAGACATTTTTGAACCTTCAAAGCCTCAGCACTTTGCTGGAATTTTCTAGAAATAGAATTGGCATAGATGAATTGAACAACTTAATGAATTGAGAAGTAAGGAAAGCTAAGGATCAAGAAGGATATGAACCCCTTTAGAAATTTTTGTAGGGCACAAGAGTGGGATTAGGACATCCCTATCATGTCTCCCCTAGGACAACACTCCTACTCTTCTCTAAAACATGCAAGGGCCGAAATATAGCCTTCCTACACAAAAACAATATTTAATCATGCTAAAACTCCAATGATGGAATTTGAACCCAATACCTCAAGAATTAATTCCAAAGCTCTGACCACTAAACCAGAACAACTCTTGTTCTTATTTTCTCTTTCAAATATTTTTCTTATTTGATCGTCAAGCTATCTCCCTATTTTCACCTCAAACAAAATTACCATTTTGCCCTTCTTACCCAATAAACATAATTAAGCCATCTAGACTACAAATCACACATCTAAGCACATAAAATCATACAAAAATATATTTACACATGCAAGCAAATATGATATGCATCCCAACCCCCTTACTCTAAGGTTGGTTTTAGCTGGGGTTTCACATCCTCCCATTCTTAGAAGAATTTCATCCCGAAATTTAGGCATACATCTATTTCAGATTGGGATACTTCCGCTTAACCCACTTTTCTGATTCCCATGTGGCATTTCGCGTGCCATGGTGCTCCTACTGAACTTTTACCATCGGTATTTGCTAGTTCCGGAGATCCTTGATACTGTGGTCCAATATTCGCACGAGCTTCTCCACATAGGTCAGATCGGGTTGCAACACTAATGGCTCATTATTCAGGACATGACAGGGATAAGCATTGTACTTCTTCAGCTGTGACACATGAAACACATCATGAATTCCCGTTAATCCATCTGGCAAGTCCAATCGGTATGCTACCGATCCAATCCTTTCCTTTATTGGGAACGGTCCCAAATACCTCGGATTCAGCTTTCCACCCTTCGGATGCTTCAAGATTCCCTTATTCGGCATCAATCTCAGAAATACGCTGTCCCCGACATGAAACTCCAATTCTCTCTGCCGGTTGTCCGCATAGCTCTTTTGTCGACTCTGAGCTACTTTCAACCTCTCCCTGATCAACTTTACTTTGTCTAACATTTCCTGAACACAGACTTCTCCAGTTCTGCTTACGTGACCATCTTCTGACCAACTCCAGTATAGCGGTACTTGACACTTGCGTCCATACAAGGCCATATATGGTGCCATCCCAATTGAAGCTTGGTAGCTATTATTATACGACAGCTCTGCATACGGTGTACACTCGATCCACTTATCCCTGAAATCCTGAACACAGGCTCTCAGCATATCTTCCAATATCTGTATAACTCTTTCTGACTACCCATCGGTCTGTGGATACGCCGTCGTATTAAACTTTAGACTCGACCCCATCGATTCTTGAAACTTGCCCTAAAAACGAGACGTAAACCTCGGGTCTCGGTCAGACACAATTCTTGAAAGCACTCCATGAAGACGGACTATTTCTCGCACGTAAGTCTGAGCCGACTTCTCCATAGAGTCTCTTACATTCACCGGTATGAAATGGGCCGATTTGGCCAGTCGATCCACCACTACCCATATGGCATCCTTATAGGTCCTTGACATAAGGAGTCCAGTGACAAAATCCATGGTCACTTCCTCCTACTTCCACTCAAGTACTGGCAATGGTTGTAACAATCCTGCTGACTTCTTGTGCTCTGCTTTGACTTTCTGAAAGGTGAGGCAGGTCGAGACATACTTGACCATATCCCACTTCAGTCCAGGCCACCAATAGCTCCTCTTCAAATCCTGGTACATCTTGACTTCCCCTGGATGAATGGCGGACTTGCTCTTGTGCGCCTATTTCAAAATTTTGTCCTTTAGTTGATGCTCTCCAGGTACACACAACTGATCCCTGAAATGCAAAACTCCCTTTTCGTCTTGCCAAAATTCACTGCCTTGTCATTTAAGCTCATTGTCCTTGAAAAGATGAAACTCTGCGTTACTTTGTTGAGCTTCTACGATTTCCCGTCTTAGATCTGGTACCAACTTTAGGTTGCTAACAACGATTCTCTTCTCTTGCACTTACACCCTTCTATCCAACACTACTTGAACCACTTGAATTTCTTGCACTCTTAGTCTGGCCATACCAACTTTTCTACTCAGGGCATCAGCTACAACGTTGGCCTTCCCGGGATCGTAATTGATCGGATAACGGTACTCTTCCAAAAATTCCATCCATCTTCGTTGCCTCAAATTTAGATCCTTCTGAGTGAAGATGTACTTTAGATTCTTGTGGTCGGTGAACACTTCATATTCTACTCTGTACAGGTAGTGTTGCCATTTCTTTAGGGCGAACACAATGGCTGCCAGCTCCAGATCGTGCGTAGGGTAGTTGACTTCATGAGGTCTCAACTTTCGCGAAGCATAAGCGATTACTTTCCCGCCTTGCATCAATACTGCTCCCAATCTTTCTTTCGAGGCATCGGTATACAGCGCGTAAGGCTTATCTTCCTTTGGCAGGCTTAATACCGGCGCTGTCATCAGTCTTTGCTTCAATTCTTGGAAACTCTTCTCACATTTCTCACTCCACATAAATGGAACATCTTTTCTCAGCAGTCGGGTCATAGGCGAAGCGAGCACCGACAACCCTTTGATGAACCTCCTGTAGTAACCAACCAATCCCAAGAAACTTTGAATCTCAGTGATGTTCTCCAGTTGCTTCCAGTTCGACACTGCTTCAACCTTTGCTGGGTCTACCTAGATTCCCTCATTGGTCACCACATGGCCAAGAAATGCTACACTGTCCAACTAGAATTCACACTTACTAAACTTGGCGAATAGCTTATGTTCCCGCAGCTTCTCTAATACGAGCTTCAGATGCTCCACATGCTCCTTTAGACTCTTGGAGTAAATTAGAATGTTATCGCTGAAGACCACCACGAACTTGTCCAGATAGGGTCGGGACATTCGGTGCATCAAGTCCATGAATACTGTTGGAGCATTAGTCACCCCGAATGGCATTACCACAAACTTATAATGCCCATATCTGGTGTTGAAGGCCGTCTTGGGGATATCCTCCTTTTTTATTCGCACTTGGTAGTACCCTTGCTTCAGGTCTAATTTGGAGTAGCAACTGGATCCTTGCAACTGGTCGAACAGCTCGTCAATCAGCGATAGCAGATACTTGTTCATGACCGTCAAGGTGTTCAAGCCCCGATAGTCGATACATAGTCTCAGAGCCCCATCCATCTTCTTCACAAACAGCACATGCACTCCCCAGGACGACGTGCTAGGTCTGATGTAGCCTTACTTCACCAACTCTTCTAACTGTTCCTTCAGCTATTTCAGCTCTGCCGGTGCCATCCGATACGAGGTCCACGATACTGGTTCTGCCCTTGGAACTAGGTCAATGGTGAATTCAACTTCTCAACTAGGAGGTAGAGAAGTAAGTTCCACAGGGAACACACCGAGAAAATCCTTTACTAACTCGGTATCCTCCAGTATGCATTGGTCCTTTGGCTTGTTTATCATATAAGCTAAATATTCTTGACATCCTTGCTTCAACAATTTTCGGGCCTTAGCCTATTGACAAACTGTCTTGTCCTGTTCTGTTCAATGTCCACCAGCCTCTTGCAGTACTTTGATAGTTAGGTGAACTGTGCTATGTATTGAGCTACCATCATACCTCCATAATTTAGAGTCTGGAACTCATCTTCCCGCTTCTCCACTATCCACTGGGAGATATACTCAGCTCTGAATGCTTCCACAAAATTGGCCCATGTCCAGTCTTGATCAATCATCTCCCAGTCATCCTGAACCATCATCTCCCAGTCATCCTGAACTCGCTACCACCATGCCTGAGCTGGGCCCTTCAATTGGAATGCAGCAAACTTTACCATTCGCTCCTCAGTGTACTGAAGCGTAGCAAATATGTCTTCCATCTGCTCTATCCATTGCTCAGCTTTCTGATCCTACTCAGCTTCTCCTAAGAGGATGGGCGGTTGAAATTTTAGAAACCGCTCCAAAGCTTCATCCTTTCCCTTAGGATTCCTTCGCTCAGTCAAAGTTTGAAGAATCTCGGTCATCTTGCTGAATGCTTAGCCCATTGACACATCAACCGATGCTTCAGACCCCATTCCCATCTCTGGTTCACTCCCATTACCTCGGTTGGGTGATTGCATCTGAGCTGTCTCGACTTCCAGTGCCACATGATCTGCTTCTGGAATCCTTCTGCCTGATGAAGCTACACAGCGCTTGGGTGCCATTCTAAACCATACTCCAAATGATAAGTGTATGCATTCAAGGATTAAATCATTTTAGTTGAGCATGCATTCAAAGTCAGATATAAGTAAAAGGAAATCAGATGCAAGTTTTTGTCTAAAGAATTGCTCATAAGTTCTCTTTCAAATCTTTATTTGCATAAATTCGAAATTTTAATAGAAAACAGAAATAAAATTCCTCAACATAAAAGTTTACGAAAAATAATAAATAAACATCCAGATCAAAATAACTCTCAGCCCTCTAGTCTTCATCAAAATCCTCAAAATCAGCCTCATACAACCATCCCCCAGAGTTCTTAGAGAAGTCTACCACAACCTCACTGGCAAACCTCTCCATTGTCTCCTTTCCAGGTTGCCTAGAACTCTCCCCGAGCTCAACTCGATTGGGAGGAGGAATGAAAGAAGGCCTAGGTGGAGATTCATAATTTATCTCCCCCGGGTCATCGCTATCTGCTGATAAATCCACTATGGGACTAGGAGGGTGGGGAACATGCTCCACAACTATCACCTCATCTTCACTGTTAGAACTTATATCTATCACTGGGATTGGGGGTGGCTCATGGATCGGGACCTCATCATCACTGCTATCTTCTAACAGAATAAATAGTTGAGGAGCAAGCTGAGGTACTGGAAGGTCTTTTGGGTAGATAGGTATAAGAGGATGCCATTGCCGCCCCTTCCTCGCGGTTCTAAGTATTCTAACCATCCTACAGCATAAACAAGATAGATTACATAAGGATTTGAATTTAAATAAATAGAACACATACAATTAATATTTGCCTAACCCTGGTCTCTGATACCACATCACACATAATCACAAAACCCTATTCACCGAAGGTGACATAATCTCTAACATGCTTGATCATTCATACCATTCACGACATGAAGATATGCAACAAACCCTAAAAACACCATACAATCAACCAAGACAAATCATCTCATGCCTCAATCCCATCTCCATCATACAAACACATTTATTCATGCTTCAATCTCAACTCCAATACAATAACACATGCTCAAACCCTAATCATAATCCATCCCCTTCTAATATCATCTTAGAGACATGAATCTTGAATTTAGAGAGAAGGTTGAAGAGGCTTACTTGAAAGATGACGACCTTGAAGGAGTTTCGAAAGAATCCTCTCGCGTGGACAGCTTGGTTCATCCAAGGAGGAAGAAAGAAACATGGCCATGGATGAAGTAACCATTCGGCCGAGAGAGAGAGAGAGAGAGAGAGAGAGAGAGAGAGAGAGAGAGAGAGAGAGAGAGAGAGAGAGTTCATTAAGAGTTAAAGATGAGTGAAGATAGAGATAATTGATCAGGCTTACCTTGAAGGTGTACTTGAGCCTTCAAGAAAATTCTGGTTTTTTATCCAAAAGAAAGACTTGGATTTTAGTATTTGATGTTAAAAATTGTAGAAGTGGTTTCAAGGGGTTGAGTAGGTGTGATCTGGAGTTTTTGGAGAAGATTGGAGAGGTTTGGAGTGGTCTTAGGCGTGAGGATGCTAGTAGGTGTTCTTGAAGGTTGGAGAGAATGGAGAAAATTTAGATGAAGCTGGCTGAAATTCTATGGGAATAGGGTAGATGAATTGTTTGAATGGTTTTTGGTAATTGGATTTTCGGATTTGAGAGAAAAAGGAAAGCTGGTTGTTTGAAATTCAAAGAGAATAATTTAGGGAATCAATTATGGAAACAAATATGGTAGGAAGATCTTGGTTGATGGAGAGCTTTTGGAAAGCTACAATGGCTGACTGGCTTGCTGAAATTCTGCTGAGATGAGTGTTGTTTAATGGAGCTTTAGGGTGGCCGAAACATGGTGGACAATGGTGAAGGGATTTTCTGGTTGTTGGAGGGTTGATTTATGGTAGTTTACTGAATATGTTTGTTGGAATTTTGGTCTTCAATCAATGGCTTGATTGGAGTGATTGGTTGATATATTTTAGGAGCAGCCATGGGACTGATTTTCGAGTAGGATGCTGGGGAAGACGATGAAGCTCAATTTATAGCTGTTCAAGGGGAGTTTGTATAGAAAAAATGGTGGAAGTTTCAGACAAGGCTGAAGAAGAAGTAAAGCTGGAAAATCCTGAACAGATTTTCGCAAGGTTTACTGGAAGTTTCTGGGCAGATTTTGCTGCCATTTTTCAGTCAGTTTGCAGAAGGTTTGAAGGGGTATTTAGAGGTCCTTCAAGGCTAGTTTCCAGCCTTCTTTATGTATGAAAAATGAGGTTGAGTTGCTAGGTGAAACATTGGAAGAAACAGCTTGGTTTTGGCTCACCAGTGCAGCGAAAATTGTCCAGAAAATTTTCTGGTTTGCACAGTTTTCTGAGCAGCTCGGTTTTGGCTGGAATGTTCAGCCCTCAAGCTAAGTGAAATGGCCATCTTTTGGGTAGAATTTGGGAGGAAAAGATGGCTGTAATTTTTGACACTTAGACTGAACAAGAAGCTGGAAAATTCCAGATTACTACATGAAGAAGATGAACACACTTAAGTTGGAGTTTGAAGGTTCAACCATGGAGATTAATTCTCTTGGGAACCTTCCACAACTCCTCCCCATTTTCTGCCAACAAGATGTCCCACACTTAGACATTTTTGAACCTTCAAAGCCTCAGCACTTTGCCGGAATTTTCTAGAAATAGAATTGGCTTAGATGAATTGAACAACTTAATGTATTGAGAAGTAAGGAAAGCTAAAGATAAAAAAGGGTATGAACCCCCTTAGAAATTTTTGTAGGGCACAAGAGCAGGATTAGGATATCCCTATCATGTCTCCCCTAGGACAACACTCATACTCTTTTCTAAAGCATGCAAGGGTCGAAATATAGCCTTGCTTCACAAAAATAAAATTTAATCATGCTAAAACTCGAATGATGGAATTTGAACCCAAGACCTCAAGAATTAATTCCAAAGCTTTAACCACTAAACCACAATAACTCTTGTTCTTATTTTCTCTTCCAAATATTTTTCCTATTTGATCGTCAAGCTATCTCCCTATTTTCACCTCAAACAAAAATTACAATTTTGCCCTTCTTACCCAATAAACATAATTAAGCCATCTAGACTACAAATCACACATCTAAGCACATAAAATAATACAAAAATATATTTACGCATGCAAGCAAATATGATATGCATCCCGACCCCCTTACTCTAAGGTTGGTTTTAGCTGGGGTTTCATATAGAGAGAGAGGGGGAGAGAAAGAGAAAGAGATAGAGAGAGAGAGAGAGAGAGAGAGAGAGAGAGAGAGAGAGAGAGCATTAGTATGATATGTTAAAGATTTAAGGGAAGAAGACGAACAAAAGTTGTTCATGGTTACCTTGATGATGTTCTTGAGACTTCAAGAAAAATTCTGGTTTTGATCCGATTGTCAATTTTTGTTTTCGAGAGTTGATGTTATAAAATCCAGAAATGGACTCTAGGGAGTATGTAGGTGTGTTCTGGAGTTTTTGGGAGGGATTGGAGGTGTTTAGAGTGGTCTTTGGCTTGAAGAAAGGTAGTGTGTGTTCTTTGTCAAAATGGAGAGGATTGGAGAAAAAATGCTAGACGAATTTCTGAAGGAGCTGGCCGAATGATTGAGGGAGTTCTGGATTTTTATTTTTTGATTAGATAGGAGAGAAAATTTTGATTTTTTGAAATTCAAATGGAGAAATTTAAGGAGTGTTTTTAGGTAAAAGATATAGCAATGGTGTTTGATTGATGGAGGTTTCTTGGTGCTGCAAATGGCCGGCTGGTTTGCTGTGTTTTGCTGAATTGATTGAGGGTTGAGGGAGCTATAAGGCTAGCTGAATTTCTGAGTTCAATGGTGGGAGGATTTTTGGCTATGAAGCTTAATCCAAGGGTGTTTTCATGGAGTAAATGCTGGAAATTTTGGAATTCAAATAGAAGTTTGATTGGAGTGATTGTAGGAGAAATTTGATGAGTGGCTATGGAGTCTAGTTGTGCAAGGTTAGTGGAGGGGTAATGGAGTTCAATTCATGGTTGAACAAAGGTTAACTTACAGAGGGTTTGAGGAGGTTTTCGGCTAAGGCTTGAAAGGAACAAGGCTGAAATTTTTTTCTAGTTGTGTTTTGAATTAGTTGCTAGGATTTGCTGTGCAGTTTTCTGCAATGTTCTAGTCGATTTGTAGAGGGTTTTGAGATGTTTTGAGGGTCCTTTAAGGCTGGTTTTCAGCCTTCTATATGGAGGAAAAGTAGAGGTAATTTACTGGTTTGAAGGCAAAAGAAACAGCTTTGATCTCGGCCTACTATGCTACGAAATTGCCCAGAATTTTTTTCTAGTATGTGCAGTCCAGTTTTTGCACAAGAATTTCAGTCTTCAAGCTGAATAAATTGGCCATTTTCCTGGCAACAATTGACTAAGAAAGATGGCTGAGATTTTCGAAGGTTAGGCTGCTCAAGAATCTGGAAAATTTTCAGATTTCTTCCATGGAGAAAATGAACACTATAGAGTGGAGTTCGAAGGTTCAACCATGAAAATTAATTTCCATTGGGAACCATCCTTAACACCTTCCTTATTTTTAGTCAACTTTCCAACCTCTAAGAGCCATTTTCGAAATTCAAAGACCAATAATCCTTGCCGGATTTTTTGGAATTAAAACATGGATTTGGATAAATTTTGAACAAGCTTAATTGGTGAAGAGGTTAGGATAAGCTAGAGGTAATAGAAGAACAAGAATTCTTGTAGAATTCTTTTAGGACATAAGGATAGGATTAGGACATTCCCTTCATGGCACCCCTTGGAAAACACTCCTATTTTTTTTTTCTATGGAATGCAAGAGACGAAAATCTCACCTTAAATTAAAATAATCATGACAAAAACTTAAATGATGGATTTGAACACAAGACCTTAGAGATTAATTCCAAGGCTCTAACTACTAAACTGCAACAACTCTTGTTCTTATTTTTCTCATCCAAATAGTCTTCTTATTTAATCCTAAAGTTATCTTCCGACTTTGACCTCAAGCAAAAATATTGTCTTACCCTTCATATTCAATAAGTATAACCAAGCCTTCTAGACTATAAATCATAATTCCAAAGCACATAAAATCATTCACACATATATATATATATATATATATATATATATATATATATTCATGCAAAGTAACATGATATGCATCTCGATTCCCTTACTCTAAGGTTGGCTTTAGGTGGGGTTTCACTCGAAAGCTTCTTCAGTTCATCTCTCGGGAACCTTAGACACTCTCCCACTACGACAAGGCTTCATATGTACAGGCTCTTTAGGTTATGCCTCTTCTTGTTCCACAATTGGGTCAGAAAAAGTTGCTTTCGAAGATAACTTCTCTTCCAGTTCTAATCTAGTTGAACATTTCGTAGAAGTAATTTGATCATCCTCTAAGTATCTAGTATTGGTACTAACCATTACCTTTTGCTCCTTAGGATGATAAAAGTAACCACCCTTTGTCCCTTTTGGATACCCAACAAAATAGCATAATTTTGATTTTGGTTCTAACTTGTCTTCCTTGACCAGTACATAAGCTGGACAACCCCATATCCTGAGATAAGTCAGACTTGGCTTACGCCCAGTCCACATCTCATAGGGAGTCCTAGGTACTAACTTAGAAGGTACCAAGTTCAGAATTTATGCCGCTGTTTCTAGGGCATATCCCCAAAAATGCACTAGAAGAGTAGCATGAGACATCTTGCTTCAGACTATTTCTATTAATGTCATGTTCCTTCTCTCAAGTACTCCATTCTGTTGGGGTGTCCCCGGCGTAGAGCGCTGGGATACTATCCCATGATGTACCATGTAGTGCTTGAATTCACCAAGGAGGTACTCTCAACCACAATTTGATCGTATGGTCTTGATCAATTTATCTGTTCGACGCTCCATTTCAGCCTTAAACTCTTTGAACTTGTAAAAAGAGTAAGACTTGCGTCTCATCAGGTAAATGTAACCAAACCTTGTACAATCATCTGTGAAAGTGATGAAATACTCAAAACATCTTCTAGTTGGTGCAGACAAGGGACCACACACATCAGTGTGAACAAGACTCAATACCTTCTTGGCTCTATCTGCCTTAGGGGTAAATGACCTTTTAGTCATCTTTCCCATCAGGCAGGACTCATATTGAGGCCAATTTTTCAATCTCAATGAGCCCAATGATCCATCATAGATTAACCTCTGAATCTTGGTTGAGTTGATATGACCCAACCTTAGACACCAAAGATAAGGTTCAGATCGAGTGTTATTTAATTGATTATTAATAGAGTTTAAGAAAAATAGATTCCCATATATGTGCCTAGTATATAAAATTTCTCCATCTCTACTGATAGAAATACCAGAATGGAAAGATACAGAACATCCTTGATTTATTAGTTTCGCAACCAAAATCAAATTCTGTAGAAATCCAGGTACATATAAAATATCTTTTAAAACTAATATTATATTATAATCAAATACAAGATCCAGCTCTCCTACTGCAAGGGCCCAAACTTGTGCTCCATTTCCTACACGTAGTCCATGTTCGCCTTTCTGGAGTCTTCTAATCTTTCTAAACCCCTGCACGGAGTTACCGATATGATCAGTGGCTCCTGAATCAACAATCTAAGTGGAAGTTGATCTAACCATTGATATAAACTCTAGATAGAAAACATTACCTGTGGGGTTTTTCTTGGCTTGAAGATCTTGACACTCCTTTTTCCAGTGTCCCTTCAGTCCACATTTGAAGTACTTGCCCTTGGATTTATCTTTGGGCTGGGTCTTGGGCTGGGTTGCTGTGTTATCCTTCTTCTTCTAGAACTTTCCGGGCTTGGGACTAGTTCTAGAAGATGAAGCCTTGGCAATCATAGCATTCGATTGTGGCTTCATGACCTTTTTCGCCATCTGAAGCTCCTTTATAAACTCAGATAAACCCATGTTCAACTTATTCATGTTATAGTTCAACTTGAACTGAGTAAAAGAACCCAGTAGAGATTAGAGAACTATGTCCACTTGGCTCTCGGGGTCAACGATAGCCCTAAAATTTCTGCCTCCTAAAAAACAACAATCATCTTGAGCATATGCACTCTGACTGATGCTCCCTCAGCCATCTTAGTGTAAATGATAGTTCGAAGAGCATTCTGCCTTGCGGGCCGGCTCTTATCCGCGAATATCTTGGCTAATGATTGGGTTATATCGTATGCAGTGGTCATGTGCTCATGTTTGGATTGGAGCACATTAGACATGGAGGCCAACATGTAACAACGAGCCATCTCTTAGCCTTCTTCCATGCCTTCTCAGCCTCACACTCCTCAATGGTGGAACCTTCCCCGATTACAGGGCAGGTTTCGTAAAGGACATACTTATATTCTTCTGTTGTGAGTATTAAGTCCAGGTTCCTCTTCCAGTCCATATAGTTTGGTCCCGTTAGCTTATTCTCTTAGAGAATAACGGTAAATGGACTAAAAGAACCTCCCACTATTTATGAAAAATCAAAAAATAAAAGAAAGAGATTCAGTTTATGAAAACAAATCAAATATGTGCACTTTATCCTTATTATCAAAACTTATAATAATCAATTTAGCTCTTAGGAAAACTAACATAGCTTCTTAAGAAGATTAATAGTTTCCTAAGCTAAGTGTGTTAACCACCGCAAATTAATTTTCCTTCTAGGTAATGATCTAGAAGATAAATCCTTCGACGGATGGTCGTTTCCTCTCATTTCCTATGGACATACCTCGCATTATGACCTCCAACGTGGGGCTGGCCAATCATAGTATGTGCCCCAAGTTATTAATTACACCCCTCCATTAGATCTAGATCCTTGTGGTATCCCCATCCTATACGAGTTCACTACCAGGGTGACGGGGCACCCTCGATCTCTAATAAGGACCGTGATGAAAGCCGTGGGGCCATTGGAACCTCTCTCCCACTTAGTGTTTTAAAACAAGGGTTATCTGAAAAATATCCTTTTGAAAATTTCCATTAAGTTTTCTCTTAACTCAAAAATAAATGTCTAAGTTCATAAAAATCTCTATGTCAAGGTTTATATCATTTGAGAGTTTTTTCCATGGACTAATTTTATTTAAGTTAAAACTTAATGATTTCAAAAATTTTCCATTAAAACTTTCTAGAGACTTTGGTCTCAAGCTTATTTGACAAAACAATTTTCTTGTGCCAAAATTAAAACAAAATGGCTCTCGATTTTATCCTTACAAAAATATCTAAATTCAATATATTTTCTATGTCAAGGATTAAATTTTTTGAGAAAATATCTAAGGATTAATTTTTGCTCAAGCTAAAATAACCATTTGTAGAAACAAGCTTTCCTTGTCAAAAACATTCCCAAAGACTTTGGTCTTCGAGAAAACGTGCACATAGGTACAAAAAATAAATTGCATGCTAGAAAATAGTAGATGTTTTTATGCTCTTCTGTTTTTAAACCTAAGTGCCTAGATAATAGAATTAAACACATTAATTAATTAATTAATGGTATTGTTTAATCCTAAAATCCCTTAGTAATATTTTTAATGCAAAAATATTCCTTGAATATTAACTATTGCAAAATATTAACTTCGCCTGGTATGGACCCCAAAACAAAAAGAAAACGCAAGAAAAATTACATGGAAAAAATAAAAAAAAAATCTCATTGGTCCACTGCACCCGCCACACTGGATCATGCACCCATCTGCACTGTGGTCCACTGCTCCCGCCGCACAGAACCAGGACCCATGAGAAACCAGGGTGCAGACTAGCCTTCCAGACCCAAGCGGGCACCGATTCCAGCAACCCAAGCTGGCGCCGGTTGTGGTCTGACCGGCTTTCCTGCAGTTTTTTTCTGTGAATTTCCCTATTTTTCTGCACAACTTCTGGCTTCAATAGCTCTCCGATTTCAAATCTAATGCAATGAAATCAACCAAAACCAACAATCACCTATACCCATTATCATTAGGCTTACACGATTTGCTAAGAAAAACTGTAAATTACAAACCTTCTATACTTCTACCCGCGAGGTTTAACAGAGAATCAATCCATACCAAAACAGTGGAGGATCATAATTTTAATCGCACATATGCCTCCAGTTTTATTCATCTAGATGTATGCTCCATATATTTTCACAAAACCTTCATACTCTGACACCAATTGAAGGCATAGAAAACGAAAAACACAGGGCACGTAGCGGATGCGAAGATAAAAAAACTAGAAAAATTAAAGAACAGGGGAATCCCGACTAGAGCCGGCGTCGGCTACGGCAGCCTTAGTCGGCGCCGGTTGTGCTCTGGCAGGACTTCGAGGTTAAAAATTTGTTTACCACTTTTCCTCGTTCTAAGAGTTGGCTGGACCGGAATGTGTACTACCAGGGTAGGTACGCTGATGGAAGCCTTTGGTGCGATTCTTGCAAGTCTCCTTCTCCGTCTTTGCATGTAGGTGAACGCCAATCTCTCGATCTTCCAGTATATGGCCTGCCTAAATCCATTTGGTGAACAACCACAAACTAAGGAACCTTTTTTCTAGAGAGAGGGTGAGAGAAAGTGTCTGGCTTTTCACAGAGAAGAAGCCGTCTCAAAGAATGTGTGTTCTGTCAACTACGTTGTTTTCAATCCTCCTGTTTAATCTAAATAAAAACCCTAGGTTAAACTGGACTAGGCCATTGGAATCTTAGTTTAACCTTTTGGGCTTAATTAATTATTCTAATTAGAACTACATAAATGACCCAATTAATAATTAATTTCCCAGCCCAAATAAACTAGTCCAATAAATAAGCCTATATTAGTTTAGTCTCAAGTTAATTTTTAATTATTCAAACTGGGCCAAAGCCCTAAATAATTAATTAACCCACCAAACTAATTTAAATAATCCTCTCTCTATAGACCTTTATTTTATTCTAGCCCATCAATTAAATCAGGCTACTTAAATAAAATAAATTCCATTTAATATAAGATCAATTCCTTAGCTCGTATTTAATTAGAACTTATGGTCTATACGGGGGACCAAAAGACACACTGCCTTGGCTACTAAAATGACCAAAATACCCTTGCCATATAAATAGCTGTATTTTGCATTTTAAATATTTCTTAATATCACCATAAGGAAATATTGATCCCAAGGACAATGCTGCGTTGGCAAAGTCTCCGACTTATAGGTGTAATGACTAAAATACCCCTCTATACATCGTCGTACATTTAGAGAGGAAGAAGTGTACTAACACCTCTCTAAATGACATCTAGCACCCTTAGGCATCTACTCCAATGATCCAAGACTTCGTACATTGTTTCCGCTTTCTAAGGGAGCTACCCTAAAGTAAACATCTAAGTCATGTTTTCCAAGACCCTGGATATTTAGATCATTCAGACAACCACAAGGGGCAATATAGTATAGAAACTATCTTGTACAAGTCTATCTTAACTAACTAATCACACATACCTAACATGCAAGTATATTGGCCCTATGATAGAACATCAACTATAGTATATCAAAGTATATGCTTCCAGCTTCGTTAGACCACCAACTCATACTGAAGTCGTAGAGTACTAGTCCACACTGTAGCACCGGTAGTCTAGGTTTCTACCATATAGTACTTTTAGAAACCACTACTACAGGTCCTATTCAACGTATTCGAAATACGCTTATGCCATGAAGTGAGTGGACTACTCACTAGCTAAAGGTAAGCCATTCCTCATTTAGAATTCACAACATAATAACCTAGACATGATGAAATTCCCATTTTCATCAATCGATTAAGATCAAAAGTTTATGTGTTAAGTAACCCGTGATCTATAACTTACTATGAAAGACCTCCATTCACATGGACCACTTACCTAAACACAATGGGTCTTTTCCAAACGTAATTGTGCACAAATAAAATTGTAAATTCAGAAACAATTTCTAAAAATAGAATTTTTTATTAAAACATTTGATATTTACTTCCGAAACCTAGTCTAAGCAGGCATATTTCCCAACAGGAGTTAAGCAATATTCCCCAAGTGTAATAAGGCTCAAATAAATATTAAAACGTGGAGAAGAATAGAAAATTTTGTTCAAAAAGACTTTATTCAAACCTACAAAATAAACACAAATAAAAGCATGTAGAAAATAATAATAAAAGAAAAACATACCTAAATAAAAGAAAATAAACTAAAAATCCTAAGAAAGCAAATAAAGACACGACTCACTCCTCCACACTTAAGATGGAAAATATTTTCCCTATTTGTGGGGGGAAAAGATACTTAACTGACTAAAGAAAACCCAACCTAAGACAACGAGACAAACTATTTCCATTCATCATGCATTCTCATCAAACTTTTGTAAAATAAATTAGAGCTCATTGAATAAGGTAGGCATGATGAAAGTAGAAATAAGAGAGGGTTTTGAAAAATAGAGGATTCATAGAGAATATTAGTTGCAATAAATATACAAGTATGACCCCTCTGCCATAACACTCTTTTAGACATGCAAATTAAGTTTCCGACACAAAGATGTAAATTATGTCTAAAAAGTGTGTAAACATGAGAATCACCACTTATCCCTTCAAAAGATTTGTCACAATTGAAATTTCTCTTAAAACTTAGTATTTGAGTTTTCAAAGAAGGGATCAAGAAATTTTTGCTTTTCAATATTTCAATATATACCAAGTTACCTCCTTGAAATTGGGGTGAAGGGTAGATTTTGTCAACATCCTCTAAGGGCTTCTTATGATGAATCACATATAAATATAACTTCTTAAGACATGTCAAACTCCATACATCATCATTTGGACCATTATCCTCCAAGAATGGAGAGGAACCTATGAAATCATGTGACAAAGAGAGATTAGAAGTATTAGCACATAGAGAAGAATAGAATACTTACATTTCCACCTTAGGCAATTGTTCCTCATATCCTTTCTCGTTTCCTTAGGCAGTCCCTTGTTCAGGTGTTTGGGCCTTCATGGCATCATCAACCAACTTGGCTAGTCGTGTTCTTTGATGGCTTATTCGTTAGGAAGATTTTTCGTACCCCCTTGCCAATCTATCATCATTGTAGCTCCTTCGACATTGTGCCCATGAATAATTGTCCATGATGGTTTGAACCTCACACTAAAAGAAAAAAAAATCAAATTGAAAATAAAAATAAAAACAAACAAATATAACAAACTAAAAAAATAAAAATTAAAGAAAAGAAAAATACACAAATTAAAAATATTTACAAACTACCTAAACACAAAAGTTAGTGATATTTACAAATACAACAAAGGCTAAATCAACAAGACTCGAGTGTTTCTGATAATGCCCATCCTTGGCAACGACGCCAAAAACTTGATATGTGCTTTTTAGTGTTGACAATATTAACAACAAATTACATAGTCAATCAAGCTTTAATTAAAATGCCAACCACTAAAAGCACATATAAAAGCACATATACAGGCAAGTATGCCCATCAT
The DNA here is from genome assembly GCA_026120185.1 of Voacanga thouarsii. NCBI lineage: Eukaryota > Viridiplantae > Streptophyta > Magnoliopsida > Gentianales > Apocynaceae > Voacanga > Voacanga thouarsii. Next base: position 797,191 of record JANUWF010003374.1, on the reverse strand, counting down.
ATAGTATAGGGATTAGCAAGTATCAAGTCCGCAAGAATTTAGACTCCCATCTTATTTTACCCAAATATTTATTGTCTAGCTAATAAAACAAGAAGAGACTAAAAAGAAAAATAAATAAAGATAAAAATAGATATAACTCAAGGATGCAATTTCATGTAACTAAAAAATTACCTTGAAAACACAATATTGAATCAATTAGCATTCAACACAATCAATTATTGTCTTGGCATTATGAAGGAATATAAAGTAAAATTCAACTGTTTCCCAAGTTATGAACTTATGTAGATTCCACTTCTTTCCCAATACATGGAATCACTATCCTTTGATTAATTTAGCAGATTTCCCAATCAAAACAAAGCAACCAAAAGATACATTAAACTCATACAGCAAAAATATGAAATTAGCTAATGACCAATTACTCTAAGTAAAATCAACTAATCTTTGATCACTTTAGTCCTTTAATCTGACCTTCATTTCTCAAGTCCATTAAAATTTGACAAATATGAAATCAATGTAATGAACTATGAAAATCACTTCCTAAGTCAATTAGCAGTATCCGCATCAATAACCGAAATCTTTAGGAAATTCCTAAATTCGTGCATAGGATTTTCGCCTTCCAGAGCGAGCTTGGCGTCGGGTACCTTCGACCCACCTGACACCAGGTACAATCTATTATTCTTCTGGGTTTTTGCTCTATTTTCACTGGCTCGACAGAATTGAAGGCACAGAAAATGAAAAAACACAAGGCACACAGTGGAAGCGAATATAAAAAAAATAAGAAAAACACAAAAGGGGGTTCCAGGACAGGGCCGGCACCAGTTGCGCCCTGTCCAAATCCTGAGATTTTAAAATTTTTACCTTTTCATATGGTTCTTAAAGATGGCTGGACCGAAACGTTCGCAATCGAGGTAAGTGTGCTGGTGAAAGCCTCTGGTACGATTCCTGGAAGCCCCCTACTCCTCATTTACATGTATATGAATGCCAAATTCTCGGTCTTCCAGTATATGACATGCCTAACTACCGTTTGGTGAATAACTAACAGGCTAGGAAATTTTCTGGAGAGAGAGAGAGAAATAGATGCTTGGCCTTTTTCACAGAGAAGAAGCCGTTTCTTAGATTGTGTGTTCTATAACAACGGCATTGACTCTAATCCTCCTGTTTAACCTAAATAAAATCCTAGGTTAAACTAGACTAGGCCATTGGACTCTTAGTTTAACCTTTTGCGCTTAATTAATTATTCTAGTTAGAACCAACAAAATGGCCCAACAAATAATTAATTTTTCCAGACTAAATAAACCAGTCTAATTAAATAAGCCTAAAGTAGTTTAGTCCTTGGTTAATCCCTAATTATTCAAACTGGGCCAAAACCCTAAATAATTAATTAATTGACTAAACCAATTTAATTAATTCTCTCTCTCAATGGACCATTATTTTATTCTAGCCCAATAATTAAATTAGACTACATAAACAAAAAAATTCCATTTAATTTAATTTAATTCCTTAGCCCATATTTAATTAGAACTCACGGTCTATATTGGGGACCAAAAAACACACTGCCTTGGCTACTAAAATGATCAAAATACCCTTGCCATATAAATATCTGTATTTTGCATTTTAAATATTTTCTAATATCACCATAAGGAAATATTGACTTCAAGGACAATACTGTGTTAGCAAAGTCTCCAACCTACATGTGTAATGACTAAAATACCCCTTTATACATCGCCATACATTCAGAGAGGAAGAAGTGTACTAACACCTCTCTAAATGACATTTACCATCCTTAGACCTCTAGTTCAATGATCCACAACTTCCTGGATTGTTTCCGCTTTCCAAGGGAGCTACCTTAAAGAAAACATCCAAGTCATGTTTCCCAGGGTCCTGGATATTTAGATCATTCAGACAACAACATGGGATGATATAGTATAAAAACTATCTTGTACTAGTCTGTCTTAACTTACTAGTCACACATACCTAATATACAAGTATATTGGCCATACGATAGAACCTCAACTATAGTATATCTAAGTATATGCTTCCAGCTTCATTAGACCACCAACTTATACTCAAGTCGTAGAGTACTAGTTCACGCTGTAGCGCTAGTATTCTAGGTTTCTACCATATAGTACTTTTAGAAACCACTACTACAGGTCCTGTTCTACGTATTCGAAATACGCTTATGTTATGAAGTGAGTGGAGTACTCACTAGCTAAAGGTAAGCCATTCCCCATTTAGAATTCACAAAATAATAACCTAGACATGATGAGATTCCTATTCTCATCAATCGGTTAAGAACAAAAGTTTATGTGTTAAGTAACTCGTGATCCATACCTTACTGTGAAAGACCTCCATTCATATGGACTACTTACCTAAACACAATGGGTCTTTATCAAACATAATTATGTACAAATAAAATTGTAAATTCACAAATAATTTTTGAAAATAAATTCTTTTGTTAAAACATTTGATTTTTTACATCAAAAACCTAATCTAAGAGGGCATACATCCCAACAATCTCCCACTTGCACTCTAAGACTAAATATATCCGTAGGCGCCACCCTTATGGCGTTTCAGTGTCTCTTGAAGAATCTCTTAGCCAAAGGCTTGGTGAATGGATCTGCAAGATTGTTCTCGAAGGTAATCTGTTCTACCATCACTTCCAGTCTCTGGATGAAATCTCGGATCAGGTGGTACTTTCTCTCAATATACTTCCTCTTCGTGTGGTTCTAAGGTTCTTTAGATTGCGAGACTACTCCAGTGTTGTCGCAATACATCACAATCGGCCTGTCCATGTGTGGCACAACTCCATGTTCTGAAAGGAACTTTCGGAGTCCAGCTGCTTCCTTGGATGCCTCCAAAGCTGCCACATACTTAGCTTTCATGGTTGAGTCAACACTGCAAGATTTCTTGATACTCCTCCATGAAATAGCTCCTCCAGACGAGGTGAAGATATATCCACTAGTGAATTTTCTCTCATCCTTATCTATCTGAAAGTCTGAGTCTATGTATCTAGTAAGAACCAAGTCATCAGCCCTGTAAACCAGCATATAATCTCTCGTCCCCTTGAGGTACTTGAGTATATGCTTTACTGTTTGCCAATGAACCTCCCTAGGGTTTAACTGATATCTGCTAACTAAGCCTACGACAAAGCATATATCTGGCTTAGTACACAGCATGTCGTGCATAAGACTTTCCACAACCGAAGCGTAGGGAATCCTACTCATTCAATCATTTTTTTCTTGAGACTTAGGACAGTCCCTTGAAGAAAGTGACAACCCATATCTGCAAGGAATTAGAGCTCCTTTACATGAGTCCATGCTATACATGGCCATCATCTTGTCAATGTATGCCTCTTGGGATAATCTTGACATTCTCTGCTTCCTATTTCTAAGAAGTCTAATCCCAAGAATTTAGCTAGCTTCTCCCAAGTACTTTATACTAAATTGACTAGACAACCAAACCTTTGTAGATGACAATGACCCTACATCATTTCCAATGAGTAGAATGTCATCCATATACAAGATAATAAAAACCACATTAATGCCTTCAAGTTTCCTTTACACGCATAGTTCATCCGTGTTTTGAACAAAACCATAAGACTTTAGAGCCTCATCAAAACAAATGTTCCATACCCTTGATGCCTGCTTAAGTCCATAAATGGACTTCTTAAGCTTGCAAACCATATGCTCTTGGCCTTTAGTAATAAAGCCTTTCGATTAGGACATTTAGATGTCTTCACTAAGATGGCCATTTAAAAATGCCATCTTGACGTCCATTTGCCATATCTCGTAGTCATAATGATATGTGATGCAAGGAGGATACAGATGGACTTAAGTATGGCTATCGGGGAAAAGGTTTCCTCATAATCGATTCCTTCTTTTGGAGTATACCCTTTCGCCACAAGCCTAGCTTTGAAGGTTTCCACCTTCCCATCTACTCCCCTCTTTCTCTTGTATATCCACTTACACCCTATGGGTTTTATCCCTTCAGGTGAAGCTACTAGATTCCAAACCTGATTGAGGTACATAGACTCAATCTCGGCTTTCATTGCTACATGCCATAGATTTGCATCAGCATCAGCAATAGTCTTCTTGTATCTAGTGGGGTCTTGTTCCTGATGGTCGGAGACCAGCTCAAAGGCTTCTCCAGTCCATCTATCTGGAATCCTAGATAATCTCCCACTACGACGAGGCTCCATTTGTACAGGCTCTTGAGGCTGTGCCTCTTCTTGTTCCACAATAGGGTCAGAAGAAGTTGCTTCTGAAGATAACTTCTCTTCCAGCTCCATCCTAGTTGAACCTTTCGTGGAAGTACTTTGATTATCCTCTAAGTATCTAGCATTGGTACTAACCAGTACCTTCTGCTCTTTAGGATGATAAAAGTAACCACCATTTGTCCCTTTTGGATACCTAACAAAATAGCATAATTCTGACATTGGTTCCAACTTGTCTCCCTTGACCAATACATAAGCTGGACAACCCCATATCTTGAGATGATTCAGACTTGGCTTCCACCCAGTCCATATCTTATAGAGTGTCTTAGGTACTGACCTGGAAAGCACCAAGTTCAGAATATATTCCGCTGTTTCCAGGGCATATCTCCAAAAAGACACTGGAAGAGTAGCATGAGATATCATTCTTCGGACCATTTCCATCTATATCATATTCCTTCTCTCAGCTACTTCGTTCTGCTGGGGTATCCCCGGCTCAAAGAGCTGAGATACTGTCCCGTAATGTACCATGTAGTCCTTGAATTCACTAAGGAGGAACTATCCTTCACGATCCAATCATAAGGTCTTGATCAATTTACCTATCCGATGCTCCACTTCATCCTTAGACTCTTTGAACTTGTCAAAAGAGTCGACTTGCGTCTCCTCAAGTAAACGTATGCAACCCTTATACAATCATCCATGAAAGTGATGAAATACTCAAAATCTCCTTTAGCTGGTGTAGGCAGTGGACCACACATATCAGTGTGAACAAGACTCAATACCTCCTTAGCTCTATCCGCCTTAGGGGCAAATGACCTTTTGGTCATCTTTCCCTTCAGGCAGGACTCACATTGAGGCCAATTTTCCATTCTCAATAAGTCTAAGGGCCCATCATGGATCAACCTTTGAATCTTGGTTAAGTTGATATGCCCCAACCATAGATGCCAAAGATAAGAGTCATTGACATTGGTCTTTCTCTTCTTTGTTAAAGGTTCAGATCGAGTGTTATTTAATTGATTGTTAATAGGGTTTAAGAAAAATAGATTCCCATATATGTGCCCAGTATATAAAATTTCTCCATCTCTACTGATAGAAATACCATAATGGAAATATACAGAATATCCTTGATTTATTAGTTTTGCAACCGAAATCAAATTCTGTAGAAATTCAGATACATATAAAATATCTCTAAAACTACTATTATATTACAATCAAATACAAGATCCAGCTCTCCCACTGCAAGGGCCCAAACTTGTGCTCCATTTCCTACACGTAGTCTATGTTCGCCTTTCTGGAGTCTTCTAATCTTTCTAAACCCCTGCAAGGAGTTACAGATATGATCAGTGGCTCCTGAATCAACAATCCAAGTGGAAGTTGATCCAACCATTGATATAAACTCTAGATAGAAAATATTACCTGTGGGATTTTTCTTAGCTTGAAGATCTGGACACTCTTTTTTTCCAGTGTCCCTTCAGTCCACATTTGAAGCACTTGCCCTTGGATTTATCTTTGGGCTGGGTTGCTGCGTTATCCTTCTTCTTCTAGAACTTTCCGGGCTTGGGACCAGTTCTAGAAGATGAAGCCTTAGCAATCATAGCCTTAGATTATGGCTTCATGAACTTCTCCACCATCTGGAGCTCCTTCATCAACTTAGTCAAACCCATGTTCAATTTGTTCATATTATAGTTCAACTCGAACTGAATAAAGGAACCCGATAGAGATTCGAGAACCATGTCCACTTGGCTCTCAGGATCAATGACCCTAAGATTTCTTCCTCCTCAAAAGAAGCAATCATCTTGAGCATATGCTCTCTGACTGATGCTCTCTCAGCTATCTTAGTGTTAATAATGGTTTGAAAAGCCTCCTGCCTTGTGGGCCAGCTCTTATCCGCGAACATCGTGGCTAATGATTGAGTTATGTCCTACGCAGTGGTTATATGCTCATGTTTGGATTGGAGCACATTAGACATGGAGGCTAACATGTAACAACGAGCTATCTCGTTGGCGTTCTTCTATGCCTTCTCAGCCTCACGTTCCTTGGTAGTGGAACCCTACCCGATAACAGGGCAGGTTTTGTAAAAAACATGCTTATACTCTTTCGCTAAAAGTATTATGTCCAGGTTCCTTTTCTAGTCCACATAGTTTGGTCCCGTTAGCTTAATCTCTCAGAGAATAACGACCAATGGACTAAAAGAACCTCCCACCATTTCTGAAATATTGAAAAATAAAAGAAAAAAGATTCAGTTTGTGAAAATAAAACAAATATATGCACTTTATCGTTATTATCAAAACTGATAATAATCAATTTGGCCCTTAGGAAACTGGCATAGCTTCTTGGGAAGATTAACAGTATTCTAAGCTGTGTGTGTTAACCAACACAAATTAATTTTCCTTCTAGGTAATGATCTAGAAGATAACTCCATCGAGGGGATGGCTGTTTTCTCTCATTTCCTATGGACATACCTCACACTATGACCTCTAATGAGGTGCTGGTCAATCATAGTACGTGCCTCGGGTTATTAATTACATCCCCCTGTTAGATCTAGATCCTTGTGGTGTCCCCATCCTATAGGGGTTCAATCCCAAGGTGACACGAGGGGGCCCACAATCTCTAATGAGGATCGTGATGGAAGTCATGGAGCCATTAGAACCCCTCTCACACTTAGTCTTTTAAAACAAAAGTTTTCTGAAAAAATATCCTTTTGAAAATTTCAATTAAGTTTTCGCTTAACTCAAAAATAAAATGTCTAAGTCTATAAAAATCTCTATGTTAAGGCTTATATCCTTTGGGAGTTTTTCCCATGGACTAATTTTATTTAAGTTAAAAAATTAATGATTTAAAAAATTTTCCAATTAAAACTTTCTAGAGACTTTGGTCTCAAGTTTATTTGACAAAACAATTTTTCTTGTGCCAAACTAAAACAAAATGGCTTTCTATTTTAACCTTACAAAAATATCTAAATTTAATATATTTTCTATGTCAAGGATTAAATCCTTTGAGAAAATATCTAAGGATTAATTTTTGTTTAAGCTAAAATAACCATTTAATTTGTAGAAAAATGTTTTCCTTGTCAAAAACACTCCCGAAAACTTTGGTTTTTGAGAAAATGTGCGTATAGGTACAAAAAATAAAATAGTAAACGTTTTCATACTCTTCTATTTGTAAACCTAAGTGTCGAGATAATAAAATTAAACACATTAATTAATTAATTAATGGTCTTGTTTAGTCCTAAAATCCCTTACTAATATTTTTCATGCAAAAATATTTCTTGAATATTAACTATTGCAAAATATTAACTTCGCCTGGTATGGACTCCAAAACCAAAAGAAATTGCAAGAAAAATTACAAGGAAATTTTTTTTTAAAAAAAATTCCTTCGTCCACTGCACCTACCGTACTGGATCAGCCACCCGTTTGAACTGTGGTCCATTGCACCCACCTCACAGTACTAGGACCCATGAGAAAATAGTGCAGACCGGCCTTCCTGACCTTAGCCAGCGCCGGTTCGATTTTAGACGGCTCCTTCCAGCAGTTTTTTTTTCCTGCGATTTTCTTCTGTTTTTCTGAACAACTTCTGGCTTCGATGGCTCTCCGATTTCAAACCGAATACAATGAGATCAACCAAAACTGACAATTTCCTATACGCATAAACATAGGGCTTACACGATTTACTAAGAAAAATAGTAAATTACAGATTCCTATACCTCCACCCGTGAAGTTTAACAGAGAATCTATCCATACCATAAACAGCAAAAGATCACAATTTTAATCACACATATGTGTCTAGTTTTATACATCTAGATGGATGCTCTCTATATTTTCACAAAACCTGATGGGCAGAAAATAGAGGAGCATGCTTCAACGGGAAAAAAACAGAGAAAAAAAAACGCAAGCCTTAAAGGACGCATGGAAGTGTTAAGATCATACATTTGCGCTTTAAACCTACTAGGTTGAGTAGGAGTGGATTGAATGACAAGAATTGCTTCGCTTTGCCCACTTGAAGAAGCTTTCGGTTGAAAACCCACTAACCTCCTACTTCACCTTGTTTGCATGAACGCCAAGCCTTTCAGCTCTCAGAGTATGCCACTGCTCAACCTCTAGTTGGTGAACACAACAGTGAAGAAGAACGGTCTCAAGTCTCCTTGGTTCTCTTGCTATTAGTTAGCAAAGAAACAAGAACAAGGGGCTGCACAAAAACTCACCAGAGGGAGAGAGAGCTATGTGAGTCTTTCGTGAGGTTAGAGAGAAAAGCTAGGGAAATTAGAGTTTTTTATCTCCCAGAGTCTTGTTTATTGTTAGCCAAAACTAGGTCTCATATATCTGATAAACATATCCCCGGGATATCATATTTCAAACACCCAAATGTTATCTTGAGAATAAGTTTGGCTTAATCCTAAACTCTTCTGAACCGTACTTGGAAAAAACCCTACGGTCCAATCTATTAGGCCAAAATAATATTTATTATTTTTCTTGGACCCAAAATAATAAACACTAATTATTTATTTTATGGGCTTATATAAATAACCCAATAAATAATTAATGAGCCCAAATGAACCAAAATAGTTAATCTTTAATTATTTATTTCTTGGGCTTATATAAATAACCCAATGAATAATTAAACATTAATTATTTCTCCTAGTTTAAGCCCAGGTTAATTTTCTAATTATTCATACTGGACCTAGGCCCTGAATAATTAATTAACCAATTAAACCAGATAATTAATTTCTCTTAACTCCTATTATTTATTTATTTATTTATTTATTTTATTCCAGTCTAATAATAAATTAGACATCATGAATAAAATAAAATAAAATAAAATAAAATCCTCTTGAAATGAGACTAATTCCTCAATCCAAAATTAATTAGGACTTATGGGCTATTCTGAGGACCAAAAAGACACATCGCCTTAGCTGCTAAAATGACCAAAATACCCCTACTATATAAATAGCTGTATTTTATATTTTAAATATTTCATAATATCACCATAAGGAAATATTGACCCCAAGGACAATGCGGCATTAGCAAAGTCTCTGACCTATGGATGAAAAGACTAAAATACCCCTCTACACATCGCCGTACATTTAGAGAGGAAGAAATGTACTAACACCCCTCTAAATGACTTCTACCATCCTTAGGCTTCTAGTCTAGTGATCCACGACTTCCTGGAGTGTTTCCGCTTTCTAAGGAAGCTACTCTAAAGCAAACATCCGAGACATGTTTCCCAGGGCCCTGGACATTTTGGACTATTCGGACAACCACAAGGGGGCGATATAGTGTAGAAACTATATTGTACAAGTCTGTCTTAACTAACTAGTTACATATACCCATTGCACAAGTGTATTGGTTCTACTATAGAACCGCAACTATAGCATATCCAAGCATATGCTTCCAGCTTCGTCAGACCACCAACTAATACTCAAGTCGTAGAGCATCAATCCACATTGTAGTAGTAGTAGTCTAGGTTTCTATCATATAGTGCTTTTAGAAACCACTACTATATGTCCTGTCCTACGTATTCGAAATACGCTTATGTCATGAAGTAAGTGGACTACTCAGGCTAAAGGTAAGCCATTCCCCATTTGGAATTAATAACATAATAACTTAAATATGATGAGATTTCCAGTCTCATCAATAGGTTAAGAACAAATGTTTATTTGTTAAATAACCCGTGATCCATACCTTACTGTGAAAGACCACCATTCACATGGATCACTTATATAAACACAATGGGTTTGTTGCAAATGAAAATTGTGCACAAAAAATAAATTCACAAACAATTTCTAAAAATAAATTATTTTATTAAAATATTCGATTTTAAATCAGAAACCTAGTCTAAGAGGGCATACAATCTAACAATCTCCCACTTGCATTCTAAGACTAGGTAAGTTCATAGGTTTCCACCCCTATGGCGTCTAAGTGTCTCTTGAAGACACTTTCAGCTAAAGGTTTGGTGAATGGATCTGCTAGATTGTTTTCTGAGGCAATATGTTCCACCACGACTTCTCGTCTCTGGATGAAATCCTGGATCAGATTGTACTTCCTCTTGATGTGTTTCCCCTTCTTATGGTTCTGATGTCCTTAGATTGTGATACTGCTCCAGTGTTGTTGCAATACATCACAATCGGCCTGTTCATATGTGGTACGACTCCATGTTCTGAAAGGAACTTTCGGTGCCAAACTGCTTCCTTGGACACCTCCGAAGCTGCCATATACTCAGCTTCCATGGTTGAGTCAGCAATATAAGATTGCTTGATACTCCTCTATAAAATTGCTTCTCCAGACAAGGTGAAGACATATCCACTATTGGATTTTCTCTCATTCTTATCTGCCTGGAAGTTTGAGTCTGTGTATCCTATAGGAACCAAATCATCAGCCCTGTAAACTAGCATATAATCTCTCGTTCTCTTGAGGTACTTGAGAATATGTTTTACAGCTTGCCAATGAACCTCTCCAGGGTTTGACTGATATCTGCTAATTAAGCCCAAGGCAAAGCAGATATCTGGCCTAGTATACAGCATGGCGTACATGAGACTTCCCACAGCCGAAGAGTAGGGAATCCTACTCATTCTAGTTTTTTTTTCTTGAGACTTAGGACAGTCCTTTGAAGAAAATGACAACCCATGTCTGGAAGGGATTAGAGCTCCATTGCATTAGTCCATGCTGTTCTTGGCCAGCATCTTGTTAATGTATCTTGCTTGGGATAACCCTAACATTGTCTGCTTTCTATTTCTAAGAAGCCTAATCCTAAGAATGTAGCTGGCTTCTCCCAAAACCTTCATACTAAATTGACTAGACAGCCAAACCTTTGTAGATGACAATGTCCTTACATCATTTCCAATTAGTAGAATGTCATCCACATACAGGACAAGAAAAACCATATTAATGCCTTCAAGTTTCCTGTACGCGCATGGTTCATCTTCATTTTGAATAAAACCATAAGACTTTACAGTCTCATCAAAACGAATGTTCTATGCTCTCGATGCCTGCTTAAGTCCATAAATGGACTTTATAAGCTTGCAAACCATATGTTCCTGGCCTTCAGAAATGAAGCATTCTGGTTGGGACATATAGATGTCTTCGCTAAGATGGCCATTTTAGAATGCCGTCTTTACATCCATTTACCATATCTCGTAGTTATAGTGACATGCGATGGCAAGGAGGATGCAGATGGATATAAGCATGGCTACCAGGGAAAATGTTTCCTTATAGTTGATTCCATCTTTCTGAGTATACCCTTTCGCTACAAGCCTAAATTTGAAGGTTTCCACCTTTCCATCCGCTCCCATCTTTCTCTTGTACACCCACTTGCACCCAATGGGTTTTATGTCTTCAGGTGAAGCCACAAGATTCCAAACCTGATTGAGGTACATAGACTCAATCTCGGCTTTCACTGCTACATGCCATAGATTTGCATCGGTATCAGAAATAGCCTCCTTGTATCTAGTGGGGTCTTGTTGCGATGGTCGGAGACCAGCTCAAAGGCTTCTCCAGTCCATCTATCTGGAATCCTAGACAATCTCCCACTACGACGAGGCTCCATTTGCACAGGCTCTTGAGGCTGTGCCTCTTCTTGTTACACAATCGGGTCAGAAGAAGTTGATTCCATAGATAACTTCTCCTCAAGTTCCAAACTCATTGAACCTTTAGTGGAAGTATTTTGATCATCTTCTAAGTATCTAGGATTGGTACTGACTAGTACCTTTTGCTCCTTAGGATGATAAAAGTAACCTCCTTTTGTCCCTTTTGGATAGCCAACAAAATAGCATAATTCTAATCTTTGTTCCAACTTATCTCCATTGACCAGTACATAAGTTGGACAACCCCAAATCCTGAGATGATTCAGACTTGGCTTACGCCCAGTCCACATCTCATAGGGAGTCTTAGGTACTGACTTGGACGGCACCAAGTTCAGAATTGATGGAAAATGCAGAAACAGGGAGCCATGGACGAAAAAAAAAACAGAGAGAAAAATTAAAACGCGAGCCATAAAGGCCATGCGGAAGCGTGAAGATCATACCTTTGCGTTCCTTAACCTTCCTAGGTTGCGTAGGAACAGATTGAACGGCTGGAATCCCCTCGCTTTGCACACTTGAAGGAGCTTCCGGTTGAACACCCGCTAGCCTTCGACTTCGTCTTGTTTGCATTAACGCTTAGCTCTCCATCTCTCGGGATATTCCTCAGCCTAACCTCTAGTTGGTGAACACTATGGTGAAGAGGAACGTTCTCAAAACTCCTTAGTTCTTTCGCTATTGATTAGCAAAGAACAAGAAGAAAAACAAGAAGAAGGAGAGAGACCTTGAGAGAGAGAGAGAGACCCACGTGAGTGTGTAGCTTGGTAAAGGAAAAATTAGGGTTTTTCCTTTTCAAAGAGTTGTTTAGTTTTTTGCCTAAACTAGGTCTCTCAATCTCTGATAAACATCTCCCAGGGATTTCAAAATACCTGGATGTTATCCTGAGAAACAGTTTGGCCTAACCTTAAACTCCTTTTAACCGTATTAGGAAAAAACCCTAAGGTCCAAGTTATTGGGCCAGATAAATATTTATTATTTTTCTTGGACCCAAAAAGGCCCAAAATAATAAATATTAATTATTTATTTTCTGGGCTTACATAAGTAACCCAATAAATAATTAATGAGACCAAATGAACCATAATAATTAATCTTTAATTATTTATTTCTTGGGCCTATATAAATAACCCAATAAATAATTAAACATTAATTATTTTCCCTAGTTTAAGCCCAGGTTAATTTCTTAATTATTCATACTGGACCTAGGCCCTGAATAATTAATTAACCAAATAAACAAGATAATTAATTTCTCTCAACTCCTATTTTATTTATTTATTTATTTATTTTATTCCAGTCCAATAATAAATTAGACTTCCTGAATAAAATAAAATAAAACAAAATAAAATAAAATCCTCTTCAACTGAGACCAATTCCTCAACCCAAAAATAGTTAGGACTTACGGGCTATCTCGAGGACCAAAAAGACACATCGCCTTGGCTGCTAAAATGACCAAAATACCCCTGCTATATAAATAGATGTATTTTACATTTTAAATATTTCCTAATATCACCATAAGGAAATATTGACCCCAAGGACAATGCTGCATTAGCAAAGTCTCCGACCTACAGGTGAAATGACTAAAATACCCCTCTACACATCGCCGTACATTTAGAGAGGAAGAAATGTACTAACACCCCTCTAAATGACATCTACCATCATTAGGCTTCTAGTCCAATGATCCACGACTTCCTGGAGTGTTTCCGCTTTCCAAGGGAGCTACCCTAAAGCAAACATCCAAGTCATGTTTCCCAGGGCCCTGGATAATTTAGACCATTTGGACAACCACAAGGGGCGATATAGTGCAGAAACTCTCTTGTATAAGTCTGTCTTAACTAACTAGTCACACATACCCAACATGCAAGTATATTGGCCCTATGATAGAACCTCAACTACAGCAAATCAAAGTATATGCTTCCAGCTTCGGTAGACCACCAACTCATACTCAAGTCGTAGAGTACTAGTCCACGCTGTAGCGGTAGTAGTATAGGTTTCTACAATATAGTACTTTGAGAAACCACAACTACAGGTCCTGTTCTACGTATTCGAAATACGCTTATGTCATGAAGTGAGTGGACTACCCACTAGTTAAAGGTAAGCCATTCACCGTTTGGAATTCATAACATAATAACCTAAACCTGATGAGGTTCCCAGTCTCATCAAAAGGTTAAGAACAAATGTTTATGTGTTAAATAACCCGTGATCCATACCTTACTGTGAAAGACCACCATTCACATGGATCACTTATTTAAACACAATGGGTCTGTTCCAAACGAAAATCGTGCACAAATAAAAAGTAAATTCACAAACAATTTCTGAAAATAAATTCTTATATTAAATAATTTGATTTTACATCAGAAACCTAGTCTAAGAGGGCATACAATCCAACAATCTCCCACTTGCAGTCTAAGACTAGGTAAGATCATAGGTGCCCACCCCTATGGCGTCTAAGTGTCTCTTGAAGACTCTCTCTGCCAAAGGCTTGGTGAATGGGTCTGCTAGATTGTTTTCTGAGGTAATATGATCCACCACAACTTCCCGTCTCTGGATGATATCCCGGATCAGGTGGTACTTCCTCTCGATGTGTTTCCCCTTCTTGTGGTTCCGAGGCTCCTTAGATTGAGACACTGCTCCAGTGTTGCCACAATACATCACAACTGGCCTGTCCATATGTGGTACGACTCCAAGTTCTGAAAGAAAATTCCGGAGCTAGACTTCTTCCTTGGACGCTTCTGAAGCTGCCACATACTCAGCTTCCATGGTTGAGTCAGCAATACAGGATTGCTTGATACTCCTCCATGAAATTGCTCCTCCAGACAAGGTGAAGACATATCCACTACTGGATTTTCTCTCATCCTTATCCGCCTGGAAGTCTGAGTCTGTGTATCCTGCAGGAACCAAATCATCAGCCCTGTAAACCAGCATATAATCTCTCGTTCCCTTGAGGTACTTGAGAATATGCTTTACAGCTTGCCAATGAACCTCCCCTGGGTTTGACTGATATCTACAAATTAAGCCCAAGGCAAAGCAGATATCTGGCCTAGTATACAGCATGGCGTACATGAGACTTCCCACAGCCGAAGCGTAGGGAATCTTACTCATTCTGTTTTTTTCTTCTTGAGACTTAGGACAGTCCTTTGAAGAAAATGACAACCCATGTCTGGAAGGGATTAGAGCTCCCTTGCATGAGTCCATGCTGTTCTTGGCCAGCATCTTGTTAATGTATCTTGCTTGGGATAACCCTAACATTGTCTGCTTTCTATTTCTAAGAAGCCTAATCCTAAGAATGTAGCTGGCTTCTCCCAAATCCTTCATACTAAATTGACTAGATAGCCAAACCTTTGTAGATGACAATGTCCTTACATCATTTCCAATTAGTAGAATGTCATCCACATACAGGACAAGAAAAACCATATTAATGCCTTCAAGTTTCCTGTACGCGCATGGTTCATCTTCATTTTGAATAAAACCATAAGACTTTACAGTCTCATCAAAACGAATGTTCTATGCTCTCGATGCCTGCTTAAGTCCATAAATGGACTTCATAAGCTTGCAAACCATATGTTCCTGGCCTTCAGAAATGAAGCATTCCGGTTGGGACATATAGATGTCTTCGCTAAGATGGCCATTTTAGAATGCCGTCTTTACATCCATTTATCATATCTCGTAGTCATAGTGCGATGGCAAGGAGGATGCAGATGGATTTAACCATAGCTACCAGGGAAAATGTTTCCTTATAGTTGATTCCCTCTTTCTGAGTATACCCTTTCGCTACAAGCCAAAATTTGAAGGTTTCCACCTTCCCATCCACTCCCATCTTTCTCTTGTACACCCACTTGCACCCAATGGGTTTTATGTCTTCAGGTGAAGCTACAAGATTCCAAACATGATTGAGGTACATAGACTCAATCTCTGCTTTCATTGCTACATGCCATAGATTTGCATCGGCATCAGTAATAGTCTTCTTTTATCTAGTGGGGTCTTGTTCCTGATGGTCGGAGACCAGCTCAAAGGCTTCTCCAGTCCATCTATCTGGAATCCTAGACAATCTCCCACTACGACGAGGCTCTATTTGCACAGGCTCTTGAGGCTGTGCCTCTTCTTGTTCCACAATCGGGTCAGAAGAAGTTGATTCCGTAGATAACTTCTCCTCAAGTTCCAAACTCGTTGAACCTTTAGTGGAAGTACTTTGATCATCTTCTAAGTATCTAGCATTGGTACTGACTAGTACCTTCTGCTCCTTAGGATGATAAAAGTAACCTCATTTTGTCCCTTTTGGATCGCCAACAAAATAGCATAATTCTAATCTTGGTTCCAACTTATCTCTCTTGACCAGTACATAAGCTGGACAACCCCAAAATCCTGAGATGATTCAGACTTGGCTTACGCCCAGTCCACATCTCATAGGGAGTTCTAGGTATGACTTGGAAGGCACCAAGTTCAGAATATATGCCGCTGTTTCGAGGGCATATCCCCAGAAGGATACCGGAAGAGTAGCATGAGACATCATGCTTCGGACCATTTCCATCAACGTCCTGTTCCTTCTCTCAGCTACTCCGTTCTGCTGGGGGGTTCCCGGCGCAGAGAGTTGGGATACTATCCCATGATGTACCATGTAGTCCTTGAATTCACCTAGGAGGTACTCTCCACCACGATCCGATCGTAACGTTTTGATTAATTTACCTGTCCGACGCTTCACTTCAGCCTTAAACTCTTTGAACTTGTCAAAAGGGTCAGACTTGCGTCTCATCAGGTAAATGTAACCATATCTCGTACAATCATCCGTGAACGTGATGAAGTACTCAAAACCTCCCCTAGATGGTGTAGACAATGGACCGCACACATCAGTGTGAACAAGACTCAACACCTCCTTAGCTCTATCCGCCTTTGGTGTAAAAGACCTTTTGGTCATTTTTCCCATCAGGCAGGATTCACACTGAGGCCAACTTTCCAATCTCAATGATCCGAAAGGCCTATCATAGATTAGCCTCTGAATCCTGGTTGAGTTAATATAACCCAACCTCAGGTGCTAAAGGTATGAATCATTGATATTGGTCTTTCTCTTCTTAGTTAAAGGTCCAGACTGAGCGTTATTTGACTGTTTGTTAATAGGGTTTAAAAAGAACAAATTTCCATACATGTGCCCAGTACATAAAATTTCTCCATCTCTACTGATAGAAATACCAGAATGGAAAGATACAGAATATCCTTGATTAATAAGTTTTGCAACTAAAATCAAATTCTGACGAAAACCAGGTACATATAAAATGTCTTTTAAAACAACTATCTTATTACAATAAAAAATAAGATCCAGCTCTCCCACTGCAAGGGCCCAAACTTGTGCTCCATTACCCACTCGAAGCCCATAGTTGCCAACGATTGACTTATGTCATATGCAGAAGCCATGTGCTCGTGTTTTGACTGGAGCACATGAGACATGGAAGCTAACATATAGCAACGTGCCATTTCGTTAGCTTTATTCCATGCATTTTCAGCCTCTCGCTCTTCAGTGGTGGAACCTTCCCCGATAACAGGGCAGGTTTCGTAAAGGACATACTTATATTCCTCGGCTGTGAGTATTATGTCCAGGTTCCTTTTCTAGTCCACATAGTTTGGTCCCGTTAACTTATTCTCCTTGAGAATAATGGCCAATGGACTAAAAGAACCTCCCACCATTTCTGAAAATCGAAAATAAAAGAAAGAAATTAGTTTGTAAAAATAAAATGAAATTTGTGCACTGAAAATAATTTGGCTCTTAGGAAAACTGACATAGCTTCTTGGGAAGATTAACAGTTTCCTAAGCTAAAGGTATTAACCACCACAAATTAATTTCCCTTCTAGGTAATGATCTAGAGAATAACTCCATCGTGGGATGGCCGTTTCCTCTTATTTCCTATGGACATACCTCGCACTATAACCTCCAACGTGGGCTGGCCGAACATAGTACGTGCCCCGGGTTATTAATTACATCCTTCCATTAGATCTAGATCCTTGTGGTATCTCCATCCTATACGGGTTCACTCCCAGGGTGACGCGAGGGGATCCACGATCTCTAATGAGGACCGTGATGGAAGCCGTGGGGCCGTTGGAACCCCTCTCCCACTTAGTCTTTTAAAATAAAGGTTTTCTGGAAAATATCCTTTTGAAATTTCTATTATGTTTTTCTTAACTCAAAAATAAAAATATCTAAGTCTAATAAAATCTCTATGTCAAGGCTTATATCCTTTGAGAGATTTCCTCCATGTACTAATTTTATATAAATTAAAACTTAATGATTTCAAAAATTTTCCAATTAAAACTTAGAGACTTTGGTCTGAAGTTTATTTGACAAAATTATTTTTATATTCCAAAACAAAACAAAATGGCTCTCCATTTTAATTTACAAAAATATCTAAATCCAATATATTTTTTATGTTAAAGATTAAATCCTTTGAGAAAATATTTAAGGATTAATTTTTGTACCAATTAAAATAACCATTTAGTTTTTAAAGAAAAATATTTTTCCTTGCCAAAACAAAAGGTTCCCAAAGACTTTGGTCTTTGAGAAAAACCACACAT
Source organism: Voacanga thouarsii (assembly GCA_026120185.1). NCBI lineage: Eukaryota > Viridiplantae > Streptophyta > Magnoliopsida > Gentianales > Apocynaceae > Voacanga > Voacanga thouarsii. The sequence continues at coordinate 778,859 of JANUWF010003374.1, read as the reverse complement.
AGGTACATAGAAAAATAGCATGCTAGAAAACAATAAACATTTTCATACTTTTCTATTTTTTTAAACCTAAGTGCCCAAATAATAGAATTAAACACATTAATTAATTAATTAATGATCTTGTTTAATCCTAAAATCCCTTACTAATATTTTTCATGCAAATATATTCCAAGAATATAAATATTGCAAAAATATTAACTTCGCATGGTATGGGACCCAAAACGAAAAAGAAAAAAAATAAAAAAAAAAATTGCCAAAAATGGCTGGCGGTCCACTGCACCGGCCGCACAGGATCCGAGCCAGAATGGCCTGTGGTCCACCGTAGCCGCAATGCACCGCGCCGCACCAGATCGCACGCCAGCCACGACCCGTGGACTTTGCCCGCGCCCGCGACCCACGCCCGGTTCTCCTCTGCTGCCGACCCGCGCTTCAGCCGAATTCAACCCGCGCAAATTGCATTTCAGTTCTGCAATTTCATCGGCTCAAATCAAAGGAAGTGGCTCGGCTTCCACGGCTCGTCAGCGACCGGCTTCTCTCACCAACAGCAGCGGCTCGGCTCGGCGGCTCGGCTTGGACGCGGCGGCTTATGAACAGTTTTCTTCTTCTTCGTTTTTCATCCGCGCGAATTTTTTTCACAGAAGATTTTTCCTTCAATTTTTCTCTGTCTTCTTTAGCTTCGTTGGACATTTTTACTCATAAAAACTCATCCACAACATAAACACAACCGCCTATACCCATTAAAATTGGGTTTACACGATTAAAACACCAAAGCCAAAAAATTTACAGAGATCCTATGCTTCCACTGTAAAGCTTACAAATCCACCTATCCCATACCAAAACAGCGAAGGATCACAGGTATAATCATCTTCTCCATTTTATTAACTACCATGCTCCCTATATTGATCAAAACCAGTGGCTCTGATACCACTTTGATGGAAAATGCAGAAACATGGAGTCATGGACGAAAAAAAAAAACAGAGAGAAAAATTAAAACGCGAGCCATAAAGGCCATGTGGAAGCGTGAAGATCATACCTTTGCGTTCCTTAACCCTCCTAGGTTACGTAGGAACAGATTGAACGGCTGGAATCACCTCGCTTTGCACACTTGAAGGAGCTTCCGGTTGAACACCCACTAGCCTTCGACTTCGTCTTGTTTGCATTAACGCTTAGCTCTCCAGCTCTTGGGATATTCCTCAGCCTAACCTCTAGTTGGTGAACACTATGGTGAAGAGGAACGATCTCAAAACTCCTTAGTTCTTTCGCTATTGATTAGCAAAGAACAAGAAGAAAAACAAGAAGAAGGAGAGAGACCTTAAGAGAGAGAGAGAGACCCACGTGAGTGTGTAGCTTGGTAAAGGAAAAATTACGGTTTTTCCTTTTCAAAGAGTTGTTTAGTTTTTTAGCCTAAACTAGGTCTCTCAATCTCTGATAAACATCTCCTCGAGATTTCAAAATACCCGGATGTTATCCTGAGAAACAGTTTGGCCTAACCTTAAACTCCTCTTAACCGTATCTGGAAAAAACCCTAAGGTCCAAGCTATTGGGTCAGATAAATATTTATTATTTTTCTTGGACCCAAAAAGGACCAAAATAATAAATATTAATTATTTATTTTTCGGGCTTACATAAGTAACCCAATAAATAATTAATGAGCCCAAATAAACCATAATAATTAATCTTTAATTATTTATTTCTTGGGCCTATATAAATAACCCAATAAATAATTAAACATTAATTATTTCCCCTAGTTTAAGCCCAGGCTAATTTCTTAATTATTCATACTGGACCTAGGCCCTGAATAATTAATTAACCAAATAAACTAGATAATTAATTTCTCTCAACTCCTATTTTATTTATTTATTTATTTATTTTATTCCAGTCCAATAATAAATTAGACTTCCTGAATAAAATAAAATAAATCAAAATAAAATAAAATCCTTTTCAACTGAGACCAATTCCTCAACCCAAAAATAGTTAGGACTTACGGGCTATCCCGAGGACCAAAAAGACACATCGCCTTGGCTGCTAAAATGACCGAAATACCCCTGCTATATAAATAGCTGTATTTTGCATTTTAAATATTTTCTAATATCACCATAAGGAAATATTGACCCCAAGGACAATGCTGCGTTAGCAAAGTCTCCGACCTACAGGTGAAATGACTAAAATACCCTTCTACACATCGCCGTACATTTACAGAGGAAGAAGTGTACTAACACCCCTCTAAATGACATCTACCATCATTAGGCTTCTAGTCCAATGATCCACGACTTCCCTGGAGTGTTTCCGCTTTCCAAGGGGAGCTACCCTAAAGCAAACATCCAAGTCATGTTTCCCAGGGCCCTGGATAATTTAGACCATTCGGACAACCACAAGGGGCGATATAGTGCAGAAACTATCTTGGATAAGTCTGTCTTAACTAGCTAGTCACACATACCCAACATGCAAGTATATTGGCGCTATGATAGAACCTCAACTACAGCAAATCAAAGTATATGCTTCCAGCTTCGGTAGACCACCAACTCATACTCAAGTCGTAGAGTACTAGTCCACGCTGTAGCGGTAGTAGTATAGGTTTCTACAATATAGTACTTTGAGAAACCACAACTACAGGTCCTGTTCTACGTATTCGAAATACGCTTATGTCATGAAGTGAGTGGACTACCCACTGGCTAAAGGTAAGCCATTCCCCATTTGGAATTCATAACATAATAACCTAAACATGATGAGGTTTCCAGTCTCATCCATAGGTTAAGAACAAATGTTTATGTGTTAAATAACCCGTGATCCATACCTTACTGTGAAAGACCACCATTCACATGGATCACTTATTTAAACACAATGGGTCTATTCCAAACGAAAATCTTGCACAAACAAAAAGTAAATTCACAAACAATTTCTGAAAATAAATTCTTTTATTAAATAATTTGATTTTACATCAGAAACCTAGTCTAAGAGGGCATACAATCCAACAAGAATATATGCCGCTGTCTCTAGGGCATATCCCCAAAAAGACATTGGAAGAGTAGCATGAGACATCATGCTTCGGACCATTTCCATCAATGTCTTGTTCCTTCTCTCAGCTACTCCGTTCTGCTGGGGTGTTCCCGGCGCAGAGAGCTAGGATACTATCCCATATTGTACCATGTAGTCCTTGAATTCACCTAGGAGGTATTTTCCACCACGATCCGTTCGTAAGGTTTTGATTAATTTACCTTCCGACACTCCACTTCAGCCTTAAACTTCTTGAACTTGTCAAAAGAGTCAGACTTGTGTCTCATCAGTTAAATGTAACCATACCTTGTACAATCATTCGTGAAAGTGATGAAGTACTCAAATCCTCCTGTAGCTGATATAGATAATAGACCACACACATCAGTGTGAACAAGACTCAACACCTTCTTGGCTCTATTCGCCTTTGGAGTAATTGACCTTTTGGTCATCTTTCCCACCAGACAGGATTCATACTGAGGCTAACTTTCCAATCTCAATGAGCCCAAAGGCCCATCATGGATTAGCCTCTGAATCCTGGTTGAGTCAATATGACGCAACCTTAGATGCTAAAGGTATGAATCATTGATATTGATCTTTCTCTTCTTAGTTAAAGGTTCAGACTGTGCGTTATTTGATTGGTTGTTAATAGGGTTTAAAAAGAACAGATTTCCATACATGTGCCTAGTACATAAAATTTTTCCATTTCTACTAATAGAAATACCAGAATGGAAAGAAACAGAATATCCTTGATTTATAAGTTTTGCAACTGAAATCAAATTCTGACGAAATCCATGTACATATAAAAAATCTTTGAAAACCACTATCTTATAACAATAAAAAATAAGATCCAACTCTCCCACTACAAGGGCCCAGACTTGTGCTCCATTACCCACTCGCAACCCATGTTCGCCCTTCTTGAGTCTTCTAATCTTTTTAAACCCCTGCAAAGAGTTATAGATATGATCAGTGGCTGCTGAATCAACAATCCAAGTGGAAGTTGATCCTACCATTGATAGAGACTCTAGATAGAAAACATTACCTGTAGAATTTTTCTTGGCTTGAAGATTTGGACACTTCTTTTCCAGTATCCCTTCTTCCTACATTTGAAGCACTTGCCCTTTGGTTTGTCCTTGGGCTGGGTCTTGGGCTGGACTGCTGTATTCCCCTTCTTCCTCTTGAACTTTCTAGGTTTAGGCTAAGTTCATGAGGAAGAAGCCTTAGCAATGAAGGCCTTTGACTGCGGCTTCATGACCTTTTCCACCATCTGGAGCTCCTTAATCAATTTAGTCAAACTCATGTTCAATTTGTTCATGTTATAGTTCAACTTAAACTGAGTGAAGGAACTCGGTAGAGATTTGAGAACTATGTCCACTTGGCTCTCGGGTCAATAACAGCCCCTAAGATTTCTGCCACCTCGAAAGCAGCAATCATCTTGAGCATATGCTCTCAGATTGATGCTCCCTCAGCCATCTTAGTGTTTATAATAGTTCGAAGAGCCTCTTGCTTTGCAGGCGAGCTCTTGTCCGCGAACATAGTATCCAATGATTGACTAATGCCATATGCAGATGCCATGTGCTCGTGTTTTGACTGGAGCACATTAGACATGGAGGCTAACATATAGCAATGTGCCATTTCGTCAGCCTTTTTACACGCATTCTCAGTCTCTCACTCTTCGACGGTGGAACCTTCCCTGATAACAGGGCAGATCTCATAAAGGACATACTTATACTCTTCGGCTGTAAGTATTATGTCCAGGTTCCTCTTCCAGTCTACATAGTTTGGACCCGTTAACTTATTCTCCCTGAGAATAACGGCTAATGGACTAAAAGAACCTCCTACCATTTCTAAAAATTGAAAAATAAAAGAAAAAATTTTGTTTGTGAAAACAAAATAAAATTTGTGCACTGAAAATAATTTGGCTCTTAAGAAAACTGACATAGCTTCTTAGGAAGATTATCAGTTTCCTAAGCTAAGTGTAATAACCACCACAAATTAATTTCCCTTATAGGTAATGATCTAGAGGATAACTCCATCGTGGGATGGCCGTTTCCTCTCATTTCCTATGGACATACCTCTCACTATAACCTCCAACGTGGGTTGGCCGATTATAGTACTGCCCCGGGTTATTAATTACATCTTTCCATTAGATCTAGATCCTTGTGGTATCCCCATCCTTTACGGGTTCACTCCCAGGGTGATGCGAGGGGATCCACGATCTCTAATGAGGACCGTGATGGAAGCCGTGGGGCCGTTGGAACCCCTATCCCACTTAGTCTTTTAAAATAAAGGTTTTCTGAAAAATATCCTTTTGAAATTTCCATTAAGTTTTTCCTTAACTCAAAAATAAAATATCCAAGTCCATTAAAATCTCTATGTCAAGGCTTATATCCTTTGAGAGATTTCTTCATGGACTAATTTTATTTAAGTTAAAAATTAATGATTTCAAATTTTTTTCCAATTAAAACTTTCTAGAGACTTTAGTCTCAAGTTTATTTGACAAAACAATTTTTCCAAGTGCAAAATAAAACAAAATGGCTCTCCATTTTAATTTACAAAAATATCTAAATCCAATATGTTTTCTATGTCTAGGATTAAATCCTTTGAGAAAATATTCAAGGATTATTTTTTGTACAAATTAAAATAACCATTTAATTTTTGATGAAAAATGTTTTTCTGGTCAAAAAATGTTCCCAAAGACTTTGGTCTTTGAGAAAAGGCACACATAGGTACATAAAAAAAGTAGCATGCTAGAAAATAGTAAACATTTTCATGCTTTTCTATTTTTAAACCTAAGTGCCCAAATAATAGAATTAAACACATTAATTAATTAATTAATTATCTTGTTTAACCCTAAAATCCCTTACTAATATTTTTCATGCAAATATATTCCAAGAATATAAAATATTGCAAAAATATTAACTTCGCCTCGTATGGGGCCCAAAACGAAAAAGGAAAAAAAAATTACAAAAAAGAGCTGGCGGTCCACTGCACCGGATCCGCGCCCAAATGACCTGCGGGCATTTGTGGCCACGGTGCACCACGCCGCATAGGATCTTCTTCCAGCCGCAGCCCATGGATCTGCCCGCGCCCGCAACCCGCGATCGCTTCTCCTCTGCTGCAGACCCGAGCTAGATCTGCGCATAGACACCAAGCCTTTCAGCTCTCAGAATATGCCACTACCCAACCTCTAGTCGGTGAACACAACAGTGAAGAAGAACGATCTCAAGTCTTCTTGGTTCTCTTGCTTTTAGTTAGCAAAGAAACAAGAACAAAGGGCTGCACAAAAACTCACAAGAGGGAGAGAGAGCTGTGTGAGTCTTTCGTGAGGCTAGAGAGAAAAGATAGGGAAATTATGGTTTTTTTTTATCTCCCAGAGTCTTGTTTATTGTTAGCCAAAACTAGGTCTCATATATCTGATAAACATATCCCTGAGATATCATATTTCAAACACCCGGATGTTATCCTGTGAATAAGTTTGGTTTAAACCTAAACTTATCTGAACTGTACCTGGAAAAAACCTTACGGTCCAAGCTATTGGGCCGAAATAATATTTATTATTTTTCTTGGACCCTAAATAATAAACACTAATTATTTATTTCATGGGCTTATATAAATAACCCAATAAATAATTAATGAGCCCAAATGAACCAAAATAATTAATCTTTAATTATTTATTTCCTAGGCTTATATAAATAACCCAATGAATAATTAAACATTAATTATTTCCCCTAGTTTAAGCCTAGGTTAATTTCCTTATTATTCATACTGGACTTAGGCTCTGAATAATTAATTAACCAATTAAACCAGATAATTAATTTCTCTTAACTCCTATTATTTATTTATTTATTTATTTATTTTATTCCAATCTAATAATAAATTAGACATCCTGAATATAAAATAAATAAATAAAATTAAATCCACTTGAAATGAGACCAATTCCTCAATCCAAAATTAATTAGGACTTACGAGCTATTCCGAGGACCAAAAAGACACATCGCCTTGGCTGCTAAAATGACCAAAATACCCCTGCTATATAAATAGCTGTATTTTACATTTTAAATATTTCCTTATATCACCATAAGGAAATATTGACCCCAAGGACAATGCTGCATTAGCAAAGTCTCTGACCTACAGGTGAAATGACTAAAATACCCCTCTACACATCGCCGTACATTTAGGGAGGAAGAAATGTATTAACACCCCTCTAAATGACATCTACTATCCTTAGGCTTCTAGTCCAATGATCCAAGACTTTCTGGAGTGTTTCCGCTTTCCAAGGGTGCTACCCTAAAGCAAACATCCGACTCATGTTTCCCAAGACCCTGGACATTTTAGACTATTCGGACAACCACAAGGGGGCGATATAGTGTAGAAACTATCTTGTACATGTCTGTCTTAACTAACTAGTTACATATACCCAATGCACAAGTGTATTGGTTCTACTATAGATCCTCAACTATAGCATATCAAAGCATATGCTTCCAGCTTCGTCAGACCACCAACTCATTCTCAAGTCGTAGAGTATTAGTCCTGCTGTAGCAGTAGTAGTCTAGGTTTCTATCATATAGTGCTTTTAGAAACCACTACTACAGGTCATATCCTACGTATTCGAAATACGCTTATGTCATGAAGTGAGTGGACTACTCACTGGATAAAGGTAAGCCATTCCCTATTTGGAATTCATTACATAATAACCTAAATATGATGAGATTCTAGTCTCATCAATAGGTTAAGAACAAATGTTTATGTGTTAAATAACCCGTGATCCATACCTTACTGTGAAAGACCACTATTCACATAGATCACTTATTTAAACACAATGGGTCTGTTCCAAACGAAAATTGTGCACAAAAAATAAATTCACAAACAATTTCTGAAAATAAATTATTTTATTAAAATATTCGATTTTACATCAGAAATCTAGTCTAAGAGGGCATACAATCCAACAAAACCTTCTTGCTCTGATACCAATTGATGGCATGGAAAACGAAAAAACACAGGGCACGTAGCGGAAGCGAACATAAAAAAAATTGGTAAAAAACAATAGGGGGTTCCAGGACACGACCGGTGCTTGCTCCAGCTGCCCTAGTCAGCGCTGGTTACGCCCTGTCAAAATCCTGAGATTTTAAAATTTTTACCTCTTCTTCTAGTTCTCAAATGTGGCTGGACCGGAACGTACGCAACTGGGGTAGGTGTACTGGTGGAAGCCTCTGGTGCGATTCCTGCAAACCTCCTACTCCTCCTTTGCATGTATGTGAACGCCGAAGTCTCGGTCTTGCAGTATATGGCCTGTCTAACTATTGTTTGGTGAACAACTAATAGGCTAGGAAATTTTCTGGAGAGAGAGAGAGAGAGACACCTGGCCTTTTCTATAGAGAAGAATCTGTCTCTTAGATTGTGTGTTCTGTAACAATGACGTTGACTCCAATCCTCCTGTTTAACATAAATAAAACCCTAGGTGAAACTGGACTGGGCCATTGGACTCTTAGTTTAACCTTTTAGGCTTAATTAATTATTCTAGTTAGAACCAACTTAATGGCACAATAAATAATTAATTTTTCCAGCCCAAATAAAACTACTCCAATTAAATAAGCCTAAATCATTTTAGTCCCAAGTTAATCCCTAATTATTCCAATTGGGCCAAAACCCTGAATAATTAATTAACCCACTAAACTAATTTAATTAATTCTCTCTCTCCATGGACCTTTATTTTATTCTAGCCCAATAATTAAATCTAGCTACTTAAATAAAATAAATTCCATTTAATTTAATTTAATTCCTTAGCCCATATTTATTTAGGACTCGTGGTCTATACTGGGGATCAAAAGACACACCGCCTTGGCTACTAAAATGTCCAAAATACCCTTGCCTTACAAATATCTGTATTTGACATTTTAAATATTTCTTAATATTACTATAAGGAAGTATTGACCCCAAGGACAATACTACGTTAGCAAAGTCTCCGACCTACATGTGTAATGACTAAAATACTCCTCTGTACATAGTCGTACATTCAGAGAGGAAGAAGTGTACTAACACCTCTCTAAATGACATCTACCATCCTTAGGCCTCTAGTCCAATGATCCACAACTTCCTGGATTGTTTTCTCTTTCCAAGGGAGCTACCATCACGCAAACATCCAAGTCATTTTCCTAGGGCTCTGGTTATTTAGATCATTTAGACAACTACAAAGGGTGATACAGTATACAAACTATATTGTACAGGCTTGTCTTAACTAACTAGTCACACATACCCAACATGCAAGTATATTGGCCCTACGATAGAACCTCAACTATAACATATCAAAGTATATGCTTCTAGCTTCGTCAGACCACCAATTCATACTCAAGTCGTAGAGTATTAGTCCACGCTGTAGCGGTAGTAGTCTAGATTTCTACTATATAGAACTTTTAGAAACCACTACTACAGGTCCTATTCTAAATATTCGAAATATGCTTATGTCATGAAGTGAGTGGACTACTCACTGGCTAAAGGTAAGCCATTCCCTAGTTAGAATTCACAACATAATAACTTAGACATGATGAGATTCTCATTCTAACTGTGAAAGACCTCCACTCACATGGACCACATACCTAAACATAATGGGTCTTTTCCAAACGTGATTGTGCACAAATAAAATTGTAAATTCACAAAAAATTTCTGAAAATAAATTCTTTTATTAAAACATTCAATTTTTTACATCAAAAACCTAGTCTAAGAGGGCATACATCCCAACAAGAATAGACCCGGCGCCTGGTCTACTTGCCAGACCTGGTGCCATGTCTGCTATGTTTTCTTCCCGAAAGTTGCTCAAATTTTCCCTGCTTGACTAGATTGGAATTGGCTCCTGATCCCTTGGTTGGGCCTGACGCTAGGCATGTTTTGGAATTATTCACTTTTCATTCGAAATCAACTTAACTCTACACAAATTTATCAAAAATACTTTTTACAAGTAAAATGTTAAATAGGAAGAAATATGCCTAGTTATTATAACAAATATACCTCAAAATAACGTCAAATAATTAGGAAAATAATGGTGATTTTAGCCACTATCATACGTTTATGTTGTTATCTAGTATGTTCTTTTGCCTTTCATTTCTTTATATTCTTCAATAAATTCTCTTTAGAATTTGACTACATCTAGCATAATTAAATACTTTGTCTCCATTATTTGGTGCATTTAACTTCTTTGCATTCTACTTATATGTTCGCCTTTTTATTTACCAATAAGTAGTCCAGGAAGTGGGAAAAGAACTCGGTGTAAAAAAATTAGTTGACACTTTACTTACATCCATCTAAGTATTGGTGATCTTCTGAGAAAGGAAATCAAAATTGGCTCTAGGATGGGTAAAATTCTGCTTTCTTCCTTGAGTCATCTATATTAATCTGTTATTTTTTTTGACATTCTTGGCCAACTATTTATATTCCTCCAAGATACTGATACCTAGATGTATAATGAATAAAAAAAAGTGTTGTATTTATTTAGAAAATCTAGCTTTATTTTAATGATGGATTGGGAATGAAACTTGAGACCAGAAGTGGTAGGCAACTCACAAGATTTTTGATATGGAGAAATATATAATAACATTTATTTATGTAGTACTATAACACAGGATATCATGAAGGAAGGAGAAATTGTTCCTTCAGTGTTAACAGTAAGGCTTATTCAAAAAGCTATCTCCAAGAGTGATAATGACAAATTTCTTATTGATGGCTTTCCAAGACGAAGAGAATCTTGTATGTTTGTTTGTTGATATAATAGCTCTTTTGAGCAAAAAGTAGTCCCTCTCCCTCTCATTTCTACCTTTCTACTATTTTGTTATTCTTCACTGCTAGCACTTTGTGAATACTACAAAATGATCATTGCTTTTTAAATTCTTTCTAGACTAGGACTAAACCAAACTTCGAACTATATCTTGATTGTCCTAAAGAAGAAATGACAAGCGCCTCTTATCTAGAAACTGGGTAAGTTTTGTAGTGAAGTGGTATTAAAACAAATGGTTTATCCATCCAATACTTTTCTCCTCGGATTCTTTTTTCTTCCTTAATTTGAGCTGGGCTACAATCGGCTTATTTTGTTTAAAAACACTGACATAGAGAAGAGACAATGATAATGTGGAGATAATACAAATATGCTTTCAAGTTTTTGGAGATAACTCTCCCTGTTATTCATTATAATGCTTCAAAGGGGAAAGTATGAATGTAACACCCCGCTACCTAGGCCTGCCAGGGCCGGGGATGTCGCCCCATCCAAAGGACAAGGGGTCTTTATAACTGGGTCACACAAATAAAATAGCAGAATAAAAATAATACTTTAACTTAAAATTTATTAAAAACTCAGAATGAATCAAAGAATTCCCAAAAGAAAAACAAATCCATAAATAAAATCATCCACTCTCAACTCCCCAAAGCAATACATAAAAATAAAAAGACAACATTCTCTTCCATGGCAGATAACACTAGCTACTCATCTCCACAGCAGGATTGACCTGAAATCATGGTAAAAAGGTGATAAGATAGAAATCTCAGTAAGTCCGTATGTGCTTTGGGTGTTCAGTGAAAACAGTTCGTGAATGCAAAGTGTGAAATCTTTATAAGAGAAATATTGGCAAGCAATAAACATTAGTCAAAAGCAAGAGTGGTGTTTTCCTCTTTTTGAAACCATACAAGTGCACAACAAAATCAACCACTCAAAAAGGGTGGTCATGGGTTACCACACGTTGGGCCCAATGTCCACATGGTCAGTATGCCACACTTTGTGCATACTGCCGGTCAGAATGCTGACACTTTGTGCAGACTGACAAAAGGTAGGTGATCGGCCTACTGGGCAAGATACTCCTCCTTCTCTATACCCACACAACAACCGGGTGTCCATTCCAGCATAACACAGTCACTTGACTGAAATAAAAACTGCTAGCTCAGACCGGCATGACTAAGTAGTACTGACGTTTCTCTAAGTTGAGCTTATCTTCTGGAGGTGGCCTCCTGCCAGAAGACTCACTGTTGCTCTTCAAAACTAGTAGTACCAATCTACCCCTGTTGAGTACTCAACGTAATGTATCCCACTTGGGAAAAATGAACAAAACATAGTTCCACTTGAAAATGGCAATTAAGGTTTTCCAAAGTTTGGGGCAAAACTGGTTTTAGAAAGAATTTTAGGTTTTGAGTAAAACCGCCCTTTGATTTGCAAATAATTTATTTGTCTAAAATGAGAATGGAAACAATCCTCAATTGCCTTTACAGAAATGAGTGACCATGCACTCTACATTTGGCTTGCCATAAAAAAAATCATTTTTCATCAAACAGGTTTTATGCAGGAGCTTACCTGATCCTTACTTACAATAAAGGTCTCCAATAGCTGACCTAACCCCGCATGGGGTAAATACAAACCATAATCAAACTCAAGCCAAAATCCACTTTCACAAATAAACTAACTCAACTCACTACAATCATGTCCCCAGTGTCCTAAGCTTTAAGGCTCGATAATAAATAAAAGGTTTATAAAATAAATTTAGTTTGATATTAAAATAACTAAAGTTTGGGAAATAGGTACTAATAAATTGAAGGTTTAAATCTTGGTAAAATAATTTAGAGTTTATTCGATGAAAAGTCCTAGGTGGAATTAGGTAAAATAATGATTTATTAATAATTTAGTTGTTAGAAAATAATTGATAACTGAAATTAGTTGAAAATAAATTTAATGAGTCTTGCTTGAAAGATAATAAATAAATTTTTAATGGGTTTTGATTAAAAGATAATAATTAAATTTTTAGTAGTAAATATTTTACTAATTATGATTATTTCCATAAAAGGCTTTATTTGATATTATCATTTTATATATAATATCTATATATTTTATTTTTCTAGCAAAAGCTATTATTTATTTGACTAAAATATCTTTATTATATATAATAATCCAAATTTACTCCTCCTAGGGTTTTTTGGAAATTACTAGTAAAATCACATTATGAAATATTTTATTCATGAAATAAAAATTAGCTTAGAGACAACTAGATCGTGATCATACTTCTATGGCTAACCATAATCAGGGACATATACAATCCTTCAATTCATCAAATCATCTAAATCATGCATATAAGCATAGATCTAAATTTATCAAGACATGATCTAACCCCTACTAGCATAAATATAATCATGGCTTCAATAATCCAACATGAATATAAATCATATTCACCAAAGGTGATATAATCTCTAGCATACTTCATTACAAATACTACCTATGACATGGAGACATGCATTAAACCTCAAATTATCATACAATCAACCAAGTTAATCCATCCATGCATAAATCCCATCTCCTTCATATTCATACATACATTCATGCTTCAACCTCAACTATATATACTTAAACCTTATCCGCAATCCATCTTCTATCAACATCATCCTAGAGACATGAATCTAGAATTTAAAAGATGGGTTAAAATGGCTTACTTGATTGATGAATTCCTTGAAGTAGTTTCGAATGAATCTCAAGCCCTAGATGCCTAAATCCGTCCAAAGGAGATGAAGGAAGCATGGCCATGGAGAAGAAACCATTCGGCCAAGCGAGTGGTTCGGCCAAGAGAGAGAGAGAGAGAGAGAGAGAGAGAGAGAGAGAAGAAGAAGAAGAAGAAGAAGAAGAAGAAGAAGAAGAAGAAGAAGAAGAAGAAAGCCCATTAGCATGCTTAAACACATATATGTTCATTAGAGATTGAAGATTAGCGAAGATGAAATTGATTGAATAATCCTACATTGAAGGTGTTCTTAAGCTTTCACAAAATTTCTGGTTTTTTATCCAAAAGTGCAAGTTGGATTTTGGAGTTTGATGTTAAAAATGGTACGGATGGACTCACAGCAATGAATAGATGAAATCTGGAATTTTTAGAGGTAGTTTGAAGTGATTTGGAGAGGTATTAGGTGAAAGGAAGGAGTATGTGTTCTTGGTGTACTATGTGTTCTTGAAGGTTGAAGAGAGTAGAGAGCTTTTGGATGGAGGCTGCCGAAATTCTATGAGGATTAGGGTTGCCGATTTTCTGTAGGGTTTAGGTAGATTGTTTTTTTGGTTTGGAAGGGAAAAGGAAAGGCTAGTTGTTGGAATCCTTGAAGAATATTTTTAGGAAGCAAATTTGGAAACTAAATATTCAAGAATATCTTTGATTATGGAAGAGCTCTTGGAAATCTACCATGGCCAACTGCTTGTGCAGAATTTTTGCTGGATGAAAGTTGGTTGAAGGAGGCTAATGGTGGCCGAAATTAAGGAGTCTAATGGTGAAGGGAAGTTCTGGTTGTTTGAGGTATATTTTATGGAAAGTTGTTAAATCATGGTGGCTGGAATTTTGGTATCCAAATGAAGGCATGATTGCAGAATTTTTTTGGAAATCTTTTTGGCAGCCATGACTGGATTTTCGTGCAGAACTTAGGGAGGACAATGGAGTTTAGTTAATGGAGGTTTAAGGGTGGTTTGAGCAGAAAAAGGATGGAGTTTCGGCTAGGATAGAACTAGGAACAAAGCTGGAAAACTACTGTACATCATTTTTCGCAAGGCTGAAATTTTTCTGATCCAGCCAATTTGCAGAGGTTTTGAAGGGGAATTTCTGGGGCTTTCAAGGCTGGTTTCCAGCCTAATTCATGGAGGAAAAACATGGCAAAGGTGCTGAACAAAAACTGGAAGAAAATAGCTTGGTTTTGGCCCTCCAAAGCTGCGATTTGCACATGAATTTTTCTGATTTTGCACCACTTTTGTGCAGTCCGAAATTAGCTAGAAAAATCAAGATTCTAAGCTGATCAAAAGGGCCTTTTTCCGGCAGCATTTGGGAGGGAATGATGGTTAAGAATTTCGTCACCTTGAAGGCACACAAAGCTGGAAAAATTTCAGTTCTAAGCATGAAGGGAAATGAACCTAACTAGAGTGAATTTTTAGAAAGTTCACTAAGGAATTTAATTCACTTGAAATCTTTCCCCCTCTTCCATTGTTTCGGTCCATATGATGTCCTTTACTAAGACATTTCGAACCTTCAAAGCCACAGCACATTGTTAGAGTTTTTCTAGAATAAAATTGGCTTGAACAAAATGAACAAACTAATGAATTGAGAAATATGAAAAATTAAGGATCAAGAGGAAATGAATTCCCCTTAGGAATTTTGTGTACAGCAAAAGAGTAGGATTTCAAGACTTCTATCATGTCTCTCATAGGATAACATCTGTACCCTACTCCAACCACCACTAAGGCCGAAAATGATACTTCCCAAGCAAAAATAAAATTTAACCAAGCTAAAGCTCATCTGCATTCTACTTCTGTTCACTGACTTGCTCATCTGCATTCTACTTAATCTTCTCATTTTTGTTTCAATTCCTTCTGATATAATTCGAAATCTTTTCCCCAAGTTTCTTTTAGCACTTGTGCATGGACATAACTTACTCTTCTACAATTTGTTGTTTTAGGTATTCTATGTTCTTATTTACAAAGCAACATGAAGAATTAGCTGGTATTTATGCTTATCAGCTTACACAACATCATTGCATTAACCTTTTTATGCATATTACGGAATTATGGCTGAATAGCATGTCTGATTGAAACAAAGCAATTGAGTATGCTAGATATAATATTTTGCATTTTACAATTGAGTATTTGCCTTTTTCATCTAGAGATGATATAAACTTGGACCATGCCACATTTTGTTTCTTTTATTGCCATTTTTTCTTTTAGCTTGAGAATAGTGAAAATTTTAATAATTTTTCATTGTTTTTTTTTTGTTGTTTATTTGCATTTATCATAACTAATACTAATTGTGCTGTTATAGAAACTGATAAAAGCTTAACATGGCACCTATGAGAGGAAAAGATTATTGATTTCAGGGAAAGCTTTTCTTGAACCTCTAACTACAGTGGGGGAATTTACCTTTATGGAGAGTTTGCAAGATTCTTGAAGTTGATGTAACATGTGCTAAAATGGCAATGTGCACTAATTTTTTGCAGGATGGTATACCAATTTTCACCACTTAATTCTTGTGTTTTCTAATGAGATTACTAGAAAAAAAAATTCTTGTTTAATTAGAATATGAACATTATAGAAAATTTTGATTTTGACCTTTATCATGTTAACTATGAACCTATTTAATTTTTTTTAGAATTTTGTTATGTATTTCACTTTCACAACCTTGCCATGAAGTATAGTTGGCTGGAGATGGAGTTAAATATTTATTGAACAGTAGTTATTTCTAGCACCTCTCCATCTCAGATAATATATATGGATTTTTTTGGAGGGGGCGTGGGTGGGGAGTGGTGGGTTTGTTTGAAAATTATTATCATGGCACTTTAGTTAATATGAATATATTATATTTATATATTATAAATATAATATTACCATAGCAGTGAATATATATATATATATATATCCCATCTGCTCCCTAATAAATTGTTATAGGATGTACTGAATCCTATCCATAATAATAATTGGTTATAGATTGCAACCTGTGTGTTTTGTATTTGTTAACAGTTATTGAAAGTGAATTAAAAAGTCTAGCAAAGCTGCCTAGCTGTAGTCACTACTCCAGCAGAAGCCTGCAGATTTTTTGAATCCAGTTTCTTGATTTTTTTTTTTTAATCCCCCCTAGCAATTGGATGTAGGAAATAGTTTATCTTTGCTTATCAAATTGTCTTTAGCATAATTCAGATTTTCAGGACATGCCTTCTTATTCATGGTATCTTACAATTCACGTGTCCTTTCTATTTAATTGAATTATGCATCATCTGTATTCATTTGTTGTTACTTCCATCTTTTATATATATAATAATGTTAGCTGCCATGCAAAGCTCAAAGCGGACAGCCTAGAAAATGGAATTTCCTCTGTGAGGGAGGGAAAGAGATTGTTTAAATTAGTCTATTCTGGGAGAGAATTGCAGTTTCTTTAAATAGGACTGTGGTGTTTTCGTAGGTTAGTGATGGTGAGACTTTTTGCTATTGGGAATAGGTATCCAGAGCAGGATTTTCTGAAATTTTAACCATGTTCTCAGGGAAAAAATAGGTATAAGTCTTAGAATTTTTTTCGCATTTTCTCAGGATATCACTATTTAGCTTTCCCTTTTATATGTTGGTTTATCTATTTCTAGTTGTTATATGTTAGTTTTCTATTATCATTTTTTTTAATTCTGATCCGTTCAACTGATGATTGTATTTTGTGGCCCTGTAGATGATTACAAAGAATTTTGAAGGTTATCCTCACTATCGTCTCAAGTTCTTTTCATTGGTTGTCCTATAGCTACACACTATTTTCGTGCTTTGATCCAGTTATAAAGTGAAGTTTGTACTGTAGCATTTCAATTGGTTTTTCTATATTGCCTTTTCTTTCTAAATTTTTATTTTTTTGTATATTTGAACATTCTCTAATATCATTTGCAACTTAACCTTGTGATGGATTCCATCCTTTATGCTTTTTGGCACACTAAACGAAATATTACTGCAACTGGACATAAGCTTTTATTAGAGATGATCAAGAATTTTCAAGTTTGCATTTATTTTTTCACTGAAATGACTTAATTAATCTTATTGGATGTAAGTTTCTCATGTTGCTATTTGCTTTTTAAGTTTTTTTTTTAGTTTTTCGTTCTCTTTTCATTTTCATTTTTTTTTGTTCCACTTTATAATATGCCTATTGTTAAAGATCCTACCAATTTTTAATGGTCAGTTGTCATAGCAATTTGTTGTGTAATCTCAGGTGGAGATTGGTTTATTGACTCAGCCATTTATGTGATGCTGCAAGTTACAGTGACAGCAACTGAGCTATAGAAGGAAGAGCTGACTTTAGATTTTAATTGCATGGTTTTTTAATGAGTACCAATTTGCTTCAATATTTTTTTTGAGTACTCTATTTTCATTTTTACTCAATTTATGAGTGGGATTTTTTAGTCAAGAGCTGACCTTCCAATGTTCAAAATTCATATAATAGACTTCCTTGTGGAATCAAAAAAAAAATTCAACTTAGGTATATGTGCGTCCATTAATTTGTTGTTGCTGCAAGCTTTTCTTTTTCCTTATTTTCTTTCCTTGTTTAGCTTTGTGTACTTTGTGTAGTAAAGTTTACTTGATGAATTCCTTTTGGATCTGATTGTATGTGTAGAGTATATCTTTGTTTAGCGATAATGGTTTACCATCACAAGCCTATGTATGATGCAGAAATATTTTTGATCTTGATAAATCTATATATATATATATATATATATAATTGTATGAGTAAAGTATATAGGGTGTCCCTAAACACTCTGTGTTTAGTGAATATGGTTTACCGTCAAAAGCCCACATATGATGCAGAAATATATCTGATCTTGATAAATATGTAAATTTTTGTATAAATATATATAACTGTATGTGCAAAGTATATAGAGTGTCCCTAAACACACTGTGTTTAGCGACGATAGTTTACCGTTAGAAACCCATGTACGATGCACAAATATTTATGATCTTCATAAGTACGTACGTACGTAGGTACGTACGTATGCATGTATGTATGTATGTATAGCTTTATCAAGATCAGAAATATTTGTGCATTGTACGGGAGTTTCTGATGGTAATCCATCGTCATTAAACACGGAGTGGTTACAGACACCCTATATACTTTGCATATACAATTATATATTTATATATATATATATGTATATATATATTCTAACTAATTTCAACAACTTTGCTGAAGATCAAAAGAGACTAGTTTACTGAAGAGAAGTTCAATGAATTTAGACAATGTTTGTGCTCATCTATTGAAATTGTTCAAGCTAATGTGACTAAAATAACATTTTCATTTGGAAACATGAGTAATTGCCTTCTCTCTTTTGTTTTCTATTGGTCTTATCAAAGTAGCAGTTCTGATATTTTTTTGCACCGAGGTTGAGATATAATGGAGAATTATTGGAAATACATAGCTTAGCTTAGGCTTGGGCAAGTAAATATACAAAAATTCAAGCTACATTTTTAGATTAATTTGTTATAGTTTCTTAAGTTTTGGTGGTGTTTTAGAACATTTTTGTTCTATATGTTTAGGGAATTGGTTATTATTGCGGACATATCTATGACATTTGTATAAGCTTAAGAAGATCAAACATAGTGATACTTTGTTAGATTTTTGTTGTCTTTCATCGAGGCTTGATACTAGTATCCTTCGCCATTTTAGTTCTTTCTATTTGTGAATGGCAGCTGGGCTATTACTTATAATGGTCCTTGGTTCTGCATCCTTTAAACGAGTGTAAAAAACTATGAACCTCTGACTCATGACCACGGCATATCTAGCACTCTTATTGTGTTCTTTTATCGCACGAAATCATTATAGAATGTTTGTACCCTGTACTTTGTTTTGTCTAAATAAATTTTTATAGCATAAAAAACACTTATTGATTTTAATGTTTAATTTCATTTTAGTGGCTATGTTAATTTCAATGAGTATAATGCTTTTATGAAGTTTTTGTCAAAGCTCAGCTATTACATGTTTCTGAATTAGATTATGTTAATGAGCTCAAGTAAAAGTTCATTACAGTAAGAATGAGCTCAACTATTAGATTGATTGCTGCAATTTATGCCCATCATTTTGTTGTTTCCTTTTCATGGAACTTAGGAATGGAAACTACAATAGGTTGCCTGGATTATTGTATTTCCTCCCATTTTCTAAATTGCATCATATATGTCAGGAGATATGCATTCGGCTCCCTCAGCTACGGAGTCAATTCAACAATTCCCCTACTTAACCAATGTTTTGAATCCCAGATCAATAAAGAACTTCTTAGAATGACCTCAAGGGGTTTTCTATTTTATCAAGAAATTTCATGTCGGAAGCGCACCTACCAGTCTTCTTATTCTTCTTGAAAGCAGACCACTTATAGCTAAAGAAGTTGAAACCCAACCCGATGGCCAGCTTCAGTTAAGAGGTAGAACCACCAGTTCATGTCATTCAACATGGAGAAGCCCCTCACGAGGATTGAATCATAAGTTTTTGAATTGGGACAAGGGGTAGTGGTCTTATTTCAAATTGGCACCCATCTCAGAAGCAAAGAAAAGCATTTCATGGGGTAGAAAAGCGAGTTCATTTTCACATTATAGGCGAGTCTACAGCTTCTGATTGAGCGAGGTCCCACTTATCCATATGGTATGGAAAAGAATGACTAGGTGACCCTTTATCCACTTTTAACATATCCCTCTTCCCAAATTCTTAATCTTTGAGAGTTAAATCGGGCAGCTTTACTCCTTCGACCCAACGAGCATATGTTAAAAAGTTTCCTTAGGATAGCCTTTCTACTCCTAGTATGACTTTGTGAATATTTGACCAGCCTATTAATTGGGGAACTACTGTAATAAAAAAGATTGATAATCCTTGAGTCCAGCCTGAAAAAGGTTTTTTTGGATTATCTTCTAATCCACCTATTTACATCTATCAGTGCAGTGTGTAACCCACCCTTTCATTCTCTTTCTATTCTTTTTCCAAGTGCTTACTATTAGCCAGGACTTTCTTAAAGAAAACAATTGTCGTGGTATTGACATCCTCTTCATCAGAATGATATATTCAAGATTGTTCTTCCAGGTGAATGCTGTATTCTTGGATGTGCTTAAAGAAAATGTGTCGTGGCCTTTGACATCCTTTTTGTTAAATTAATATCTGAAAGCAGTTGGAACACCTTCTTATAGTTAATGGCTTTGATTTGGTGAGCAATAGACACCTATCATGGCATTTTACTGGGAAATATGGTTGAAGGAATGCCTGCAGGCGACACTTTTTTATGTTTCTTTGGTTATTCTTGAATCTAATTATAATCTTGGAATATGCAAAGATATTGCCATCATTTCTAAGAGTTGTAGAGTATAAATAATTGTAAAGATTCTTTTACTTCTTATAATTACAGTTTTATTTGTACTTTTTTATTACAAACTAATGGATTTGCTATTCTCTTTCCTACAATTAAACTGCCATAATAGTGCATTGCTTTCTAGATACTTTAGCAAGGTATTTTGCGGCTGGGGCAATATACAAATTTTATTAAAAATAATTTCCTTTCTTCTTCTTGATGTTTTCTTAGGTAGCCTTACTGTTTCTCAAGCTAAAATATGCTTTTTGATGTAGTTTTTTTTCCATCCCAGGTTGTTATATGCCTTATGCTACGAAGACTGTACCGCTTATGAATTATATTTTGGAGAATTATTTAATTTCAAGAATTTTGAGGATGAGGAAAGACCCCTTATCTTTTGGACGGAGCGACATCCCCAGTCCTATTGGGCCTAGGTAGCAGGGTGTTATAGTCACAGTCAGACAAACTTAATAGTTAGTCTGACAAGTGTTTTTTGTGGGATATCCGAAAGAATCTTTCGGATTACTTTTACCTCCCTTTAGAAAACAAAGTGTTTGTTTCAAAGCATGCCATCTTCTTAGAGAATGAGCACATACTCAAAGGGGATAGTTGGAGTAAAATTGAACTTAGTGAAGTTCAAGAAAATCAAACAAACAAGGATCAACTGTCTAATCCCACATCTATTGAGAGAATAGATGAAACATCTACTATACAAGAACCTCGTAGGTCTAGTAGGATATGTGTGGCACCTGAGAGATATCAATTTCTCATTAGTGACCACAATGACTATTGCTCATAAATGAAGACGAGCCTACTACCTACAAGGATGTTCTGAATAGTTCAGAATCCGGCAAATGGCTTGAGGCCATAAGGTCAGAGATGGATTCCATGGACGATAACCAAGTATGGACTTTGGTTGATCCACCCAAAGGAATTAAACCTATTGGGTGAAAATGGATTTTCAAGAAGAAAACGGACATAGATGGTAACTTAGTTACCTATAAAGCACAACTAGTGGCGAAGGGTTATCGTCAACAATATAGTATTGACTATGACGAAACCTTCACGCCAATAGCCATATTAAAATCCATCAGGATACTCCTAGCCATTGTTGCTTATCATAATTATGAGATTTGGCAAATGGATGTGAAAACAGCTTTCCTAAATGGAAATCTGACTGAGAAAGTGTATATGAAACAACCTAATACTTTCATATCCAACACAAAGGTGTGTAAGCTGCAAAGGTCTATTTATGGACTTAAGCAAGCTTCTAGGAGTTGGAACATCCATTTTGATGAAATAATCAAAGATTTTAGTTTCATTCAATACATGGATGAACCTTGTGTCTACAAGAAGGTCAATGGGAGGACAATCATTTTCTTATTGCTTTATGTCGATAACATATTGCTAATAGGAAACAATATACCTGTCTTGCAAATAGTTAAAGTTTGGCTGTCCAAACATTTGTCCATGAAAGACCTTTGAGAAGTAACCTATATTCTTGGAATAAGGATCTATAGAGATAGATCCAGAAGGTTGCTAGGTCTTTTGCAATTTACATACATAGATAAAGTGCTAAAGATGTTTAGCATGGATCAATCCAAAAAGGGATTCTTACCCATATCACATGGTGTAAGCCCTTCAAAGTCGATGTCTCTCAAGACATAAGTTGAAAGGGATCACATGAGTAAGATTCCATATGCTTCGACAGTTGGATCTATCATGTACGCTTTGATATGTACAAGGCTCGATGTATCTTATGCTCTTAGTTTGACGAGTAGATACCAATCTGACCCTGGTGAGAGTCATTGGGTAGCTGTAAAGAACATTCTTAAGTACTTATGAAGGACTAAGGATGTGTTCTTAATATATGGAGACGGTGATTTGGGTAAACTAATGCCAGTTTTCAATCTAACAAAGACGATTTCAAATCACAATCCTGCTACATGTTTACGTTGTGCGGAGGGGCAATAAGTTGGAAGAGTTTCAATCAAGAGACTGTTGTCGACTTTACAACAGAAGTTGAGTACATGGCTACTTCTGAAGCAGTTAAGGAAATAAAGATAGAGAGAGTTCCCACGGATGAGAACATAGCTGACCTGCTTACAAAAGCACTATCCCAAAAGAAACATGATAGGCATGTTAAGTCATTCGGTATTAGATACATAAATGATTAGCTCTAGTTTAAGTAGGAGCTTGTTAGAGTTATGCCCTAAAGGCAATCACTTGTACGTTATATATGACACATTTTATTTTAATAAAAGACATTATTTATCTTACAGTTTTTTTTTTGTTTACCTTTATGTAATATAACTGTTAGATAAAGTCCCTAGTACAACATTGTGTTAAAGAAATTATGATAGAGATCATGATATGAAATTCCTACTACACTGTATAATGTTAGTACTTAAATAGTCCCTAGTTGTAGTATTAATGAGACAAGACATCATTAATGTGTTAAGCTAGCATGTGTTAGACTTCCTAATTTGATCAGGCGGTGGTTCTCATATTCATGAGTATTGAATTACTCAAAGTTAACACATGGATGTTTGTTAATGAAACAAGTACTTGCATGATCTAGCTATGAGATAATCACATGGATAACTAATTAGTGCCAGTGATATAATCTCAATATAGCAAACATGCAAGTATCCTTAGACTTGAGATCTCCAAGATACTTTGTTTGTTGAGCTTTGTGCTTTGATTCCAATCTTTAGAGCCAGATCGAGGGCTACCTATGGGATGGATATTGGTTACATTGTGAGGTAAATGAAAGTAGTTGAGAGTGTTAATAAATGATTCACCACTCCTAATAGTAGGGGCAAATATCTCACGGCCATTTGTAGTAATTACTACTCGAGAAATCCTTGGCCAAGGCGATTATATATTTGAAACAGTTCCAATTGATACACATCTAGAGTAGTAGGTTCCTGGTACAAGTACTATTATATTTGGGCTAGAATTAATATATATTCTGGAGGGAGTTGGCACTAATTCCGTACTCCAAACCAAATGAGATATTGTATGGTGAAAGGAGTTAATTGCATTGAAGTTTGTTATTGAAGGGTCCATGTCAAGCCACTTGACTTCATGGACTCTTGGGTGGTTATGATATATTGCTAGATACTGCTCATGACCTGGGAATATGGATTTATTAATTGATGAATGAATCAACTAATCCTTATTAGTTTCAATATGATTAATTCTAATTAATTATGAATTATTAATCTTAAAGACGTTTGGATTAATTTATGTTCGCTACTAATTGACTGTGAAACCTAATAGGTGACATGGAATAGAGGATTATGTACTCAAGATATTATTTGATAACACAAAGGGGTTAATTGCAAGAAAGAGAAGTTGTTGTGGCCAAATTATAAGTAGTTATAATTTATGGGTTAAATTGCAATTGTGAGAACTTGATATTTCCAATTACAATCAGAGAATTCTAACTATTTTAGAATTCTCAGATGGAGTATTTTTAGCATGATTATTTTATATATATAGGATATATGCACGAAATTCTAGGCAAGAAAAGACACACGAAAACACTCCAAAGCCCTAGGGCAACTCACAACATTCTCTCTTCTTCTTCTTCTTCTTCTTCTTCTTCTTCTTCTTCTCTCTCTCTCTCTCTCTCTCTCTCTCTCTCTCTCGTTTTCTGAAAACTAGAAGAACCCTAGCCTCTATTGTTGTTTCTGCTAGCACAAAAATATCTCGGTGCTTGAGAGTGTTCCTCCGTGTGGATTTCTATTGGAGATAATCACACACTGTGATTATTGTGATTGGATATTCAACTCTCGTGGTGTTTGATCAAGAGGATTGCTGGATTGCACCTCGACTTGAAGAAGGAAAAGTTTTATTTTTTAGATGCTCAAAGAAAGGTAAAACTATTACCTTTGTTTTCTTTATGTCTTGTTTTCCACACATATGTGTATCCTAGGTTGGTGTCTCGTTCTTATTTTTCTACTGCGCCACATATGATATGCGTGAGATACCCAACAATGCCCTAGACCTTTCTACTATGTTTAGGCACCTGGGGTGGGAACCCATTAATAGAATGGAAGCTTATTGTTGTCTTATGGGTGTGAGAGATTTTTATGCCAACATGCAGGACAAAAGGAAAAATACTCTCCAAGTCATCTCCACTATGGTCAAAAGGATTCCCATTGAGTTTGACGGGGCTAGACTAGCCAGAATTTTGGGAGTCCTAGATAAGGGGTAGTGGATAATTGTGGGCCATAATAACCAAAAGATTATCTCTGAGCCTACATAGGATGTGGGGGCTATAAGGGCTAGTTTTCGCATGTGGAGAAAAAGGGAAATAGGTCAAAACTGTTATTACTCAAATAATAACCTTGAAGCTCAGTGGTGTGCTTTAGTCTATATCTTTGCTTTCAACGTCTATCCCATGGCTAGTTGCTTCAATGAGTCTAGGGTCCTTGACCTTTATATTCTGGATAAGATGAGGAACCGTGAACCTTTTCCCCTTGCTCCAATTATCATTCACTCTATGCGAGAGGTTGTTTCCTCTAACATTGCAGCTAAAGCCCTCAAATTTTCGTTAGCTATTATGCGTATTCTGAGAGACTTTGGAGTGCAACTGAATAGAGAGTTGAGTGAGCCTACTACTGATCGTGACCTAGTCACGGAGCATACTTTAGTTCAGTATGGGTATCACTATGATGAAAGTGCTAAGAGGTGAAAGAGGCCATATGAGGTGCAATACCCTGGAAGGGAGGAGCTGCCAATTCCCCCACATTCACGCATGCCGCAGGATATCATATGTTGTTTCCCCGGTCTACCTGTTCAACTGAGTGCTTGCGGACATCTTGTGAAAGAAAAAACCAATGCATCGGTTCAAACTAAAGTAGGAGAATAAGCTAAGCTTTCTTTAATGTTAAGTTTACTAGGAACCTTTATAAAGTCTTAATTCTTTAATCTAGATTTATAAGCTTTATTCCTAACCTAGATAACCGTCCATACATATCATATAAGGTCTCATTTTTTTAAAAGGCTCAAACCACTCCTCTAGTGGAGATAGCTAGTCAAAAGGAAATCTAGTTATTCCAGTTGCAGAACATATACTCTTTATCGTGCGAAAAGACTAATCCACCTTTACTAAAGAACAAAGAGTACACTTGTACTCTAGCTAATAAGGGAAAGGTTTTTTTAAATCTAAGTTTGACTCTGATTAGATCCTTAGCTCAAGTGCTAAGTAAGTAAGATACCTTATGTAAAATCCGAGGAAAATAACATGAAATAGAAACAAGCAAGGTTTTAGGCACGATCACTATATCTTTTTTTTTTTTTCTTTATCTATCATCTATGGAAAGAGGTAATGGTACGTTAGGCATCTTTTGAGCCTATTGGCACTTGAAAGGAATCGAACCCGAGCCGTGTAGGTAAGGAAGGCTCTGATACCATTTAAAGAAGCCAATTCTCTCACAAAAGCTAGCTGTCAGAGTAGAGGCTCAGAATCCCCTTAACTACTAGAAGAGGAGCCACCTACTAGACTAGCCCCTTGTGCCACTAGCTATCATTCACGTACTGATTTTAAGGCATGCATGGAGGCTCAAATAGAGAGCTAAATGACTCTCCTTCTCTAGCTTCATGATTCTATTGCTGACATTCATCTCCACCAGGATGTTGAAGATTAAAGGTTGGCCACTTTGATCAAACAAGTTACTCGTGCATCTTCCAGTCGCTTAACTGACAATGATGAGAATGATGATGAGGATGACACTTGACTTACTATCTTGTATTTTATATTATTTTATACTATTTTTTTCTTTTTAATTTTAATGACCTTTACTAGCTTTTAGGTGTCAGTTCTTTTATTTTCTATTCCTTTTCTATTTCTAGATTTATGTTTTCTTTATTTTGTTTCTATTTTTTGTTAAGTCCTCTTGTAACTCTTCTTTGTGGTGGATTCAAACATGGTGGCACTACAAGATAACAGAAGTTTCTTCTTTATTCAATTTGGTCTTCTTGGCTGTACATTTATTGTTATATCCTTAGCTATTGAGGACAATGTCCAGTTTAAGTATGGGGGAAGGGGGAGGGGGGGAGAATGAGGTTGAAGAAGTACTTTTGTAACACCCAGCTACCTAGGCCAGCCAGGGCTGGGAATGTCGCCCCGTCCAATGGATAAGGGGTCTTTATAACTAGGTCACACAAATACAAAAGCGGAATAAAAATGATAATTGAACTTAAAATTTATTACATCCCAAGAATAAATCCAAGAAATACCAACAACAAATTCTTAATAAAATTTATCCACTCTCATCTCCCTAAAACATTACGCAAAATAAATTATCAGAAAATCTTCCAAAGCAGGCAATATCTAGCTACACATCCCCACAGCAGGATCGACCTGAAATCATGGTAAAAACGGTGGTAAGACAGAAATGTCAGTAAGTCCGTGTGTGCTTAAGTGTCGGGAGAAAACAGTTCGTGAATGCAATGTATAAAATTCTTTATAAGAGATCACTGGCAAGCAATAAACATTAGTCAAAAGTAAGAGTGGTGTTTTGGCTTTTCCAACCATAAATAATCAATAAAATCAACCACTCAAAAGAAATGATCATGGGTTACCACACGTTGGGCCCCCTAACCGCATGGTCAGCATGCCACACTTTGTGCATACCGCCGGTCAGAATGCCACACTTTGTGCAGACTGACAAAAGTAGGTGATCGGCTTACTGGGCAAGATACTTCTTATTCTCTATACCCAAACAACAACCGGGTGTCCATTCCGGCAAAACGCAATCACTTGACTGAAAAAGAACATTGCTAGCTCGGACCGGCATGACCTACTGGACTAATGTCTTATCCAGGAAGGACTCACCCCTCAGAGGTGGCCACCTACTGAGAGTCTTACCCTAACCCCTCAAAGACTAGCCCTAGTAGTCCACCCTTATTGAGTACTCAACGACATTCCCACTTGAGATAAAATGACCAAAACACTATTCCACATGAAAATGGCAATTAAGAGTTCCCAAAGCCTTTGTCAAAATCAGTTTTGGAAAAAGTTTTGAGATTGAGTAAATCTGCTTATTGATTTTCAAATAAATTATTTGTGTGAAATAGGTAAGAAGTTAATCCTCAATTGCCCTTGCAAAATTGAATGTCCATGCACTCTACATTTAGCTTACCATAATAAACATGTTTCATCAATCAGGTTTTATGCAGGAGCTTACCTGATTCTTGCTCACAATATAAGGTCTCAAACAGCTGACCTAACCCCGCATGGGCAAATACAAACCACAATCAAACTCAAGACAAAATCCACTTTCTCAATTTAAAACAACTCAACTCACTACCACCATGATCCTAGTGTCCCAAGCTTTAAGGCTAAACAATAATTAAATAGGTTTCATAAGCTAAGTCTAATTTGATATTTAAAATAATTAATGTTTTCAGAAACAAGTACTAATACGTTGATGGTGTGAATTTTGCTAAGAAAAATTTATAGTTTACTTGATAAAGAGTCCTATGTGGTATAAGGTAAAATAATGATTTATTAATAATTTAGTTAGAAAATAATTGATAACTAAAATTAGTTGAAAATAAATTTAATGAGTCTTGCTTGAAAAATAATAAATAAATTTTTATTGGGTTTTGATTAAAGATAATAATTAAATTTTTAGTAATAAATATTTTACTAATTATGATTATTTCCATAAAAGGTTTTAGTTTATTTCATTATTTTATATAATATCTCTCTCTATATATGTGTGTGTGTGTATATATATATATATATTATTTTTCTAGAAAAAGATATCATTTATTTGACTAAAATATCTTTATCATATATAATAATCCAAATCTACCCCTCCTATAGTTTTTTGAAATTACTAGCAAAATCATATTATGAAATATTTTATTCATGAAATAAAAATTAGCTTAGGGACAACTAGATCATGATCATACTTCTATGGCTAACCACAATCATGAACATATACAATCCTTCAATTCATCAAATCATCCAAATCATGCATATAAGCATAGATCTAAATTTACCAAGACATGATCTAACCCCTACTAGCATAAATATGATCATGGCTTCAATAATCCAACATGAATATAAATCCTATTCACCAAAGGTGACATAATCTCTAGCATACTTCATCACAAATACTACCTATGACATGGAGACATGCATTAAACCTCAAATTATCATACAATCAACCAAGTTAATCCATCCATGCATAAATCCCATCTCCTTCATATTCATACATACATTCATGCTTCAATCTCAACAATATATACTCAAACCCTATCCACAATCCACCTTCTATCAACATCATCCTAGAGACATGAATCTAGAATTTAAAAGAAGGGTTAAAAAGGCTTACTTGATTGCTGAATATCTTGAAGGAGTTTCGAATGGTTGTCAACCCCTAGATGCCTAAATCCGTCCAAGGAAGGTGGAGAAAGCATGGCCATTGGAGAAGAAGCCATCCGGCCAAGAGGAGAGAGATTCAGCCATGAGAGAGAGAGAGAGAGAGAGAGAGAGAAAGAGAGACCATTAGCGTGTTTATTCGCATATATATTCATTAGAGATCAAGATTGGAGAAGATGAAGTTGTTAGAACAAACCTACCTTGAAGGTGTTCTTAAGCCTTCACAAAATTTCTGATTTTTTATCCAAAATAGCAAGTTGGATTTTGGAGTTTGATGTTAAGAATGGTATTGATGGACTCACGGTAGTGAGTAGGTTCAATCTGGAAATTTTAGAAGAAGTTTGAAGTGATTTGGGAGAGTATTGGGTGAAAGGAAGGAGTAGGTGTTCTTGGTGTGTTGTGTGTTCTTGATGTCGAAGAGAGTAGAGAGCTTTTGGGATTGGAGCTGCCAAAATTCTGTAAAGATTAGGGTTGGCCGACTGCTTGAAGGGTTTTGGTAGCTGATTTTCTGGTTTGGAAGGGAAAAGGAAAGGCTAGTTGTTGAAATCCTTGAAGAATATTTTTGGGAAGCAAATTTGGAAACTAAATATTCAGGAATACCTTTGATCATGGGAGAGCTTTTGGAAGTCTGCCATGGCCGAATTGCTGGCAGTGTTTTGGCTAGATGAATGCTGGTTGAGGGAGGCTAAAGGTGGCTAAAAATACTGAGTGTAATGGTGAAGGGAAGGTCTGGTTGTTTGAGGTATATTTTATGGAAAGTTGTTAAATCATGGTGGCTGGAATTTTGGTATCCAAATCAGATCATGTTTGCAGAATTTTTTTGGAAATCTTTTAGGCAGCCATGACTGGATTTTCATGCAGAAGCTTGAGGAGGATAATGGAGTTTAGTTACTGAAGGTTTAAGGGTGATTTGTGCAGAAGAAGGATGGAGTTTCGGCTAGGGATGAATTAGGAACCAAGGCTGGAAAATTTCTGCATAGGTTTTCGCTGCTTGTTGGAATTTTCTGGGCAGTTTTTCGGCTGCCCTTTTCCAGTCGATTTGCAAGGAGTTTGAAGGGGAATTTCAGGGCTTTTCAAGGCTGGTTTCCAGCCTTCTTCATGGAGGAAAAATGTGGCTAAGATGCTGAACAAAAACTGGAAGAAAACAGCTTGGTTTCGGACCTCCTAAGCTGTGAATTTGCCCAGGAATTTTCCTGGTTTTGCACAGCTTTTGTGCAGTCCGAAAATGGCCAGAAAAATCCAAGTTCTAAGCTGATCAAAAAGGCCATTTTCTGGCAGCATTTGTGAGGGAATAATGGCTAAGAATTTAGACACCTTGAAGGCACACAAAGCTGGGAAAAATTTCAGTTCCATGCATGAAGGAAAATGAACTTAGCTAGAGTAAAGCTTTTAGAAAGTTCACTAAGGAATTTAATTCACTTGAAATCCTTTCCCCCTCTTCCATGGTTTCGGTCCATAAGATGTCTCTTACTAAGACATTTTGAACCTACAAAGCCACAGCACATTGCTGGAATTTTTCTAGAATAAAATTGGCTTGAACAATTTGAACAAGCTAATGAATTGAGAAATAGGAAAAATTAAGGATCAAGAGGAAATGGATTCCCCTTAGGAATTTTGTGTAGGTAAAAGAGTAGGATGAGGATACTCCTATCATGTCTCTCTTAGGACAACATTTCTACCCTACTCCAAGCTCATAAGGCCGAAAATATTACTTCCCAAGCAAAAATAAAATTTAACCAAGCTAAAGCTCCTATGATGGAATTTGAACCCAAGACCTCAAGACTTAATTCTAAGGCTCTAACCACTAAACCACAACAACTCTTGTTCTTATTTTCCCTCTAAAAATATTTTCCTATTCAATCCTCAAGCTATCTCCCTTTTTCCACCTCAAGCAAAAATTACCATTTTGCCCTTCTCATTCAATAGTCATAATCAAGCCCTCTAGACCATAAAACATAAATTCAATGCACACAAAATCATATAAAAAAATATTTAAACATGCAATGACATATGATATGCATCCCAACCCCCTTACTCTATGGTTGGTTTTGACTGGGGTTTCACATCCTCCCCTACTTAGAAGAATTTCGTCCCGAAATTCAAGCATACCTCTATTTCAAATCTGGGTACTTCCACTTAACCCATTCTTCTGACTCCCATGTGGCATCCTGCGTACCATGGTGCTCCCAATGAATCTTAACCATCGGTATCTGTTTATTCCGAAGAGTCTTGACACTGTGGTCCAATATCCGCACAGGCTTCTCCACATAGCTCACGTCTGGCTGCAATACTAACGGTTCACCATTCAATATATGACCGGGATCCGCATTATACTTCTTCAATTGTGACACATGAAACACATCATGGATTCTCATCAACCCTTCTAGCAGATCTAGTCAGTAAGCTACCGGTCCGATCCTTTCCTTAATTGGAAACGGTCCCAAATATCTTTGATTCAACTTTCCACCCTTCGAATGCTTCAAAATTCCCCTATTCGGCGTCAATTTCAAAAATACGCTGTCCCCAACTTGGAATTCCAATTCTCTCTGCCAGTTGTCCGCAAAGCTCTTCTGCCGACTCTGGGCCGCCTTTAACCTTTTCCTAATCAATTTCACTTTATCCAGCATCTTTTGGACACATACTTCTCTGGTTTTGCTTATATGACCATCTTCGGACCTACTCCAATATAACAGTACCTGACATTTGCGCCCATACAAAGCCTCATACGGTGCCATTCCGATCGAAGCTTAATAGCTGTTGTTATATGATAATTCTGTATACGGTACAAACTCTATCCATTTATCTCCGAAGTCCAAAACACAGGCTCTCAGCATATCCTCCAATGTTTGTATCAACCTCTCTGACTGCCCGTCGGTCTGTGGGTGTGCCGTCGTACTGAATTTTAGACTCGACCCCATGGCTTCCTAAAACTTTCCCCAGAATCGAGATGTAAACCTCGGGTCTCGATCTGACACTATGCTTGAAGGCATTCCATGCAGTCGGACTATTTCTCGAACATAAGTCTGAGCCAGCTTCTCCATCGAGTCTCTCACATTCACCGGTATGAAATGGGCCGATTTAGTCAGTCGATCCACCACCACCTATATGCCGTCCTTTTAAGTCTTTGACATGGGAAGTTCAGTGACAAAATCCATAGTCACCTCCTCCCACTTCCATTTCGGCACTGGCAATGGCTGCAATAGTCCCGCTGACTTCTTGTGTTTCGCTTCAACCTTTTGGCAGGTAAGATAGGTCGAGACATACTTGACCACATCTCGCTTTAGTCCAAGCCACTAATAGGCTCTCTTCAAATCCTGATACATCTTGACTTCCAGCGTACTTGCTCTTGTGCGCCTCTTCCAAAATTCTGTCCTTTAACTGCTACTCCCCGAGTACACACAACCGATCTCTGAAATGGAGAACTCCCACTTCGTCTAGATGGAATTCACTACCCGACCGCCTAAGCTTCTGGTCCTTGAAAAGTTGAAACTCAGCATTTCTTTGCTGAGCTCCCTTGATTTCCTTCTTCAGAACTGGCACCAACTTCAAATTGCTGATAATAATTCCTTTGTATTGCACTTCCACCCTTCTATCCAACACATCCTAAACCACTTGCATTTCCTGTACCCTTAGTCTAGCCATCCCAACCTTTCTGCTTAGGGCGTCCGCCACAACGTTGGCCTTTCCGGGATGGTAGTTGATCGGACAACGGTATTCTTCCAAGAATTCCATCCACCTTCGCTGCGTCAGGCCTAGATCCTTCTGAGTGAAGATGTACTTCGAGCTCTTGTGGTCGGTGAACACTTCATACACAACTCCGAAGGCTTCAACAAAGTTAGACCACGTCCATTCCTGACCAACCATCCCCCAATCATGCTAAACCCGCTGCCACCATGCCCGAGCTGGTCCTCTCAAACGAAAAGCCGCAAACTTAACCATCCGCTCCTCGGTGTACTGGAGCGTTGCAAATATGTCCTCCATCTGCTCAACCCATTGCTCTGCCTTCTGATATTGTTCCGCTTCTCCCAGGAAGACGGGCAGTTGAAACTTCAGGAACCGCTCTAAGGCCTCGTCTTCTCCCTTAGGGTCCCTCCGCTCTATCAGGGCTTGCAGAACCTCCACCATCTTACTGAATACATGTCCCATCCACGCATCATCTGTTGCTTTAGACCCTAATTTTGAATCTGGCTCGTTCTCATCCTCCCTAATTGGGTGATGGCATTTGAGTCGTCTCAAACTCAGGTGTCACAGGCTCTGCTTCTGGAACCCTTTTGCTGGATGTGGCTACACAACGCTTGGGAGCCATTCTAAACTATGCCCAGATGATGTGCATGCTAGTTTAAAATATTTCATTTGAGCATGCATTCACATTCTGGTTTTAAGTAAAAGAAAATCAGATGCAAGTTTTGTATAAAAATTTGCATAATTTTTTTTTTCAGACCTCAGAGTACTCAGGTACTCATACTTCCATAAATTTGAAATTAAAGCAGTAAGCACAAAGGAAATCCTTAACATAGAAGTCTATGGAAAGCAGAAAATAAACAATCTTGATCCTAACTGCTCTTAGCCCTTCAAATCTTCATCAGAATCCTCAAAATCAGCCACATACAACCATCCCCCAGAGTTCATAGAAAAATCCACCCCATCCTTACTAGCAAATCCCTCAATTGGCTCCTTCCCAGGGCGCCTAGGACTCTCCCCGAGCTTAATTCGGCTGAAAGAAGGCCTACGTGGAGACTCGTAGTCTATTTCCCCCAGGTCATCACTATTTATGCTAAGTCCACCTCGAGATTAGGAGGGTGGGGCCCAGGCTCCATTATCATCACCTCATCCTCACTGTCAGAACTTATGTCAATCACCGGAATTGGTGGGTGGCTCAATGATCTGGACCTCGTCCTCACTGCTATCCTCCATAGGGTCAACTTCATCATCACCGTTATCCTCCATAGGGATAACTGGCTGAAGGGCAGACTGGGAAACTGGAAGGTCCTCCGGGTATATAGGGATAGGCGGGTGCCACTGCTGCCCTTTCCTCGTGGTCCTAAGCATCCTAACCATCCTACAATATCAATAAGATAGGTTACATAAAGATTTAAACTTAAATAAATAACACATATACTATCATTAATTGCATAATGCTAGTCTCTTATACTACTTTTAACACCCCGCTACCTGGGCTCGCTAGGGCCGGGGATGTCACCCCGTCCAATGGACAAGGGGTCTTTATAACTAGGTCACACAAATACAATGGCGGAATAAAAATGATACTTGAACTTAAAATTTATTACATCCCAAAAATAAATCCATTAATAAATCCAAGAAATACCAACAACAAAACCATAATAAAATTTATCCACTATCATCTCCCCAAAACATTATGCAAAATAAATTATCAGAAAATCTTCCAAAGCAAGCAATATCTTACTACTCATCCCCTCAGCAAGATCGACCTGAAATCATGGTAAAAATGGTGGTAAGACAAAAATCTCAGTAAGTCCGTGTGTGCTTAAGTGTCGGGAGAAAACAGTTCGTGAATACAAAGTATAAAATTCTTTATAAAAGATCACTGGCAAGTAATAAACATTAGTTAAAAGCAAGAGTGGGGTTTTAGCTCTTCCAACCATAAATAATCAATAAAGTCAACCACTCAAAAGAAATGATCATCAGTTACCGCCCTATAACCGCATGGTCAGCATGCTACACTTTGTACATACCGCCGGTCAGAATGTCAAACTTTGTGCAGACCGACAAAAGTAGGTGATCGGCTTACTGGGTAAGATACTCCTCCTTCTTTATACCCTAACAGCAACAGGGTGTCCATTTCGGCAAAACGCAGTCACTTGACTGAAAAAGAAAACTGCTAGCTTGGACCGGCATGACCTACTAGACTGAAGTCTTATCCGAGAAGGACTCACCCCTCAAAGGTGGCCACCAACTGAGAGACTTACCCTAACCTCTCAAAGACTAGCCCTAGTAGGCCACCCTTATTGAGTACTCAACGACATTTCCCACTTGGGATAAAATGAATAAAACACTATTCCACATGAAAATGGCAATTAAGGGTTCCCAAAGTCTTTGTCAAAATCAGTTTTTGAAAGAGTTTTGAGATTGAGTAAATATGCTTATTGAGTTTCAAATAAATTATTTGTCTGAAGTAGGTAAGAAGTTAATCATCAATTGCCCTTGCAAAATTGTGTGTTCATGCACTCTACATTTAGCTTGCCGTAATAAACATGTTTCATCAATCAAGTTTTATGCAGGAGCTTTCCAGATTATTGCTCATAATATAAGGTCTCCAACAGTTGACCTAACCCCGCATGGGCAAATACAAACCACAATCAAACTCAAGCAAATATCCATTTACTCAATTTAAAACAACTTAACTCACTACCACCATGATCCTAGTGTCCCAAGCTTTAAGGCCAAACAATAATTAAATAGGTTTATAAGCTAAGCCTAATTTGATATTTAAAATAATTAATGTTTTGAGAAACAAGTACTAATACGTTGATGGTTTAAATCTTGCTAAGAAAAATTTAGAGTTTACTTGATAAAGAGTCGTAGGTGGTATTAGGTAAAATAATGATTTATTAATAGTTTAGTTGTTAGAAAATAATTGATAACTATAATTAGTTGAAAATAAATTTAATGTGTCTTGCTTGAAAAATAATAAATAAAATTTTAATGGGTTTTGATTAAAGATAATAATTAAATTTTTAGTAATAAATATTTTACTAATTATGATTATTTCCACAAAAGGTTTTAGTTGATTTCATTATTTTATATAATATATATATATATATATATTATTTTTCTAGCAAAAGTTATTATTTATTTGACTAAAATATCCTTATTAAATATAATAATCCAAATCTACCCCTCCTAGGGTTTTTCGAAATTACTAGCAAAATCATATTATGAAATATTTTATTCATGAAATAAAAATTAGCTTAGGGACAAGTAGATCATGATCATACTTCTATGGCTAACCACAATCATGAACATATGCAATCCTTCAATTCATCAAATCATCCAAATCATTCATATAAGTATAGATCTAAATTTACCAAGACATGATCTAACCCGTACTAGCATAAATATGAACATGGCTTCAATAATCCAACATGAATATAAATCATATTCACCAAAGGTGACATAATCTCTAGCATACTTCATCACAAATACTACCTACGACATGGAGACATGCATTAAACCTCAAATTATCATACAATCAACCAAGTTAATCCATCCATGCATAAATCCCATCTCCTTTATATTCATTCTTACACTCATGCTTCAATCTCAACAATATATACTCAAACCTTATCCACAATCCACCTTCTATCAACATCATCCTAGAGATATGAATCTAGAATTTAAAAGAAGGGTTAAAAATGCTTACTTGATTGCTGAATATCTTGAAGGAGTTTCGAATGGTTGTCAACCCCTATATTCCTAAATCAGTCCAAGGAAGGTGGAGAAAGCATGGCCATTGGAGAAGAAGCCATCCGGCCAAGAGGAGAGAGAGAAAGAGAGACCATTAGCGTGTTTATTCGCATATATATTCATTAGAGATTAAGATTGGATTTTGGAGTTTGATGTTAAGAATGGAATTGATGGATTCACGACAATGAGTAGGTTCAATATGGAAATTTTAGAAGGAGTTTGAAGTGATTTGGGAGTGTATTAGGTGAAAGGAAGGAGTAGGTATTCTTGGTGTGTTGTGTGTTCTTGATGTCGAAGAGAGTATAGAGCTTTAGGGATTGGTGCTGCCAAAATTCTGTAAAGATTAGGGTTGGATGACTACTTGAAGGGTTTTGGTAGTTGATTTTTTTGTTTGGAAGGGAAAAGGAAAGGCTAGTTGTTGAAATCCTTGAAGAATATTTTTGGGAAGCAAATTTGGAAACTAAAAATTCAGGAATACCTTTGATCATGGGAGAGCTTTTGGAAGTCTACCATGGCCGAATTGCTGGCAGTGTTTTGGCTAGATGAATGCTAGTTGAGGGAGGCTAAAGGTGGCCAAAAATACTAAGTGGAATGGTGATGGGAAGGTCTGGTTGTTTGAGGTATATTTTATGGAAAGTTGTTAAATCATGGTCGATGGAATTTTGGTATCCAAATCAGATTATGTTTGCAGCATTTTTTTGGAAATCTTTTAGGTAGCCATTACTGGATTTTCATGTAGAAGCTTAAGGAGGATAATAGAGTTGAGTTATTGATGGTTTAAGGGTGATTTGTGCAGAAGAAGGATGGAGTTTCGGCTAGGGATGAATTAGGAACTAAGGCTGGAAAATTTCTGCACAGGATTTCACTGCTTGTTGGAATTTTCTGGGCAGTTTTTCAGCCTGCCCTTTTCCAGTCGGTTTGTAGGGAGTTTGAAGGCGAATTCCAGGGTTTTTCAAGGCTGGTTTCCAGCCTTCTTCATCGAGGAAAAACGTGGCTAAGATGCTGAACAAAAACTGGAAGAAAACAGCTTGGTTTCAGACCTCCTAAGCTGTGAATTTGCCCAGGATTTTTCCTGGTTTTACACAGCTTTTGTGTAGTCTGAAAATGGACAGAGAAATCCAAGTTCTAAACTGATCAAAAAGGCCATGTTCTGGCAGCATTTAGGAGGGAATAATGGCTAAGAATTTCAACACCTTGAAGGCACATGAAGCTGGGAAAAATTTCAGTTCCATGTATGAAGGAAAATGAACTTAGCTAGAGTAAAGCTTTTAGAATGTTCACTAAGGAATTTAATTCACTTGAAATCCTTTCCCCCTCTTCCATGGTTTCGGTCCATAAGATGTCTCTTACTAAGACATTTTGAACCTACAATGCCACAGCACAATGTTGGAATTTTTCTAGAATAAAATTAGCTTGGACAATTTGAACAAGCTAATGAATTGAGAAATAGGAAAAATTAAGGATCAAGAGGAAATGGATTCCCCTTAGGAATTTTGTGTGGGCAAAAGAGTAGGATGAGGATACTCCTATCATGTCTCTCTTAGGACAACATTTCTACCCTACTCCAAAGCACATAAGGCCGAAAACATTACTTCCCAAGCAAAAATAAAATTCAACCAAGCTAAAGCTCCTATGATGGAATTTGAACCCAAGACCTCCAGAATTAATTCCAAAGCTCTAACCACTAAACCACAACAACTCTTGTTCTTATTTTCCCTCTAAAAAATATTTTCCTATTCAATCCTCAAGCTATCTCCCTTTTTCCACCTCAAGCAAAAATTACCATTTTGCCATTCTCACTCAATAGTCATAATCAAGCCCTCTAGACTAGAAAACACAAAATCAATGCACACAAAATCATATAAAAATATATATTTAAACATGCAATGAAATATGATATGCATCACAACCCCCTTACTCTAAGGTTGGTTTTGACTGGGGTTTTACAACTTTTGCATATAATTTTTGCAAAAATTTTTTCAAAATTTTTGTGGTTTTTATAAGCAAGGTTGTAATTCTTTTTCTTACTTGGATATGAGTTTTGTCATTCATTAAGTGGATTTTGATGAAATTTTTTTATTAGTTAGGATATTTTGCAAGACTTGAGAATTTTGATTAATCATGTTTATGCATTCATGTTTAAATGTTATTTGGCTCATCTAGTTTGAATATGGAGGATATGATGAATATGAGAAGAGTTTATTTGCTAACTCTTATATTATGAGTTTAAATTTTTCTAGCTTTGAGTTATGATGAAAAATGTGAGTTGATAAAAGATCTTTGAGAGGAAAGATTGTGGAAAATTATATAAAAAAAAATTATTTGGGATTGAAAAAAATAATGAGTGGAAACAACACTATTGTGGTGTGAATTAAAAAAAATTTGCTTTTATTGATTATCATTGAAGACCTTTGGCTGAAAATGGGGTCAATATGGGAATAAGTAGCAAGTGAATTCAGTGCACTCTCTTAAGGCTATCCCGAAGGCAAAAAGGCAAGAAAGAGAAAAGAAAGAAAGAAAGAATTGGTGAGAAAAAAAAATGATGAGTGACGACTATAAAGGGGGACAATACCGTGTGTGAAAGAAATATATGCACTTGAGGCTATCAATTCCCTAAGTTATTGAAAAAATTTTGAGATGAAAAAATTTGGAGTGCTTTCCTTATATAATAACTTCAGTTGAGTAGCTTTTTGGATTTACAATGCTTGAGTTAGTAGATGGCTAGACTTATGTGAATCATATTATCTATATTTTAATTGGAAAGCGGAAATATTCTTCTTAGACTAAGGTATACACTTGATTAATTTGACTTCAAGAGTTTTGTGATGTCTTGTCAAAAGTTTCAAGGGTTCCATTATTTTCCAAGGGTATGAATGACAAGAGTTGTATCCATTGTTTGAAGGGAAGACATAAATTTTTCTATGATAAAGAGTTTTTGAAATGAGTAAGAGCTTTTGTTTTCTTAATGATTTTTCTTGGAATAAAGTGTTTTGCTTGAGGAAAAGCAAATGTTCAAGGGTGGGGGTATGTGATAAGGGCAAAAATCCCTATTATTTTCCAAGTTATTTAAGGTTGTTTTAATATACATTTGTTGTAATAACTATGCATATTCCTTCCTATTTGACATTTTGCTTGTAAAAAGTGTTTTTGGCAAATTTGTGCAAATTTAAATTAAAATCGAGCAGAAAGTGAACAATTCTAGACTGTACCTAGCGCCAGGCCCAGCCTAGGGACCAGGCTCCGAGACCATTTTGGTCCAACAGAGGAATTCGAGCCAAGCTTTGGGGGAATTCCAAAATAGACCTAGCGCCAAGTTGGGCAAGTGTACCTAGCGCTAGGTCTATTCTATCTATTGACAAAAAATAAAGTAAAACTCCAGAGGAAGAATAGAGTGCACCTGGCGCTAGATGGCCCGACTGTACTCGGTACCAGGTATATTCTGGAGGAGAATATTTTGGTCCTACTCAGCCAAGACTTCCTCAGCCATGAATTTAGTATCCAAGGGGCCAATAAAAGTAGAAGAAAACACAAGGGTTTAGAAAGACACACATAGAGAAATGGATTCATAAGCAAAAATTCTCAATCTCTCATTGAATGAGGAGTTCACCCAAATTAAAAATGATTGTTCAAGGGAATCTTTAAGGGTGAAGAAAGAGGTTTGCCTGTGAGTGCTTTCTTTTATCTTTGTCTTCTTTTCCTGTAACAATGATATATTCAATGTTTTTATTGTAATTTAACATTATTTCGGGATTCATGATTTTGTGTTAATTTAGTTTTTTTTTTATCAATTCTTTGTCATATTTGGTGTTTGATTACTTGATATCATTGGTTATTGAGAAGAGTTCTTCTAATTGACCTGAGACAAAAATGTTAGGAGTTTCATTGCATTTATTTCATATGTGTCTAATCTTGATGGACTTGAGTGACCAAGTTAAGGATATTGGACTAAGTAATCAAAGATTAGTTAATTTCACCTTGACTAAAACGTTATTTGCTAATTTTATGCTTATGAGGAATTGAGCGTAATGCATGTTTTGATTATGTTAGCTTGATTGGAAAATCTGTTAATTTGATCAAAATGTAGGATTCTATGGATTGGGAAATGAAGTGGGATTAATTTCAGTAGATTCATGACTTGTGAAATGATTGAATTTTATTTTATATTCCTTCATGATGCTAAGATGATAATTAGTTGAGAGAATTACTAGCTGGTTCATTATCATGTTTTCTAGGATAATTACCTAAATTGCATATTCCTACATCCTTGAGCTGTATATATTTCTTTATTTTTTCTTTTTATTATTTTCTTACTTTATTGGGTTGATTAAAAAATGAATGAAAAGTGATTAGTGTGTACTTGTTCCTTTGAAGATCAATACTCGCTAATTCCCTGTACTATGCTTGCGATGAGTATACTTGCTCGTATGTGTATTTTGGGATTAATGCTTTCATTAAAACTTGACTAGGGGATGAATTTAAATTTTATGATTTTTATACACCCAAAATAATGCATAAGCTCCTGAAAACTATTTTTATTCTATTCCCTTAGGAATTTTGGGATTTCGTAGGAATTATGGTATAGCAGACTAGGTTGCGATCCAATGAAGGCATTGAGTACTCGGGAAATGCTATTTGTACTAGCTTACGTCCGAGATAGATGACTCCAAATGTCCTAACTAGTTCTAGGGATTGTCTTACTCTAAATGGGGTGACAGGACGTTGAAATTAGCCATCCCTGGCTAGCCGTTTATTTGTCCAACAATTGCCTATTTTAGCAGATGCACTAGAGGGTGTATATTAGGTATTCACTGATATCGGCGGGACACCAGTGTGTTCATCCCTTGTTACCTCGATATTGATTGATGTCAAGATTGGAAACTCTGGCTTACGATGGCAAGTAAAATACGTAAATTGTGAGGTGAGGGGCTACGATCGCTTACCGTTCTGGAATGATACAATTGAGTGTTGGGCTTTAGGACTGGGGTATTAAGGACCATCAACAGTCGAAATAGCAGAATGTAGTCCAATACGAATGGGAGAGCTATGGAATTCTGTCTTTGAGTTGAAAAATAATATTTCCTAAACATGTGACCGTTTTGAACCACAAAAATGAATTTTTCTCAATACAATAGTTGTATAGTTGTTTTTAGTAGAAACATGCAATTATTTCCTCTGGATGAATTTTTTGAAAATGAATTCATGAGAAACATCAATGTGATAAAAATTTTGCATCTGTTTTGTCAAACACTAGGAGACACAGGATTCACTGGGTGATTTTTCATTCACACCTATTTTACTATATTCTCCTAGGATCGGGAGCCAAGAAGCAACCCTAGAGATGCAAATACTATTTTTTTTTTTTGAAGACAGAAACCTTGCAGCTCAATGTATATCAGTATCTAGTATACTTGTAATATACAGTGACACACTCTGGGTTGTAGTTATCTTTTCGGGATGTATAGAAGCATGTTAAGTTTTAACTACTTTATGCTACGTTATGTATTTATTTATGAACTTTATGGCTTTATTTGTTTATAAAGATCCCTTCTCAGGGCAACTGGTGTTAGTGTTGTGCCCTAGAGGCAATCACTTGTACATTGTATATAACACATTTTATTTTAATAAAATGCATTATTTATCTTACAGTTTCTTTTGTTTACTTTTAAGCAATATAACTGTTCGATAAAGTCTCTAGTACAATACTGTGTTAATGAAATCATGATAGATATCATGATATAAGATTCCTACTACACGGTATAATGTTAGTACTTAAATAGTCCCTAGTTATAGCATTAATGAAACATGATATCATTAATGCGTTAAGACTAGCATATGTTAGACTTCCTGATTTGATCAGGCGGTGGTTCTTATATCCATGAGTATTGAGATACGTCAAGTTAAGACATGGATGCTTATTAACGGAACAAGTTCATTGGATAACCTAACTATGAGATAATCACATGGATAACTAATTAGTGCCAGTGATATAATCTCAATATAGCAAACGTGATTTGTCTGCTGAGCATTGTACTTTAATTCTAATCTTTGAAGCTCGATCGAGGGCTGCCTATGGGATGGATATTGGGTACATTGTGAAATAAACGAAAGTAGTTGACAGGGTCAATAAAGGATTCACTACTCCAAATACTACTCGAGAAGACCTTGGCCAAGGCGATTGTGTGTTGGAAATAGTTCCAATTGATACACATCTAGAATAGTGGATTCCTGGTACAAGTACTATTGTATTCAGGTCATAATTAATTCTAGAGGGAGTTGACACTAATTCCGTACTCTAAACCGAATGAGAAATTGTATGGTGAAAGGAGTTAATTGTACTATAGTTTGTTAATGTAAGGTCCATGTAAAGCCACTTTATTTCCTAGACTCTTGGGTTGTTATGATGTGTTGTTAGATACCGCTCATGATCTGGGAATATGGGTTTATACCGCTCATGATATGGGAATATGGGTTTATTAATTGATGAATTAATAAACCAATCCTGATTATAATTGATAGGATTAATTCTAATTAATTATAGATTATTAATCTCAAAGATGTTTGGATTAATTCATGTTCACTACCAATTGACTGAGAAACTTAATAGGTCACACGCAATAGAGGATTATATAGACTAAAGATATTATTTGATAACATAGTGGGGTTGATTGAGAGAAAGAGAAGTTGTTGTAGACAAATTATAATTAGTTATAATTTATGGTCCAAAATTGTAATTGTGAGAACTTGATATTTCCAATTACAATTGGGGAATTCTCATCTCTTCTACCCACTCTATCTCATCCACTAGATTTGATGTCATTTTGTGAAGTTGAACTGGATTCTTCATTCTTACTAGTCTCACTCATTTTCATTTGCTTTTGCACCACCTCTAGCCAGCTTCTCTTTCTCACCTTTTGTGGAGGCAAACTTTCTTCCACTTCATGAGTACTTGAAGCACTTTGGAAACCTTCATCTATAGCACGTATTTGTTCATTCTTTATCTTAATTTTTGAATTCTTTGGCTCTTCAACAAATTCCATACTATTTTGCTCAACTTCTTCTTGCATATTCTCCTTTAACATTTCTAATGGGTTTGACTCATTCTCTAGAAAGAATAAAATGTTATAATATTCCTTAGTCACCCTATTTGTTGAACTCAATAGATCTACGCCTTCTTTTTCATCATTACTAAGCTCCTCATCAAGCTCATCAACATTTTCCTTTACTACTTCATGCACTACTTTTTCATTTTGATTGAGCATTTCTTGGTTTTTGGCTTCCCT
This sequence comes from Voacanga thouarsii, assembly GCA_026120185.1. Lineage (NCBI taxonomy): Eukaryota > Viridiplantae > Streptophyta > Magnoliopsida > Gentianales > Apocynaceae > Voacanga > Voacanga thouarsii. The sequence continues at coordinate 734,912 of JANUWF010003374.1, read as the reverse complement.
TTCTATCTTCTCCTCCTTTTCAAAGCCACGTAATTCATTTTGTTCAACCCTTTCAATCGTTTCTTCACTTCTTATCCTTCTTGGGTCCTCAACGTCTACAACATTTTTCTTGGCCACTTTGGCCCCTAGTCTAACTTTTTGCTTCTCAATTTGTCGCTCCCCTTTGCAAATGTGCACCCCACAAAATCTTTCATATGCCCATTTATTTGGACAGTCAAATATTGTGTGCCTTGTACTACAACAAATCTCACAAGTTAATCCTCTACTACTCCTTTTTTGTACTATGCTTATAGAAGCTTGGGATTCCCCCCTTTTTCCTTGCGACTCTTCCTTCCCATTTAGTTGTTGTAGCAAACTTGGACAACTTCTGCACTCATGCTTCCTCTTCTCATTATTTTCTTCTCTCCTACCTCTTCTATGGCCCCTTCCTCTATGTTGTTCCTCAAAGGCTGCAATGTGGTCCCCCTCATACCATTCTTCAACTCCCTCAAACTCTCTTTCTAGCCCTCTTGGGTTGTCCCCACTATTCCTTTCTTGGCCCCTTATTCCTCCTCCTCTCAAGCCATGTCTTCCTCCTCTCATAGGAGCTTGTTGAAAACTCCCAATAGAGTGTTCATCCCACTCTTCCCTTTGTTGGGCATTTAATGGAGGAGTATGAGATTCATTTTCCCTCATCCTTCGGCTAGATACTTCAAATCATTCTTGGCCTCTCCTTTTTGCAATGGTAGATGATTGTCCAAGATGATTTATCAACTCCCTTTTCATGTTTTGGAACCTACTTCGCATAGTCCTCATCATAGCTTGCAAGTCTTCACGCAAAACCCTAGCATCAATTGGTTCATTTTGAGGTCTACTAGGGCCACTTGGGCTAGGCCTAGAGGTCTCTTGATCATGGGCTATAGTGATAGAATATTTATTTATCTATACCTGCAAAACAAGAGATTAAAAAGAAAAATTGATCCTCACTGCACTTCCTTGCGTGTTGGCTCTCAAGGTTGATCACTCCACCCTCGTGTTTTCTCTCTTAGGCTCTTTTGATAATAGGCTCTCCCTCTTGCCTTTTTCTCAACACTCAAGCCTTCTTGTTCAATCCCAATTCTCCCCAATAGTTGAAGATTTAGTCCAGCTAAGTGAATCACACTAATCAAAAGGAATTTCCAAATAGTGGGTCTTAGGGGAATTTCAACAAACACTTGTTGGGCATCTCCAAGCAATCAAGTTTTAATCCAAGAATTTCAAGAGAAATAGGCTCAATCAACTCAAGAGTAAGCACTAGATGCAAAATAACACTTCTAAGCAAGAAACAAATAATAATTATCAAGAACAAAGAAAACAAGAACAACTAGAACTAGGATGATGAAGAACAAGATGATCACAAAGGCGCAATAGAAAATTTGAATTCAATGGGCATGGAATTCAATAATTTAGTGATATACTAAGCCACAAAATCCCAAGGAATAAAAATCAAGAATCAAAGTTCCCAACTATAGCCCAAAACACTCTCATTGAACATTTATCAAACACTTTGGCTGCAACCTCGTCACTCAAGAGCAACCAGAATTTTCACCCATATTCAAGCCAAATTTCAACACAATGACAAGGAAAATTTGTTCCTAAGGATTCTAATAACATCAAGGAGCAATTTCCTAACAGAAAAATCAAGATACAACAAAAATTTCAAGACCTTTTTGGAGCAATTTTCTGAGTTACGGGATTTTCTGTTTTTTTCTCTTTTCTTCACTTTGTAGGGCTCTTTTTTTCTTGTTTTCAAGCTTTGATAGGAATCAAGATTTTTCTTGCTTTGATACCAAACTCTTTGATATGACTTTTTGTGGAGGCTTTTTCTTGGTGTTGTGGTGTTTTGGTGGCTATATATTCAGCTCAATCAAAAAGAACCAAAATAGGGACTTCTCTTGTGATAAAAGGAGAAAGTAACCTAACTATCTACACACCCTTCAAACCCTTGAAGAAAAAAGCCTCAAAGACCCTCAAGATGAATAGAAAGTTCTACTAGATTCTCACCTTAACATCCTTGAAGTAACAAAGGCAAGCAAGAACTTGTAGAATAGAGAAAATAGGCACCCAAATATTAAATTTCAAACAAACCTTAGAAGAACAAAGCAACTAAGACCCATTCAAAGAAAACAACATTGGATTATCCAAAAGATTTATAGACTCTTACAAAAGGAGGACTAACCCTTAAGCTTGGTCTTGAACAAGATGAACAAGAAGGCTTGGCCTCTTAAGATTCTCTCTCAATCTGATTTCAAAATGTTGTGTCTTATGTTTTCAAATGACTAAGTTTCTATTTATACTATCATAAACCTAGCTAAGTAAACCCTGATATTCTATTACAGTTTTTGGGTCATAATAAGTCTTTATAAGCAAATAAAAATAAAGAAAATCGGAGAAAAATATTAAAAAGCAGGGCTATCGGCGGGTGCCCAGAGTGCAGCCGGCGCCGGTTTAGACATCACAGTCGGTGCCGGCTGTGTTCTGCCTTCGGCGGTTGAATTGCCCGAACACAGCCATTGTGGACAGAATGGAGCCGGCGCCGGTTTAGCTGCTTGGAGCCGGCGCCGGCTGTCCTCTGGAGGCCTTCTTTTTTGTCTAGTTTCGTCCATCTTCGTCGCCGGCCCTTGTCTTTATATGGTCACACCTCCCCCTCCTTTATCTTGAACTTCATGATGAAGCAGAGTGTCATCAGAAATCCTTAATATTGGAGTTTATGGAAAGTTGTAAATAAAACATCCTAATCATAGCAGACCTTAGCCTCTCTAGTCCTCAGAGAAGTCTTCAAAGTCAACCTTATATAACCATCCCCCAGAATTCACAATGAAGTCTATCCCAGCCCCATTTGCGAACCCATATATTGGCTCTTTCTCGAGTCACCTAGAACTCTCCCCGGTCTCAACTTGGAAGGGTGGGAGTATGAAAGAAGGTCTAGGTGGAGATTCATAATCTATCTCTCTCGGATCATAACTATCAGCTGACAAATCCACTACGGGACTAGGAGGGAAGGGAACATATTCCATATCAATCTCCTCATCTTCACTATCAGTAACCAAGTCTATCACAGGTATTGGGGGTGGCTCAATGATCAGGACCTCATCGTCACTGCTATCATCCAAGGGAATAATTAGCTGTAGTGCAGGCTGAGGCACTGGTAGGTCTTCTGGATAGATAGGGATGGGAGGATGCCATTGCTACCCTTTCCTTGCGGTTCTAAGTATTCTAATCATCCTACAACATAAATAAGACAGGTTAGATAAAAGATTTGAACTTAATAAAATAAAACACATACTATCAATATTTTCCTAAACCTTGGCTCTGATGCAACTTGTAATACCCCACTACCTAGGCCTAGCAGGGATAGGGATGTTACCCCATCAAAAAGACCCATTGTCTTTATAATTAGGTCACACAAAAGAAAATAAAAGAAATATCTTAAAATTGAACTTATTACAACCCAAAAATACAGGTGCAAATCCAAAATAAATAAATTACTACTATCTCTCAAAACAATACATAAAATAAATAACATAAAGTCTTCAAAGTAGGCAACAAATCTAGCTACTCATCTCCACAGCAGGATCGACCTGAAAACATGGCATAAAAGGTGATGAGATAAAAATCTCAATAAGCCCGTGTGTGCTTTGAGTGTTTTAGGCAAAATAGTTCATGTATGCAAGTTTAAAAAATTTCATGAGAGAAAGTGTTGGCAAGCATTAAATAATGTTAAAAATAAAGAGTAGTGTTTTTGCTCTTCAAACCATACATGTGCACAATAAATACAACCACACAAATGGGTAGCCATGGGTTACCACACATTAGGCCCCATGACCATATAACGGTCAGAATACCACACTTTGTGTAGACTAACAAAAGGTAGGTGTACGGCCTATTGGGTGAGATACTCCTCCTTCCCTCCACCTAAACGTACCAGTTGTCCACTTCAGAAACACACAGCCCACATGAGTGAAACTTGCTAGCTTGGACCCGCATGACCTACTGGACTAGCATCCTATCCAAGAAGGACTTACCCCTCAGAGGTGGCCACCTACTGAGAGACTTACCCTAACCCTTCAAAGACTAGTCCTAGTAGTCTACCCTTATTGAGTAATCAACGTTGATTGTCCCACTTGAGAGAAAACTGATTATACATTGCTTTATTTGGAAATAGCAATTAAGGGTTTCTAAAATTCTTATCAAAGTTGGGTTTTAGAAAGAGTTTAGTATTTGCGCAAAACTGCTTGTTTAAATTTTCAATTGATTAGCTTGACTGAATTAAAAAGGAAGCAATCCTTAATTGCCTTTACAAAATAAGTATCCATACACATCGTATTTGGCTTGACATAGTAACGTTTTATCTTTAAATAAGTTTCTACAAGAGCTTACCTGATCCTTTGCTTGATCAAATTCACAAATCTTCCAAAGCTGACCTAACCCCGCCTGGGGTAAACACAAGTCATAAGGTTATACTCAAGATATATTCGCTTACATAAAAAATCCTAGTTCAACTTATTACAATCATGACCCTAATGTCCTAAGCTTTAAGGCTAGATGATAAAGGATTTTATAAAATAAATATAGCTTGATAACTTAAAATAACTAGGGATTGTAAAATAATTACTACTAACTTATAGATTCAAATAATAAATCTTGAATATTGTTATTAATAAATAAACTAGGGTTTAATTATTGGTGAATCCTAAGTCCTTGATGATATTAATAAATGGTAATTCTTCAATAGTAAAATAAATAATAAATTATTACTACTCTCTTAATTAATAATTAATACGTAATAAAATTAATAATAAATAACTTTTATTTTGATTAACAAATAAATATAAATAATATTTATGAATATATGGTCCACAAGGTTATTAAAATTTTACTTATTTATATAAAAGGCTTTTCATATATATATATATATATATATATATATATTATTTTTAATAAAATATATAATTTATTTGACTAGTAAAATATCACTATTTTATTGAATATTCCAATTCCAAAATTTCCTAGGAATTTCGAAATCTTTGGAGGAAAAACATAGTAATAATTTTAATTAGGGTAATAAAATTTGCTAATCAAAATAGCCTAGGATCAAGAAGGTTATGATCGTAATTTTCTTATTGCTAACAAGATTCATGGGCATATACTCCAACATCAATCAGCAAACTATTCTATTCATGAACATAGGCGTAAATTGTAACACCCCACTACCTAGGTCCAATAGGGCTAGGGATGTCGCCCCGTCTAAAGGACAAGAGGTCTTTATAACTAGATCATACAAACGAAAGTAATGACAATACTTTAAAATTGAACTTATTACAACCCAAAAATTCAGGAACAAATCCAAAATAAATTGATTACTATCATCTCTCAAAACAACACAGAAAATATATAACATAAAGTCTTCAAAGCAGGCAACAAATCTAGCTACTCATCTCCACAACAGGATCGACCTAAAAACATGGCATAAAAGGTGATAAGACAAAAAAAATCACAGTAACACCGTGTGTGCTTTGAGTGTTTCAGATAAAACAGTTCATGTATGCAAGTTGTAAAAATTGTAAAAGAGAAAGTGCTGGCAAGTAATAAATAAGGTTAAAAATAAAGAGTGGCGTTTTACTCTTCAAACCATACTTGTGCACAATAAATACAACCACTCAAATGGGTAGCCTTGGGTTACCACACGTTGGGCCCCATGACCATATAACAGTCAGAATGCCACACTTTGTATAGACTGACAAAAGGTAGGTAATAGGCCTACCGAGTGAGATGCTCCTCTTTCTCTATACCCAAACTTATCGGTTGTCCACTCTAGAAACACACAGTCCACACTAAAACTTGCTAGTGCAGACCGGCATGACCTTCTGGATTGGCATCCCATTCGGGAAGGACTCATCCTTTAAATGTGGCCACCTACTGAGAGACTTACCCTAACCCTTCAAAGACTAGTCCTAGTAGTCTACCCTTATTGAGTACTTAACGTTGATTGTCCCACTTAGGAGAAAACTGATAATACAATGCTTTATTAAGTCTAGTTTGGTAAGTTAAAATAACTAGGGTTTGTAACATAATTACCAATAACTTATAGATTCAAATAATAAATCTTGAGTGTTGTTATTAATAAATAAACTAGGGTTTAATTATTGAAGAAACCTAAGTCCTAGTGGATATTAACTAATGGTAATTCTTAAGTAGCAAAATAAATTATTACTACTCTCTTAATTAATAATCAATATGCATTAAAAATAATAATAAATTGCTTTTATTAAATTTTGATTAATAACTATAAATAATATTTATGAACATATGGTCCATAAGGTTATTAATATTTTACTCATTTATATCAAAGGCTTTATTTATATATTTATATATATTTTATTTTTTTAATAGGAGATATCATTTATGTCGCTAATAAAATATCCCTATTTCATTTAGTACTCCAATTCCAAAACTTCCTAAGAATTTAGAAATCTTTGGAGGAAAAGCATAGAAATAATTTTAGTTAGTGTAATAAAATTTGCTAATCAAAATAGCCTAGGATCAACGAGGTCATGATCATAATTTTCCTATTTTTAACAAGATTCATGAGCATATACTCCAACATCAATCAACAAACTATTCTATTCAAGAACAAAGACTTAAATCCATACCTACTATCACATGGCCAAATCCCTACTAAACATAATCATACTCACGGCTTCACTAAAAATAAGAACATAAAAATCCTATTCAACAAAGGTGACATAACATCTAGCATGCTTAAACACTCATACTCACTTAAGACATGTTGAACATACATCGATTCTCAAAGAATTTCTTAAAACTTAATCATGATCAATCATTCTCATGCTCCAATCTCAACCTCTTCATACATATGCATATACTCAATCCCCAATCATATTCTATTCTCTCTAACAACATCCAAGAGATATGAATTTAGAATTAAAAAGAAGGTTAAAGAGAAATACTTGGTGAACGATTATCTCAAGGAAGATTTAAGAAGGTCCACGCGCTTGAGGGTCTTGAATTGTCCAAAAAGAGAAAGAAAACAGCCATGGTTGTAGCAACCACTTCAAGAGAGAGAGAGAGAGAGAGAGAGAGAGAGAGAGAGAGAGAGAGAGTACATTAGTATAACATGTTAAGGGTTGAAGGGAAGAAGATGAACAAAAGTTGTTCTTGGTTACCTTGATGATGTTCTTAAGACTTGAAAGAAAAATCTTGTTTTGATCAGATTGCAAATTTTTTTTTTCGAGATTTGATATTATGAATTCCAGAAATGGACTCTAGGGGGTATGTAGGCGTGTTCTGGAGTTTTTGAGTGGTCTTTGGCTTGAAGAAAGGTAGTGTGTGTTCTTGGTGAAAATGGAGAGGATTAGAGGTGAATGTTGGACAAATTCTCTGAAGAGGGTTGGCCGATTGATTGAGAGAGTTCAAGGGTTTGGTTTTTAGTTTTGGGATGTAGAGAAAAATCTGGTTGTTTGAAATTCAAATGGAGAAATTTAAGGAGTGTTTTTAGGGGGAAGATATGTTAATGGTGTTTGATTGAGCGAGGTTTTTTAAAGCTACAAATGGCCGACTGGTTTGCTAAGATTTGCTGAAATGAATGAGGGTTGAGGGAGCTATAAGGCTGGCCAAATTCCTGAGTTTAATGGCAGAAGAATCCCTGGTTATGAGGCCTAATCCAAGAGTGTTTTCATGGGGCAAATGCTGGAATTTTTTAACTTCAAATGAAAGTTTGATTAGAGTGGTTGTAGGAGGAATTTAAGGGGTGACTATGGGGTCCGGTTGTGCAAGGTAAGCGGAGGGAGGTAATGGTGTTCAATTCATGGCTGAACAAGGACTAACTTATAGAGATTTGAGGGTGGTTTTTGGACAAGGCTTGAAGAGAACAAGGCTGGAATTTTTTTGGTTGTGGTTGGAATGGTTGTAGAATTTTCTGTGCAGTTTTTTCTTCAATATTCCAACCGATTTGCAGAGGGTTTTGAGAGGTGTTTGAGAGCCCTTTCAGGCTGGTTCCTAGCCTTCTTTATGGAGGAAGAATAGAGGTAATTTACTGGTTTGAAGGCAGTAGAAACAGCTTTGATTTCCAGCTGTCATGGATCGAAACTGTCTAGAAATTTTTTCTGCTTTGCACAGCTTTGTGCAGTCTAGTTTTTGCAAAAGAAATTCAATCTTCAAGCTAAATAAATTGGCCATTTTTCTGGAAGCAATTGAGTAAGGAAGATAGCTAAGATTTTTGAAGACTAGGCTGCTTATGAATCTGGGAAATTTTCAGATTCTTTTCATGGAGGATATGAACACTATGGAGTGGAGTTTGAAGGCTCAGCCATGCAGATTAATTTCTCTTGGGAACCTTCCTTAACTCCTTCCCTATTTTCAGTCCAATTTCCAACTTCTAAGAATCATTTTTGAAATTTCAAAGGCCAAGAATCCTTGCTGAATTTTCTGGAATTAAAAACATAGATTTGGATAAATTTTAAACAAATTTAATTGGTAAAGAGTTTAGGGTTAGCTAGGGAATAAAAGAATCCCTCAAGAATTTTTTTTAGGACATAATAATTGGATTTGGACATTCCCTTCATGTCTGCCCTAGGACAACACTCCTATTTTTACTTATGGAATGCAAGAGAGGAAAATCCAACCTTAAATTAAAATAATCATGATAAAACTTAAATGATGGGATTTGAACTCATGACCTTATAGATTAATTTTAAAGCTCTAACCACTAAACCACAACAACTTTTGTTCTTATTTTCTCTCTCAAAATTTCTTCCTATTCAATCCTCAAGCTATCTTCCTATTTTGACTTTAAGCAAAATTACCATTTTACCCCTCCTACTCAATAAGCGGTAGGGGATACTTATTCTTGATCATCAAGTTGTTAAGCCCCGGTAGTCGATACACAACCTCAGAGTCCCATCCTTCTTTTTCATAAATAGCACTGGTGCTCCCCAGGGTGATGTGCTAGGTCTGATATAGCCTTGCCTCACCAACTCTTCTAGCTGCTCCTTCAATTCTTTTAGCATCGCCGATGCCATCCGATATGGAGTTCGGGACACCAGTTCTGCTCCTGGAACTAGAACAATGGTGAACTCAACTTCTTAGTTTGGAGGTAGAGAAGTGAGTTCCACAGGGAACACGTAGGGAAAATCCTTTACCATCTTGGTATCCTCTTGAGTGCACCAGTCATTTGTCTTGTTTATCACATAAGCTAAATATCTTTGACATCCTTGCTTCAACAATTTTCGGGCTTTAACCCCTGCTATCAAAAACATCAATTCCTTTACTCTCTTGCCATTGAACTGCAACACATCACATCCTAGTCTAATGAATTGAATCGACTTATTCTTACAGTCTACTCTAACTCCATGCTTCGCTAGCCAATCCATTACTAATATCATATCATAATCATCAATAGCCAATGAAGATAAAATTGCGAGCGAAACACAACCAAAAAACTAGCCAAACAACAAAAAAAACTGCAGCTTTCCTGCATGAAGAAGAAAAAGGGAAAACAAAAATAATTTTTCCTTGTTACCTCTTCATGTTCTCAAAATTGGCTGGATTAGAATATGCAGAATAGTGGTAGGCACGCTCGTGGAAACCTCTGGTACAATTCTAGCAAGTCTTCTACTCCGTTTTTACATGTAGGTAAACAACTAACTCTCGATTTCCAGTATATAGCCTGCCTAATCTCGTTTGGTGAACAACCTACAGGCTAAGGAATATTTTATGGAGAGAGAGACGTCTGTAGTTTTTTTTTTTTCCACAAAGAAGAAGCACTAAAAACAACGTTGTTATTTTCATTCTCCTGTTTAACCTAAATAAAACCCTAGGTTAAACTAGACTAGCCTATTGGAGTCTTACTTTAGCCTTTTGGGCCAAATTAATTATTCTAATTAGAATCAAACAATTGGCCCAATAAATAATTAATTTTTCAGTCCAAATAAACTAGTCAAATTAATTAGCCTCTATTAGTTTAGTCTCAGGTTAATCCATAATTATTCAAACTGGGACAAAGCCTTGAATAATTAATTAACCCTCCAAACTAATTTAATTAATTCTCTTTCTCCATGGACCTTTATTTTATTCTAGCCCAATAATCAAATTAGGCTACTTAAATAAAATAAATTCTATTTAATTTAATTTAATATAATTCCTTAGCCTAATTTAATTAGGACTCACGGTCTATACTGGGGACCAAAGGACACACCGTCTTGGCTATTAAAATGACCAAAATACCCTTGCCATATAAATAGTTGTATTTTCATTTTAAATATTTCCTAATATCACCATAAGAAAATATTGACCCCAAAGACAATGCCATATTAGCAAAGTCTCAGACCTACAGGTGTAATGACTAAAATATCCCTCTATACATCGCCGTATATTTAAAGAGGAAGAAGTGTGCTAACACCTCTCTAAATGACATCTACCATCCTTAGGCCTCTAGTCCAATGATCCACGACTTCTTGGATTGTTTCCGCTTTCCAAGGGAGCTACCCTAAAGCAAATATCCAAGTCATGTTTCCCAGGGCCCTGGATATTTAGATCATTCAGACAACCACAAGTGGCGATATAGTATAAAAACTATCTCGTATATGTCCGTCTTAACTAACTAGTCCTACATACCCAATATGCAAGTATATTGGCGCTATGATAGAACCTCAACTATAGTATATCAAACTATATGCTTCCAGTTTCGTCAGACCACCAACTCATACTCAAGTTGTAGAGTACAAGTCCACGCTGTAGTAGTAGTAGTCTAGGTTTATACCATATGGTACTTCTAGAAACCCCTACTATGGTCTTATTCTACGTATTCAAAATACGCTTATGTTATGAAGTCAGTGGACTACTCACTAGCTAAAGGTAAGCTATTCCCCATTTGGAATTCATAACATAATAATCTAAATATGATATGATTCACATTCTCATCAATAGGTTAAGAACAAAAGTTTATTTGTTAAACAACCCGTGATCCATACCTTATTGTGAAAGACTACTATTCACATTGATCACTTATTTAAACACAATGGGTCTTTTCCAAATGAAATTGTGCACAAATAAAATTGTAAATTCACAAACAATTTTTGAAAATAAATTATTTTATTAAAACATTCATTTTTTACATCAAAAACCTTATCTAAGAGGGCATACATCCCAACAATCTCCCACTTGCACTCTAAGACTAAGTAAGTCCGTAGGTGCCCACCCCTATGGCGTTTAAGTGTCTCTTGAAGACTCTCTCCACTAGAGGTTTGGTGACTGGATCTACTAGATTGTTCTTTGAGACAATTTGTTCCACCACGACTTCCTGTCTCTGGATGAAATCCGGGATCATGTGGTACTTTCTCTCGATTTGCTTCCCTTTCTTATGGTTCCGAGGTTCTTTGGATTGCGATACTGCTTCAGTGTTATCGTAATACATCATAATCAGCCTGTCCATGTATGGCACGACTCTAAGTTCTAAAAGGAACTTCTAGAGCCAGACTGCTTCCTTGGATGCCTCCAAAGCTGCCACATACTCAGCTTCCTTGGTTAAGTCAGCAATGCAAGATTGCTTGATACTTCTCCATGAAATTGCTCCTCTAGACAATGTGAAGACATATCCACCAGTGGATTTTCTCTCATCCTTATCAGCCTAGAAGTCTGAGTCTGTGTATCTTGTAGGAACCAAGTCTTCAGCCTTGTAAACTAACATATAATCTCTCGTTCCCCTGAGGTACTTGAGAATATGCTTTATTGCTTGCCAATGAACCTCCCCAGGGTTTGACTGATATCTGCGAACCAAGCCTACAGCAAAGCAGATTTATGGCCTAGTACACGTATGGCATACATGAGACTTCTCACAGCCGAAGTGAGGGAATCTTACTCATTCTGTCTTTTTCTTCTTGAGACTTAGGATAACCCCTTGATGAAAATGACAACTCATGTCTGCAAAGGATTAGAGCTCCCTTGCATGAGTCCATGCTGTACTTGGCCAGCATCTTGTTAATATATGCCGCTTGGGATAATCCTAACATTCTATGCTTCCTATTTCTATGAAATCTAATCCCGAGAATGTAGCTGGCTTTTCCCAAGTCCTTCATACGGAATTGACTAGATAACCAAACCTTTGTAGAAGACAATAACCCTACATCATTTCCAATGAGTAGAATATCATCCACATACAGGATAAGAAAAACCACATTAATGCCTTCAAGTTTCCTGCACACGTATAGTTCATCTTCATTTTAAACAAAACCATAAGACTTTACAGTCTCATCAAAATGAATGTTCCATGTCCATGATGCCTGCTTAAGTCCATAAATGGACTTCTTAAGCTTGCAAACCATATGTTTTTGGCTTTTAGCAATAAAGCCTTCCGGTTGGGACATATAGATGTTTTCACTAAGATAGCCATTTAAAAATGCCGTCTTGACATCCATTTGCCAAATCTCATAGTCATAATGACATGCGATGGAAAGGAAGATACGGATGGATTTAAGCATGGCTACCGAGGAAAAGGTTTCCTTATAATCGATCCCCTATTTCTGAGTATACCCGTTCGCTACAAGCCCAGCTTTAAAGGTTTCCATCTTCCTATCTACTCCCCTCTTTGTCTTGTACACCCACTTAAACCAAATGGGTTTTATCTCTTCAAGTGAAGCTACAAGATCCCAAACCTGATTGAAGTATATAGACTTAATCTCGACTTTCATTGCTTCATGCCATAGATTTGCATCGGCATCAGTAATAGCCTCCTCGTATCTGGTGGGGTCTTGTTCCTGATGGTCAGAGACCAACTCGAAAGCTTCTCCAGTCCATCTCTCCGGAACCTTAGACACTCTCACACTACGATGAGGCTCCATATGTACAGGCTCTTGAGGCGTGCCTCTTCTTGTTCCATAGTCGCGTCAGAAGAAGTTGCTTCTGAAGATAACTTCTCCTGTAGTTCCAACCTAGTTGAACCTTTTGTGGAAGTACTTTGATAATCCTCTAAGTATGTAGCATTCGTACTGACCAGTACCTTCTGCTCCTTAGGATGATAAAAGTAACCACCCTCTGTCCTTTTTGGATACCCAACAAAATAGCATAATTCTGATCTTAGTTCTAACTTATCTCCCTTGACCAGTACATAAGCTGGACAACCCCATAGGGAGTCCTAGGTACTGACTTGGAAGGCACCATATTCATAATGTATGCTGCTGTTTCCAGTGTATATTACTAAAAAAGGCACTGGAAGAGTAGCATAAGACATCATGCTTCAGACCATTTCCGTCAATGTCCTGTTCCTTCTATCAGCTACTCCGTTTGATGGGGCATCCCTAGCGCAGAGAGATGGGATACTATCCCATGATGTACCATGTAGTCTTTGAATTCACTAAGGAGGTACTCTTTACCATGATTTGATAGTAAAGTCTTGATCAATTTACCTGTCCGACGCTGCACTTCGGCCTTAAACACTTTAAACTTGTCAAAAGAGTTAAACTTACGTCTCATCAGGTAAACGTAACCAAACCTTGAATAATCATCCGTGAAATTGATGAAGTACTCAAAACCTCCTCTATCTAGTGTAGACAAGGGACCATACGCATCAGTGTGAACAAGACTCAATACCTCTTTGGCTCTATCCGTCTTAGGGGCAAATGACCTTTTGGCCATCTTTCCTATTAGGAAGGACTTACATTAATGCTAATTTTTCAATCTCAATGCGCCCAAGGGCCCATCATAGATTAACTTCTGAATCCTAATTAAGTTGATATGACCCAACCTTAGATGCCAAAGATACGAGTCATTGACATTGCTCTTTCTTTTCCTTGTTATAGGTTATGATTGAGCATTATTTAATTAATTGTTAATAGGGTATAAGAAAAATAGATTCCCATACATGTGCCTAGTACATAAAATTTCTCCATCTGTACTAATAGAAATACCAGAATAGAAAGAGACAGAATATCCTTGATTTATTAGTTTTGCAACTGAAATCAAATTCTGATGAAATCCAGGTACATATAAAATATCTTTCAAAACCATTATTCTATTATAATAAAAAATAAGATCCAGTTCTCCCACTGCAAGGGCCTAGACTTGTGCTTCATTTGTCATGTGTAGCCCATGTTCACCCTTCTTGAGTCTTTTAATCTTTCTAAACCCCTGCAAGAAGTTATAGATGTGATTAGTGGCTCCTGAATCAACAATCCAAGTGGAAGTTGATCGAATGGTTGATATAGACTCTAGATAGAAAATATTACCTGTGGGGTTTTTTTTTAGCTTGAAGATCTAGACACTCCTTTTTCCAATGTACCTTCTTGCCACATTTGAAGCACTTGCCTTTTGGTTTGTCTTTGGGCTGGGTCTTGAGCTGGACCGCTGCGTTTCCCTTCTTCTTCTTGAACTTTCTGGGCTTGGGCTCAGTTCCAGAAGATGAAGCCTTAGCAATTATTGCCTTTGATTGTGGCTTCATGACATTCTTTGCCATCCAGAGCTCCTTCATCAACTCAGTTAAACCTATGTTCAATTTGTTCATATTATAGTTCAACTTGAACTGAGTAAAGGAACTCGATAGAGATTCGAGAACCATGGCCACATGGCTCTCAGGGTCAATGACAGCTCCTAAGATTTCTGCCTCCTCAAAAGCAGCAATCATCTTGAGCAAATGATCTCTGACTGATACTCCCTCAGCCATCTTAGTGTTAATGATGGTTCGAGGAGCCTCCTACCTTGCAGGCCCGCTCTTTTCTGTGAACATCGTGGCTAATGACGGGGTTATGTCACGCGCAGTGATCATGTGCTCATGTTTGGATTGGAGCACATTAGACATGGAGGCCAACATGTAACAACGAGCCATCTCGTCAGCCTTCTTCCATGCCTTCTCAGCCTTACGCTCCTCAGCACCCTCCCCGATAATAGTTAGGTATCTTAGGCTCGTATCGTACACGGTGCAACAAAAAATAAAATGAGTTACCCTCCCAGGACTCGTATATGTGTGGAAAACAAGATATAATGATAATAAAGGTAACAGCTTTTACCTTTGGGTGATCATTCGAAGAACAAAATTGATCTTTTTCAAGTTGAGGCGGATCCAGCAATCCTCTTATGCAAACTCCACGAGAGTTGGATGTCTAACCACTATAATCACAATGTGTTATTATCTCCAACATAATCCACACAGAGGAATACTCAAGCACCAAAATTTCCTGTGCTAAAGGAAAAAGATGGCGACTAGGGCTGTTTTTTCTTTTTTCAGGAAAAAAGTGAAAAGATGGAAGAAGAAGGTGTTGTTTTTGTGTGTCTTATAGCTAGGGTTTTCATGTGTTACATCTATTATATGTTACAGAAAATATTCCTCCCAAAACTAAGAATTCATATCCTATTAGAATTCCCTAATTGTAATTGGAAACATTAAGTTCTCAAAATTACAACTTAGACCAGAAATTATAGCTAATTATAATTTGTCCACAACAACTTCTCTTTCTCTCAATCAACCCCACTATGTTATCAAATAATATCTTGAGTATATATTCCTCTATTGTGTGTGACCTATTAGGTTTTCCAGTCAATTAGTAGAGAACATGAATTAATCTAAACGTCTTTGAGATTAATAATCCATAATTAATTAGAATTAATCATATTAATTCCAATTAATTCATCAATTAATAAACCCATATTCTCAGATCATGAGCGTTATCTTGTGATAGGGGTAAAATTAGTCAAATTTTTTCTAGTTATTTGAGGTTCATTTGTAATATATTTTGTTCAATAACTAGTTGTATTCCTTTATATTTGAGATTTTACCATTGGAAAGGTATTTTGTTCTTTATTTCAATTTTTTAGGGTAAAACGAAATAAAAACGTCGCAAAATAGAGGAGAGGCGCCGCCGGCTAGGACCTTAGAACTAGCGCCGGCCATGCATTGATTGAAATGAACTTCGAAGTGACGGAAAAATTATTGGAACAGAGCAAAACAAAACCAAGGCGGCGCCGACTGTGAAGCTGGAACCGGCACCGGCTGAATTCTGGAACACATTAGGCAAAATTCGGAGAAAAATCGACGAACGAGTAAAGGAACAGAACACAACCGGCACTGGCTCCAAGAGTCATGGCGGCGCTGGCTGTGCCTTGAAGCCAAGACGGTGCTGTGATTTTTCTATGCGGTTTTTGGTAATCTAAGTAGTTTTAGTATCTTCCAACTTCTACTTGGCCAAGAACTTTGTACCTATGAGTTTAGGCATTTCCTAAGCCTATAAATAGGTGAAAAACACAAGGGAAAAAGGAAAAATTCATTGACTATCATAGAAAATTACTCAATCAAAGGAGGAATTCTTCAAGTTCAAAGAGGGTTGTACAAAAAGGTCTTCAAAAGAAGAAGAATGAGACTTGTCTATGAGTGGTTTCTTTTACTTTTTTTTCTTTTTCATGAACAATGATATGTTAATTATTTTATTATAATTTGACATTGTTTTAGATATTCATGATATTTTGAAGTATTTGATCTTTTGACTAAATGATTGTTCTTCTTGGTATTCAATTTTTTGGGTGTATTATGAGATTAATTGGTTGTTTCATTTCATTAACTTGCTAGACCAAAAAGGTTTATGGTAGTTGCAATTGATTAATTTCATATTTATTGGCTGTTAACTTGCTAGACCAAATAGATTAATAGCTAAGGATTGAGTAATTGAAGGTTAATTGATGTTTGCCAAACCAAGGATTCATTGATTAATTTTATGTTTTAAATTTGCTAGACCAAGGAAATTTAATCAAGGATTGTGTTTAATGTATCTTTTGGATGAATTAGTTGAGACAGACCAAGTGATGCTAATTTATCTGGTAGATAGTAATTAGTTGAGATAGAACAAGTGATGCTAATTTACCTTTATCCTTCATGGTGCCATGAGAATGATTAGTTGTGACAATGGTTAGGCCCTTTAAGGTCATGTTTGTCTAAACAATGGTTTGAGTTACATACTTCTCCATCCTTGACATGTATATATTTTTATTTTGATTTTCTTTTCTTTTGTTTTTATTTTTACTTGTTTTTCACTTTAGTGAGTCGGTCAAACATTGAAAGAAAGGTAATTAATGTCTACTTGTTCCTGGAGGATCGACACTCGTTTGAACCCTATGCTCGATTAATGATGAGTATGCTTGTTCATATGTGTAATTTGGGTTGAACATTTAAATTTAAACTTGATTGAGAATGTGCTTAGTTTTTGTATGATTTTTATACCTATGTTCAAACACATCAAGTTTTTTGCGCCGTTGCTTGGGAACAATAGCATGAAAGCTTGGATTTTGTTGATTTAACCATGTAAATATATAAATATATAAATATGTAGATATGTAAGATATGTATAATTGTTCTTTCCGCGAAAAGGTGCTATATTTTGTATCTCATGTATTCTTGTACACTTTTATATACCTATGTAACCTAACATACTAACCTTGACCCTATTTTATTTACTAACTTTTTCTTCTTTTAATTTTGTTATCTAACTTTCTTCTTGCCTTTTATAGGTGTCAACATACAGGTAACCTCTCTAAATCTAATGAGATGTCATTACAAATTTTTCAAGCTTGTGAAGTATTCGACTGTTGGGGGATAGACTTCATGGGACCTTTTCCTAGTTCTTTGGGGAATAAATATATTTTGGTGCCTGTAGATTATGTTTCTAAATGGGTAGAAGCTCAAGCTTTACCCACTAATGATGCAAGAGTTGTGATAAAATTTCTGAAAATGTTGTTCACTCATTTTGGTGTGCCTAAGGTACTCATTAGTGATAAGGGGACCCATTTTTGTAATGCACAAATGGAAAAAGTTCTCAAACATTTAGGAGTGAACCACAGGTTTTGATACCTCCTATCATCCCCAAACAAGTGGACAGGTTGAAGTGGTTAATAGGGAAATTAAAAGAATCTTGGAAAGAATTGTCAACCACACTCAGAAGGATTAGAGCTTAAAATTAGACGATACCCTTTGGGCATATAGGACAGCCTTTAAGACACCGATTGGCACAACTTTGTTTCGGTTAGTTTATGGTAAATCATGTCATCTACCTATTGAAATTGAACACAAGGCTTATTGGGCGATAAAACTTGTTAATCTTGATCTTAAGTCCACTAGGAAGTCTAGGTTGCTTCAACTCACCGCCTTAGAAGTATTGCAGGCGGATGCTTATGATAGTTCAATACGATATAAGGAGCGGGTTAAAAGAAGGCATGATAAGCATGTCACTCAACAACATGAATTTAAGAAAAGCAATCAAGTGTTGCTCTTCAATTCTCATTTAAGGCATTTTCTAGGGAAATTGAAATCAAGGTGGTGGGGACCCTACACAGTGAGTAAGATATTCCCTTTTGGCATTCTTGAAATCACTCACTCCACTAAGGGCACCTTCAAAGTCAATGGCAATCGCATAAAGCACTATGTGGGCGAAGGTCTTCCCAACACTGAGTAGGTAGAGATGGTTTTCGACGCTTCCACGTAGAAATTTTTAGTTCATCGTGCAGTAGTTTATCGTGTACTCTTTCTTTCTTTTATTTTTGCTTTATTTTCTTTTCTAGTTTTTACACTTTGGTGTGATCTTTTGTATTTCCTTTTTTAGGTACTTTGTCAATGCCCTATTCTTCAAGCATTCAGATATTGTAGGACACAATGCCAAATGAATAGAAGTTTGTTTCTCTTATCTCTTCTCCTTTATATTTTTGGTCCTATGGTATTGTTGTTATTGTTATATTTATCTGGCTATTGAGGACAATGTTTAGTTTAAGTGTGGGGGAGATTTGATTGACAAGTCTTCCATACATATACATTAACCTTCTTGGGAGCAAATTTTTGAGCGAAAATTTTCCAAATTTTTCTGATTTTCTAGAGATTTCAAGCTATATTTTTAATGCATGTCTTTATGATGGAGTATAGAGCATATGTTCTAGATCATTTATGACTTATGCATGACTTTTTGCACTCACTTGGACAAAGTAGTTCTTGATCAAATGCTTTACATTATTCTTAAACCTTATTTTTCTACTAAAATTCAAAGAGCATTCTAGAACTTACTTGAATATATCTCGAGGCGAAATAAGAAACACAATTATAATTTAACTTAGGGATAACAGTATTAGGCCTTCTTTGGATAGTTTGAGCTTTTCAAGGCTATCTATTGTTATATTATCCCTAGTGCTTATTTTAAGCCTAAATTGTTGATTTCTTTCTTTAAAACCCGTCACAATATTTCGTCCTTTGCTTGGTGCTGAGAGTTTGAATGATTTTCCAAATCTTTATACTCTTGATGGATGAAAGTATATGTATGAGAATGTTGGGGAAAAAAATCATGGCTTGTTGCTTTCAGTAATGAATCAATCACAAGTTGAGCTGAAAAGAAAAAGAAAGAGAAGAAAGAGAAAAAAAGAGAGTGAAAACAAGGGGGGAAAAAAAGAAGAGTAGCAGTAAGTGAGGGAAGAAAGCAAAAAGCTGTTAGAAAGAATGAAAGAAGAGAAGAAAAAAACAAACAACAACAGCAGAGAAGAGAAAAGACTTATTGAATGGAAGAAGAAGAAAAGAAAAGAACACAAAAGGAATGGTGATTGAGATGAAAAAAAAAAGTTAAAGTTCATATAATCTTTGACACCATTGCTAGAAAAGTTGAGTAAGTATGAAAGAAATAGAAAAGAGTTGATGAAAAGAAAAGTTGAAAAGAGAAAAAATGCAGGATTTGCTTGAGTTGTAATTGCTAAATAAGGTTATGGTTTGTTTGATTTTTGGAATAGGAGAGTTGGAAATTATTGATTCATTTTGTTTATCATTTTCTTGCTAACTCTCAGTTTCTTTGATTTTTTATTCTCCTATATCCTTCGTTTGATAAGCTACATTACAAGCCTTTAACCTTACATTACAAGCTTAAAAGTCCTACTTGATCTAAGTAGAATTATGATATCTCTCGGATTAGTGGAGAGAGTGTATGAAAAGTAAGCATATGGAATGCATATTCTTTTTAAACTAAATTCTTTCCAAAGGTTTGAGAATATTGTGAAATATTGTGATGGTTCTACTAAGTCATTTATCACTAACACAAGTCTTGCATTGGTTGTGAAAAATGTAATATCATATGTTTTATGTTCTTAAATGAAGAAAGCATTGAAAATATTGTTTCAAAATTGATTGAGTGATTGATTAAACCATGTGTTTTCCTACTTTTTCTTGGTACTTTGCTTAAGGAAAAGCAAAGAGCTAAGTGTGGGGGAATATGATAGAGGCTAAATTAGTCATATTTTTCATAGTTATTTGAGGTTCATTTATAACACATTTTTTTCAATAACTAGTCATATTCTTTCATATTTGAGATTTTACCATTGGAAAGTTATTTTGTTCTTTATTTCAGATTTTTAAGGTAAAATGAAACAAAAACGTAGCAAAACAGAGGAGAGGAAGCTCTAAATTGGACCCTAGAACCGGCACCGGCCATGCATTGATTGAAATAAACTTCAAAGCAACGGAAAAATTGTTGGAACAGAGCAGAACAGAACCAAGATGGCGCCGGCTATGAAGCTGGAACTGGCGCTAGCTGCATTCTGGAACACACTGGGCAAAATTCGGAGAAAAATCGATGAATGAGTAAAGGAACAGAACACAGCCGGCGCTGGCTGTGCCCTAAAGCCAAGGTAGTGCTGTGATTTTTCTACGCGATTTTTGGTAATCTGTGAAGTTTTAGTATCTTCCAACTTTTACTCGGCCAAGAACTTTTTACCTATGAGTTTAAGCACTTCCTTAGCTTGTAAATCGGTGAAAAACATAAGGGAAAAGGGGAGAATTCATTGATTATCATAGAAAATTACTCAATCAAATAAGGAATTCTTCAAGTTCAAGGAGGGTTGTACAAGAAGGTCTTCAAAGGAAGAAGAATGAGGCTTGTCTATGAGTGCTTTCATTTACTTTATTTTCTTTTTCTTGAATAATGATATATTAATTGTTTTATTGTAATTTGACATTCTTTTAGGCATTCATGATATTTAGAGGTATTTGATCTTTTGACTAAATGATTGTTCTTCTTGGTATTCAATTACTTGGGCGTATTACGAGATTAACTGGTTGTTTCTTTTTATTAACTTACTAGACCAAAAAGGTTTATGGTAGTTGCACTTGATTAATTTCATATTTATTGGCTATTAACTTGCTAGACCAAAGCGGTTAATTGCTGAGGATTGAGTAATTAAAGGTTAATTGATGTTTGCCAGACCAAGGATTCATTGATTAATTTCATGTTTTAAATTTGTCAGACCAAGGAAATTGAATCAAGGATTATGTTTAATGCATCTTTTGGATGAATTAGTTGAGACAGACCAAGTGATGCTAATTTATCTGGAAGATAGTAATTAGTTGAGGCAACCAAGTGATGCTAATTTACCTTTATCCTTCGTAGTGCCAAGAGAATGATTAGTTTTGACAATAGTTTGGTCCTTTGAGGTCATGTTTGTCTAAACAATGGTTTGAGTTACATACTTCTCCATCCTTGACATCTATATATTTTTATTTTGATTTTCTTTTATTTTGTTTTTCTTTTTACTTGATTTTCGCTTTAGTGAGTCAGTTAAACAATGAAAGAAAGGTAATTAATGTGTACTTGTTCTTGGAGGATCGACACTCGTTTGAACCCTATACTCGGTTAATGATGAGTACGCTTGCTAATATGTGTGATTTGGGTTGAACATTTTAATTTAAACTTGATTGGAAATGTGCATAGTTTTTGTATGATTTTTATACCCATGTTCGAACACATCATCTAGCAACACATCATGACCACCCAAGAGTCCAGAAAGTCAAGTGGCTTGACATGAACCATTCAATAACAAACTTCAGTGCAATTAACTCCTTTCACCATACAATATCTCACTCAGTTTGGAGTACGGAATTAGTACCAACTCTCTCCAAAATTAATTCTAGCCCGAATACAGTAGTACTTGTACTAGGAACCCACTACTATAGATGTATATCAATTGGAACTGTTTGCAATACATAATCGCCTTGGCCAAGGACTTTCCGAGTAGTAATTCCTATAAGTGGCCGTGAGATATTCGCCCATACTATTAAGAGTGGCGAATCCTTTATTGAACTTCTCAACTACGTTCGTTTACCTCACAATGTACCCAATATCCATCCCATAGGCGGCCTTCGATTGAGCTCTGGAGATTGGAATCAAAGTACAAAGCTCAGCAAACAAAGTACCTTGGAGATCTCAAGTCTAAGGAAACTTGCACGTTTGCTATATTGAGATTATATCACTGGCACTAAATAGTTATCCATGTGATTATCTCAAAGCTAGATCATCCAATAAACTTGTTCTATTAACAAGCATCCATATGTTAACTTTGAGTATTTAAATACTCACGGATATGAGAACCACCGCCTAATCAAATCAGGAAGTCTAACACAAGCTAGTCTTAACGCATTAATGATGTCTTATCTCGTTAATACTCTGACTAGGGACTATTTAAGTACTAAAACCATCCAGTGTAGTAGGAATCTCATATCATGATCTCTATTATGATTTTCTTAACACAGTGTTGTACTAGGGACTTTATCGAACAGTTATATTACTTAAAGTAAACAAAAGACACTATAAGATAAATAATGCCTTTTATTAAAATAAAATGTGTCATATACAATATACAATTGATTGCCTCTAGGGCACAACACTAATAGTAATAGGGCAGGTGTCGAACAAGACATACTTATACTCCTCTACTATGAGTATTATGTCCAGGTTCCTTTTCCAGTACACATAGTTTGGTCTTGTTAGCTTATTCTCTCAGAGAATAATGGCCAACGGACTAAAAGAACCTCCCACCATTTCTGAAAAATTAAAAAAATAAACGAAAAAGATTCAGTTTGTGAAAAAAAAACAAATATGTGCACTTTATCCTTATTATCAAAACTGATAATAATCAATTTGGCTCTTAGGAAAACTGACATAGCTTCTTAGGAAGATTAACAGTTTCCTAAGCTAAGTATGTTAACCACCACAAATTAATTTCCTTTCTAGGTAATAATCTAGAAGATAACTCTATCGAGGGGATGGTCGTTTCCTCTCATTTCTTATTGACATACCTCGCACTATAACCTCCAACGAGAGGTTGGAGGTTGGCCGATCATAGTACGTGTCTCAAGTTATTAATTACATCCCTCCATTAGATCCAGATCCTTGTGGTATCCCCATCCTATACGGGTTCACTCCCAGGGTGATGCGAGGGGACCTACGATCTCTAATGAGGATCGTGATGGAAGCTGTGGGGCCGTTGGAATCCCTCTCCCACTTAGTCTTTTAAAATAAAGTTTTTTTGAAAAATATCATTTTGATAATTTCCATTAAATTTTTCCTTAACTCAAAAATAAAATATCTAAATCTATTAAAATCTCTATGTCAAGGTTTATATCCTTGGAGAGATTTTTCCATGGTATAATTTTATTTAAGTTAAAAACTTAATCATTTCAAAAATTTTCCAATTAAAACTTTTTAGATACTTTGGTCTCAAGTTTATTTGACAAAATAATTTTTCTTGTGTCAAAATAAAACAAAATGGCTTTCTATTTTAGCTTACAAATATATCTAAATTCAATATATTTTCTATGTCAAGGATTAAAACCTTTAAGAAAATATCTAAGGATTAATTTTTGTTCAAATTAAAATAACCATTTAATTTTTAAAGAAAAAATGTTTTCTTGTTAAAAGTGTTCCCAAAGACTTTGGTCTTTGAGAAAATGTGCACATAGGTACACAAAAAAATAGCATGCTAGAAAGCAGTAGACGTTTTCATGCTTTTCTATTTTTAAACCTAAGTACGCAAATAATAAAATTAAACACATTAATTAATTAATTATCTTGTTTAATCCTAAAATCTCTTTCAAAAATTTTTCATGCAAAAATATTCCATGAATATTAACTATTGTAAAAATATTAACTTTGCCTGGTATGGACCCCAAAACAAAAAAGAAAATGCAAGAAAATTACAGGGGGAAAAAAATTTCCCATTGGTCCACTGCAACCGATGTACAAGAACGAAGCCATTCTACACAACGGTCTACAACACCCGCCGTACTAGAACAGAGCCCTATTACACTGCGGTCCACCGCATGCTCGGTGTACTAGCAGCACTAGATCGCCTTTTGCTCCACCCGCAGAGCCCGCCACCCACGCTCGTTAACCCGCGCCTTGCACCGATTTCACGACCCACGAGCGTTGAATCTCAATTGAATTGCAATTGCATGCCCCAGCCGAGCTAGTAGAACAAGCTAAGCTACCTTCTTTGCTCCAGGCACAGATGCTGCTGGCAGCTCAGCTCAATGAAGTACCTTCTGCATCAAAATTCGAGTGCGAATTTCTTCTTCTTCGTTTTCTTCTGGTTTTTTTTTTTTTCAACGATGGTTTTACTTGCTTTTGCCCTCCGATTTCAACCAAAATCAATAAAATAAAAAACCAACAACTGCCTATACCCATTAAAGTTAGATTTACACGATTTATTTTTGGAAAAATAGTGATTTACAAAAGCCTATACCTCCATTTGAGAGGCTTAACAAGCCATCTATCCATACCAAAATACAAGCGAAGGATCACAGTTAATCACACATAACTATCCGATTTTATTAACTAGCAAACAGGCTTCCTATATGTGCAAATATCTTCATGCTCTGATACTAATTGAAGATAAAATTGCAAGCGAAACACAGCCACAAAACCAGTTGCCAGTTGAAAAAAAAAGCGTAGCTTTCCTGCGTGAAGAAGAAAAAGGGGGGGGGGGAATAATTTTTCCTTGTTACCTCTTCTTATTCTCAAAATTGGCTGGATTGGAATATGCAGAACTGGGGTAGGCACGCTCGTGAAAACCTCTGGTGCAATTCCTACAAGCCTTCTAGTCTGTCTTTGCATGTAGGTGAACGCTTATCTCTCGACCTTCCAGTATATGGCCTGTCTAATCTCGTTTGGTGAACAACCTACAGGCTAAGGAATATTTTCTAGAAAGAGAGACGTCTGTAGTTTTTTTCTTCATAGAGAATAAGCACTGAAAACAACGTCGTTATTTTCATTCTCCTGTTTAACCTACATAAAACCCTAGGTTAAATTGGACTAACCCATTGGACTCTTAGTTTAGGCTTTTGGGCCAAATTAATTATTCTAATTAGAACCAAACAATTGGCTCAATAAATAATTAATTTTTTGGCCCATATAAACTATTCCAATTAATTAGCCTATATTAGTTTAGTCTCAAGTTAATCCCTAATTATTCAAACTAGGCCAAAGCCCTGGATAATTAATTAACCCACCAAACTAATTTAATTAATTCTCCCTCTCCATGGACCTTTATTTTATTCTAGCCCAACAATCAAATTAAGCTACTTAAATAAAATAAATTCTATTTAATTTAATTTAATTTAATTCCTTAGCCTATATTTAATTAGGACTCACTGTCTATATTGGGGACCAAGACACACTGTATTGGCTACTAAAATGACCAAAATACCCTTGCCATATAAATAATTGTATTTTGCATTTTAAATATTTCCTAATATCACCATAAGAAAATATTGACCCCAAGGACAATGTTGCGTTAGCAAATTCTCTGACCTACAGGTGTAATGACTAAAATACCCCTCTATACATCGTTGTACATTTAGAGAGGAAGAAGTGTACTAACACCTCTCTAAATGACATCTACTATCCATAGGCCTCTTTATTTTCTTTTGTTTGATTTTATTTCTTTTTCACTTTATCGAGTCAGTTAAACAATGAAAGAAAAGGGATTAATGTCTACTTGTTCCTTGAGGATCGACACTCGTTTGAACCCTATGATCGGTTAATCATAAGTATGCCTGCTCATATGCGTAGTTTGGGTTTAACATTTTAATTTAAACTTGATTGGGAATGTGCTTATTTTTATATGATTTTTATACCCAAATCCATGCGCTTCAAGTTTTTGGCATCGTTGCCAGGGAACAATATCATAAAAGCTTGGATTTTGTCTATTTAACCATGTAAATATGTAAATATGCAAACATGTAAATATATACAATTGTTCTTTCTACAAAAAGGTGCTATCTTCTGTATCATGTGTATCTTGTATACCTTTGTAACCCAACCTAATAACATTGACTATGTATCATTGACTAACATACTTCCTGTTGTATTATAAATTCCACAATTTTTTTTAGGTAGATTGTGAATATATCTAACGTGTGTGTTTTTCTTTTCTTTATTTTTTTCTATTATTTACTTTTATTTTAATTTTTTCTTTTCTTTGTTTTTCTATTATTTTTGTTTGTTTTTATTTTCGATTTGATTTTTGTTTTTCTTTGAGCGTGAGACTAACATCATCATGGACAACTACTTTTGGGCACAAGATTAAAGGAGCTACAATGATGAGAATTTGGCAAAGTTACAATCTTGGATTGAAGCTTTTTGTGAGACGTCACTTGAAGCCTCAATGCATTCTTTTGTCGCCAATTGAAATTACTCCATGAAGTAGCATAAAGAAGTAACCCAACGATTGAGCTATCAAAGAACACAACTAGACAAGTTGGTTGAGGATGTCTTAAAGGCCCATATGCTTGAACAAGAGAATCTCCAAGGAAAGGAGAGAGGATATGAGGACCAATTGTCCAATGTGGAAAGTGAGGTACTCAATTCCACTCTACGTGCTAATAATTCTAATCTCTCTTCATCACATGATTTTTTTTTTAGGTTCCTCTCAATTCTTGGAGAACAAGGGTCCAAATGATGATGTGTTAAATTTATCATGCCTCAAGGAGTTGGATCTTTCAATGCTATATCATAAGAAACCCTTTGAGGATATTGACGAACTCTACCCTTCACCCCAATTTTATGGAGGGAACTTAGTTTTTGTAGACCATACCTTCAAAGGTAAGGATTTCTTGATGTCATCTTTAAGAACTCAAATACTATGTTTAAAGGGGAATTCTAATTATGAACATTCTTTTGAAGGGATAAAAGGTTATTTCAAGCTTGATGCATTCTTTAGAAACCATGTGCATTTATATGGTGACAAAAATATTTGTGTGTCTAAAGAAATTTTAAAGAAAGAGGTTTATGTGTTTTGCTTTAGTAAGAAAAATTATTTTCATAAACCTTTTATTTTTCAAAAACCTCTCTCCATTCTACATTAATCATGCCTATCTTCTATTTTGAGCTTTAATCTCTTTTCCAAAATGTTTGATGAGGAAGAATGATGAGTGTAAAAATTTTTTGTTTTATTTTCTTTTTTAGTCTTTCTCTTTAGTTTGTTTTCTTTTTATTTAGGTATTTTTTTATTTTATTATTATTTGCCTTGTGCTTTTATTTGTGTTTTATTTTATAGGAATAAAATCCTCTTGGACAAGCCCTTCTATTTACAACAAGTTTGGATATCTATTGGAGCATTATTGCACTTTGGAAGTATTACTTAAACTTTCTCACTCATTATTATTTTTAGTCCCTTTGGAGATACTTTCTTGTGTTTATTTTTTGCCAAAGAGGACATTGTCCAATTTAAGTGTGGGGAAGTGCTTTGGTGATATACTTTGTCCAAGTTTTTATCAATTATATTGGTGTTTTCTTAGTATTAAGCTACTTTGAAATATTTTGAAATTGAGAAATAATTTTATTTTGGGCACAAAGTATGGAAGTATTTTCTTTCTTCTCTTTTCCCCTTTATTTTTAATCCCATGGGACTATTTTCTTGTTCTATTTCTTTGGTCATTGAGAACAATGTCCAGTTTAAATGCGGGGAGTGATTCGATTGAAAATTCTTCTATGCATATACTTTATCTTTCTTGTGACTTGGGAGCAAAAATTTTCAATTTTTTTTCTGATTTTCTTTGAGATATTGAGCTGTATTTTTAATTCATGTCTTTATGATGGATTATATAGTATATGTTCTAGATCATTTATGGCTTATGCATGAGTTTTTGCACACACTTGGACGAAGTAGTTCTTGATCAAATGCTTTGCATTGTTCTTAAACCTGTTCTTTCTACTAAAATTCATGGAGTATTCTAAAACTTACTTGAATACCTCTTGAGGTGAACTAGGAAAAATAGTCAGGATTTAACTTAGGGATGACAGTAGTAGGCCTTCTTTGGATAGTTTGAACTTTTTCAAGCCTACCTATTTTTATATTATCCCTAGTGCCTATTTTGAGCCTACATTGTTGATTTCTTTCTTGAAAACCCGTTATCATACTTTGTCCATTTCTTGTTTCTGAGAGTTTGAATAATTTTCCAAATCTTTATGCTCTTAATGGAGAAAAGTATATGTAGGAGAATGTTGAGGGAGAGTACTTGAAAAAGATCATGACTTATTACTTTCAGTCTTGTATAGATAGTTGTGTGGAGCAAGAAAAAGAAGAGAAAGAGAAAAGAGGAATTGAAAACAAGAAAAGAAAATAAAAAGCTGCTAGAAAAAATGGAAAGAGAGAAAATGCAGGATTTGCTTAAGTTGAGTTGTAATTGCTGAATAAGGTTATGGTTTGATTGATTTTTGGAATAGGAGAGCAAGAAGAATTTGGAAATTATTGATTCATTTGTTTATCCTTTTCTTGTGAACTCTCAGTTCTTTGCTATTTGATTCTCCTATATCCTTCATTTGATAAACTACATTACAAGCCTTTAACCTTACATTACAAGCTTAAAAGTCCTACTTGACCTGAGTAAAATCATGATATGTCTCAGATTAGTGGAGAGAGTGTTTGAAAAGTAAGCCTTTGGAATGCATATTCTTTTTGAACTAAATTATTTATAATAGTTTGAGAATATTATTAAGTATTATGAGGGTTCTACTAAGTCATTATTCACTTACACAAGTCTTGCATTTGTTGTTAAAGATGTAGTATCATGTGTTTTATGTTCTTGAATAAAGAAAGCATTAGAGATATTGTTTTGAAATTAATTGAGTGATTTGACTAAACCTTGTGTTTTCCTACTTGTTCTTGGTACTTTACTTGAGGACGAGCAAAGAACTAAGTGTGGAGGAATATGATAGGGGCTAAATTAGTCATACTTTTCCTAGTTATTCTAGGCTCTTTAGTAATATATTTTGTTCAATAACAAGTCATATTCCTTCATATTTGAGATTTTACCTTTGGAAAGGTATTTTGTTCACTATTACAGGTTTTTGCGTTAAAACGAAGCAAAAATGGTGCAAAACAGAGGAGAGATGGTGCCGGCTAGGGCCCTAGAATAGGCGCCAGCGATGCACTGGTGACACGAACTTCAAAGCAACAAAAAAATTGCAAAACAGAGCAGAACAGAGTGGAACCAGCGCTGGCTCTGAGAGTCAATGCGGCGCCGGCTGCATTTTGGAACACATTCTGTGAAATTCGAAAAAAAATCGGCAAACAAGTAGAGAACTAGAACACAACCAGTGCCGACTCCGAGAGCCAAGGCGGAGCCGGCTGTGCCTTGAAGTTAAGACGGTGCTTTGATTTTTTCTACGCGATTTTTGGTAATTTGTGGAGTTTTAATATCTTTCAAATTCAACTCGGCCAAGAACATTGTACCAATGAGTTTAGACACTTCCCAAGCATATAAATAAATTGAAAAAACAAGGGAAAGGGGGAGAGTTCATTGATCATTATAGAAAATCACTTAATCAAATGAGGAATTCTTCAATTCAAGGAGGGTTGTGCAAGAAGGTCTTCAAAAGAAAAAGAAGGAGGCTTGTCTATGAGTGCTTTCTTTTACTTTATTTTCATTTTCTTGAACAATGATATGTTAATTGTTTTATTGTAATTCGACATTATTTTAGATATTCGTGATTTTTAGAGTTATTTGATCTTTTAATTAATTGATTGCTCTTCTTAGTATTTAATTACTTGGGCATATTACGAGATTAATTGGTTGTTTCTTTTCATTAACTAGCTAGACCAAAGAGGTTGATGGTAGTTGCAATTGATTAATTTCATATTTATTGGCTGTTAACTTGCTAGACCAAAAAGGTTAATTACTGAGGATTGAGCAATTAAAGGTTAATTGATGTTTGTCAGACTAATGATTCATTGATTAATTTCAAGTTTTAAATTTGCCCGACCAAGGAAATTTAATCAAGGACTGTGTTTAATACATCTAATGGATGAATTAGTTGAGACATACCAAGTAATACTAATTTATCTGGAAGGTAGTAATTAGTTGAAACAGACCAAGTGATGCTAATTTATCTTAATCCTTCATGGTGCCAAAAGAATAATTAGTTATGATAATGGTTAGATACTTTAAGATCATGTTTGTCTAAATAATGGTTTAAGTTACATACTTCTCCATCCTTAACATGTATATATTTTTATTTTTATTTTCTTTTGTTTGATTTTATTTCTTTTTCGCTTTATTGAGTCAGTTAAATAATAAAAGAAAGGGGTTAATGTCTACTTGTTCCTTGAGGATCGACACTCATTTGAATCCTATGCTCGGTTAATGATAAGCACGCTTGCTTATATGTGTAGTTTGGATTTGACGTTTTAATTTAAACTTGATTGGGAATGTGCTTATTTTTATATGATTTTTATACCCAAATCCATACGCATCAATTCCGCAGATGGTTCGGGTCTCCGCAGTTGTAACATTTCCGTTCACCTTATCTGGACCAACAATTTTTCTCTGTGTGGCCCCTTTTTCACATTGTCGGCATAACGGAAGATTTTGTGTACGACCAACTGGTGCTGTCCAAGCTTGCTTTCCCCTGTTTTGCCACTGCTGGTTGGCGGGGCAATTGTTGGGTTGCTACTTCTGAAATGGTCCTGGCGGTTGTCTTGGCGGCTGAAAAGGTCTTGGTGCCATCCTGCTACGATCTTCATTTTTAGTCCGAGTGGCTGCGTCCACGGCCCCTGAGTAGTTCGTTGGTGAAGAAGGTGCCAACGCATTTCTCAACTCCTGCCTTAGCCCCTTGACAAACTGTCTTGTTCTATTCTGCTCGGTTTCTACCAGCCTCTTGCAGTACTTTGACAATTGGGTGAACTATGCTGCGTACTAAGCTATCGTCATACCTCCCTGCTTTAGATTCTAAAACTCATCTTCCTACTTCTCAACTATCCACTGAGGAATATATTAGTCTTTGAATACTTCCATAACATTGGCCCACATCCAGTCTTGGTCAATCATTTCCTAGCCATACTAAACCCGTTTCCACCATTGTGAAACCTTGCTTGAGGCCAACCCTAGGGTAAGGGGATTGGGATACATATCATTTTACTTTGCATTAATATACATGTTTTTGAATTGTAACACCCCACACCCTAGGTACCTAGATAGGGCAGGATGTCGCCCTGTCCAAAGGACCAGGGGTTTTTATAATAAGGTGTAAAACAAAACGAAAGCTGCAAAATAAAAATTAAAAGAATAATTCCATTACATCTGAAATAAAAACTTATGCAAGTCTGGAAAACCAAAACTAGCAAGCATCTCTTGAAATAAATGCAAAACACAACTAAATAAAATAAATTGGAGCATAACCCTAGCTTCGGCCCACTCACTGAAAGCAATCCCCTAAAATCATGATATAAAAGGTGTGAAATTGACATCTTAGTAAGTCCCATGTGTGCAAATGTCAGTTATAACCATTTCATGTATGCAAGTTTATCAAAATCACAAAATCGTGTTTGCAAGTCAATTTCATCAATAGCAGTTATACAAATGAGCCTTGCTCAATAAATCCAAAATAGTTCACAATCAATCACTGTTTCATGACAATCATAATTCATTAAATATGGATTAGTAAATGATTCAACAATATAGTAACATAATCCATATCATGGTTACCACCATGATAGCTCTCCAATGTATTCATTCAACAAAGGGGCAGTGGAGAATTCACCCACTAGGTGAGATACTCCTTCATCTCTACATCTAATATTCCGGTTGTCCAATTCGGATCAACAATGTCCACATGGACCAATATGCTAGCTTGGACCGGCCTGACTAAGTGGTATTGTCGCCTCTCCAAGTTGAGTTTATCTTCTAGAGGTGGCCTCCTGCCAGAAGACTCACTCTTGCTGTTCGAATCAAGTGCTACTATCCTACCCCTACTGAGTACTCAACGCTGCCCAATTAGGGGCAAAATCATTTTCCCTTTTCCGAAAGTCTTTAATTATTTTGGTTGCAAAACGTGGTTTTCCGCAATAGCGTTTTCAAATCATTTGACAATAGTTTAAGAAATCATTTTCGAGGTTGAATAATCAAAGTTTTGCAAATTCGTTTTGAAAATCAAACTTCCACATTTTCAATCCAAGTATCACAATAATCCAGTATGACTCATCGTTTTAGTCAAGGCTCAATCCTTGTGTCAAAACATCATATTGACATCAATTCCAAATAACATTGTAAAAATTACATGCAAATAAGTAACATTTATCAAAACAGTTATGCAGGGACTTACTTGGATAAATCACAGCCAAATTCCACTCAATTGATTGCTTTACTTTCCACTCATTCCTTATCTAAAGTAAATAATCCCACAATTAGGATTCAATCATTCCATCTATTATTTCATACAACATAACTCTCCAT
The DNA here is from genome assembly GCA_026120185.1 of Voacanga thouarsii. Taxonomy (NCBI): domain Eukaryota; kingdom Viridiplantae; phylum Streptophyta; class Magnoliopsida; order Gentianales; family Apocynaceae; genus Voacanga; species Voacanga thouarsii. The sequence goes on along the minus strand of JANUWF010003374.1, from coordinate 702,370 downwards.
GATTTCATTATCTACCCCTTCCATCCATGGTATTTAATTCAATAGATCACTTGAATAACTTTCCTTTACTATTCTATTGATCATAACCATGCATTGATCTAGATCAATTAATCACATGACATCTTCTATATTAAACTAATATAAAATCATCATAAAGAGGCCCATAAACATTAAAAGATCTCATCTTTTATCTATTTATCATGGATCTATATTCATCATGACAAGATACATCAATGTCCTATCTCATACATGCTTTATCTATGGCTTTCCTCAACACGATCATCAATCTAATATATTCATACTTTCATGCTAGACTCTATAGACATCCTTAAGTGAAATATTTTGAAGTTTAAGACCATTTAAATTAATAAAGATAGGATCTTGATTACCTCTTAGCGATTTAGGCTTAAATCACGGTAACTCCTTGTTGACTAGCTTGAGTTTGATTAATAGTTGAAGAGTTTGGTTCGCTTGGATGCCCTTGATCAAGCCTCACCAAAGAATAGGTAAAATTGGTCCCTTATGGACGTGATTTAAGGAAGCAAAAAGGAAAAGAAGAGAGTAGGGGTTGAATAGAAGGGTTAAAAATCAATTACCTTGTAGAGAGATTCGGTTTTGGTTTCTAAAGTGGCGAAACAAGAGAAGGAAAAGAAGTCTTTGTGTAGCTGTATTTTGCTTGCTAAAAAGAAGAATTTCTGTGCAGGTTTTTGCCGAGAATTTTGTGCAGAATAAGGCTGGTTTTTTGGCCAAAATTCTGAAGGAATTTGAGGGGAAAATTCTATTATTCTTTTGGCTAAAACAAAGTCCTAGTTGGTTAAGGTTTTCTTGGGCAACTCTAGCTTGGTTTTAAAGAGTTTGATTTGGATTATACTTGTCCCAAGGGTGGCGGCAGCTTTGATGCAATTTCCCAGAATATTTGGTGAGGAAACTAGGTTATCTATTTAGGAAATAATTTAATTAATTCCCTATTTTAATTTGAGTAATTTTTAAATAGCTAATAAATAGTTATATTGAGAGAAAATTCTGGTTTCCTACTTCCTTGAAGCTACCAAATTCTTCTTCCTTTTCCTTCCTAAATTTTCGAAAATCATCCTCTTATCCAAGGGATAATTATTTCATTTAAATTCACCTCTAAGCTTTTTATTTCCATAAATAAAAATATTATTTGAAAGAAGATAAAATAAGGAAATTTATTTCCTTGAAAATAATACCTATATACTTTCTTATATATATTTTTATCTACTAGTATATTATTTAGATATTGCTAAAAGAAAATCTTGATTAGTAATTTTAAAATTCGCTAAAAGATTATGATAAGATATTAGAAACTAAAATTTAATTTGTTCTCAAATATTTTATAAAATAATTTTCAAATAAATCACTCTCCTAATTTATTTTCCTCTTCTTAGGAAATTAATTTCCTAGTGGCTATTCTCCTAGGGATTTCGGCCAAGCTAGGGAAAAATTAGGGAAGGAGGAAAGAAAATAAGAGAATGAAAAGGACTGGAAATAGCTAGGATTCAAACTCAAACCCGTCAAGGTTTAAATGCCAAGCTTTATCCACCAAGCTACATTTTCTTTCTAAATATTTTCCTAACAACTCCCTTGATTTCTTCCCACTTGCTTTACCCCTTTTTCTAATAAACTTTCCACAATAAATGAAAGCTCAAGCAATCCAACTACTTCAAGAATAAATTAATTCATGCAATCCACAACCAGTATTTTCATGGAAAATAATTCAAATTATCAAACGCGGTATAGCTCAATATGAAATGCATGACTTTTCCCCACTTACTAAAGGTCGTCTTATATGAGGTATTACATTCTCTCCCCCTTAAGAGAATTTTGCCCCGAAATTTAAAGTGCTACACCTTTAGAGCAAGTTCAGGTATTTCTTCTTCACCCAATCTTCGGTTTCCCATGTTGCATCTTAAGTGCCATGATGATCCCATAAAATCTTCACCATGGGTATCTGTTTACTTCTCAATACCTTGACCTTCCGATCCAAAACCTTAATCGGTTTCTCAACATAGCTCAAATTAGGCTGTAGAATCAATAGCTCCTCATTCAATACCTGCTTCGGGTCAAGATTGTATTTCTTCAACTGGGACACATGGAACACATCATGAATTTTTGCTAATCCTTCCGGCAACTCCAATCGATATGCTACAGGTCCAATCCTTTCAGTCACGGAAAAAGGTCCTAGGTATCTAGGACTCAGCTTCCCTCCTTTAGGATGCTTCAAAATCCCTCTACTCGGCGTTATCTTTAGAAAATTTCGGTTCCCCCACCTGAAACTCCAACTCCCTTCTTCTATTGTCGGCATAACTCTTCTATTGGCTTTGGGCAGTTTTCAATCTCTCCTTTATTATCTTCACTTTATCGGTCATCTCTTCAATATTTACTTCCCAAGACTTACTATTTTGACCATCCTCTGTCCATCCCCAATACAAGGGCACTTGACATCTCTGCCCATATAACGCTTCGTAGGGTGCCATTCTGATCGATGCCTGATGACTATGTTGTATGCTAGCTTAGCATAAAGTATACAATCTATCCACTTATCTCCAAAATCCAACACACAAACCCTAATCACATCCTCTAATATTTGGATGACTCTCTCAGACTGTCCATCAGTCTGCGGATGAGCAGATGTGCTAAGCTTTAGAGTCGTCCCCATTGACTCTTGAAACTTGGTCCAAAATCTGGAAGTAAATCTGGGATCTCGATCGGACACAATACTGGTCGGCACTCCATGCAATCTAACTACTTCGCGAGTATATGCCTTGGCCAGTTTTTCCATAGAGTCCCTCACATTCACCGGAATGAAATGAGCTGTCTTGGTCAATCTGTTAACCACTACGCACACAGCATCCTTCATAGTCTTAGACATTAGTAATCCAGTAACGAAATACATCGTCACCTCTTGCCACTTCCACTCGGGTATAGGCAACAGTTGTAGCAATCTGGCTACCTTCTTATGCTCCGCTTTTACTTTCTGGCAAGTCAAGCAAGTAAAGACGTATTGCCCCACGTCTTTATTCATTCTCGGCCACCAATTGGCCCTTTTCAGATCTTGGTACATCTTAACTTCCCCCGGATGGATAGAATACTAGCTCTTGTGAGCCTCATCCATTATCTTTTTCTTCAATATTGGGGCATCCGGTACACATAGACGCTCTCGGAAATACGTCACACCAGATTCATCCGTCCGAAATTCCTTATTTCCCCTCTTCATTTCCTTTGCCTTGAAAATCTGAAACTCTTGGTTATTCCGTTGAGCCTCATTAATCTCTTGCCTCAGCTCAGGCTCTTTTCTTAGGTTACTCAAGCTAATTTTTCCTTCTCCCACTTCCGCCTGTTTCCCCAAGATGTCATGTACTACTTGAATCTCTTGTACCCTTAAGTTAGCCATCCTCACTTTTCGACTTAGCGCATCAGCTACCATATTCGCTTTCCCCATATGGTAGTTAATTGGGCACTTGTATTCTTCCAAAAACTCCATCCACCTCATCTTCCTTAAGTTTAAGTCCTTTTACGTGAATATAAACTTCAAGCTCTTATGATCTATGAAAACTTCATATTTTGCCCCATACAAATAGTGTCGCCAATTCTTCAAAGTAAACACTATCGCTGCTAACTCCAGATCGTGAGTTGGATAGTTTACCTCGTGTGGCTTTAACATCCTCGAGGCATAGGAGATAACTTGCCTGTCCTGCATCAGCACCGCCCCTAGACCTTCCTTAGACACATCCGTGTACAAGGAGTAGGCCTTACCTTCCTCGGGTAGGCTCAGTACTGGTGCCATCATCAATCTCCTCTTAAGTTCTTGGAAGCTCTTCTCACACTTATCATTCCAGACGTATGACACGTCATTCCTTAGTAATTGGGTCATTGGTGTCACCAACATAGAGAAGTTCTTAATAAAACGGTGGTAATATCCCGCCAATCCAAGAAAACTCCTGACCTCGGTCATGCTCTCCGATTGCTTCCAATTTGAAACCTCCTCGACTTTCGATGGGTCCACCTTGATTCCATCTTTAGATATCACGTGGCCAAGAAAAGCCACTGAATCCAACTAAAACCCACATTTGCTAAACTTAGCATAAAGGTTGTGCTCTCTTAATTTCTCCAATACCAACATTAGATGCTCTGCATGCTCCCCAGGTCTTTTAGAGTAGATTAAGATGTCATCTATGAACACTACCACAAACTTATCCATGTATGACCGGAAAACCCTATACATAAGATCCATGAAAACGGCAGGTGCATTAGTTACTCTGAATGGCATCACCACGAACTCGTAGTGGCCATATCTCGTGTTGAAAGCCATCTTGGGAATATCCTCCTCCTTGATTCGCACTTGGTAGTAACCTTACCGAAGATCCAACTTAGAAAAGTAGCACGAACCTTGCAACTGATCGAACAACTCATCGATCAAAGGTAAGGGATACTTGTTCATGATTGTTTGGTTGTTCAACCCCCTATAGTCTATGCACAATCTCAATGTCCCATCTTTCTTCTTCACGAACAACACTGGGGCTCCCCATGGTGATGTACTAGGTCTTATGTACCCTTACTTAACCAATTCTTCCAGTTGCTCCTTCAATTCTTTCAATTCTGCGGGCGCCATCCGATAAGAAGTCTTTGACACCGGTTCCACTCCTGGAACTAAATCGATGGTGAACTCGACTTCTTGGGAAGGTGGAAGAGAAGTAAGTTTGGCTGGAAATATGTCTTCAAAGTCCTTCACCACTTCGGTGCTCTCAAAATTACACTAGTCCTTGTGTTTATTGATCAGATAAGCCAAATATCCCACACAACCCTTCTTCAGCATTCTCCTCGCCTTTGCGCCTGCTATCAAGAATTTCAACTCCTTCACCTTTCTCCCGCTAAACTCTAGTACGTCGCATTCGGGCCTAACAAACTATACGGTCTTGGCCTTGCAATCCACTCTTGCTCCATGCTTTGCTAACCAATCTATACCCAGGATCAGATCATAGTCGTCGATGGGTAGGATTATGAGGTCCGCCTTTGGAATCTCTTTTCCAACCACAATATCTTACCATTGCACTACTTTACTCGCACTTCTTTGCCTCCCCAAAGGTGTACTCACTAACAGGGTGTAAGGTAACTCTACCCCGTCCCAATCTGAATGGCATGCACACTTATCATTCACATATGAATGAGTCGATCTAGGATCTATTAAAACAGAAATAGAGTGACCTTGCACAGAAAGCGTACCTTCAACTACCGCTGAATCAGCTCCGACCTTTTCCCGATTGAGTGCGAAGACTTTGGCTTTCACTTGAGGCTTTTGGCCTCCTTCTCCATTCGTCCCAATAGGGGCTCATTTGGCTGCCCCAGCTGGCTGCGTCGCAGCTCCCAGCCCTAGCCTAAGTGGTCTTCGATAGTTGTTTCTCAGGTGGTTCGGGTCACCACAGTTGAAGCATCTTCTCGCCACTCCCCGGGACCAGCAATCCCTTTCGACAAGACCTCGCTTCCCACAATTTCGACACATTGGTATGCTCGACATAGGACCTAGTGGTACTGTCCTGAGCTGCTTCCTTTTATTTCCCCAGTGCATCTGGCCGGCAGGTCATTTATGACTAGGGGGTCTCATCAGTGGTCGGCTCAGTTGGAATGGCCGGTTCATCAGCTGGTTCTTATCCTCATTTTCCGTGCGGGTCACTACATCCTCCACGGCCATGTATGTCACTGGAGGAGATGGTGCCAGTGCCTTTCTCAAATCTTGCCTGAGTCTCTTCACAAATTGACGGGTCCGCTTCTGCTCGGTATCCACCAGAAACTTACAGTACTTGGACAACTGAGTAAATCGGGCGGCATACTGAGCCATGGTCATTCCCCCTTGCTTGAGAGTTTGGAATTCGTCTTCCCTCTTCTCCGCTATCCATCGCGGTACATATTCTACTCAAAAAGCCTCCACGAAATTCTCCTAAGTCTAGTCATTATCTTCCCTCTCCCAGTCTTCATGGACCCGTTGCCACCAAGCTTGGGTAGGTCCCCTTAGCCCAAATGCAGCAAATTTCACTCTCCTCTTTTCAGTGTACTGTAGGGTTGCAAAAATATCCTCCATCTATTCTATCCATTGCTTGGCCTTTTCATCCTGCTCCACTTCTCCTTGAAACGACGGAGGTTGGAACTTCAGGAATCGTTCCAAGGCCTCATCCTCCCCCTTAGGTGCCCTCCTATCGACACTGTCTACCTTCTTAGTTAAGTTCTGAAGAATGGCAGCCATCTTATCGAAGGCCTGCCCATGGTCACTTCTTCGGACCCTCCCGGTGACAACTCCTACTCTTGCTCGGGATCCCCTTCCATCTCTGGTGTTGATTGCCATGCCTGCTCAGACTCAAGAGCAGATGCTCGCTCCCTTGAGAAACCCTACTTCGTCTTGCAGCCTTACATCCGGGTGCCATCTATTGGCATCCAATACAAGGTTATTAGGGCAAAAGTTCATGGCGTGCAATAAATTAGCTCATGATTTCGAAAGAATTTGCAGTTCGATGAAAACTAAATTTTGTGAATGACACTCCAAAGGGTATAGAGAAATCAGTAAGATTATGCTTTCCTTTACCAAATCCAACTTAGTACAAAATAAAGGAGTATTCTACTAGGTACTTCTTTTATTCTTGTAAAATGAAATTCAAAATAAAAGAGTAAATGCTAGATCAAATAAATAAACGAACATCTCTTCATGAAAATAAAGAGTAATCACTAAGGGCCCTATAAACTCTAAGCTTCACTAGAGTCGCGGGAGTCCTCAGAAGTCTTAGGGGAAGGTTCCACTATCCATCCTGCATTGTTGTTGGGATGATCTCGAACATGATCCTTGGCGAAACCAAAAGATCGAGGCTTCTTCTCAAGCTGACCCAAAATGTACCTCTTATCATCCCTACCCCTCAACTTGGCCCTCAAGTCTGCATCCCTAAGTTGTTCCATGGCTAACACCACTGCACTCTTAGGCCTCCCAGATTCCTCCCTGTGGGACTTACCTCCTAGAAGTGACGGGGTTCCTCCCCCTATGGATGGGGTCGCAGGCATATCATTACTACCCTCCCCCTCAATCTCAAGTCCCCCTAGCTCCTCTTCACTCGGGATCCATCCACCCTCAGGTTCTGTCTCAGACTTAGATGATGAGGAATCTGGTATGGGTATTGGGTTAGATGCTCTACCACCTGCGGGACCGCACATAAAAGGCCAATCTCGGGTTACAGCTGCTGATCTTCTAGACATCCTAGAAAAGAAACACAAAGAAATCAAAATTAAATCTCAACTCTTAGAGGTCAGACACCATTCAACGAATCCCAATTCCTAAGGTTTAGGTACCACTTAATCAAATCAATTGCCTAAACATAAGCTCTGATACCACTTGTAACACCCCACACCCTAGGTACCTAGATAGGGCAAGATGTCGCCCCGTCCAAAGGACTAGGGGTTTTTATAACGAGGTACAAAATAAAACGAACGCTGCTAAATAAAAATTAAAAGAATAATTACATTACATCCGAAAGAAACACTAATACAAGTCTGGAAAACCAAAACTAGCAAACGTCTCTTGAAATAAATTCAAAACACAAATAAATAAATTGGAGCTTAACACTAGCTTCGGCCCGCTCACTGAAAGCAATCCCTTGAAATCATGACATAAAAGGTGTGAGATTGACATCTCAGTAAGTCCCGTGTGTGCAAATGTCAGTTATAACCATTTCATGTATGTAAGTTTATCAAAATCACAAAATCGTGTTTGCAAGTCAATTTCATCAATAACAGTTATACAAAGAAGCCTTGCTCAATAAATCCAAAATAGTTCACAATCAATCACTGTTTCATGACAATCATAATTCATTAAATATGGATTAGTAAATGATTCAACAATATAGTAACATAATCCATATCATGGTTACCACCATGATAGCTCTCCAATGTATTCTTTCAACAAAGGGGTAGTGGAGAATTCACCCACTAGGTGAGATACTCCTCTATCTCTACTCCCAATATTCCGGTTGTCCGATCCGGATCAACAATGTCCACATAGACTAATATGCTAGCTCGAACTGGCCTGACTAAGGAGTACTGTCGCCTCTCCAAGTTGAGATTATCTTCTGGAGGTGGCCTCCTGCCAGAAGACTTACTCTTGCTCTTCGAAACTAGTACTACTATCCTACCCCCGTTGAATACTCAACGCTCTCCGACTAGGGACAGAATCATTTTTCCTTTTCTGAAAATCTTTAACTAATTTGATTGTAAAACGTGGTTTTCCGCAATAGCGTTTTCAAATCATTTGACAATAGTTTAAGAAATCATTTTTGAGGTTGAATAATCAAAGTTTTGCAAATTCGTTTTGAAAATCAAACTTCCACGTTTCCAATCCAAGTATCACAATAATCTAGTATGCCTCTTCATTTTAGTCAAGACTAAATCCTTGTGTCAAAACATCATATTGACATCAATTCCAAATAACATTGTAAAAATTACTTGCAAATAAGTAACATTTATCAAAACAGTTATGCAGGGACTTACTTGGATAAATCACAGCTAAATTCCACTCAATCGATTGCTCTACTTTCCACTCCTTCCTTATCTAAAGTAAATAATCCCACAATTAGGATTCAATTGTTCCATCCATTATTTCATACAACATGACTCTCCATGATATCGTTATCTACCCCTTCCATCTATGGTATTTAATTCAATAGATCACGTGAATAACTTTCCTTTACTATTCTATTGATCATAACTATGCATTGATCTAGATCAATTCATCACATGACATCTTCCATATTAAACTAACATAAAATCATCATAAATGGCCCCATAAACATTAAAAGATCTCATCTTTTGTCTATTTAGCATGGATCTAGATTCATCATGACAAGATACATCAATGTCCTATCTCATACATGCTTTATCTATGGCTTTCCTCAACATGATCATCAATCTAATATATTCATACTTTCATACTAGACTCCATAGACATCCTTAAGCAAAATATTTTGAAGTTTAAGACCATTTAAATTAATAAAGATAGGATCTTGATTACCTCTTAGCGATTTAGGCTTAAATCACGGTAACTCCTTGTTGACTAGCTTGAGTTTGATTAATAGTTGAAGAGTTTGGTTCGCTTGGATGCCCTTGATCAAGTCTCACCAAAGAATAGGTAAAATTGGTCCCTTGTGGACGTGATTTAAGGAAGCGAAAAGGAAAAGAAGAGAGTAGGGGTTGAATAGAAGGGCTAAAAATCAATTACCTTGTAGAGAGATTCGGTTTTGGTTTCTAAAGTGGCGAAACAAGAGAAGGAAAAGAAGTCATTGTGTAGCTGTATTTTGCTTGCTAAATAGAAGAATTTCTGTGCAGGTTTTTGCCGAGAATTTCGTGCAGAATAAGGCTGGTTTTTTGGCCGAAATTCTGAAGGAATTTGAGGGGAAAATTCTATTATTCTTTTGGCTAAAACAAAGTCCTAGTTGGTTATGGTTTTCTTGGACAACCCTAGCTAGGTTTTAAAGAGTTTGATTTGGATTATACTTGCCCCAAGGGTGGCGGCAGCTTTGATGCAATTTTCCAGAATATTTGGTGAGGAAACTAGGTTGTCTATTTATGAAATAATTTAATTAATTCCCTATTTTAATTTGAGTAATTTTTAAATAGCTAATAAATAGTTATATTGGGAGAAAATTCTGATTTCCTACTTCCTTAAAGCTACTGAATTCTTCTTCCTTTCCCTTCCTAAATTTTCGAAAATCATCCTCTTATCCAATAGATAATTATTTCATTTAAATTCACCTCTAAGCTTTTTATTTCCATAAATAAAAATATTATTTGAAAGAAGATAAAATAAGGAAATTTATTTCCTTGAAAATAATGCCTATATTGTTAGTATTGTGCCCTAGAAGCAATCACTTGTATCATGTATATTGCATATTAAATTAATAAGAGGCATTCTTTATCTTTTAGTTTGATTGTTATATCAAAATATGTGTACAAACCGTTAGATAAAGTCCCTAGTACAACACAGTGTTAAAGAAATCATGATAGAGATCATGATGTGAGATTCCTACTATACTATGCAGTGTTTGTACTTAAATAATCCCCAGTCATAGTATTAATAAGATGGGACATTGTTAATACGCCAAGACTGGCACATGTTATATCTCTTGATTGGATCAAGCGGTGGTTCTAATATCCATGGGTATTGGGATACTCAGGATTAACGTGTGGATGCTTGTTTTGAAACAAGTTCATTGGATGACCTAGCAATGAGATAATCACTTGGATAACTATTTAGTGCCAGTGATAGAATCTCATTATAGCAAGTGTGCAAGTATCCTTAGACTTGAGATCTCCAAGGTACTTTGTTTATCGAGCGTTGTACTTTGATTCTAATCTTTGGAGTCTTATCTAGGACCACCTATGGGATGGATATTGGGTACAACGTAAAGTAAACGAAAGTAGTTGAGATGGTAAATAAAGGATTCACCACTCCTAATAGTAGGAGAGTATATCTCAAGGCCACTTGTAGAAATCATTACTCATGAAGTCCTTGGCCAAGGCGACTATGTGATGGAAATGGTTCCAATTGATACACATATCAAGTAATGGATTTCCTGAACAAGTACTAAAATATTCGGGCCAAAATTAATAATATTCTGGAGGGAGTTGGCACTAATTCCATGCTCTAGACTGAATGAGATATTGTATGTTGAAAGGAGTTTATTGCACTGATAATTTGCTATTGAAAGGTTCATGTCAAGCCACTTGACTTTCTGGACTTTTGGGTGGTCAAGAGTCATTGCTAGATGTCGCTCTTGATATGCTAAATATGAATTTATTAACTAGACAATTAATAAATTTAATCCTTTATTTTATTAAGGATTATTAATTCTAATATTGTTAGAATTAATTTATATTATACTACCAATAAGACCAGGAAACCTAATGGGTCACACACAATAAAAGTTTGAATGCTCAAATGTATTATTTGATAATATTGTGGGGTTAATTAAGAGAAAGGAATATATTTATAGGTGAATTATAAGTTTGTTATAATTCATGGGACCTAATTATAATTAAGTAAACTTCAAGGACCAATTTGTTGACAATTGGATGTTGAAGGACTAAGTTGCAATTTATGGTAATTATAAATCTATAAAAATAAGGAAACGGTTTCCTTATGGTTAGAAACAGACCATTCACGCAATAACAGAGAAACCATTTCTCTGCCTCTCTCTTGATCAAACCCTAGTCGTCTCTCTTCTTGATCAAAACCCTAGCCTCCCGAATTCTACTAGCATAGAATTGTGAGATTGTGAGCATTCAACCTTGTGTGGATTATCGTTAGAGAGAGTTCTTTCTTGGACTTTAGTTGAGCTGCAGTGAACAATTTTGGATAATCTGGATCGCGCTTGCGTTCTTTTTTCTGAAATTTTTAAATTCCAGCTTCACGAGGTAATAAACGCAATCTTCTCCATTTTCCCGTTTCTATTGCAAACCTATGATCCATGGCTTGGATTTCTTGTTGTTTTCCGCTGCACTTAATCTGATTATACATGATAGAAATCCTACATATATACTTTCTTATATTTATTTTTCTCTACTAGTTTATTATTTAGATATTGGTAAAAGAAAATCTAGATTAGTAATCTTTAAAATTCTCTAAAATATTATGATAAGATATAAGAAACTAAAAATTAATTTGTTCTCAAATATTTTACAAAATAATTTTCAAATAAATCACTCTCCTAATTTATTTTCCTCTTCTTAGGAAATTAATTTCCTAGTGGCTATTCTCCTAGGGATTTCGGCCAAGCTAGGGAAAAATTGGGGAAGGAGGAAAGAAAATAAGAGAAAGAAAAGGATTGAAAATAGCTAGGGTTCAAACTCAAGCCCGTCAAGGTTTAAATGCCAAGCTTTATCCACCAAGCTACATTTTCCTTCTAAATATTCTCCTAACAACTCCCTTGATTTCTTCCCACTTGCTTTACCCCTTTTTCTAATAAACTTTTCTCAATAAATGAAAGCTCAAGCAATCTAACTACTTCAAGAAGTGAGACGGCTAGGGTTTGATCAAGAGAGAGTCACAGAAACGGTTTCTCTGTTATTGCGTGAATGGTCTGTCTCTCACCCTAAGGAAACCGTTTCCTTATATTTATAGATTTATAATTACCATAAATTGCAACTTAGTCCTTCAACGTCCAATTGTCAACAAATTGGTCCTTGAAATTTACTTAATTACAATTAGGTCACATGAATTATAACAAACTTATAATTCACCTATAAATATATTCCCTTCTCTAAATTAACCCCACAATATTATCAAATAATATATTTGAGCAATCAAACCTATATTGTGTGTGACCTATTAGGTTTCCTGGTCTTATTGGTAGCATAATATGAATTAATTCTAACAATATTAGAATTAATAATCCTTAATAAAATGAAGGATTAAATTTATTAATTCTCTAATTAATAAATTCATATTTAGCATATCAAGAGCGACATCTAGCAATAACTCTTGACCACCCAAAAGTCCAGAAAGTCAAGTGGCTTGACATAAACCTTTCAATAGCAAATTATCAGTGCAATAAACTCCTTTCAACATACAATATCTCATTCGGTCTAGAGCATGGAATTAGTGCCAACTCCCTCCAGAATATTATTAATTCTGGCCCGAATATTTTAGTACTTGTTCAAGAAATCCATTACTCGATATGTGTATCAATTGGAACCATTTCCATCACATAGTCGCCTTGGCCAAGGACTTCATGAGTAATGATTTCTACAAGTGGCCTTGAGATATACTCTCCTACTATTAGGAGTGGTGAATCCTTTATTGACCATCTCAACTACTTTCGTTTACTTTACGTTGTACCCAATATCCATCCCATAGGTGGTCCTAGATAAGACTCCAAAGATTAGAATCAAAGTACAACGCTCGATAAACAAAGTACCTTGGAGATCTCAAGTCTAAGGATACTTGCACACTTGCTATAATGAGATTCTGTCACTGGCACTAAATAGTTATCCAAGTGATTATCTCGTAGCTAGGTCATCCAATGAACTTGTTTCAAAACAAGCATCCACACGTTAATCCTGAGTATCCCAATACCATGGATATGAGAACCACCGCTTAATCCAATCAAGAGATATATCATGTGCCAATCTTGGCGTATTAATAATGTCCCATCTTTTGAATACTATGACTAGGGATTATTTAAATACAAACACTACATAGTATAGTAGGAATATCACATCATGATCTCTATCATGATTTCCTTAACACTGTGTTGTACTAGAGACTTTATCTAACGGTTTGTACACATATTTAGATATTACAATCAAACTGAAAGATAAAAAATGCCTCTTATTAGTTTAATATGCAATATACTTGGTACAAGTGATTGCCTCTAGGGCACAACACTAACAAACTCCCACTTGCACTAGAGCCAATCATTCATGTATCGAATAACAAATGACTCAACATATTTATCATGTTTCTTTTGGGAAAGCGCTTTAGTGAGTGGATCGGCTATGTTTTGATCCGTGGGAATTCTCTCTATCTTTACATCTCCTCTATCTATGATTTCTCTAATCAGATGACAGCGTCTAAGTACATGCTTGGATCGTTGATGAGATCGTGGTTCCTATGCCTGTGCAATTACTCCATTGTTGTCACAATACAAAGGTATCGAATCAACAATGCTGGGCACCACTCCAAGTTCAGTGATGAACTTCTTGATCCATACTGCTTCTTTAGCTGCTTCAGAAGCTGCTATGTACTTTGCTTCAGTAGTCGAATCGGTAGAAGTCTCTTGTTTGGAGCTCTTCCAACTAACTGCCCCACCACCTAATGTAAATACGTAGCCAGATTGTGATTTGAAGTCTTCCTTATCGGACTGAAAGCTGGCATCAGTATACCCTCTTACTTGTAAATCACTATCTCCATATATCAAGAATGCATCATTAGTCCTTCGTAAGTACTTAAGGATATTCTTTACAGCCGCCTAGTGACCCTCTCCAGGATCAGATTGGTATCTGCTCGTCAAACTAAGAGCACACGATATATCGGGCCTAGTATATATCATAGCATACATGATAGATCCAATTGTCGACGCTTATGGAATTCTACTCATGTGATCCCTTTCAACTTGTGTCTTTGGAGACATCAACTTTGAAAGGCTTACACCATATGTCATAGGTAAGAATCCTCTTTTGGATTGATCCATGCTGAACCTTTTCAGCACTTTGTCTATGTATGTAGACTATGAAAGACCTAGCAACCTTCTAGATCTATCTCTATAGATCTTTATTCCTAGAATATAGGTTGCTTCTCCAAGGTCCTTCATGGAGAACATCTTGGACAACCAAATCATCACTGATTGAAGAATGGAAACATCATTTCCTATAAGCAATATGTCATCTACATAAAGCAATAGGAAAACAACTTTACTCCCACTAGCCTTCTTGTACACACAAGGTTCATCCATGTTTTGAATGAAACCAAATTCTTTAATTGTCTCATCAAAATGGATATTCCAACTCCTAGATGCTTACTTAAGTCCATAAATGGACATTTGCAACTTGCACACCTTTGTGCCATCTTCGGATATGATACCTTCAGGCTGTGTCATATACACTTCCTCAATCAGGTTTCCATTAAGGAAAGCTATTTTCACATCTATTTGCCAGACCTCATAATCGTAATGAGCGGCAATGGTTAGGAGTATTCTTATGGATTTCAACATCGCAACTGGTGAAAAAGTTTTGTCATAGTCAATACCTTGTCGTTGATAATAACCTTTTGCTACTAAGCGAGCCTTATAGGTAACCACATTACCATCCATGTCAGTTTTCTTTTTGAAAACCCATTTACACCCTATAGGCTTGATTCCTTTAGGTGGATCAACCAAAGTCCATACATGGTTTTCATACATGGAATCCATCTCTGACTTCATAGCTTCAAGCCATTTATCAGATTCTGAACTATTCAGAACATCCTCGTAAGTAGTAGGCTCATCGTCATCTATGAGCAATACGTCATTATGGTCACTTATGAGAAATCCATATCTCTCAGGTGCCACTCGTATCCTACTTGACCTACGAAGCTCTTGTGTGTTAGAAGGTTCATCTATTTGAATAAATACAGGTTCAGAAGGTTGATCAATATTTGTTTACTCTTCTTGAACTTCACTAAGTTCAAGCTTGCTCCCACTATCTTCTTTGAACATGTGCTCCTTCTCTAAGAAGACAACATGTTTTGAAATAAAAACTTTATTTTCAGAAGGAAGATAGAAGTAATATCCAAACGATTCTTTTGGATATTCAACAAACAAACATTTGTCAGACTTACTTTCAAGTTTGTCTGACATTACCTTTTTAACAATAGCAGGGCAACCCCAAATCCTTAAATGAGATAACTTTGGTCTCTTACCAAAGAATAACTCATAAGGAGTGGTATCAATCATTTTTTACGGAACTTTGTTTAAAATGTAAACAGCAGTCTCCAGTGGTACCCCCAAAACGATTTTGGTAGGTCTGCAAAAGCCATAATGGTCCTTACCATGTCTAGAAGGGTTTGATTCATTCTCTCAGATACACCGTTATGTTGAGGTGTATATAGTGGAGTCCATTGAGATAATATTCCGTTATCTCTTAGATAACTTAGAAACTCTTGACTTAAGTATTCACCTCCTCGATCGGATCTAAGAGCTTTAATACTTTTGCCAAGTTATTTCTCTACTTCATTCTTGAAGTCTTTGAAACGGTCAAAGGCTTCAGATTTGTATTTCATCAAATACAAATACCCATATCGAGAATAATCATCAATAAAGGTAATGAAATATTGATAACCTCCTCTTGCCTGTATTGACATTGGGCCACATACATCTGAATGTACGAGTTCTAATAACTCTTTTTTCCTTTATCCTTTTCTTGAAAAAGAAGTTTTAGCCATTTTTCCAAGTAAACAAGATTCGCATGTGTCATATGATTCGTAATCAAATGACCTTAAGTCACCCAATTTGTATAATTTAGACACACGTTTTTCATTTACATGGCCTAAACGACAATGCCATAAGTAAGATGAGATTAAGTTATCATTTTTATGTTTCTTTTTACTTATATTGAGAATTAGATTATACATGTCTAGAACATATAAACCATTGATCATAGTTGCAAAACCATAATGAATATCATTTAATGAGAAAGAACAACATTTATTCTTAAAACTTAAATGAAATCCGAATAAGTCTAAACAAGCAACTGAGATAATATTTTTCAACAAAACTAGTACAAAACAACAGTTTTGTAGTTCTAAAACTAATCCAGAAGGTAGATTGAGATGATAAGTCCCCACAGCTAGTGTAGCAACTTTTGCTCCATTTGCAGCTCGTAGGTCCACGTCACATTTCTCTAACCTTCTACTGTCCTTTAGTCCCTCCAAATTATTGCATAAATGAGATCCACAACCGGTATCCAATACCCATATCTCATTATTAAAGACAGTATTAATCTCAATCATAAACATACCAGGATTAGAAGTAGAAGTGCTTGCAAGCTTCTCCTTCTCCTTCTTTTCCTTTACAGTCTCCAAGTAGGCCTTGCAGTTACGCCTCCAATGGCCCATTTTGCCACAATGATGACATGGGCCTTTAAGGGCAACCTCCTTCTTCTTGACACCTCCTTTGGGCTTAGTAGGAGTGTTCTTCTTCTTCTTCTGCTTAGAAACCTTTTTCTTAGAAGATGAAGAACCTACTAACAAGATTGCCTTATCATCCTTTTTCATAGAGGACTTAGCAGTCTTAAACAGATTGATTAGCTCAGGTATTGTGGTCTCAACATTATTCATGTGGTAGTTGATCACAAACTACGAAAAACTACTTGGTAATGATTGTAGAATTATATCAATACTTAAGTCATGATCCATTACGAACCCAAGAGACCCAAGTTTTTCAATGTAGCCCAACATCTGTAGCCCATGAGTGGCCACTGAAGCACCCTCAACCATCTTAGCACGGAACAGTTGTTTAGAGATCTCATATTTCTCTGTTCTAGCTTGTTTATCAAACAGCTCTCTAAGATGGAGGATCATTGATTGAGCATCCATATGCTCATGCTGTTTTTGCAGCTCAGGAGACATTGACGCCAGCATGATACAAGATGCCGTGTCGCTATCTTCTTTGTGCTTCTTGTGGATAGCATGCTCTTCAGAAGGAGCATCTTGAGCTGGAGGTGGCGGAATAGGAGCTTCTAGCACGTAGAGCAACTTCTCTGACTTGAGAACGATTCTCAAGTTTCTATACCAGTCCAAATAGTTTGATTTAGTGAGCTTGTTTGTTTCCAAGATGCTACGCAAGTTTAGGTTTGTCGACATGATGTAAATGACCTAGATGTAAAGATAGAATTATTAGAACATGTATATGCAAATGCAATGCAATTAATTAGGTCTTTAATTAAGCGCATAATTATTCCACTATTTTACTCAAACCAATAGCCCTCACTATTGACTCGGGAAAGCCCGTTGGAAACTTTCTTAGTGGATCGGTATCCAAATTCCTTAAGAATAACCTTGGGTTAGCCCAACAAGCCACTCTTAAGTTCGGTGGTAGGTATCCAATACCAATTACATCAAAAAGTAACTACTTGAATCATTGGGTGATTAACATCTTTTAATCATTAAAGTATCAAATACTAGCCCAACTTTGCCTCTAATTTTCTTTATGCTTGGGTTAGCCCAACCGGGATAAAGAAATTAGTTAAATCCAACCCATTAACATGAATTTAAATTCTATAGCTTGAACATACTCGATGTCAAGTAGGCTTGGGTTTGCCCAACAACCTGGTCTTGAAAAAGAGCTCTCGTTCTCACTATATTAATGGAAGGCATTAGATTTAATATTATTTGAGGGATTTATTCCTTTTAGTGGTCTCATTGTTAGGCATGCATACAATTTATCAATAAGCAGCATAAATTGATAAACATGGTAAGAAACAATTACGTGGCATGGTTATGGACTTTCTAAATTAATTTCCTCGAGCCACTAAGGAAATTAATATGGTCAACCCTATGTGTTCATGCATGATACAGGTAGAGGGTCTTACCATCTCGCCTTATTTTGAACGTCATCTTCAAAATCTTGAAAATAAAATTCTACCTCAATCTAACCTATATAATCTAATTACATAATTTCCTAAAAGGAGAACCCTCGAGTTACATTCGAGGGGAGTTAGATGAGAAGAGAATTACATCGGAATTTGAGAGAAGGCGAGGACACGCAGGCCCTATTTCATTAAAACAAAGCGGTAAAAAATGCATGAACAGATATAATTTGTTTTAGTCCATAACCATCCACCATGCCATTAACTATGCTTAAACAAAATAAACATATACTTTTATTATTCCAAAATCAGTATTTTGGGAAAATAAAACAAATTCTAAAATCAACATTTAAGAAAAATACATTAATTTTAAATTTTCAAAATCACTATTTTGAAAAATAAAATTGATTGTCTCAAAACTAATTTTGAGAAAATGCTTCTGGGTCCCGTCACGCAATGATAACGGCGGTCCCGCTGGCTGGTCAGCGGGCGGGGGTCAAGGGGGCAGCACCCCTTGCGGGGGTCAGGGGGGCAGCGCCCCCGTGGAAAATTTTTTATTTTACCACCTCTCATCAAATGAGATTTTCCCTTTCAAAATTCTATTCCAGAACTTTTTTTTTTTTAAAAACTGAACAGCAACCACCGCATGCGGCTTGGATTTTCTGAAAATTTTTTGTTCTGTTCGGGGCCGTTCCAAGATCAATCAAAACCAGTTTTTGACGTTGATCTTTGTTAATCTTTATTAACAAACCATTGTGATCATTCTCACAATCAATTTAACAATCCAAATTGTTAAACGGAAGGCTTAATAACAGAATGAACATCAACTGAAGCCAAAACCTGAACACAGACGCAGAACCATTCTGCAATATTTTCAAAAGCATAAAACCCACAACGTAGAAGCGATTTCTGCAACCCAGATTATTCAAAACAAAACCCAGACGATTACATACAAACCAGCAGACATGATCATACAATTAACATGCTGTAATCATGCAATTTACATGCTTGAACAATTCAAAGCAATAAAATATCCCATTAAAACACAAACCCGTAGGCTCTGATACCACTGTAGGATTTCTATCATTCATAATCAGATTAAGCGCAGCGAAAAACAACAAGAAATCCAAGCCATGGATCACGGGTTTGCAATAGAAACGGGAAAAAGGAGAAGATTGCGTTTATTACCTCGTGAAGCCGGAATTCAAAAATTTCAGAAATAAGAACACAGACGCAATCCAGATTCTCCAAAACCGTTCACTGCAGCTCAACTGAAGTCCAAGAAAGAAATCCCTCTAATGATAATCCACACAAGGTTGAATGCTCACAATCTCACAATTCTATGCTAGTAGAATTCAGGAGGATAGGGTTTTGATCAAGAAGAGAGACGGCTATGGTTTGATCAAGACAGAGGCAGAGAAACGATTTCTCTGTTATTGCGTGAATGGTTTGTCTCTCACCCTAAGGAAACCGTTTCCTTATATTTATAGATTTATAATTACCATAAATTGCAACTTAGTCCTTCAACGTCCAATTGTCAACAAATTGGTCTTTGAAGTTTACTTAATTATAATTAGGTCCAATGAATTATAACAAACTTATAATTCACCTATAAATATATTCCCTTCTCTTAATTAACCCCACAATATTATCAAATAATATATTTGAGCAATCAAACCTATATTGTGTGTGACCTATTAGGTTTCCTGGTCTTATTGGTAGCATAATATGAATTAATTCTAACAATATTAGAATTAATAATCCTTAATAAAATGAAGGATTAAATTTATTAATTCTCTAATTAATAAATTCATATTTAGCATATCAAGAGCGACATCTAGCAATAACTCTTGACCACCCAAAAGTCCAGAAAGTCAAGTGGCTTAACATGAACCTTTCAATAGCAAATTATCAGTGCAATAAACTCCATTCAACATAAAATATCTCATTCGGTCTAGAGCATGGAATTAGTGCCAACTCCCTCCAGAATATTATTAATTCTGGCCCGAATATTTTAGTACTTGTTCAAGAAATCCATTACTCGATATGTGTATCAATTGGAACTATTTCCATCACATAGTCGCCTTGGCCAAGGACTTCATGAGTAATGATTTCTACAAGTGGCCTTGAGATATACTCTCCTACTATTAGGAGTGGTGAATCCTTTATTGACCCTCTCAACTACTTTCGTTTACTTTACGTTGTACCCAATATCCATCCCATAGGCGGTCCTAGATAAGACTCCAAAGATTAGAATCAAAGTACAACGCTCGATAAACAAAGTACCTCGAAGATCTCAAGTCTAAGGATACTTGCACACTTGCTATAATGAGATTCTATCACTGGCACTAAATAGTTATCCAAGTGATTATCTCGTAGTTAAGTCATCCATTGAACTTGTTTCAAAACAAGCATCCACACGTTAATCCTAAGTATCCCAATACCCATGGATATTAGAACCACCGCTTGATCCAATCAAGAGATATAACATGTGCCAGTCTTGGCGTATTAATAATGTCCCATCTTATTAATACTATGACTGGGGATTATTTAAGTACAAACACTGCATAGTGTAGTAGGAATCTCACATCAGGATCTCTATCATGATTTTCTTAACACTGTGTTGTACTAGGGACTTTATCTAATGGTTTGTACACATATTTAGATATAACAATCAAACTAAAAGATAAAGAATGTATCTTATTAATTTAATATGTAATATACATGGTTCAAGTGATTGCCTCTAGGGCACAACACTAACAAATATTTGCGAGAGAAAATAAGAACAAGAATTGTTGTGGTCTAGTGGTTGGAGCTTTGGAATTAATCTCTAAAGTTTTAAGTTCAAATCCCATCATTTAAGTTTTTGTCATGATTTTTTTTAATTTAAGGTTGGATTTTTCGTCCGTTGCATTCCATAAGTAAAAATAGGAGTGTTGTCTTGAGGAGACATAAAGAGAATGTCATAATCCTATTCTTATGTTCTAAAAGGAATTCTTAAGGGATTCATGTCCTTTTATTCCCTAGCTTACCCTAAATTCTTTACCAATTAAATTTGTTCAATTTATCCAAATCTATATTTTAATTCCAGAAAATTCAGCAAGGATTATTAGCCTTTAAATTCTGAAAATATTTCTTAGAGGTTGAAGATTGGACTAAAAATAGGGAAGGTGTTAAGAAAGGTTCCCAAGAGAAATTAATCTCCATGGTTGGACCTTCAAACTCCAATCCACAGTGTTCATCTTCTCCAGGGAAGAAATCTGAAATTTTCTCAGATTCTTGGGCAGCCTAGCTTTCGAAAATCTTAGCCATCTTCCTTACTCAATTTCTGCCATAAAAATGGCCAACTTATTTAATTTGAAGATTGAAATTCTTTTGCCCAAAAACTGGATTGCACAAAGCTGTGCAAAACAGAAAAAAAAATTTCTAGACAGCTTCGATGCATAGCAGGCCAAAATCAAAGCTGTTTCTTCTACCCTAAAGAAAATAGTAAATTACCTCTGTTTTTCCACCATAAAGAAGGATGGAAACCAACCTTAAAGTACCCTCAAATACCTCTCCAAACCCTCTGCAAATCAGCTGGAACATTGCAGAAAAATTGCACAGCAAATTCCAGCAACCAATTCGAAACAACCAGAAAAATTCTAGCCTTGCTCTCCTCAATCCTTGTCCAAAAATCACCTCAAACTTCTATGAGTTAACCTTTGTTCAGCCATGGACTGAACTTCATTACCCCTCCACTGACCTTACACGACTAGACTCCATAGCCACTCCTCAAATTTCTCCTACAATCACTCCAATCAAACTTCCATTTGAAGTTGAAAAACTCCAGCAATTGCTCCATGAAAACACCCTTAGATTAAGATTCAAAACCAGAAATTCTCCCACAATCGAACTTAAAAATTCGGCCAGCCTTATAGCTCCTTAACCCTCATTGATTTCAGCAAAACACAGAAAACCAGCCGGCTCCATTGTAGTTCCAAGAAACCTCCATCAAATCTTTACCTTAAAACACTCCTTAAATTTCTCCACTTGAATTTCAAACAACCATATTTTTCTCTCCTCCCTAATCTGAAAAACAAAATCACAGAACTCTCTCAATCATTCGGCCAGCCCTTTCAGAAATTTGTCCAGCATTTTCTCTCTAATTCTCTCCATTTTCACCAAAAACACCAAGAACACACACTACCTTTCTTCAATCCTAAGACCACTCTAAACACCTCTAAACCCTCCCAAAAACTCCAGAACATGCCTACATGATCCCTAGAGTCCATTTCTAGATTTTATAACATCAAATCTCAAAAACAAAAATTTACAATCGGATCAAAACCAGAATTTTTCTTGAAGTCTCAAGAACATCATCAAAGTAACCAAGAACAACTTTTGTTCATCTTCTTCCCTTCAATCTTTAACATGACATACTAATACCCTCTCTCTCTCTCTCTCTCTCTCTCTCTCTCTCTCTCTTGGGTGAAATGGTTGCTACAACCATGACTGTTTTCTTTCCCCTCACTTGGACAATTCAAGCCTCCTAAGCGTGTGGATCTCCTTAAATCTTCATTTAGATAGTCATCAACCAAGTATTTCTCTTTAACCTTTCTTTTAAATTCTGGATTCATGTCTCTTAGATGTTGATAGAAAGGTATAGAATATGATTGGGCATTGAGTATATGCATATGTATGAAAGGGTTGAGATTGAAGCATGAGAATGATTGATCATGATTAAGCTTTGTGAAATTCTTTGTGGATCGATTCATGTTCTTCATGTCTTACGAAATTATGAGTGTTTAACCATGCTAGATGGTATGTCACCTTTAGTGGATAGGATATTATGTTTTTATCTTCATTGAAGCCATGAATATGATTTTGCTTAGTAGAGATTTGGCCATGTGATAACAGGTATAGATTTAAGCTTTTGTTCATGAATAAAATAGTTTGTTGATTGATGTTAGAGTATATGCTCGTGAATCTTGTTGTCAATAGGAAAATTAAGATCATGACCTTGTTGATCCTAAGCTATTTTGATTAGTAAATTTTAATACCCTAATTACAATTATTACTATGTTTTCGAAATTCATAGGAAGTTTTGGAAGTGGAATATTAGGTGAAATAATGATATTTTACTAGTCAAATAAATGATATCTTTTATTAAAAATACTATATACATATACATACATATATATATATATATAACCTTTCATATAAATAAGTAAAATATTAATGGCCTTGAAGACCATATGTTCATAAATACTATTTCTATTTATTTATTATATATTAATCAAAATTTAATAAAATTTATTTATTATTGACTTTATTTATTATTTTTTATCAATTAATTATTAAATAAGAGATTTGTAATAATTTATTATTCATTTTACTATCTAAGAATTACCATTTAATAATATCATCTAGGACTTAGGATTCATCATCAATTAAACCCTAGTTTACTTATTAATAACAACACTCAAGATTTATGATTTGAACCTACAACTTCTTAGTAATTATTTTACAACCCCTAGTTATTTTAACTTATCAAGCTAGTCTTATTTTATAAAATCCTTTATCATCTAGCCTTAAAGCTTAGGACATTAGGGTTATGATTGTAATAAGTTGAACTAGGATTATTTATGGAAGCGAATATAGCTTGAGTATAAGCATATGACCTGTGTTTACCCTAGGCGGGATTAGGTCAGCTTTGGAAGGTTCTTGAATTTGATCAAGCAAAGGATCAGGTAAGCCTCTGCATAAACTTATTTGAAGACAAAAGATTTCTATGGCAAGCCAAACGCGATGTGTATAGGCACTCATTTTGTAAAGGCAATTAAGGACTGTTTCCTTTCTTATTTCAGTCAAGCAAATCATTTGAAAATCAAACAAGGAGTTTTGCTCAAACACTAAACTCTTTCTAAAAACTAACTTTGGCAAGAATTTTAAAAACCCTTAATTGCTATTTTCAAATAAAGCAATGTATTATCAGTTTTTCCCAAGTGGGACAATCATCGTTGAGTACTCAATAAGGGTAGACTACTAGGACTAGTATTTCAAGGGTTAGGGTAAGTCTCTCAGTAGGTGGCCACCTCTGAAGGGTGAATCCTTCCCGGATAGGATGCTAGTCCAGTAGGTCATGTCGGTCCGAGCTAGCAAGTTTCAACCATGTAGACTGTGTGTTTTCGGAGTGGACAACCAGTAAGTTTGGGTATAGAGAAGGAGGAGTATCTCACCCAGTAGGCCGATCGCCTACCTTTTGTCAGTCTGCACAAATTGTGGCATTCTGACAGTTATATGGTTATGGGGCCCAATGTGTGGTAACCCAAGGCTACCCATTTGAGTGGTTGTATTTATTGTGCACATGTACGGTTTGAAAAGTAAAATGCCACTATTTATTTTTAACCTTATTTATTACTTGACAGTAGTTTCTCTTGTACAATTTTTACAACTTGCATACATAAACTGTTTTACCTTTACCTAAAACACTCAAAGCACACACGAGCTTACTGATATTTTTATCTCATCACCTATTATGCCATGTTTTTAGGTCGATCCTACTGTGGAGATGAGTAGCTAGATTTGTTGCCTGCTTTGAAGACTTTATGTTATTTATTTTATGTGTTGTTTTGAGCTATCAGAGTAATCAATTTATTATGGAGTTGTTCTTAAAATTTTGGGTTTTAATAAGATCAATTTAAAAGTATTATTTTTATTTCTGTTTATGTGACCTAGTTATAAAGACCACATGTCCTTTGGATGGGGCGACATCCCCGGCCCTGTTAGGCCTAGGTAGTGGGGTGTTACAACCATGCCCGAGCTGGGCCCCTCAATCGGAATGCAGCAAACTTCACCATTCGCTTCTTAATGTACTGAAGCGTGGCAAAGATATCTTCCATCTGCTCTATCCATTGTTCAGCTTTCTGATCCTGCTCGGCTTCTCCAAAGAAGATGGGCGGTTGGAGTTTTAGAAAACACTGCAAAGCTTCGTCCTCTCCCTTTGGATTCCTTCATTCAGTTAAAGTTTGAAGAATCTCGATCATCTTGCTGAATGCTTGCCCCATTATCACTCCAATAGGTTCTTCTGACCCTATTTCCAAATCTGGCTCGCTCTTATTTCCCCAGTTGGGTGACTATATTTGAGTCGTCTCAACCTTCGGTGTCATAGGTTTTGCTTCCGAAATTCTTCTGCTTGATGTGGCTACACGGCGCTTGGGTGCCATTCTAAACCATGCCCATATAATGAGTTTATGCATTTAAGTTTTAAAACATTTCATTTAAGCATGCATTCATAGTCAGATTTAAGTAAAAAAAAAAAAAAAAATAGGTGTAAGTTTTGTATAAAGAATTACATATAAATTTCTCTCAAACCTTAGAGTACTCCAGGTACTCTTATTTGCATAAATTTAAAATTAAAGCAGTAAACAGGAACGAAATCCTTAACATAGGAGTTTATGGAAAGCTGTAAATAAAACATCCTAATCATAGCAGCCCTTAGCCTCTCTAGTCCTTATCGGAGTCTCCAAAGTCGGCCTCATATAACCATCCCCCAGAATTCGTAGTGAGGTCTATCGCAGCCCCATTTGCAAACCTATCTATTAACTCTTTCTCAGGTTGCCTAGAACTCTCCTCAGTCTGAACCTGGTTGGGTGGGAGTATGAAGGAAGGTCTAGATGGAGATTCATAATCTATCTTCCTCAAATCATCACTATCAGTTGACAAGTCAACTACGGGACTAGGAGGGAGGGGAATATATTCCATATCAATCTCCTCATCTTCACTGTCAGTAACTATGTCTATCACAGTTATTAGGGATGACTCAAAGATCGGGACCTCATCGTCACTGCTATCATCCAAGGGAATAATTGGCTGCAGTGCAGGCTGAGGCACTGGTTGGTCTTCCGGGTAGATAGGGATAGGAGGATGCCATTACTGCCCTTTCCTTGCGGTTCTAAGCATTCTAACCATTCTACAGCATAAACAAAACAGGTTAGATAAAAGATTTGAACTTAATAAATCAAAATACATACTATCAATATTTGCCTAAACCTAGGCTCTGATACCACTTGCAATACCCCACTACCTAGGCCCAGCAGGGCCAGGGATGTCGCTCCGTCCAAATGATAAGGGGTCTTTATAATTAGGTCATACAAAAGAATATAAAAGTAATACCTTAAAATTGAACTTATTACAACCTAGAAATATAGGTACAAATCTAAAATAAATTAATTATTACTATCTCCCGAAACAACACATAAAATAAATAACATAAAGTCTTCAAAGTAGGCAATAAATCTAGCTACTCATCTCCACAGCAGGATCGACCTGAAAATATGACATAAAAGGTGATAAGATAAAAATCTCAGTAAGCCCGTATGTGCTTTGAGTGTTTCAAACAAAATAGTTCATGTATGCAAGTTGGAAAATTTTTCATGTAAGAAAGTGCTAGCAAGCATTAAATAATGTTAAAAATAAAGAGTGGCATTTTACTTTTCAAACCATACATGTGCACAATAAATACAACCACTCAAACGAGTAGCCATGGGTTACAACACGTTGGGCCCCATGACCATATAATGGTCAGAATACCACACTTTGTGCACACTGACAAAAGGAAGGTGTAAGGCCTACTGGGTAAGATACTCCTTATTCCGTACATCTAAACTTACCAGTTGTCCTCTCTAGAAACACACGGTCTACATGACTGAAACTTACTAGCTCGGACCGACATGACCTACTGGACTGGCATCCTATCCAGGAAGGACTCACCCCTCAGAGATGGCCACCTACTGAGAGACTTACCCTAACCCTTGAAAGACTAGTCTTAGTAATTTACCCTTAATGAGTACTAAACGTTGATTGTCCCACTTAAGAGAAAACTGATAATACATTGCTTTCTTTGGAAATAGCAATTAAGGGTTTCTAAAATTCTTGTCATAGTTGGGTTTTAGAAAGAGTCTAGTATTTGTGCAAAACTACTTGTTTAAATTTTCAATTGATTTTCCTGACTAAATTAAAAAGGAAACAGTCCTTAATTGTCTTTACAAAATGAGTATTCATACACATCGCATTTGGCTTGCCATAGTAACCTTTTGTCTTCAAATAAGTTTATGCAGGAGCTTACCTGATCCTTTGCTTGATCAAATTCACAAATCTTCCAAAACTGACCTAACCCTGCCTGGCGTAAACAGAAGTCATAAGGTTATACTCAAGCTATATTCGCTTACATAATTAATCCTAGTTCAACTTATTATAATCATGGCCCTAATATCCTAAGCTTTAAGGCTAAATAATAAAGGATTTTATAAAATAAGTCTAGCTTGATAAATTAAAATAACTAGAGGTTGTAAAATAATTACTAATAACTCATAGATTCAAATAATAAATCTTGAGTGTTGCTGTTAATAAATAAACTAGGGTTTAATTATTGGAGAATCCTAAGTCCTAGATGATATTAATAAATGGTAATTATTAAATAGTAAAATAAATAACAAATTATTACTACTCTCTTAATTAATAATTAATACATAATAAAATTAATAATAAATAACTTTTATTTTGATTAAAAAATAAATATAAATAATATTTATGAATATATGGTCCACAAGGTCATTAATATTTTACTTATTTATATAAAATGTTATATATATATATATATATATATATTAACTCATCAAGCTAGTTTATTTTATAAAATACTTTATCAACTAGTATTAAAGCCTAAGACATTATGGTTAGGGTTAGGGTGGTTGTGACTAGTTGAACAAGGAATTATTTATTTAAGGTAAATATGGCCTGGATATTGTCTTATACCTTGTGTTTACCCTAGGCGGGGTTAGGTTGACCTTGGAAGACTTTTGAATTCAAGAAGAGCAAAAGATCAAGTAAGTTCCTACATGGAACCATTTGAAGACCAAGGTTATTATGGCAAGTCAAACTCATTGTATACGAGTATTTGTACTGTAAAGGCAATTATGGACAATTTTTCTTTTTCTTTCAGTCAAGCAAACCATTTAAAACTAAGCAAACAATTTCACACCAAACGCTAAAATTTTCCTAAACACTCAACATTGGCAAGAATTTTAGGAAGCATAATTGCTATTTTCAAGTGAATCATTATATGATCATTTTCCTCCCAAGTGAGACAAACAACGCTGAGTACTGAATAAGGGTAGACTACTGGGACTAGTCTTTGAAGGGTTAGGGTAAGTCTCTCAGTAGGTGTCCACCTCTGAGGGGTGAGTCCTTTCCGGAGAGGATGCCAGTCTTGTAGGCCATACCGGTCTCGGCTAGCAATTTTAGTCAAGTGGACTGTGTGTTTTTGGAGTGGACAGCTAGTAAGTTTGGGTGTAGAGATGGAGGGGTATCTTACCCGGTAGGCCGTACACCCACCTTGTGTCAGTATACTCAACGTGTGGCATTCTGATCGTTATATTGTAATGGTGCACAAGGTGTGGTGCCATGACTACCTCTTTTGAGTGGTTGTATTTATTGTGCACATGTATGTTTGGAAAATAAAACACCACTCTTCATTTGTGAAATTTATTTAAGGCTTGCCAGCACTTTCTTTTATAAACATTTACAACTTGCATACATGAACTGTTTTACCTAAAACACTTAAAGCACACACGGGCTTACTGAGATTTATATCTTACCATATTTTATACCATGTTTTCAGGTCAATCCTACTATAAAGGATATTAGCTAGAGTATTGCCTATGTCTTGAAGACTTATTGTTATTTTTTCTATGTATTTCTTTTGAGAGACAGTAACAGACATTTATTTTTTAGCTTGTTCATGTATTGCATGGGTTGTAATAAGTTTAATTTTGAATTATATCTTTTATTTTATTTTATGTGTTCTAGTTATAAAGACCCCTTGTCCTATAGATAGGGCGATATCCCCAGCCTAATGGGGCATAGGTAGTGCAGTGTTACATTATCTCCTTTTTAAAACTCATAGGGAGAATGAGTATGCCTATCATGCCATTGTTTCATCTTATTTTTTCAAATCCTTGAATTATAGCAGACATTGTTGCCCACTCATCCAACTCATTCACTTGAAGTGTTCTTTCTTTTCCTGCAAGATGAAGGTCAAAATTGACAAGCTTTATTGTCCAATGAGCCATATGTTCAACTTTTACTGGTAGATGACATGATTTTCCATACACTAAGCAATAGGGGGTTGTACCAATGGGAGTTTTAAAAGTAGTCCTATAAGTTCAAAGAATATCATCTAGCTTCAAACTCCAATCCTTTCGTGTATGATTGACGACTTTTTCCAAGATTCTTTTTAATTCTCTATTGACCACCTCAACTTCGCTAGTAGTTTACGGATAATAGGGAGCAGCAATGTTATGAGTAACCCCTGAATGTTTGAGAACTTTGTCTAGTTGGGTATTACAAAAGTGGGTTCTCTTATCACTAATGAGTACCTTAGGTAATCCAAATCGGGTGAAAAGTTTTTTTAGAAATTTTACAACAACCCGTGCATTATATTAGTAGGCAAGGCTTATGCCTCAAACCACTTTGATACATACTCAACCGCCACTAAGATGTATTTATTGTCCAAAGACCTAGGAAAAGAACTCATAAAATCAATCCTCCAACAATAAAAAATTTCACAAGTTTGAAAAATTTGTAATGGCATCTTATTAGATTTATAGATGTTACTTGTACGTTGACACCTATCACAACTTTGAACAAACCTGTGAGCATTTTTGAAGAATGTTGGCCAATAGAAACCGGACTCAAGTACCTTTTGGAGGTGTTGTTAGCTTAGTAGTGGCCTCCTATGTGTCTTTCATGACAATATTTTAAGATATTAATACTTTCCATAGAATTCACACACCTTCGCATGATTTGATCCCCAAAACACCGTAACAAGTATGGATCTTTCCAAAAGTGCTTTACCTTGAAGAGGGCATTGAAGTCATCCAAAAGAATTCCTGTAGCCAACTAATTAGCAAAATCCGTATACCAAGGTAGTAGAGAAATCTCACTATCAACAAGTAAAAGTTGTTTATCTGGGAAGATGTCATTGATGTCTCTCTCGGATATTGATTTAAGGTTGGGATTCTCCAACCTAGACAAGTGATCTGGAGCCAAATTTTTCGTTCCCTTTTTGTCCTTAATTTTCAAGTCAAATTCCTACAACAATAAAACCCATCTTATCAATCTTAGTTTGGAATCATGCTTGTTTAGTAGATCCTTAAGGGTTGAATGATCCATATCCACAATGACTTTGGACAAAACAAGATAAGAATGAAATTTATCAAAAGCAAATACTATTGGAAGCAACTCTTTCTCTGTTGTGGTGTAGTTCTCTTGTGCCGCCGTATGAGTTTTGCTTACATAGTTAATTGGCTGAAAGCGCTTATTCCTCCTTTGTCCAAGCACTGGACGCACTGCATAGTCACTTACATCACACATTAGTTCAAAAAGAAGAGACCAATCCGGTGCAATTAAAATAGGAGAATTAATCAGTTTTGTTTTAAGCATATTGAAAGCATTGAGACATGTTTCATCAAAATAAAAAATAGCATCTTTTTCAAGCAAAGAAGTAAGGGGTTTAGAAATCTTTGAAAAATCCTAGATAAACCTCCAATAAAAACCTACATGCCCAAGAAAGCTTCGAATTGCCTTCATAGAAGTCGGAGGAGGAAGTTTCTCAATTGCCTTAATTTTTGCCCTATCAACCTCAATATATTTTCTTGAAATCTTATGTCCAAATACTATGCCTTCTTGCATCATGAAGTGGCATTTTCCCAATTAAGCATGAGGTTGGTCTCTTTACACCATTGGAGGACCTTTTCTAAATTGGTCGAACACAAATCAAAAGCATTACCAAAAATTAGAGAAATCATCCATAAATACCTCCATAGTATCTCCCATAAGCCCTTCAAAAATAGCCATCACACATCATTGGAATGTTCCGGGGCTATTGCAATAACTGAAAGGTATACGTCGATATGCAAAAATACCAAAAAGGCATGTAAATGTAGTCTTCTCTTGATCCTCTAGTGCTATAGAAAATTGAAAGTATCTGAAAAAACCATCTAAGAAGCCATAAAAATCATGTCCAGCTAACCTTTCTAACATTTAGTCAATGAAAGTGAGAGGAAAATGGTCTTTCCTACTTGATTCATTCAATTTCCTATAAGCAATGCACACCCTCTAACCTGTTACCAACCTTATTGGGATCAACTCATTTTTTTCATTAGGGCTCACAATCATTCCTCCCTTCTTTGGTCCCACTTATGTTGGACTAATCCAAATACTATCAAAAATGGCGTAAATGATGCCGAAATCTAAGAG
This sequence comes from Voacanga thouarsii, assembly GCA_026120185.1. Lineage (NCBI taxonomy): Eukaryota > Viridiplantae > Streptophyta > Magnoliopsida > Gentianales > Apocynaceae > Voacanga > Voacanga thouarsii. The sequence goes on along the minus strand of JANUWF010003374.1, from coordinate 670,957 downwards.
TTTTATCACCTCACCTTTTACCACATCACTTATGTTTGGGTTTAACTTACGTTGGGACTGCACTACGAGTTTGGCTCCTTCTTCCAATAATATTTTATGAGAACAAAAGGAATAGGTTAATTCTCTTAATGTCCATAATTTTTCATGTAATAACTCCATTATATTTTCCCAATAAAATTACCAATTTGGTTTTTTGTTCATAAGTTAGGTCTTCGACAATGATCATGGTCAGTTTTTTCCTTTTTTTTTTTTCCAAAAAATGCTTATTGTAAGTGCTTGGGGAGGTCTTTTAAATCCAATTTCGGTGGTTCCTCAATGGATGACTTCGTTCTTCCCAAACCGCCTTTTCGATTTCCTCAAAATTTTCCAACATATGGCCCTCAGTTGAGTCCTCCAAATATGCAATAGATTGTTCCATATAACCTTGGACAAATGATTCCTGCACAAAGTCAAAGATAGGTTCATCAAGAATATCAACCCTTAAATAAGAATCATCACAAGAAGTAGGATGTTGCCTGCCTTTGTGGATTTTTATAATAACTTCCTTGTCCCTAACCTTAAGTGTAAATTTTTCACCATAAACATTAATTAAAGCTTTCGGAGTTGCTAAAAAAGGTCGACCTAGGATTAAAAGAACTTTAGAATTTTCATCCATGTCAAGAATTACAAAATCCACAGGGAATATGAAATTATCCACCTTAACCAAAACATCTTCAATTATTCCTTTAAGATATTTAATCGATCGATCTGCAAGTTGAATACTCATCCTAGTGGGCTTAGGTTCACCTAGGCCTAGCTTTTTGAAAGTTTTATATGGTAACAGATTAATTCTAGCACCTAGGTCGGCTAAAGCATTGCAAAATGTAAGAATACCAATAAGACAAATAATAGAAAAAGTCACTGGGCCACTTTCTTTTCATGGCATCGTCCATTTGTCCGGCAAGATTGCTAAACACTCTTCATTTAAAACCACAGTGGATATTTTATCCTATCTTTTTTTGTTTACAAGCATGCTTTTGAGAAATTTCGCATATTTGGGCATGTGCACTAAGGCTTCACTAAGTGCAATGTTTATATACAGTTGTTTGAAGATTTCCAAAAACTTGTCAAATTGTGTATCTTTTTTTACTTTGTGTGTGCGAGTAGGGTAGGGTACCAGTGGCTGAAATTCTGGTTTTTCAGGTTATTTTTTGAAAGGTTCAACAATAGGGGCTAGTTTTGGCCCATCCTTTTCAGATGGTGTTGGGTATCTCAAGTTCGTATCGTATACGGCGCAACGGAAAATAAAATGGGATACCCTATCAGGACCTGTTTATTGTGAAAAACAAGACATAATGACAATAAAGGTAATAGCTTTTACCTTTGGGTGATCGTTCGAAGAACAAAAATTTTCTTCTTCAAGTCGAGGCGTGATCCAGCAATCCTCTTGTGTAAACTCCACGAGAGTTGGACGTCTAACCACTATAATCACAGTGTGTTATTATCTCTAACAGTAATCCACATAGAGGAATACTCAAGCACCAAAATTTCCTTTGCTAGCAGAAAAAGATGCAGCTAGGGCTGTTTTCGTTTTTAGCAAAACGAGAGAGAGAGAGAGAAGACACTTTTTTTTTTTTTTGTGGCTCATATTTTCGTGTGAATCACCCTTGGATTAGGGTTTTGAGCATATCTAATAAATGTTCCAAAATCCACTGAAAATCTAAAATTCTAAAATAATTAGAATTTCCTAATTGTAATTGAAAATATCAAGTTCTCACAAGTACAACTTGGACCACAAATTATAACTAATTATCATTTGTCCACAACAACTTCTCTTTCTCGCAATTAACCCCACTATGTTATCAAATAATATCTTGAGTATATAATCCTCTATTGTGTGTGACCTATTAGGTTTCTCAGTTAATTAGTAACAAACATGAATTAATCCAAACGTCTTTGATATTAATAATCCATAATTAATTAGAATTAATCCTATTAATTCTAATCAGGATTGGTTTATTAATTCATCAATTAATAAACACATATTCCCAGATCATGAGTGGTATCTAGCAACACATCATGACCACCCAAGAGTCCAGGAAGTCAAGTGGCTTGACACGAACCCTTCAATAACAAACTTCAGTGCAATTAACTCCTTTCACCATACAATATCTCATTCAGTTTGGAGTAAGGAATTAGTGCCAACTCCTTCCAGAATTAATTCTAACCTGAATACAATAGTACTTGTACCAGGAATCCATTACTCTATATGTGTATCAATTGGAACTGTTTCCAATACACAATTTCCTCGGTCAAGGACTTTCCAAGTAGTAATTCCTACAAGTGGCCGTGAGATATTCGCCCTTACTATTAGGAGTGGTGAATCCTTTATGAACCCTCTCAACTACTTTCTTTTACCTCACAATGTACCCAATATCCATCCCATAGGTGGCCCTCAATCAAGTTCCAGAGATTGGAATCAAAGTATAAAGCTCAACAAGCAAGGTACCTTGGAGATCTCAAGTCTAACGATACTTGCGCGTTTGCTATATTGAGATTATATCACTGGCACTAAATAGTTGTCCATATGATGATCTTAAAGCTAGGTCATCCAATGAACTTGTTCCATTAGCAAGTATCTATGTGTTAATTTTGAGTATCTCAATACTCACAATTATAAGAACTACCACCAGATTAAATCAGGAAGTCTAACACAAGCTAGTCTTAACGCATTAATGATGTCCTATCTCATTAATACTATGACTAGGGACTATTTAAGTACTAACACCATCCAGTGTAGTAGGAATCTCATATCATGATCTCTATCATGATTTCCTTAACGCAGTGTTGTACTAAGGACTTTATCGAAAAGTTATATTACTTAAAGTAAACAAAAAAAAAATGTAAGATAAATGATGCTGCCTCTAGGGCACAACACTAACAGATGGTACCAGTTTCATGCTGGGATTGGGTAGCTCCTTACCATTCATTGGTGTAATAGCAGCTGAATCATGTTGTGCTTCTACTCCTACTGGTGACTTTATCACTAAATCCGTTAAAAACTAAACTTGTCTCCCCATATTTCTAACCATGCCCTCAAATATTTCCAGTGTATCATCTATCTCAAGGAAATGCTTAGTTACATGGGTGGAAAATTTTTCCAACACCCTTTTTGAGGCAATGGAGTCGGATGGTTGAGATGTCATCCTACGAGATACGTTAGGATATTGCCCCAAGCTCTAACTGGCCATCTTAACTATACAAAATAACTGGTTAGCATCATATATACACATCCTAATATAAAATCAAGTTAGTTAGTTAAGGTACGTGTTCACAAATTAAGTTACAAGGAATTATAGTACATAGAAACATTAAAATACAAGTACACAAAAAATAAAATACAACACCTAGTCATACAAGGAACATATATACACATTCACATATTTATATATAAACATATTAACATGGTTAAATAAAAAAAAAAAATCCAAACTTTCATGATATTATTCCCCAGCAACGGTGCTAAAAACATAATGCGTAAATTTTGAGTATAAAAAATCATCAGTTTTAAATCCATCCATTAATCAAGTTTTAATTAAAACATTAATCCCAAAATACACATGTGAACAAGTTTACTCATCGTAAGCATAGTATAGAGAATTAACGAGTATCGATCCTCAAAGGAACAAGTACATACTAATCACTTTTCATTCATTATTTAACCGACCCAAATAAAATGAGAGAAGAATAAAAAGAAAAATTAAAGAAATATATACAACTCAAGGATGTAGGTTTATGCAATATAAACTATTAGCCTAGAAAACATGATAATGAACCAATTAGCAATTCTCTCAACTAATTATCATCTTGGCATCATGAAGTGAGAGAAGAATAAAAAGAAAAATTAAAGAAATATGTACAACTCAAGGATGTAGGTTTATGCAATATAAACTATTAGCCTAGAAAACATGATAATGAACCAATTAGCAATTCTCTCAACTAATTATCATCTTGGCATCATGAAGTAATATAAAATAAAATTTAATTGTCTCACAAGTCATGATTCTACTTAGATAAATCCCACTTCGTTTCCCAATGTATGGAATCCTATATTTTGATTACATTAACAGATTTGCCAATCAAGCTAATCATAACCAAAACATGCATTATGCTCAATTCCTTATAAACATGAAATTAGCTAATAACCCTTTGCTCAATGTGAAATCAACTAATCTTTGATCATTTATTCCCATAATCTTAACTTTGTCGATCAAGTCCATTAAAATTAGACAAATACGAAATCAATGTAATGAAACTCCTAACATCATTGTCTCAAGTCAATTAGAAGAACTTGCATCAATAACTAATGAAATCAATTAAACAAATACCAAAGATGACAAAGAATTGATCAAATAACTAAATTAACATAAAATCATGAATCCCAAAATAATATTAAATTACAATAAAAGCATTGAATACATCATTGTTAAAGAAAAAGAAGACAATGAGGGAAGAAAGCACTCAAAGACAAGCCTCTTTTTTCATTCTTGAAAACTCCCTTTGACAATCCTCCTTGACTTGGGTGAACACCTCATTCAGTGAGAAAATCAGAATTTCTACCCTTTGATTCACCTCTCTATGTTGTATATATTAAACACTTGTGTTCTCTTGTGCTTTATATGGCCTATTGGATGCCAACTTTATTGCTGAGGAAGTCTTGGCTGAGTAGGAATAGGAAAATACCAAAATTATTGGTTAAGCTCTAATTCTGTGTACAGAATTTTCGCCTCCAGAGCATACTAGCATCGAGTACCTTCGACCCACCTAGCTCTAGGTGCACTCTGTTATTCTTCTGTTTTTGCTCTGTTTTTTGCCGTCTCTCCTTAGCAGACAGAATGGACCCAACGCCAGGTACACTTGCCAGGCCTGGCATTAGGTCTGTTCTAGAAAACCCCTAAAGCTTGCTTAAACTCTATTGCTGGAGCAGAATAGACCAGGATGTTTTCATTTAAGAATGAATACTTGATTGTTGATTACTTTGATGAAGACAAAAGAAGGTCCACGCGCGACGGAGAGTTTTGAGTGATCCAACGGAAAAATAGCCATGGTTGATGGTTGATCAACCATTTCGGTAGAGAGAGAGAGAGAGAGAGAGAGCATTAGAAAGATATATAGAGGATTAAATGGAAGAAGATGAACAAATGAGTTATTCTTAGTTACCTTGATGATGTTCTTGAGACTTCAAGGGAAAAAAAACTGGTTTTGATCCAAATGCTAATTTTTGTTTTTGAGATTTGATGTTATAAATTCCAGGAATGAACTCTAGAGAGTATGTAGGAGTATTATAGAGTTTTTGAGAGGGATTAGAGGTGTTTAGAGCGGGTTTTGGCTTGAAGAAAAGTAGTGTGTGTTCTTGGTGTTCTTGGTGAAGATTGAGAGAATTTGAGGGAAAATAATGGACGAATTTTTGGAGAGTGTAGACTGAATAGCTTAGGGAATTCAGGGGTTTCGGTTTAGCTTAGAGAGGGAGAGAAAAATCTGATCATTCGAAATTCAAATGGAGTGATTTGAGGAGTGGTTTGAGGTATAGGATATGTTAATGGTGTTTGTTTGATGAAGGTTTTCTTGGAGCTTCAATGGTATCAGCTTCATTTGGTTTGCTTTGCTGAAATGAATGAGGTCTGATAAAGTTTAAGGCTGGACAAAATTCAGAGCTTAAATGGCAGAGGAATTCTGGTTGTATAGCTTAGTACAAGGGTGTTTTCATGGAGAAAAATTCTGGAAAATTTGAAGTTCAAATGGAAGTTTGAATGGAGTGATTGTAGGAGAGATTTGATGTGTGATTATGGAGTCCAATTCTGCAAGGTAAGTGGAGAAGGTAATGGTTTTTAGTTCATGGCTAAACAAGGGTTAATTTACAGAGGTTGGAGGGTGGTGTTCGGCCAAGGCTTGAAGGGAACAAAGCTAGAAAAATTCTGGTTTCAAGGTGCTCATGTTTCGAAGGTTTGCTGCAAATTTTCCTATGCAGTTTTCTGCAATTCTTCAGCCCATTTTGCAGAAGTTTTAAGAGGTGTTCAAGGGTCCTTTAAGGCAGGTTTTTCATCCCTTTTTATGGGGAAAAAGCAGAGAAGTTTTGCTGGCTTGAATGTGGAATAGAACAGCTTCATTTTCTGGTTTGAAGGTTGCGAAACTACCCAGAATTTTTTTCTGGTTTGTGCAGTTTTTTTTGCAGTCTGAATTGCACAGAATTTTCAGTTCCTCAAGCTGAATAAATTGGCCATTTTCCAGCAACAATTGAGTAAGAAAGATGGCTGAGATTTTCGAAGGTTAGGCTGCCAAGAATCTGGAAAAATTCCAGATTTCTTTCATGAAAATTATGAACACAATGGAGTGGAGTTTGAAGGTTCATCGATGGTGATTAATTTCTCTTGGGAACCTTCCCTAACTCCTCTCCTATTTCCAGTCAAATCCCCAACCTCCAAGATTCATTTTCGAAATTCAAAGACTAAGAATCATTGCTGAATTTTCTGGAATTAAGACCATGAATTTTGATAAATTTTGAACAAGTTTAATTGATGAAAAGGTTAGAACAAGCTAGAGGTAATAAAAGGGACAAGAATTCCTCTAGAATTCATTTTAGGACACAATGATAAGATTAGGACATTCTCTTCATGTCTCCCCTAAGACAACATTCCTATTTTCATGGAATGGAAGGAAACAAAAATTCAAACTTAATTAAGATAATCATGATAAAAATTAAATGATGGGATTTGAACTCATAACCTTAGAGACTAATTCCAAAGCTCTAACCACTAAACCACAATAACTCTTGTTCTTATTTTATCACCCACATATTTATCTTATATAATCCAAAAGCTATCTTCCTACTTTGACCTCAAGCAAAATTACCATTTTACCATTCCTACTCAATAAGCATAACTAAGCCTTTTAACCCATAAATTACAATTCTAATGCACATAAAATCATTCAAAAATATATATATTCATGCAAAATAATATGATATGCATCCCGACCCCCTTACTCAAGGGTTGGCTTTAGGTGGGGTTTCACACGAGATAAATCAAAGATCTTCAAAAGCTGACCTAACCCCGCCTAGGGTAAACACAAGGCATAATTAAACTCAAGCCAAAATTTGCTTTCACAAATAATCCTAGCTCAACTTATCAGAATCATGACCCTAGTGTCCCAAACTTTAAGGCTAGATGATAAAAAGAATTTTATAAAATAAATCTAGCTTGATAATAAAATAACTATGGTTTGTTTGATGAAGGGTCCTAGGTCCTAGATGATATTATTTAAAATAATAATCTATTAATAAATAATGGTTAGAAAATAATTGGTAAATAAAATTGTTAATAAGTAAATTTAAATATGTTTTGTTTAAAAGATAATAAATAAATTTTTATCAGTATTTATGAATATATGACTTACAAGATTAATATTTTATCTATCATGATTATTTATATAAAAGGTTTTATTTATTATTATTATATATAATATTTTTATACTTTAATTTTAACAAAAGATATCAATTGTTTGGTTAAAATATCATTATTTTATATAACAAATGAAATCCACATTTTCCTAGGGATTTCGAAATCTCCAGAAGAAAATATAGCATTAATTTTTATTAATGAAATAAAATTGGCTAACTGAAATAGAATAGGAACATCAAGGTCATGATCATAATTCCTATTGCTAACCATGAACATACACTCTACACCAATCAACAAACCATCAAAATCATGAATAAAAACATAGATCCATAACTACCAACATATGATCCAAACTCCACTAAACATAATCATTTTCATGGCTTCAACAAGGACACAAGAACATATAACCCTATTCAACAAAGGTGACATAATATCTATCATGATTAATCATTCATACTACTCACGACATGAAGGTAGGCAACAAACCCTAAAACATCATATTCAACCAAGACAAATCATCCTCATGCATCAATCCCAACTCCATCATATAAACACATTCATCCTCATACTTCAATCTCAACTCCATCATATAAACACATGCTCAATCTCTAAACATAAACCATCCTTTTCCAACAACATCTAAAAGGCATGAATCTAGAATTTAAAGAGAATATTGAAGAGGCTTACTTGAATGATGACTACCGTGAAGACGTTTCAAGAGAATCCTCACACTTGGAAGGCTAGATCCATCCAAGGAGGAAGAAGAAAAATGGCCATGGTTGGAGTTACCATTTCGGCCGAGAGAGAGAGAGAGAGAGAGATAGAAAAGAGAGACTTTATGTGTCTATTTCATTAAAGGTCGAAGAGGAAAGGAGACGGAGATAATTGACCATGTTTACCTTGAGAGTGTTCTTGAGCCTTCAAGAAAATTCTGGTTTTTTATCCGAAAGTGGAACCTTAATTTCAATGTTTGATGTTATAAATTTCAGAAATGGATTCAAGAGAGTGAGTAGATGTGACCTAGAATTTTTGGAGAAGATTGAAGGGGTTTAGAGTGGTCTTAGGCTTGGAGAATGGTGGTGTGTATTCTTGGAAGTTTTGAGAGAATGTAGAGAATGGAGGAAAATTGGCTGAAATTTTTCTTGGAAAGGTCGGCCGAATGGATTGAAGAATTCTGGTGATTGAATTTTCAAATTTGGGAGAAAAATGAAAGCTGGTTGTTTGAAATTCAAAATGAGTAATTTATGGAGTGAATTATGGTAGCAAATATGGTAAGAATATCTTGGTTGATGGAGGTCTTTTGGGAGCTTCATTGGCCGACTGGTTTGGCTTGGATTTTGTAGAGATGAATGATGCTTGAATGGGTTCTAGAATGGCCAAAATTTAGAGAGTATGTGTGGGAGATTTTCTGGTTGTTTGAAGCCTAAACTATGGAGGTTTTCATGGAGTAATTTGCTGGAATTTTGAACTCCAGCTGAAGATTTGATTGAAGTGATTGATGGAGTGATTCAAGGGGTAGCCATGGAGCTCTTTTCATGCAGAACAATGGTGGGGATGATGAAGTTTAGTCCATGGATGACTAAGGTTGGTTTTACAGAAAAATGTTGTGAGTTTCGGACAATGGTGAGGGGGAAACAAAGCTGGAATTTCTGGTTGCTTGCTCGAAGGTTTTGCTGGAAATTTTGTGCAGTTTATTTCTGCCATGCTCCATCCGATTTGCAATAGGTTTGAAGGGGTATTGGAGGGTACTGTAAGTCTGGTTTCTAGCCTTCTTTATGGAGGAAAGTCAGAGATGAAATACTGGTTTGAAGTCTAGAAGAAACAGCTTGGTTTTTGGACTATTAAGCTGCGAATTCTGCCTACAATTTTTCTCTGGTTTGCACAGCTTTGTGCAGTCCGAATTTTGGCCAAAGTTTTCAGTCTTCAAGCTAAGTAAATTGGTTATTTTTCTAGCAGTATTTGAGAGGGAAAGATGGCTGATGATTTCGACAATTGGACTGACCAAGAAATTGGAAAATTTTTCCAGATTACTACATGATGAAGATGAATACACATAGGTTGGAGTTTGAAAGTTCAACCGTAGAGATTAATTCTCTTGAGAACCTTCCGAAACTCTTCCCTTTTTCAGTTAAAATTCCATCCTCCAAGACGCATTTTCAAAGCTTCAAAATCACAGAATCTTTCTAGAATTCTCTATAAATAAAATGGCTTAGATAAATTATGCAACTTTTTTGATCAATAATTAAGGTAAGCTAGAGAACAAAAAGGGTATGAATCCCTTAAGAATTTTTGTAGGGCACAAGAGTAGGATTAGGACATTCCTTTCATGTCTCTCCTATGACAACATTCCTACTCCTCCCTAAGGCATGCAAGGGTCGAAAATACCCTACCTATCTAAAATAAAATTTAATCATACTAAAACTCAAATGATAGAATTTGAACTCAAGACCTCAAGAATTTATTCCACAGCTCTAACCACTAAACCATAACAACTCTTATTCTTATTTTCTCTCCAAAGTATTTTTCCTATTTAATCCTCAAGCTATCTCCCTATTTACACCTCAAGCAAAATTTCCTTTTTGCCCTTCTTACTTAATAAGCACAATTAAGCCTTCTAGACTATAAATCACATATCCAAAGCATACAAACTCATACAAAAATATATTTATACATGCAATAAAATATGATATGCATCCTGACCCCCTTACTCTAGGGTTAGTTTTAATTGGGGTTTCACATCCTCCCCTCCTTAGGAGAATTTCATCCCGAAATTCAGGCATACTTCTATCTCAGATCGGGATACTTCCGCTTTATCCACTTTTCTGATTCCCATGTGGCATCTCGCGTGCCACGATGCTCCCACTGAACTTTTACCATTGGTATCTGCTTGTTCCGTAGGTTCTTGATACTGGGTCTAATATTCGCACAGGTTTCTCCACATAGCTCAGATCGGGTTGCAATACCAACGACTCATTATTCTGAACATAACCGGGATCGGCATTGTACTTCTTCAGCTATAACACATGAAACACGTCATGAATTCCCGTTAATCCATCTGGTAAGACCAATCGATATGCTACCAGCCCAATCCTTTCCTTTATCGGGAACGGTCCCAAATACCTCGGATTCAACTTTCCACCTTTCGAATGCTTCAAGATTCCTCTATTTGGCGTCAATCTTAGAAATACAATGTCTCCTACTTGAAACTCCAACTCTCTCCGCCTATTGCCTGCATAGCTCTTTTGTCGGCTCTGAACTGCCTTCAACCTTTCCCTAATTAACTTAACTTTGTCCAACATTTCCTGAACACAGACTTCTCCGATTTTGCTTATGTGTCCATCTTCTGACCAACTCCAGTATAGCGGTACCTGACACTTACGTCTATACAGGGCCTCATACGGAGCCATCCCAATTGAAGTTTGAAAACTATTATTATATGACAACTCCAGGTACGGCACACATTCGATCCACCTATCCCCGAAATCCAGAACACACGCTCTCAGTATATTCTCTAGTATCTGAAAAACCCTTTCTGACTGCCCATCGGTCTACGGATGCGCCGTCGTACTGAACTTCAGACTCGACCCCATTGATTCTTGAAATTTGCCCTAAAATCAAGATGTAAACCTCGGGTCTCAGTCAGACACAATACTCGAAGGTACTCTATGCAGTCAGACTATTTCTCGCATATAGGTCTGAGCCAACTTCTCCATTGAGTCCCTTACATTCACTGGTATGAAATTAGCCGATTTGGTCAGTCGATCCACCACTACCCATATGGCGTCCTTCTGGGTCCTTGACATAGAATGTCCGGCAATAAAGTCCATGGTCACTTCTTCCCACTTCCATTCAGGTACTGGCAATGGTTGTAACAATCCTGCTGACTTCTTATGCTCCACTTTCACCTTATAATAGGTAAGACATGTCGAGACATATTTAACCACATCCCGCTTCATTTCGGGCGACCAATAGGCCTTTTTCAAATCTTGGTACATTTTGACTTCCCCTAGATGAATGGCGCACTTGCTCCTATGTGCCTCTTCCAAAATTCTATCCTTCAATTGATGCTCTCTGGGCACACACAGCCAATCCCTGAAATACGAAACTCCCGCTTCGTCTTGTTGGAATTCACTGCCTTGCCGTTTAAGCTCCTTGTCCTTGAAAAGATGAAATTCTGCGTTACTTTGCTGAGCTTCCATAATTTTCTGCCTTAGATCTAGTGTCAACTTCAGATTGCTAATAACAATTCTCTTCTCTTGCACTTCCACTCTCTTGTCCAACACATCCTGAACTACTTGAATCTCCTGTACTCTTAATCTGGCCATACTAACTTTTTTGCTCAGGGCATCAACAGCAACGTTGGCCTTCTCAGGATGATAGTTAATTAGATAACGGTACTCTTCTAAAAATTCCATCCACCATCACTACCTCAAATTCAAATCCTTCTGGGTGAATATGTACTTTAGGCTCTTGTGGTCAGTGAACACTTCATATTTCGCCTCGTACAGATACTGTCGCCATTTCTTGAGAGTGAACACAATGGCTGCCAGCTCTAAATTATGCATATGGTAGTTAACTTCATGAGGCCTCAACTTTTGAGAAGCATAAACGATCACTTTTCGGTCTTGCATTAAAATTGCTCCCAATCCTTCCTTCGAAGATCGGTATACAAAGTGTAAGGCTTATCTCCCTCTAGCAGACTTAACACTGGTATTGTCATCAATCTTCGCTTCAACTCTTGAAAACTCTTCTTGCATTTTTCACTCCAAACAAATGGAACATCTTTTCTCAGCAGGCAGGTCATAGGCGATGCGAGCATTGAAAATCCTTTGATAAACCTCCTATAGTAACCAGCCAATCCCAAGAAGCTTCGAATCTCAATGATGTTCTCCGGTTGATTCCAGTTTGACACTGCTTCAACCTTTGTTGGGTCTACCTTGATTCCCTCCTTGGTCACCACGTGGCCAAGAAATGCTACACTATCTAGCCAAAACTCACATTAGCTAAACTTGGCGAAAAGCTTGTGCTCCCGCAGCATCTCCAATACGAGCTTCAGATGTTCTGTAAGCTTCGCCGGACTCTTGGAATAAATTAGAATGTCGTCATTAAAGACCACCATGAACTTGTCCAAATTGGGTCGGAACACTCGATGCATCAAATCCATGAATACTGCTGGAGCATTGGTCACCCCGAACGGCATTACCACGAACTCAAAATGTCCATATCTAGTGTTGAAGGTTGTCTTAGGGATATCCTCCTCTTTTATCCGCACTTGATAGTACCATTGCCTCAGGTCCAATTTGGAGTAGCAACTGGATCCTTGTAATTGGTCGAACAGCTCATCAATCAGTGGTAGGGGATACTTATTCTTAATCGTCAGGTTGTTCAAGCCCCAATAGTCGATACACAGCCTCAGAGTCCCATCCTTCTTCTTCACAAATAGCACATGTGCTACTCAGGGTGACGTGTTAGGTATGATATAGCCTTGCTTCACTAACTCTTCTAACTGCTCCTTCAGTTCTTTCCACTATGTGGGTGCCATACGATATGGAGTTCGGGATACTGGTTCTGCTCCTCGATATCCTTCAGAGTGCACTGGTCCTTCGGCTTATTTATCACATAAGCTAAGTATCCTTGACATCCTTACTGAATGCTTACCCCATTGTCCCTCCAATAGGTTATTCTAACCCCATTTCCAAATCTGGCCCGCTCTCATTTCCCTGGTTGGGCAACTGCATTTGAGTCTTCTCAACCTTCAGTGTCACAGGTTCTGCCTCCGAAACTCTTCTACCTGATGTGGCTACACGGCACTTGGGTGCCATTCTAAACCATGCCCAAATGATGAGTTTATGCATTTAAGTTTAAAATATTTTGAGCATGCATTCACTTTCAGGTTTAAGTAAAAGAAAATCATATGTAAGTTTTTGTATAAATAATTGCATAAAATTTTTTCAAACCTTAGAGTACTCCAAGTACTCTTATTTGTATAAAATTTGAAATTAAAGCAGTAAACAGAAAGGAAATCCTTAACATGGAAGTTCATGGAAAGTAGAAAATAAACACTCTGGATCCTAACAGCTCTTAGCCCCTCTAGTCCTCAACAGAATCTTCAAGGTCGGCCTCATATAACCATCCCCTAGAATTCTTAGGGAAATCTATCCCTGCCCCACTTGCAAACCCTCCATTGGCTCTTTCCCGGGTCGCCTAAAACTCTCCCCAGTCTCAACTTGGTTGGGTGGAGGAATGAAATAAGGCCTAGGAGGAGATTCATAATCTATCTCCCCCAGGTCATCACTATCTGCTGATAAATCAACTATAGGGCTAGGAAGGTGGGGAACATACTCCACGTCTATCTCCTCATCTTCACTGTCAGAACTCAAATCTATCACAGGTATTGGGGGTGGCTTATTGATCGAAATCTCATCATCATTGCTATCTTCCAAAGGAATAACTGGCTGAGGAGCAGGCTGAGGCACTAGAAGGTCTTCTGGGTAGATAGGGATAAGAGCATGCCATTGCTGCCCATTCCTCGCGGTTCTAAGCATTCTAACCATCCTACAGCATAAACAAGACAGGTTAGATAAAGATTTCAACTTAAATAAACAACATATACACTATCAATATTTGCCTAAACCTAGGCTTTGATACCACTTGTAACATCCCACTACCTAGACCTAATAGGGTCGAGGATGTCGCCCCGTCCAAAGGATAAGGGGTCTCTACAATTAGGTCACACAAACAAAAATAAAACAATACTTTAAAATTAAAACTTATTACAATCCAAGAATTCAAGATAAATCCCCAAATACATTGAATACTCTCGCCTCTCAAAGAAATACATAAAGAAAATAACACAAGGCCTTCAAAGCAACCAACAAACTACCTACTCATCTCCACAGCAGGACCGACCTGAAAACATGGCAAAAGCATGATGAGATAAAAAAATTCTCAGTAAGTCCGTGTGTTCAGTGAAAGCAGTGCATGTATGCAAGGTGTTAGAACTTCTTAAGAAAAAGCACTGGCAAGCAATAAACAATATTAAAAATTAAGAGTGGCGTTTTGGCTTTTCCAACCATACATGTACAATAAAATCAACCACTCAAAATGGCTGCCATAGGTTACCACACATTGGGCCCCATAACCATACAACAGTCAGAATGCCACACTTTGTGCAGACTGACAAAAGGTAGGTGATCGGCCTACCGGGTAAGATACTCCTCATTCTCTACACCCAAACAAAACTGGTTGTCCACTCCGGCAACACACAGTCCACATGACTGAAACTTGCTAGCTTGGACAGGCTTGACTAAGTACTGCTGTCGCTTTTCCAAGTTGAGTTCATCTTCTGGGGGTGGCCTCCGGCCAGAAGACTCACTCTTGCTCTTCAAAACTAATATTACAAGCATACCCTTATTGAGCACCCAACGTATTTTATCCCACTTAGGAGAAAACTAATAAAACATAGCTTTACATGAAAATGGCAATTAAGGTTTTCTAAAGTCCGTGTCAAAATTGGTTTTAGAAACAGTTTGGTGTTTGAGTAAAAATGCTTGTTGATTTTCAAATAATTGGTTTGACTGAAACATGTAAGGAAACAATCCTTAATTGCCTTTACCAAATCAGTATTCACATACTTCGTGTTTAGCATGCCATAGTAACCTTTTACAACAAACAAATTTTATGTAGGAGCTTACCTGATCCTTTGCTCGAGATAAATCAAAGATCTCCAAAAGCTAACCTAACATTGCCTGGGGTAAACATAAGCCATAATTAAACTTAAGCCAAAATTTGCTTTCACAAATAATCCTAGCTCCACTTACTATAATCATGACCTTAGTGTCCTAAACTTTAAGGCTAGATGATAAAAAGAATTTTATAAAATAAATCTAGCTTGATAATAAAATAAAGATGGTTTGTTTGATGAAGGGTCCTAGGTCCTAGATGATATTATTTAAAATAATAATCTATTGATAATTAATGGTTAGAAAATAATTGGTAAATAA
The DNA here is from genome assembly GCA_026120185.1 of Voacanga thouarsii. Taxonomy (NCBI): domain Eukaryota; kingdom Viridiplantae; phylum Streptophyta; class Magnoliopsida; order Gentianales; family Apocynaceae; genus Voacanga; species Voacanga thouarsii. Next base: position 655,518 of record JANUWF010003374.1, on the reverse strand, counting down.
AATTATTAATAAGTAAATTTAAATATGTTTTGTTTAAAAGATAATAAATAAATTTTTATTAGTATTTATGAATATATGACTTACAAGATTAATATTTTACCTATCATGATTATTTATATAAAAGGTTTTATTTAATATTATTATTATATATAATATTTTTATACTTTAATTTTAACAAAAGATATCATTTATTTGGTTAAAATAAATATTAATTTTTCATAGGGTTTTCGAAATCTCCAGAAGAAAATACAATATTAATTTTTATTAATGAAATAAAATTGGCTAACTTAAATAGATTAGGAACATCAAGGTCATGATCATAGTTCCTATTGCTAACCATGAACATACACTCTACACCAATCAACAAACCATTAAAATCGTGAATAAAAGCATAGATCCATAACTACCAACCCATGATCCAAACTCCATTAAACATAATCATTTCATGGCTTCAACAAGGATACAAGAACATAAAAACCTATTCACCAAAGGTGACATAATATCTATCATGCTTAATCATTCATACTACTCATGACATGAAGGCAGGCAACAAACCCTAAAACATCATAATATTTAACCAAGACAAATCAACCTCATGCATCAATCCCAACTCCATCATATAAGCACATGCTCAATCTCCAAATATAATCCATCCTTTTCCAACAACATCCAAAAGACATGAATCTAGAATTTAAAGAAAAGATTGAAAAGGATTACTTAAATGAAGACTACCTTGAAGGCGTTTCAAAAGAATCCTCACGCTTGGAAGGCTTGATCCGTCCAAGGAGGAAGAAGAAAAATGGCCATGGTTGGAGTAACCATTTCGACACAGAGAGAGAGAGAGAGAGAGAGAGAGAGAGTTTATTAGTTTATTTCTTTAAAGGTCAAAGAGGAAAGGAGATGGAGATAATTGATCATGTTTACCTTGAGAATGTTCTTGAGCATTCAAGAAATTCTAGTTTTTTTATACGAAAGTGGAACTTTGATTTCAGTGTTTGATGTTATAAATTCCAGAAATGGATTCAAAAGAGTGAGTAGATGTGATCTGGAGTTTTTGGAGAAGATTGAAGGGGTTTAGTGTGGTCTTAGTCATGGAGAATGGTGGTGTGTGTTCTTGGTATTCTTGGAGGTTTGGAGAGAATAGAGGAAAGCTGGCTGAAATTTTGCTTGGAAAGGGTGGCCGAATGGATTGGAGAATTCTAGTGATTGAATTTTCAGATTTGGGAGAAAAAGGAAAGCTAGTTTTTTGAAATTCAAAATGAGTAATTTAGGGAGTGAATTATGGTAGCAAATATGGTAAGAATATCTTGGTTGAAAGAGGTCTTTTGGGAGCTTCAACAGCCGACTGGTTTGTCTGGGATTTTGCCGAGATGAATGATGTTTGAATGGGTTCTAGAATGGCCAAATTCAAAGAGTATGTGTGGGAGATTTTCTGGTTGTTTGAAGCCTAAACTATGGAGGTTTTCATGGAGTAATTTGCTGGAATTTTGAACTCCAATTGAAGATTTGATTGAAGTGATTGATGGAGTGATTCAAGGGGTAGCCATGGAGCTCTTTTCGTGCAGAACAATGGGGGAGATGATAAAGCTCAGTCCATGGCTGACTAAGGTTGGTTTTACAGAAAAATGGTGTGAGTTTCAGACAATGGTGAAGAGGAAACAAAGCCGGAATTTCTGGTTGCTTGCTCGAAGGTTTTGTTGGAAATTTCGTGCAGTTTATTTCTGCCATGCTCCATCCGATTTGCAGCAGGTTTGAAGGGGTATTGGAGGGTACTGTAAGGCTGGTTTCTAGCCTTCTTTATGGAGGAAAGTCAGAGATGAAATACTGGTTTGAAGTCTAGAAGAAACAGCTTGGTTTTTGGACTATTATGCTACGAATTCTACCTATAATTTTTCTCTGGTTTGCACAGGTTTTTGTAGTCGAATTTTGGCCAAAGTTTTCAGTCTTCAAGCTGAGTAAATTGGTTATTTTTCTAGCAGTATTTGAGAGGGAAAGATGGCTGATGATTCCAACAATTCGACTGATCAAGAAGCTGGAAAATTTTTCCAGATTACTGCATGAAGAAGATGAATACACATAGGTTGGAGTTTGAAAGTTCAACCATAGAGATTAATTCTCTCGGGAACCTTCCATAACTCTTCCCCATTTTTAGTTAAAATTCCATCCTCCAAGAGGCATTCTCAAAGCTTCAAAATCACAGAACCTTTCTGGAATTTTCTGTAAATAAAATGTCTTAGATAAATTATGCAACTTATTTGATCAAGAATTAAGGTAAGCTAGAGAACAAAAAGGGTATGAATCCCTTAGGAATTTTTGTAGGGCACAATAGTAGGAATAGGGCATTCCTTTCATGTGTCCCCTATGACAACATTCCTACTCCTCCCTAAGGCATGCATTGGCCGAAAATACCCTACCTATCTAAAAGAAAATTTAATCATTCTAAAACTTAAATGATGAAATTTGAACTCAAGACCTCAAGAATTTATTCCACAGTTCTAACCACTAAACCACAACAACTCTTATTCTTATTTTCTCTCCCAAATATTTTTCCAATTTAATCCTCAAGCTATCTCCCTATTTCCACCTCAAACAAAATTACCATTATGCCCTTCTTACTCAATAAGCACAATTATGCCTTCTAGACTATAAATCACATATCCAAAGCACACAAAATCATACAAAAATGTATTTATGCATGCAAGAAAATATGATATGCATCCCGACCATCTTACTCTATGGTTGGTTTTAATTAGGGTTTCACACTCTGAACTACTTTCGTTTACCTCACAATGTGTCCAATATCCATCCCGTAGGCAGCCCTCGATCGAGCTCCGGAGATTGGAATCAAAGTACAAAGCTCAGCAAACAAAGTACCTTGGAGGTCTCAAGTCTAAGGATACTTGCACATTTGCTATATTGAGATTATATCACTGGCACTAAATAGTTATCCCTATGATTATCTCAAAGCTAGGTCATCCAATGAACTTGTTCCATTGACAATCATCCATGTGTTAACTTTGAGTATCTCAATACTCACGGTTATAAGAACCACCACCTGATCAAATCAGGAAGTCTAACACATTCTAGTCTTAACGCATTAATGATGTCCTGTCTCATTAATACTATGACTAGGGACTATTTAAGTACTAACATCATACAGTGTAGTAGGGATCTCATATCATGATCTCCTTAACACAGTGTTATACTAGGGACTTTATCGAACAGTTATATTACGTAAAGTAAACAAAAGAAATTGTAAGATAAATAATGCCTTTTATTAAAATAAAATATGTCATATACAATGTACAAGTGATTACCAATATGGTACAACACTAACATGACTTACTTGAGAATGTGGAGATTTTGGAGTCTGCTTTTTTTCCCTTTTCATTTAAGTTGAGATGTTTCTGTTTCAATATTAATAGAGTTATCAACATCTCCATCTTTTGGATAAAGTACATTAAATCGTGTCAAAATTTTTTAAAAGGGTCAACTAACCATATTAAATAGGATGTTACTTGGCATATTAGTAGTCTTTTATGCATGTTGTCTCCTAGAACGACAAATATATATGGAGGTTGGGGTTGTAGTCTTAAGGGCAATAGTAGAGCTGGGCACTTCTTATTTCTTATATGTTCAGCTTGGCAAGCCAAACCTCGACTGGCGAGTCTTACAACATGTTGCAAAAAGAAGTTCATTTGGCTATTTAGTACTATTATGAAAAGGAACAACGAAGTTAGAAGGTGAAGGAAAACCTTGCACCAAAAGAATTTAGAAGGCCACACAGTGAGGATTGTAAGGTTAAGGGCTAATTATCCCTGTGAGTTCAACTAACTGTATTCCCAACAACCAGTCACAAGCATTCAGTAGGTAAACCTAATTTTTCATTACAGTTTTCTCTTTGGCACTCTTTAAATAGATTGGGCCAATAGTCTTAGTACTATTAGGGGACAATTCTGAAGTAATCCTTTCATGACTGGAATAGAGGCCAATTAGGATATCAACAAGTGGGAAATCAATGCCTAGTACTCGACAAAGGTTGCAACCAGTTACAGGTCTACTGACTCAAGACGAGAAAGACTAAAGCTAGGTCAATATTGATACAACCACATCTAATGTTGCCTGAGAGGTCTAATCAAAAGCTCCATTTTTCTTCCCTTGACCATGGCTTTAGAAAGATAGAATAGGCCTTTATAAATGCAAGCAAGAAGTCAAGAACCTATGTGATAGGGGCTAAATTAGTAATATTTTTTCTAGTTATTTGAGGCTCTTTTGTGATACATTTGGTTCAATAACTAGTCATATTCCTTCATATTTGAGATTTGACCATTGGAAAGGTATTTTATTCATTATTTCAGAATTTAGGGCTAAAACAAAATAAAAACATCACAAAACAGAACCAAGGCGGTGTCGGCCAGGACAGAGGAACCGGCGCCGGCCATAAGCTGTTGACACAAACTTCGAGGCAATAAAAATTGTTGAAATGAGACCACCGAAATAGAACCGAACCGGCGCCGCTTGTACTCTAGACACCATGGTGCTAAAATCAAGAAAAAATCAGTGAACAAAGAAAGAAACAGAACACAACCAGCGCCTGTTCCAACAACCTAGGCAGCGCTGGCTATGCTCTGAGGAAAAGACGGAATTTTGATTTTTCTACGCAGTTTTGATAATCTGTGGAGTTTTAGTATCTTCCTACTTCTACTCGGCCAAGAACATTTTATCAACGAGTTTAGGCACTTCCTAAGCCTATAAATAGATGAAAAACATAAGAGAAAAAGGGAAAATTGATAGATCATCATAGATAATCACTCAAATCAAATGAGGAATTCTTCAAATCAAGGAGGGTTGTGCAAGAAGGTCTTCAAAGGAAAAAGAATGAGGCTTATCTATGAGTGTTTTCTTTTACTTTGTTTTCTTTTTCTTCAAACTACCTCAAATCAATGAGGTAGTTTGGCTTTGTTTTAGATATTCACGATTTTTAGGGTTATTTGATCTTCTGATTAATTGATTGTGATTCTTGGTATTTAATTACTTGGGTTGATTACGAGATTAATTGGTTGTTTCTTTCTATTGACTTGCTTGAGAAAGGGGTTGATGGTGGTTTTAATTTGTTAATTTCATATTTGTTGTCTCTTAACTTGCTTGGGAAATGGGTTAATTGCTAAGAACAGAGTAATTGAAGGTTAATTAATGTCTGCCACAGTATGGATTCATTGGTTAATTTCATGTTTTATGTTTGCCAGAGTATGAAAATTTAATCAAGGATTATATTTAATGCACCTTTTGGGTGAATTAGTTGAGACTGAGTATGTGATGCTAATTTGTCTTGAAGATAGTGATTTCATGGATTGGGAAAAACGTGAGTCTACTTTAATCCTTCATGATGCCAAGAAAATAATTAGTTATGATAACGATTAAGTCCTTAAAGATCATGGTTGTCTAAACAATGGTTTAAGTTACATAATCCTCCATCCTTGATATGTGTATATATATATATATATATATATATATATATTTATTTATTTTATTTTCCTTTTTATTTCTTTTTCACTTTATTGAGTCGGTTAAATAATGAGAGAAAAGGAATTAATGCATACTTGTTCCTGGAGGATCGACACTCGTTTGAACCCTATGCTATGTTAATGATGAGTACGCTTGCTCATATGTGTAATTTGGTATTAATGTTTTAATTTAACTTGATTGGGAATGTGCTTATTTTATATATGATTTTTATACTCAAATAAATACACATCAAGTTTTGGGCGCCGTTACCGGTGAACAATATCATGAAAGCTTGGATTTTGTTGATTTAACTATGTAAATATGTAAATACGTAAATATGTAAATATGTACAATTGTTCTCTTTGCAAAAAAGTGCTATCTTTTGTATCTAACCTACTAACTTCGACTATATTCTATTAACTAACTTTGTCTTTTTTTTTAATTTTTTTAATCATGAATTCCATATCCAACTCGCTTCTATGTTCAGGAGAAATGGCGAATTGGAATCGGAGGAAGTTCAATGTGGGGCAGTACCCCCATTATGCTTTGCAAATAACACGCGCAGCACCAGAATCAGCAGAGATCGACACTGTAAATGGAAAATTTGTTGTATATGTCACGAGGTGTTTCCAAGAAATAGATTTCACATTTGAGAAGTTCGAAGCAATAATCCGCAATATGGAACAACAAACCTAGTTTTTGACCAAGATGGTATTAAAATCCACAGAACTGGCACCTTTAGGCAAAGATGAAATAGCTGCTGTGATATTACGGAATGGAAAAAATTGACAGGTGTTACAGATTGCAACTAGCACCAACTGGAGGAAGAGAACCGGTGCCAGTTATCCGGTAACCTCGAGCCAAGCCAACCGGAACTGAACTGACGTCGGCCGAAGCACTGGAACCGGCACCAGCTATCCCTTGTCCATCTCCCAAAAATCCTACTTTTCAGCCTAAAATACCATATCTTACCCACCTATACAAAGCCCAAAAGGATGCCCAATTCGACAAATTCCTTGAGGTATTTAAACAATTGTACATAAACATCCTACTCGGTGAAGCTTTAATTCACATGCCCAAATATGCTAAGTTTCTTAAAAGCATTCTCATCAACAAAAAGCGATTGGAAGAGTTTTCCACAATGGTCCTCAATGAAGAATGCTCAGCCATATTGCAGGACAAACTGAATTTGCCACATAAAGAAAATAATCCAGGGAGTTTCTCTATTCCATGTTTAATTAGCACTCTTAATGTCTATAATGCATTAGCTTACCTAGGTACTAGCATTAATTTATTGCCGTATAAAACATTTAAAAAAGCTAGGCCTAGGAGAACCACAGCCCACTAGGATGAGTATTCAACTCATGGATTGACCTATCAAATATTCTAGGGGAATAATAGAAGATGTGTTGGTAAAAGTTGATAAATTCATATTTCTGGTAGATTTTCTAATTCTTAACATTGACGAAGATTCTAAAATCCCTTTAATCCTAGGTAGCCTTTCCTAGCTACAACAAAAAAGTTAATTGATGTGCATGGGGGGAGGTTGACACTTAGGGTTAGGGACGAGGGAGTAGTCATTCAAATCCACAAGAGCATGCAACACCCTATATCTTCTGATGATTATTGTTTAAGAATTGATATTCTTGACGAACCTATTTTTGAGTTGATATAGGAATCCATTGAGGAAGAGTTGATGGAAACATCAATAGCGTGTTCGGAGGACTTTAATAATGAGGATGGGGTGAAAAAGTTGGAAATTGAGAAAAGCAGTCTAGGGAGAATGAAATTATCCATAGAAGATCCTCCCAAATTGGACTTAAAAGACCTACCCGAGCATTTGGAATATGTGTTCTTGGCTAAAGAACATAAATTACCTATGATCATTGCCAAAGATCTCAATACAGAACAAAAGACCACATTGGTAAGTATGTTAGGAAAATATAAGGGAGTTATAGCTTGGAATATCACTGACATTAAGGGCATTAGCCCATCCTTTTGCACTCATAAGATTTTAATGGAAGAAGGGGCAAAACCCGTAGTGCAACCCCAACGTAGGTTGAATCCACATATGAGTGAAGTAGTAAAAGGTGAGGTGGTTAAGCTCTTAGATTCAGGCATCATTTACCCTATTTTTTATAGTGTTTGGGTGAGTCCTACTCAAGTGGTACCAAGGAAGGGAGGAATGACGGTGAGGCCCAATGATAAAAATGAGCTAGTCCCTATGAGATTAGTTATGGGTTGGAGGTTTTGCATTGATTATAGGATGCTAAACAAAGCTACTAGGAAAGATCATTCCCCTCTCTCTTTCATTGACCAAATGTTGGAAAGGTTTGCTGGACATAAGTATTATTGTTTCTTAGATAGATTTTCTGGCTATCTACAAATCCTCATAGCTCTGAAAGACCAAGAAAAAACCACTTTTACGTGTCCATATGGTACTTTTGCATATTGTCGAATGTCGTTTGATCTTTGCAATGGTCCTGGAACATTCTAAAGGTTCATGACAGTTATATTTGAAGGACTTATAGGGGACATCATTGAGGTATTTATGGATGATTTTTCAGTTTTTGGTGATTTGTTTGATTTGTGTTTATCTAATCTTGAAAAGGAATGAGCAAGGTGTGAAGAGATTAACCTCATGCTTAACTGGGAAAAATGCCACTTTATGGTGCGTGAAGGTATTGTGTTGGGACACAAAATTTCAAAAAAAGGTATAGAAGTCGATAGAGCTAAAATTTAAGTAATTGAGAAGCTACCTCCCCCTACTTTGGTAAAAGCTATAATGAGCTTTCTTGGTCATGCAGGTTTCTTGACAGGGGCTAAATTAGTCATATTTTTTCTAGTTATTTGAGGCTCTTTTGTGATACATTTTGTTCAATAACTAGTCATATTCCTTCATATTTGATATTTTATCCTTGGAAAGGTAGTTTGTTCATTATTATAGATTTTTGTGGTAAAACGAACCAAAAATATTGCAAAACAGAATAAAAGCGGCGCTGGCTAGGACAGAGGAACCGGAACCGGCCATGCACTATTGACATAAACTTCGAGGTAATAAAAAATTGGTGAAATAGAGCGAAACAAAGTGGAACTGACGCCGGCTCCAAGAGCCAAGGTGGCACCGGCTCCAAGAGCCAAGGCGGCGCCGACCGCATGCTGGAATACATTGTGAGAAATTCAAAAAAATCGGTGAACGAGTAGAGAACCAGAACACAATCGGCGCCAGCTCTGAGAGCCAAGGCAGTGCCAGTTTTGCTCTGAGAAAAAGGTGGGATTGTGATTTTACTACGCAGTTTTTGATAATTTGTGGAGTTTTAGTATCTTCTAACTTCTACTCGGCCCAGAACATTACACCAACGAGTTTAGGAACTTTCCAATTTGGCAACGTCAAAATTATTCACCCCACTAAGGTCACTTTCAAAGTAAATGGCAGTCAAGTGAAACGCTATGTTAGTGAACTTCTTCACAACACGGATCATGTGGACATGATCTTGGACACTGCAACATGATACTTCTTGGGTTCTCCCACTTCCTCTCCATTTTCTTTCTTTTATTTTTTATTTATTTTTCTTTTCTAGTTTTTTTGCTTTGGTGTGTCTTTTGTATTGTTCTTTTTAGGTACTTTGCCAATGTCTCGTTCTTCAAGAATTCAGCTCTTGTACAACACATTGCACAATATATGGAACTGTTGTCCTTCCTATCTTTTCTCCATTATATTTTTTGTCCCATGGCATTGTTTATTCCTTGTTCTATTTATTTAGCCATTGAGGAAAATGTCCAGTTTATGAGTGGGGGAGTGATTTGATTGAACATTCTTCTATTGAAACTTCTATGCAAATACTTTAGCCAGCCTTCTTGTGAGCCAAAAATCAAAATTGTCAAAAAATTTTCTGATTTCTTTGAGATTTCAAGCTGTATTTTTAATGCATGCCTTTATGATGGATTATAGAACATATGTTCTATATCGTTTATGGCTTATGCAAGACTTTTTGCATGTACTTAGACGAAGTAGTTCTTGATCAAATGCTTTACATTATTCTTAAATATGTTTTTCCACTAAAATTCATGGAGCATTTTAGAACTTACTTGAATACCTCTCGAGACTGAATAAAAAAGACATTCATGATTTAACTTAGGAATAACAGTAATAGGCCTTCTTTGGATAGTTTGAGCTTTTCAAGCCTACCTATTTTTATATTATCCCTAGTGCCTATTTTGAGTCTAAATTGCTGATTTCTTTCTTTAAAACCCGTTATCATACTTTGTCCATTGCTTGTTTTTGAGAGTTTGAATAATTTTTTCAAATCTTTATGCTCTTGATGGATAAAAGTATATGTAGAAGAATGTTGAGGAAGAATACTTGGAGAAAGACCATGACTCATTACTTTCAGTAATGTATCAATAGTTGTGTTAAGCTGGAAAAAGAAAGAGAAGAATGATTGAAAATAAGAAAAGAAAACAAAAAGCTACTAGAAAAAGATGGAAAGAGATAAACTGGGAAAGAAAAGAAAAGCAGCAGTGAAAAATAAAAGATGAGTGAAAGAAAGACAAAAGAAAATTGAGAGAGAAAGAAAAGAAAGATCACAAAGGAATGGTGATTGAACTATAAAAGTTGAGTTCATATCAAATCCTTGAAACCATTGTTGAAAGTATGAGTGATCTTGTGAAAAATAGAGAAGAGTTGATGAAGAAAGTGAAAATATGAGAAAAAGAAAAGAAACAGAGTGGAAATGCAAGATTTTCTTGAACTAAATTGTAATTGCTAAACAAGGTTACGATTTTGATTGATTTTTGGAATAGGAGAGCAAGAAGAGTTTGGAAATTATTGTTACATTTTGTTTATCCTTTTCATATGAACTCTCAACTTTTTTTATATTTGATTCTCCTATATCCTTCATTTGATAAGCTACATTACAAGCCGTTCACCTTACATTACAAGCTTAAAAGTCCTACATGACTTGAGTAGAATTATGATATGTCTTGGATTAGTGGAGAGAGTGTATGAAGTGTAAGCTTATGGAATGAATATTCTTTTTGAACTAAATTCTGCCCAATGGTTTGAGAATATTTTTAAGGATTGAGATGGTTCTACTGAGTCATTATTCACTTACACAAGTCTTGCATTTGTTGTGAGAGATGTAATAGCATGTGTTTTATGCTGAATCAAGGAAGCATTAAAGATAGTGTTTTGAAATTGATTAAGTGATTTGTGAAACCTGGTGTTTTTCCTACTTGTTTTTGATACTTTGTTTGAGGACAAACAATGAGCTAAGTGTGGGGGAATATGATAGGTGCTAAATTAGTCATATTTTTTTCTAGTTATTTGAGGCTCTTTTATGATACATTTTGTTCAATAACTAGTCATATTCCTTCATATTTGAGATTTTACCCTTGGAAAGGTATTTTTTTCATTATTTCAGATTTTAGGGGTAAAACAAAGCAAAGACGTCGCAAAACAGAACCGAGGTGCCACCGGCTAGGACAGAGGAACCAACGCCGGCCATGAGCTGTTGACATGAACTTCGAGGTGACAAAAAATTGTTGAAACGAGACGGGAACAAAACCGAACCAACGCCAGCTCCAATAGCCAAGGAGGCACCGGCTGTACTCTAGACAACATGGTGCTAAAATCAAGAAAAAATCGGCGAACAAAGAAAAAAACAAAACACAACCAGCGCCGGTTCCAACAGCCCAGGCAGCACTGGCTGTGCTCTAAGGAAAAGACGGAATTTTGATTTTTTTTACGCAGTTTTGATAATCTGTGGAGTTTTAATATCATCCTACTTCTACTCGGCCAAGACTATTTTATCAACGAATTTAGGCACTTCCTAAGCTTATAAATAGATGAAAAACATAAGAGAAAAAGGGAAAATTAAATATCATTAAAGTTGAGTGTTTAACTATTTGGGAAATCATGTTAGACATGAGTCCCACATGGGAAAAGTTAAGGAGTATAGAAGCCTTTATATACTAAAAAGCTTTTCTATAAACTTGATAGAAAATCTGATAGGGGCTAAATTGGTCATACTTTGCTTAGTTATTTGAGGCTCTTTTGTAATACATTTTGTGTAATAACTAATCATATTCCTTCATATTTGAGATTTTACCCTTGGAAAGGTATTTTGGTCATTATTTCAGATTTTTGGGTAAAATGAAGCAAAACCTTCGCGAAACAGAATAGAGGTGGCGCTGGCTAGGGCCCTAGAACCGGTGCTGGTTGTACACTGGTTGCACAAACTTTAAAGTGATGGAAAAATTGTATAAACAAAGTAGAACATAACCTAAGCGGCGCTAGCTGTAAGGCTGGAACCGGCGCCGGCTGCATTCTAGAACTTATACGCACAATTCAGAGAAAAATCGGCGAACGAGTGGAAAAGCAGAACACAGGCAGCGCCGACTGTGGTCTGTCCTTGAGGCGGTATTGCGATCTTTCTACGCGTTTTCAGAAATCTGAGGAGTTTTAGTATCTTCCAACTTCTACTCGGCCAAGAACTTTGTACCTACGAGTTTAGGCACTTCTTTAGCCCATAAATAGATGAAAAATACAAGGGAAAAGGGGAGAATTCATTGATCATCATAGAAAATCACTCAGTCCAAAAGGGAATTCTTTAAGTTCAATGAGGGTTGTATAAGAAAGTCTTCAAAGGAAGAAGAAAGAGGCTTGTCTATGAGTGCTTTCTTTTACTTTGTCTTCATTTTCTTGACAATGATATGTTAATTATTTTATTATAATTTGACATTGTTTTAGATATTCATGATTTTTAGAGTTATTTGATCTTTTGATTAATTGATTGTTCTTCTTGGTATTTAATTACTTGGGCGTATGACGAGATTAATTGGTTGTTTCTTTTCATTAACTTGCTAGACCAAAGAGGTTGATGGTAGTTGCAATTGATTAATTTCATATGTATTGGCTGTTAACTTGCTAGACCAAAGAGGTTAATTGCTGAGGATGGAGTAATTAAAGGTTAATTGATGTTTGCCAGACCAAGGATTCATTGATTAATTTCACGTTTTAAATTTGCCAGACCAAGGAAATTTAATCAAGGATTGTTCTTAATGCATATTTTGGTTGAATTAGTTGAGACAGACCAAATGATGCTAACTTATCTAGAAGGTAGTAATTAGTTTAGACAGACCAAGTGATGCTAATTTACCTTAATCCTTTATGATGCTAAGAGAATGATTGGTTATGACAATGATTAGGTACTTTGAGATCATGTTTGTCTACACAATGGTTTGAGTTGCATACTTCTCCATCCTTGACGTGTATATATTTCGAATTTTGTTTTCTTTTGTTTCGGTTTGGTTTTATCGAGTTGGTTAAACAATGAAAGAAGGGTAATTAATGTCTACTTGTTCCTTGAGGATCGACACTCGTTTGAACCCTATGCTCAATTAATGATGAGTACGCTTGCTCATATGTGTGATTTGGATTTAACGTTTTAATTTAAACTTGATTGGGAATGTGCTTAGTTTTGTATGATTTTTATACCCAAATCCGAACACATCAAGTTTTTGGCGCCGTTGCCGGGGAACAATAGCATGAAAGCTTAGATTTTGTTGATTTAACCATGTAAATAGATAAATATGTAAATATGTATATATGTATATATATTCCTTGTATAAGGAAGTGTCATATTTTGTTGTTTGTATAATTGTATTTTACTTTCACTATATGTTGTAAATATGTAAATAGAGAGATACATGTTAATAATAACTAACTTGTTTTTGTATGTTTGAATAAATTGTATATTTAGTTATTTAGTTTTGCTAACCCAATGTTAATGTGGAATATGTGTAATAATAATATTTTTAATTTGTTGATTTTTACATCTATAATTTTGAGTCAATACTAACTCTTTTTATTTTCAGGTTTAGACTTAAGGTAACATAATATTGGAGACGAACTATTTTATTAGTTGTTTCTTTATTTACAATTTTTTCTTTTATTTTAATTTATAAATTCTTATTTTAAATGTATCGTGGTCATGCATTCAATTAGGATAGTTTTTAGTTGTTAAAAGAGAGAGAGAGAGAGAGAGAGAGAGAGAGAAGAAGAAGAAGAAGAAGAAGAAGAAGAAGAAGAAGAAACATTAGTATATTGATTGGCAAAATTACAAGCTCACATTGATGTTTTTGGTAAGACGTCATTAGAAGCATTAGTGAATTCTTTTGTTGACAATATAAATTCATCTGTTCAGTAGTATGAAGAAGCTTCCCAACGATGGTGCGATCCAAGGAAACAATTAGTTAAGATTGTTGAGAAGACTCATGAGTTCATGCTAGCCCATACACATGAACAAGAGAATCTCCCAAGAGAAGGGAGATCCTATGAGGGACAACTGACCAATATGGGAAGGGGGTATTCAATTCTTCTCTATGTGCTAATAATCCAAATATCTCTTTGTCACATGATTTCGTAGGTTCCTCTCTTTTCTTGGAGAATATGGGTCCAAATAATGATGTGTTGACTTTAGCATACTTCAAGGAGTTGGATCTTTAACACTATATCGTAAGAAATCCTTGGAGGATGGTGGAAATTTCTACCCTTCACCCCATTCAATGGGAGGTAACTTATTTTTTGTAGATGTGTCGAAAAGTAAGGATTTCCTAATCTCATTCTTAAGAACTCAATTGCTAAGTTTTAAGGAGAATTTTAATTGTAAAAATTCTTTTGAAGGGTTAATTGGTGAGTTCAAAGTTGATGCATCTGTTAGATACTATGTGCACTTATATGTTGGAAAAGATATTTATGTGTCTAAAGGAATATTAGAAAATGAGGTTTATATGTTTTGCTAAGATAAATCATTTTCATGAACCTTCCATTTTTCAAAATCCTCCATTCTTCATTCTACATTCGTTAGGCCTATCTTCTATTTTGAACTTAATTTCTTTTCAAAAGGTTTGATAAGGAAGCATAATGGGTGTAGAGAGTTTTTTATTTATTTTTATTATTTTAGTCTTTTTATTTAGTTTGTTTTCTTTTATTTAGGTATGTTTTTATTTTATTATTATTTTTCTTGTGCTTTTATTTGTGTTTTGTTTTATAGGCATAAAGTCCTTTTGGATAAGCCCTTCTCTTTACCTCAATCTTGGCCATCTATTGGAGCATTATTGCACTTGGAAAGTATTACTTAAACTTTCTACCCCTTTATTATTTTTGGTCCCTTTGGAGATGCTTTCTGGTGTTTATCTTTTGCCAAGGAGGATATTGTCCAATTTAAGTGTGGGGGAGTGGTTTGGTGATATACTTTGTCAAAGTTTTTATCAATTATCTTGGTGTTTTCTTAGTGGTGAGCTACTTTAGAAAAATTTGGTTTAAAAGTTCTGAAAATTTAAAGATTTAGAAGAGTGAAACTTTTGGAGCTAATTTGGAATGGAAGTTTGTTTTTCTTATCTCTTCTCCTTTATATTTTTGGTCCCATGGTATTGTTTGTTCTGGTTATATTTATTTTGCCATTGACGACAATGTCTAGTTTAAGTGTGGGGGAGTGGTTTGATTGACAAGTTTTCTATACATATTCCTTAGCCTTCTTAGGAGTAAACAATTTTTTGTGCGAAATTCTTCAAAATTTTCTGATTTTCTAGAGATTTCAAGCTGTATTTTTTGTGCATGTCTTTATGATGGATTATAGAGCATATGTTCTAGATCATTTATGGCTTATGCATGACTTTTTGCACTCACTTGGACAAAGTAGTTCTTGATCAACTGCATTACATTATTCTTAAACCTGTTTTTTCTCTAAAATTCATAGAGCATTCTAGAACTTACTTGAATACCTCTCGAGGCGAAATAAGAAAGGTAATCATGATTTAACTTAGGGATGACGGTAATAGGTCTTCTTTGGATAACTTGGCTTTTCAAGCCTACCTATTGTTATATTATCCCTAGTGCCTATTTTAAGCCTAAATTGGCGATCTCTTTCTCTAAAACCAGTCACGATATTTTGTCCATCACTTGTGTTGAGAGTTTGTGTAATTTTCTAAATCTTTATGCTCGTGAAGGATGAAAGTATATGTATGTTGAGAAAAAATGCAGGGATAGAGATCATGACTTGTTACTTTCAGTCATGAATCAATTATGAGTGGAGCTGGGAAAAGAAAGGAAGTAGAATGGAAAAAAGAAGTTGAAAAAATTGAGAAAGAAAAGAGTGTTGAGCTGAAAAAGATGAGAAAGAAGAAAAGAAACGAGAGGAATTGAAAAGAGAAAATGACAAGCTGCTTGAAAGAAAAGTGAAGAAAAAGAAAAGAACAGTAGCAGTGAAAACAAAAGAGGAATAAAAGAAGAGAGAATTTAAAGAGAATCAAAAGAAAATTGAAAAAGAAAAGAAAAAAAAAAGAGCGAAAAGATCACAAAAGGGAGGGTGAGTGAACTGTAAAAGTAAGTTCATATAAAACACTTGATAACATTGCTGGAAAATTGAGTGATCTTGTGAGGAAAAGTGTTAATGATAAGAATAGGTGAAAGAAAAAAAGAACAATGCAGGATTTGCTTGAAGTACATAAGGGTTGTTATATAAGGTTATGGTTTGATTGATTCTTGGAATAGGAGATCAAGAAGAGTTGAGAATTATAGGTTTATTTTGGTTACCTTTTTCTTGCTTACTCTTAGTTTTTCTTTGACTTTTGATTTTTCTATATCTTTCGTTTGCTAAGCCACATTACAAACCTTTAGCCTTACATTACAAGCTTAAAAGTCCTACTTGATCTAAGTAGAATCATGATATGTCTCGGATTAGTGGAGAGAGTGTATGAAAAGTAAGCATATGGAATGCATATCCTTTTTGAACTGACTTCTTTCCAATGGTTTAAGAATATTGTAAAGTATTGAGATGGTTCTAGTAAGTCATTTATCACTACACAAGTCTTGCATTGGCTGTGAAAGATTTAGTATTATATGTTTCATGTTCATGAATAAAGAAAGCATTGAAGATATGGTTTTGGAATTGATTGAGTGATTTGATTAAAACCTTGTGTTTTTCCTACTTGTTCTTGATACTTTACTTGAGGACAAGCAAAGAGTTAAGTGTGGGGGAATTTGATAGGGGCTAAATTGATCATATTTTGCTTAGTTATTTGAAGCTCTTTTGTAATACATTTTGTGCAATAACTAGTCATATTCTTTCATATTTGAGATTTTACCATTGAAAATGTATTTTGGTCAATATTTCAGATTTTTGGGTATAACGAAGCAAAATCGTCACGAAACAGAGCAGAGGCGGTGCCGGCTAGAGCCCTAGAACCGGTGCCGACTGTACATCGGCTGTAAGGCTGGAACCGGCGCCGACTGCATTCTGGAACTTATGCGCATAATTCAGAGAAAAATAGGTGAACGAGTGGAGAAGCAGAACACAGGTGGCGCCGGCTCCAAAGAACCAAGTCGGCGCAGGCTGTGGTCTGTCCTTGAGGCGGTGCTGCGATCTTTCTATGCGTTTTTGGAAATCTGAGGAGTTTTAGTATCTTCGAACTTCTACTTGGCCAAGAACTTTGTACCTACAAGTTTAGGCACTTCTTTAGCCCATAAATAGATGAAAAACACAAGGGAAAATGAGAGAATTCATTGATCATCATAGAAAATCACTCAGTCCAAGGAGGAATTCTTCAAGTTCAAGGAAGGTTGTACAAGAAGGTCTTCAAATGAAGAAGAATGAGGCTTGTCTATGAGTGCTTTCTTTTACTTTGTCTTATTTTTCTTGACAATGATATGTTAATTGTTTTATTGTAATTTGACATTATTTTAAATATTCATGATTTTTAGAGTTATTTGATCTTTTGATTAATTGATTGTTCTTTTTGGTATTTAATTACTTTGGCGTATGACGAGATTAATTGGTTGTTTCTTTTCATTAACTTGCTAGACCAAAGAGGTTGATGGTAGTTGCAATTGATTAATTTCATATTTATTGGCTGTTGACTTGCTAGACCAAATAGGTTAATTGCTGAGGATGGAATAATTAAAGGTTAATTGATATTTGCCAGACCAAGGATTCATCAATTAATTTAATGTTTTAAATTTGCCAGACCAAGGAAATTTAATCAAGGATTGTACTTAATGCATCTTCTGGATGAATTAGTTGAGACAGACCAAGTCGTGCTAACTTATCTAGAAGGTAGTAATTAGTTGAGACAGACCAAGTGATGCTAATTTACCTTAATCCTTCATGATGCCAAGAGAATGATTGGTTATGATAATGGTTAGATACTTTAAGATCATGTTTGTCTACACAATGGTTTGAGTTGCATACTTCTCCATCCTTGACGTGTATATATTTCGATTTTTGTTTTCTTTTGTTTCAGTTTGGTTTTATCGAGTCGGTTAAACAATGAAAGAAGGGTAATTAATGTCTACTTGTTCCTTGAGGATCGACACTCGTTTGAACCCTATGCTCAGTTAATGATGAGTACGCTTACTCATATATGTGATTTGGGTTTAACGTTTTAATTTAAACTTAATTGGGAATGTGCTTAGTTTTGTATGATTTTTATACCCAAGTCCGGACACATCAAAAGCCTAAGGTAATAGGGCTGCCACACGCACACGCCAGTAGCCTGGGCTTGGGCTATGTTTTCACGGTCCTTTTTTTTTTTATTTGGCCTAATTAACTCTAACTTGAAAAGGAAAATGAAATATTAAAAACTGATTGGAATTAGGGTCTCCTAATTCAGATTGGATTTTAGTTTTCCCAGAGGCAATAAAAGAAAAATAACAGAGCCGCCGCGGGAGTTCTGTTTTTTTTCTAGTTTTTCTTTCTTGAAAGAAAAATTGCCTCTTCTATTCTCCCTATCAGGACCCTTAGTATTTTGACTGAACGAGACCAGTGAATTGAGGAGATTTTCGATGTGATCGCAGTTTGTGTGCATTGAGGGCAATCTGAGATCGTCTTATCTTGTAAAGAGAGTCGTTGTACCCATCGCACCGAAGTGGTGCGAATGACTTCTTGAAGATAAACTAATATTGAACTGGTGTTTCTGTCAGCATTTCTATCCGTCGCGTCGCAGTTTATCCAGAGAAGAGCCGTGTTAGGGATATGCCCTAGAGTTAATTTATACTTATACTATTGTCGTTATGTTTTATATAATAATATGAGGTTTTCCTTTCCATGAATAGGGCATTTTTGTTTTATGGTCATCAAGTACATGACTTGATAATAAAACCCAACAATAAAACAATGACTATTCTAAACAGTCCCTGATTGATTATTACTATTGTTGGAACAATAATAAATTAAGATTAGTATGTTTGTGACTAAATAGCTATGTTTTTACTGGTCATGGATATGTGTGATATCAAGTCAAAACATAAATAAATATTAGAGAACATTGTATTAGACATGACCCACTGTGAAAGTACTTCATGGAACATATCATAAGTACTTTCTAGCCATAATGATATTAAAAGTCCTTTGACCTAAATTCATCATAGTTTCCTACTTGATAAATTCTATATTTTGACGTTGTCTAAAGTTGTCTTTAACCGGATAATAAATTAGACTACTGTTGGATATAGAATAAATCAAGGAGAGGAATATGAATGATAGTGAAGGAATTTGTCCCTCTCAATTATGGGAGAGATATCCATGGACCCCTTGATGAGTTAGACTGTTAAAAAGTATGGCCGTGCTCAAATATATCAATCTAAGATATTGATATCATTTGTTTGAACAGTCTACTATGAAATCAAGAAATAATTGATTAAACTTAATAAGGATGACATGTTCCGTGCCTTATACTTAATCTGGATATCGTGTGACAAAAGAACTAAATATAAAATTGTGGTTTGGTTCAAAGAGATCGTTGATCTTCATTTAACCTAGATAGTTATAATGTTTTGCTAGAAACTGCTTATAACTTGTAGCCCATTTCAATATGATTTAGGCACACTGCCGTGTTAAATGAACCTATAGGGTCACATAATAAGTGAACTTGTTAAGTTATTTTTCTGGTAACTAGATTCGATGAATCTGGAAATATGTCTAAGTTAATCGAACCTAAAAAATTTACCAGATACAATGAATCTGGAAATATGTCCACATTCGATATATCTGGATGATGTCCAGATTATAAAAATCTGACTCGATAAATTAATTAGTTAAATTAGTGAGATAATGGCAGAATCTTATCATATCAATTTTTAATTTAATTTTAATTTAAATTAAAATATGATAAGATATTTTCAGATTTGGACTCTAAGAGATTCGGGGGTTTTTTAAGAAAACCCTAGCCATCTTCTCAATTGTCATGTTCTGTTGAAAAATTCCGTGCCTCTATTCACCAGAAAAAAACCTCTCAAACCCTAGGTGCTAGCACTCTCGGGGTATTGAGTCAGTTCGCTTTGTATACCTATAGAGGACGTTCACACACTGCAGCGTCTGGTGATTGTTCGGGGTGCACGTACGATAGCACAATCAGAATCGAAAGATCTCGATTACGTCGAAGAGAGGTAATTCTGTAAACCTTAGATCTTTTTAATCTTTTACTTGGATCATCGGAAGGGATTCGTAGATGTTTTCTGCATTTAGGAGTCCGCGAATCTTAACAAGCCGGCACCGGGTACATTCTGGTGGAACAGTGCTACTGTGTCCTCCTGTCCCACGAGTAAGTCTTTCAGGTCTATTACTGACTTCTTTGTTAATTTTTGAATTCTGTCTAGTTTATTTACGTTTGGACTGGTTGGCTTTATCGAATTAATTGATATTTGATAATTGTATTTGTTAGAGTCCTGATAGGATATAGACAGTACTTGTTCAATTCAATTGAGTTGCTTATCTGTATTCATCAGTATCTTGTGTCTAACAAACTAATCTCCTGCTATAACAGATGGTGTCATGGGAAAAAAAAAAAAAAAAGAACTACTTTAATTGATAATATATTTGTCATTTTGAATCGGTGTATAGATCATTAACGCAGTACTACATAAACGCATGTACGATTAATGGGCCTCAAGTAATCTCATTTTTGTAGGATTATCATCATTTTTAATTGTTGAATGGTTACGAATCAAACTTAAATATTTTATGAAACTTCAAAATTGCAATGCTAAGGCATAAAATATCGGTACGGACGGTATCATTTTAATTGCCGAAAATAGTACAGATGGGAAAAGCATGTCATTATTGTTTTTCCTCTAGTGAAGCTGCCAGATCTTACATATAAAACCCGATTCCTTTCTCCTATCACCTATCTTATTTGAATAGTGATGATGCCATTTAAAGTAGCAACTTTAGTGGCATGATTAAGCTTATCATGGAAAAAGGATATGAGGAATTGGGACACATCATCTCTTCTTTATTGTATTTTTTTTTTCTTTTCTAAAGAATTCTTTACTGTCGCGTATCGTTTTTCAGTTATTCTTTCCATTAAAAACACACCAAAGTAAAAAAAAAAAAAGAATAAATAAAGGCCACGTATTGCTTATTCCACAATACGCTTTTTTAGTGCTTTCGGCATGCAATGTCTTTTCAGCATAGGATCATATGTGAGCATCCCACACAGACGAAGGGTTCATGAAAACATTATCCATATGCTGATATTTTCTGTTTTTAAAGGTCTTCCATAGACTTTTGAATTTGAATTACTTGTTAATATATTTTGCACATTTCAGCAACTGTTATACATGATTTAATTCTAAGTTGAATCTGGTTGGGGGGGGGTGGTTGAAGAAGGTGGCTTGAAGGAGGCAAATCTACCTACTTACATTCTTAGATAGAGAACTGATTTCCTATATATTGAGTTAGTGTAAATCATTTTAGATAATTCAATGAGGAAAGGATGTGATCATTTGAGTGGGCACACAAAACCCTTCGATACCTTCATCTTTAGATCAACCATTTGTAGTATTTTAAAAGCTGCAAGTAGAAAACATGACTTACATGCAATTTCAATGCTGTGATTTGGCATTCGAGTTAGGTAAACTTCATCTTTGTAGCTAGCAAGTTCAGTATTTTAAAAGCTGCAAATAGCAAACCTATGGTACGTGTAACTCCACTGCACTGATTTTAATTAGTAAACTTCAGATTTGTACCAAGCATGAATTTGACGATGCAAATACCAAGACACAAACAACTCTATAGCAATTATTTGTGTCAAGAAAGATGTTGCAGTGTTAATTACGTATTCTGAACAGTGACTTCTATAGACAGCAATGAGATATTCAATAAGACAGCAATAAAAAGAGTGGAACAACGACCGAAACAATTTACTACATCGAACAAAGGATAAAAAAGTTTCTTCATCACAAAATTAGAAGGTCATACATATTAACAACTCTTCAAAGAAAATAACCGCACATAAAATTTTGAAATGAACAAATAGTGCAGACGTATAGTAATACAGAACCAATCGGATCTAAAACCTAGATAAAAAATAAGGTGGAAATCAAAGAAGATATTTGTGCAATCCAACTAAAACCTTGTTTGACAAACTCTTAATATTTAAGAAACGAATTCTAAAATTTGAAGTATAAAGTTTGAATTCTAATATTTGTAATTTAAGTATAATTTCATTTGATCACAATTTAGATTAAATAAAAAGAAATATAAATACTTATCAATGTTTTAATAAAATAACATCGTTTTGAAAGTGTGCATATAATCGAGTATATATAAATGGGAAAGAATTTTTTCTTTAGCATCAAATCCGTATGATAGGAACCAATCCGACTACGGGGATTGAGCTCAAAAATGGGGAGAGGAAAAAACCGAAACAAAGCCAAGTTTGCCCTATACATTGATGATAGCCCATTTCAAACAATTGAAACACAATTTTAAGGCATATCTACAAGCTCATTTCAAGTAGGATAGCATATGGACGTTGCCGGAAGAGGATCGAGAATGGACAATGCTGCTGGTTAATGAAAGGCATCAAGCAGAAGCAGTTTGCAAGGAAACGTCGCACATAATGGACCTGGCGCCTGCCCTACTAGCCCAACCAGGCGTCAGCTAAGTACTGGAAAAGATTCCAACTTTTTCTTTTATGCGCGCACTACTCTAGTCGAACCAAACCAGGGCCGGCCATACTAGCCCGACCTAACGGTGGCTTTGTATTGCAAAATGCCTCGTTTTATTCCGATCTTTTTGTGAATAGATACTGTTCCTCTAGAATGTACCCAACGTCGTCCCTAGGATCCCTACCCGGCACCGGCCCAACTCTAGATCCAAACCCCTAACGTTTTTCAGCTATTTTTGAGGTCATTTTGTAATATTTTAAAGTGTTTTTGGTCATGACCAGAGTACCATAATATAATGCTTGTATTGTAAGAACAAGAACAATATATTGCATATTTTTAACATTAATGAAGATTCATCTTGAACACTTGAAGTATGGAGAGATTCCTTATTCAATTTCAATCCAAAACTAACCTAAGGGCTTAGTCCACCCTTGAGTAAGTGTCTATAAACTCAAAAGATAATTCAACTAAGAAATCAACAAGGGTTTTCCCTATATGTTATTTAGGGTTCTTGTTGTTTCTTATTTGAATGCCCACACATCCCTATCCTTTTCTTTCTTGGTTTCTTGCTAAGTCAAGGGCTTTAAGGTGTTGTTGTGGTAGACATTATCTATTAAATTTGGGGTTCTAAAAGCTTGTTCTTTTAGAGTTTTTTGTTTGTGGAGAAAGGTGTTACTTTGTTCCTTTTTCTTGATCTCCTTTTGTTCTTTCTTATTTGTATTGCTTGTTATTGAAGTCCTTCTACCTTATTCAAATCCAAACTAAAGCTACTTTTAGATCTAGAAAAAATTCTCCCTCAAGCTCATATCACCGTCAAATGGAGAATAATTGTACGGGGAGAAGCTCTCTACTATACGATTAGTGGCAGTAGCTAATTAAGGCATGTGGCGGCATCTAAATCGTGCATTAGCTTTTAATCCTGACATCCAGATACTATGCCTTACAAAGACATTTCATCAGTCGTGTAGGATTCCCACATGCTCAAACTGGAGAAGGCAACAACTAAATACATAAAGCCTTTAGACATTTCTTTGCCGCTTAATTGTGTTCGGCATTTTTATTGTTCGGTGTTCTCAGCAATTTGAATAGACATTTTGTTGGTATCCGCTTATTGAATTTTTTGCTGACGCTATAATGCGCCCTTGCACGGCTTATTGATAATAATAATAAAAAAATAATAATAATAAGGCTGCTTTGCTGCATGTAATCAATGGATTCCAGCACGATAACTTGTGTTTGCATGATTTTTACAGAACATGGCTACATTTATAGGCTATTTTTTATATTCTTTAGCAACAAAACAAAAAAAGATTTTTACGCCGGTCACAGACATTGTGGTGCATAAAGGAGACCATGTAGGCAACTTTTCTTGACATCTGAATTGCTTGGGTCGACCGCTTGATAGGCGTAAAAGAAAGCAAGCCACAAAATTTTTTTTTTCTCTCCTCCTAGTGAGAAAAAACCAGAGTTCTTGAACACTCGGATGAAGAGATCAACGTTCTCGCTTACAGGATGACAATACAATGCCGAATGTGTATCCATCAGAGTAGTAGTTCTTATAAAGTGGGAAATGGATAATTTTGAAAGACTGTAAGTTTTAAAGAAAAACGGTAACTATGCGTTTGGCACGCTATAATAGAACCTTTTTTTTTTTTCCAATCAAGATGGGTTAACTGAAAAAGTGAAGAATGCTGTTTTTGATCTTTCTTCAGAAAGTGCTCCAGGTCTAGATGGTTATATTAGGAAGCTTTTCACGATTTGTTGGAGTACTATACATAGTGATTGTATCCAAGCTATTCAAGATTTTTTTGCACGTGTGCCAATGCCATATAGTTTTTTCGCTGCACCATTTTTTAAAGATAAGTCATTCGTGCCTGGATAGGGGTTTGACGGACCCTACTATTTATTAACAATCATAAAAATTGCAAGAATAGGAACAAAAAATGTAACCTTCGGTCAATTTGTACAAGTGATGAAAATGAATGGAAAACATTGTTTACATTACTCATATTCAAATGGCTGAAGCCAATATATATATATATATATATATATATATATATATATATATATTTGTTAATGCAGAAATACAAAAGAAAACACTCAACTAAAGCACCTGAATATTATATGCAAAGAAGAAATTCTTACATGTACCCAGTGCATGTGCACCGGACGCATTAAGTAGTTGTACCTCCTACAACAGAAGTTGTATGCTAAATGTTGTGTACAATTTTATCTGTAAATAGTATAATCATCTAATGTACCGGGTGCATATAAGAATTTCCCTATGTAAAGAGGGAATCTATAACCCATCTAAGTTTGCACAATCCCCTCACTTCCCAAGGAAGCGATAAAAAGGAATAAAGAAAACATACAATGAGAGATAGTACAAGCGTATGTTACTAAACAATCTGCAATAGTGTTTTATTCTCTAAAACCCTGCAGAAAAACATAGGAGGCAAATCTCAATCTAAGTAGCTATATACGCCTGTAAATGTCATAACACTGCCATGGCTTGAACAGAAGACCATTAAGCTAATTTATCAGCACCAAAGGGTCAGACTTCACCACAACAAAAAATCATTAAGCACATCTTCAAACCATACAGCACAGCTAAATTCTCAGCCTTCTGATTAGAATCATAGCCAATATTCTGACAAAAAGCATGAATGAAATGGCCAGAAAGAAAGCGAACTGCCCATCCTATTCGACCTGACTTGGATTCCCCATCGATGCACCGTCCACATTAAGTGCAATTGATTTAGTTTTCAACCAAGTAACAACAGAAACCCAAGGAACCACAGGCAATTACCATGTAACAGAACCAGGACATGAAGAGCAACATGGTAGCCTAGCTACAGATGAACCCTAAAGAAGGCTGAAATACTACCTTTTAATCTTCTAGGAAATCTGAGAAGGAAAACACCAATTCATTGTAGCAAATATCATTACGCGCCCTCAGACTTCCTACAAAAAGAAGGCTATAAATATGTGAAAAAAACCAGAGAAAACGTGTAAAACCAAGAAAACACCAATTCATTGTAGCAAATATTCTCGGCTGGAAGAGTCATAGAACTACTATGAAGAGAAAACGTGAAAAAACCAGAGACAATTATATTAAGTCATAAGGAAACTATCTCTAGTTAGAAGGTATGCCCTTAAAGACTATGTATTCTGTGTAATAAATATTTATTCATTCAATTTGGTTTGTTTCATATATTATTGCCCATTTAAGGTCCAAGTGTGACAAGTAATGGCATGTTTTAGGTCGTTCTTCATAGTAAGAAATAGACTATGGGTACTTATCATACAAGTAAAATTAAGTTATTAGTCGTTTGATGGAATTAGGCATTTCATCAAGGTAAGATTATTATGCCATAAATTTCAATAAGGAATGGTTTATCGTGAATCAGTGAGTAGATCACTCACATCATATGCATAAGTAGTGATCTCTCTTAAAGTACTGTAATTATAGAGACTAGACTGTTAGTACTATACCGTGGACAGATACCTTTATATTTGAGTATAAATTGGTGGTCTGGCGAAACTAGAGTCTTGTACTTTGATGTATTTTTGGTGAGATTTCTTTTGTGAGATCAATAACCTTGTACGTTGGATATATTACTCTAATTAGTTAAGACGGACTCATGCAATAGAGTTTCTATGCTTTATTTTGTGAAGTTAAATCACCCTCTTGTGACTGTCTAAGATAATCTAATAATTCAAGGCCTTGGGAATGTGACTCTAGAATGCGTGCTTTTGGGTAGCTTCCAATGATAAGCAAGTATATTCGAGTGAGTCATGGATTATCGGATTAGAGATCTAAGGATGGTAGATATCTTTGAGATATGTGTTAGTACATTTATCCTATCTAATTAATGTGCGTTACATAGAGGGGTAATTCTATCATTTCAATTGTAGGTCGGAGACATTACTTTAGCAATATTATTCTTGGGGTCAATATTTTCATATGGTAATAAATGGGAATATTTAAAATGGTAAATGCAACTATTTAATAGTAATGGCAGTTTGGTCATTTTAGTAGCCATAAATAATATGTCTCTTGGTCCCTAGAATAGCTCAAGTTACCTTTGTGTTGTTTAGACATAATTTGGGCTTAATAGATAATTATCTAGAAGAGAAATAAAATTTATTCTAAAAGTCCAATTAGAATTAATTAATCAGTCTTGGATTTTTCATAAGGTCTAGAAAAGATAATTAATTAATTAAGAGAATTGGGTTGATATATGTTGATATATATTAAGAGTCCAATAAGAATTAATTAACTAGTCTTGGTTATTTAATGAAGCTCATAAAAGATAATTTATAATAAAGAGAATTGGGCCTGTCCTAAACTGGTTTATGAGCACAACACCAAGCCCATTAGGGCTTAGTGTGTTTTAGCCATTAGGGCTTCATAAAGCCTAGGGGTGGCCGAAATTTAAGGTAAGAGAGGTGGGGTTTTTGGCAAGCTCTATCTCTTATGTGCAGCCACTCTTCCTTTTATCTTATCTCCTTTCTCTCTTGGAGTGGATCTTAGTTATCCAAAGAAGAAGCTTTCACCAAGCTAACCTAAGAACAAGGTAGAGTCATACTTCAGAAGACGAAGAGAAGAAACTTGGATACTCTTGATGCGAAGGAGTAGAAAATTGGCGGGAATACCAGTAGAACCATAGGTGCCACTTTCTCCCCTTCCAATGTAAGATCCAGTGCTACCCGGCACCTAGTTGGTTAATATGCGACCAATTAAAAAAAGGTAAGTACTCTCTCCTAAATGTAGCTCAAAAAATTGAAAAATTTTCCACAACTTTTTCTTCAATGTTTTCCGTTTAGATCCTTCAATAGGTATTAGAGCCACAGTTTTCATCCAGGAGCATGTACTAGGGTTGAAAACAAAAAATGTGGTTCCTTTACTATTGAAAATGAATCTTTTTTGATTTCATGTGATCCCTTATACATTGGTATCTACAGTTCATGTACGCTCTGCGATTAGAGGCATAGGATCTTGTATTCTAATATTTTTCCCATTGTGTTTCTGGTTTTGAGTAGATGTGATATATGCCTCGTGATTAGAGGTATATGTACTTGTAAAGGTTTGGTTTTATGCATATTTTTTACGTTTCTTTTAACCTGTAAATTTTGGGGACTGAAAAACATGACTGCTGAAATTCTTGAGGGGTGAAAAAATGGCCGAAAAGTAAGATTTTATCAGAAATTGACGAACTCCAGAACAGACCCGATGCTAGTTAGGCCTAATAGATTAGGTGTCAGGCTTAGTCTGCTACAAATTTCTTGAGAAACAGAGCAGCCCTGGTGCCAAATGGGTCCAATGGACCCAACACCTAGTCTACATACCCTAGATGGAAGTTCTTGAAAAATAGAACAAACCCAGCACTAGGTGGGTCCAATTAACACGACACCAAGTCTACTCTGTCCAGCCGTAGTTCTTGGAGAAACAAAACAGACCTGGCACTAGGTGGGTCTAATAGACCCGGTGCCAGGTCCAATCTACCCCAACCAGGGATTTTTGGAGAAACAGAACAGACCCAGTGCTAGGTGGACTAAATGGACGAAGTGCCAAGTTTATTTTTCTCAGAGATGGATGTGTGCAATTATGATCATGAAAAGGGGGAGCACTATTGAAGTTATGTACCTTAATTTTTTCTTGATGTAATCATGTTTTGAAACCATTGTATAAAGTTAATTTTTTGCAATAGTTTTATTTATTTATGGATGAATAATTTGCATGAAAATGAGTAGTAAAGGATGGAACCACCTTAGGATTAAACAAGATCATTAATTTTTAAATTAATCATGTTTGATAAAGTCTACTTGCAATAGAGAATAATGTTGAACTTGAGGTTATTTAATTAAGTTTTACTTGGTCATTAACTTAGAATATAAAATAAATAGTTTATTCTCCCAAAGAATTTACTCCTTAGCATAGAAAATAATATTAAATTTTAGTTTTTTACTAAAGTTAATAAAACTATAAGATTGTAGAAAACTTTTTTGAGCCTAAAACTCTATTTTCAATAAAAGATTAAGTGGGAGAGAGGTTCCAACGACTCCATAGCTTCTATCACAACTCTCATTAGAAGTAGTAGATTTTCTCGTGTTATTCTAAGCATGACCCCCCTGTAGGATAGATTTTCACATGTATCTAGAACTAATGGAAGAGTAAAATTAAAAGCCTAAGGCATTGCTAGGATTGACCAACCTACGTTGGGGGTTTTTAACACTAGATTGCTGATGTGTCCGGACATGGGTGTAAAATTATACAACAACTAAGCACATTCTCAATCAAATTTAAATTAAAACGTTCAACCCAAATCACACATATGAGCAAGCGTACTCATCATTAACTGAGCATAGGGTTCAAACGAGTGTCAATCCTCCAGGAACAAGTAGACATTAATCACCTTTCTTTCATTGTTTAACTGACTTAATAAAGTGAAAAATAAATAAAAAGGAAAATAAAAGAAAATAAAATAAATATATATACATGTCAAAGATGTAGAATTATGTAACTTAAGCCATTATCTTGACATACATGACCTAAAGTACCTAACCATTATCATAACTAATTATTCCCATGACATCATGAAGGATTAAGATAGACTCACTTCTTTTTCAATCCGTGAATCCCTATCTACTTGGTAACTTAGTATCACATATTCTGTCTCAACCAGTCTTACATAAAAGATGCATTAAACACAATCCTATTAGGATTCGTGGACTCCTAAACGCAGAAAATATCCACAAATCCTTTTCGATGATCCAAGTAAACGATTAAGAAGATCGTAGGTTTGCAAAATTACCTCTGTTAGGTGTAATCGATATCCTTTGATTCCAATTGTGCTGCTGTACGTGCAACCCGAGCGATCACCAGACGTTGCAATATGCGAACATCCTCTATCGGATACACACCGCGAACTCACTCGTCACCCGGGAAGTGCTAGCACCTAGGGTTTAAGAGGCTTATTTTTCTGGTGAATGAAGGTACGAATATTCTTAATAGAATAGCTCTCTAGAGAAGACGGCTAGGGTTTTTTTAAAAGCTCCTCCAAACCTTTTAGAGTCCAACCCTAATAACATCTTATCGTGTTTTAATTTCAATTCAAATTAAATTAAAATTGATATGATACGATTCTGCAATTATCTCGGTAATTTAACTAATTAATTTACCGAGTAAGATTCTTATAATCTGGACATTATCCAGATACATCGAACGTAGACATATTTCCAAATTCATTGTATCTGGTAAATTTTCTAAGTTCGATTAACTTAGACATATTTCCAAATTCATCGAATTTGGTTACCAGAAAAATAACCTAACAAGTTCGCTTATTGTGTGACCCTATAGGTTGATTTAACACTGGCAGTGTGCCCAAATTATATTTAAATGGCACACATGTTATAAGCGGTTTCTAGCAAAATATTATAACTATCCAAGTTAAATGAAGATAGGTGATCTCTTTGAACCAAACCTTAATTTTATATTTAGTCCTTTTGTCACACGATATCCAGATTAAGCATAAGACACGGAGCATGTCATCCTTATTAAGCTTAATCAATTATTTCTTGATTTCATAGTAGATTGTTCAAACTTATTATATCAATATCTTAGATTGATATATTTGAGCATGGCCATACATTTTAACAGTCTAACTTATCAAGGGGTCCATGGATATCTCTCCCATAATTGAGGGGGATAAATTCCTTCACTATCAATCATATTCCTCTCATTGATTTTTTCTATATCAACAGTAGTTTAATTTTTTATCTGATTAAAGACAACTTTAGACAACATCAAAATATAAAATTTATCAAGTAGGAAACTATGATGAATTTAGGTCGAAGGACTTTTAATATTATTATGGCTAGAAAGTACTTATGACATATTCCATGAAGTACTCTCACAGTGGGTCATGTCCAATACAATGTTCTTTAACATTTATTTATGTTTTGACTGATATCACAAATATCCATGACCAGTAAAACATAGCCATTAAGTCACAAATATACTAATCTTAATTTATTATTGTTCTAAAAATAATAATCGATCAGGGATAGTTTTAGAATAGGCATTGTATTCATTGTTGGGGTTTTACTAGCAAGTCACGTACTTGATGACCACAAAACAAAATGCACTATTCATGAAAAGGAAAACCTCATATTATTATATAAAATATAACGACAATAGTATAAGTACAAATTGACTCTAGGGTATATCCCTTAAAAATCCTTGATTAAATTTTCATATTCTTGCAAACTTAAAACATGAAACTAACCAATGAATCCATATTTTGGTAGACATCAATTAACCTTTAATTATTAGTTCTTAGCAATTAACCACTTTTTCAAGCAAGTTAAAAGACAATAAATATGAAACTAATGAATTGAAACTACCATCGACCCCTTTTTCAAGCAAGTCAATAGAAAGTAACAATCAACCAATCTCGTAATAAATCGAAGTAATTAAATACCAAGAAGAATAATCAATTAATCAAAAGATGAAATAACTCTAAATACTATGAATATCTAAAACAATGTCAAATTACAATAAAACAATTAACATATCGTTTTTCAAGAAAAAGAAAACAAATGAAAGAAATAGATACTCATAGATAAGCCTCATTCTTCTTCCTTTGAAGACCTTCTTGTACAATCCTCCTTGAGTTAAAGAATTCCTCCTTTGATTGAGTAATTTTCTATGATGACCAATGAATTCTCCTTCATTTTCCCTTATGTTTTTCATCTATTTATAGGCTTAGGAAGTGCCTAAACTCATAGGTACAGAGTTCTTAGCTGAGTATAAGTTAGAAAATACGAAAACTCCACAAATTACCAAAAATCGCGTAGAAAAAATCATGCACCACCTTAGCTTCAAGGTACAGCTGGCGCCACCTTGGCTCTTGAAGCCGGCGCCTATTGTGTTTTACTTCTCTACTTGTTCGCCAATTTTTCTCCAAATTTCACACGATGAAGACCAAAATGCAGCCGGCACCGCCTTGACTTTTGGAGCTGGCGCCGGTTCCCCTCTGTTTTGCTCTATTTTGACAAATTTTCATCGATTCGAAGTTCGTGTAATCCAATGCATGGTCGGCGCCGGTTCTAGAGCCCTAGCCGGCGCTGCCTCTCCTCTGTTTTGCGATGTTTTTGTTTCGTTTTGCCTTAAAAATCTATAATAATAAACAAAATACCTTTCTAAAGGTAAAATATCAAATATGAAGGAATATAACTAGTTATTGAACAAAATGTATCACAAAAGAGCCTCAAATAACTAGGAAAAATATGACTAATTTAGCCCCTATCAATTGCCCATAAATGGTGTGAATCAGCGGCCATCTTATCGGTGGAAATTTTTTTTAAGGAAGTTTTGATTCGTGATGGTTATACACTTAACTTATAATGCTATTAATTTTCCTACAAAGCTTTGTTTATATTTCTAAATTCCAAACTATTTATATTTTTGATAATGGTTATAAGAGTTATCTATTAGCAAAGAAATAATATGAAGAAATGTTCATTTTTTTTCCAAACTAAATGAATGTTTTTTCGCAATATTTCAAAAATGTCTAGTTTCAATCCATTGTCAATCATTCTCAAGGAGAATAAGTTAACAGGCTCAAATTATGTGGGTTGGGAGAGGAACTTGAGCATAATACTCACTGTTAAGGAGTACAAGTATGTTCATTCGGATCCTTATCCTGTGATTGGGGAAGAATCTACTAATTAGGAGCGAGAGGCCGAGAAGGCATAGAGGAAAGTAGATGAGATAACTAAATGCTATATGTTGGCTTTTATGTCTAGTGTGCTCCAATCTAAGCATGAGCACATGGCCACTACGTACGATATAGATTTGTTATTGTGTATTATGTTTATTGACAAGAGCCGGTCCACAAGGAAAAAAGCTCTTAGAACAATTATGAATACTAAGCTGGCTGAGGGGGCATCGGTTCGAGAGCATCTGCTCAAAGTGATTGCCTGTTTCAAGGAGGCCGAGGTCCTAGGTGCAACAATAGATCCTGTGAGCCAAATTGACATGGTTCTTGAAATTCTACCTGATGTATATTCTCAGTTCAAGTAGAACTACCCAATAAACAAGTTGGATATGAATCTTACGGAGCTTATGAAAGATCTCCAGGCAGCAGAGAAGATCATGAAGCCTGTGACAAAGGTTTTGGTCTCTTATTCTGCTTTTTCTATAATTAAGGCAAAGCCTAAGAAATTCAAGAAGAGGAAGTTCTACAATAATGCAGGGGCCCAGGCCAGAGCATCTGGTCAGCCAAGCCCAATGGGCAACACAAAGGCAAATGCTTCAAGTATGGCAAGAAGAGACATTGGAAGAATGATTATCCGAACCTCTTAGCCAAGGTTACTTCAGGTATTGCTCTATACCTAAAGTCTATTTCGATGGTTGGATCAATATATTCTTGAATAGTTTATTCTGGAGCTATTAACCATGTCTGTAAGTCCTTGCAGGGGTTTAGAAGGATAAGGAGACTCAACAACGGTGAGCATGGACTTCAAGTAGGCAATAGAGCAAGAATATGGGCTGAAATAGTAGGGGATCTTGAGTTTTTTTTTATTATTGTAATAAGAAGTTAATTTTAAAAGATATTTTATATATTTCCTATTTTAAATAGAATTTGATTTCAGTTTCCAAATTATGCATCAAGGATATTCTGTTTCTTTCCATTCTAGTATTTTCATCAGTAGAAATGGTAATTTAGTTTGTCTATGAAACATGTATGGAAATTTCTTTTATTTACATCCTATTAGAAATTAAGTAAATAATATTCAAACTGAATCTAATAATAAAAAGAGAAGCATCATATTAAATGACTCGTATTTATGGCATCTAAAATTAGGACATATAAAACCCAATCGGATTCAGAGACTAATCCATGATGGGCCTTTAGGTTCATTGAGATTGGAAGAATGGTCTCAGTGTGAATCTTGCCTTAAAGGTAAAATGACCAAAAGGTCCTTTACAAAAAAGGCAGATTGAGCCACGAAAATGCTAGCACTAGTTTATATGGATGTTTGTAGTCCGATGACTACACTAGCTAAGGGCAGCTGTGAAACCCCAACTAGAACCAACCCTAGAGTAAGGGGGTCGGGATGCATATCATATTTTCTTGCATGCATAAAAATATTTTTGATGATTTTATGTGCTTTAGATTTGTGATTTGTAGTCTAGATGGCTTAATTGTGCTTAGTGAGTAAGAAGGGCAAAATGGTAATTTTTGCTTGAGGTAGAAATAGGGACATAGCTTGAGGGTTAAATAGGAAAAATAATTGTGAGAGAAAATAAGAACAAGAGTTGTTGTAGTTTAGTAGTTAGAGCTTTGGAATAAATCCTTGAGGTCTTGAGTTCAAATTCCATTATTTAAGTTTTAGTATGATTAAATTTTATTTTTGATAGGTAGGCTATTTTCTGCCTTGCATTTCTTAGGGAGGAGTAGGGATATTGTCCTAGGGAAGACATGAAAGGAATGTCTTAATTCCACTCTTGTGCTCTTCAAAAATCCTTAAGGGATTTATACCCTTTTTGTTCTCTAACTTACCTTAGTTCTTGATCAATTAAGCTGCTCAATTATCTAAGCCATTTTTATTTCCAGAAAATTCTAGCAAGGTTCTGTGATTGTGAAGCTTCAAAAATGCCTCTAGGAGGATGGGATTTTATCTAAAAATGGGGAAGAGTTATAGAAGGTTCCCAAGGAAATTGAACTCCATGGTTGAACCTTTAAACTCCAACCTATAGGTATTCATCATCTTCATGTAGTAATATGGAAATTTTCCAGCTTCTTGATCTGTCCAATTGTCGAAATCTTCAGTCATCTTTTCCTCTCGAATACTGCTAGAAAAATAACCAATTCACTCAGTTTGAAGACTAAAAACTTCAGCCAAAACCAGACTTCACAAAAGCCGTGCCAACTAGAAAAATCCCTAAACAGTTTTCGCAGCTTGGTGAGCCAAGAACTAAGCTGTTTCTTCCACCTTTCCAATCAGCAATTCAACCTTAGCTTTCCTCCATAAAGAAGGCTAGAAACTAACCTTAAAGGACCCTCTGAAACCCCTTCAAACCTTCTGCAAGTTGGCTGAAACATTGCAGGAAAATCTGCACAGAAATTCCAGCAAGCCATTCAAAAAACCAACTAGAAATTCCAGCTTTGTTTCTTCTTCACCCTTGTCCGAAACATACTCCACTTTTTCTATAAGACCAACCTTAGTCAGCCATGAACTGAGATTCATCATCTTCACCGTTGTTCTACACGAAAAGAGCTCCATGGCTACCCCTTAAATCACTCCATCAATTGCTGCAATCAAGCCATCAATTGGAGTCCAAAATTCCAACAAATTATTCAAGCAAACTTCCATGGATTAAGCCTCAACTATCCAGAAAATTCCTTTACCATTGCACTCCATAATTCGGCCACCCTATAGCTCTTTCAAGCATCATTCATCTCAGCAAAATCCTAGCCAAACAGTCGGCCATTGAAGCTCACAAAAGACCTCCTTCAACCAAGATATTCTTACTATACTTGCTACCATAACTCACTCCCTAAATTATTCTTTTTGAATTTCAAACAAACAGCTTTCCTTCTTCTCCCAAATCTAAAAATCAATTACCAAAATCCTCCAAACCATTCGGCCACCCTTTCCAAGTAGAATTTTGGCCAGCCTTCCTCCATTCTCTCCATTCTCTCCAAACTTCCAAGAACACACACCACCATTCTCCATGCCTAAGACCACTCTAAACCTCTTCAATCTTCTCCAAAAAAACTCCAAATCACACCTACTCATCCTCTCGAATCTATTTCTGCAATTTATAACATCAAACGCTGAAATCAAGAATTTACTTTCAGATCAAAAACCAGAATTTTCATTGAAGGCTCAAGAACACACTCAAAGTAAGCATGAACGATTATGTTCATCTTCCTTCCTCTTCAACCATTAATGAAATATAATAATAATAATAATCTCTCTCTCTCTCTCTCTCTCTCTCTCTCTCTCTCTCTCTCGCACGGCCGAATGGTTACTCCAACCATGGCCATTTTTCTCCATTCTCCTTAGACTGATCAAGCATTCCAAGCGTGAGGATTCTTTTGAAACTTCTTCAAGGTAGTCACCATTCAAGTAAGTCTCTTCAATACTCTCTTTAAATTTGAGATTCATGACTCATGGATGTAGTTAGATGAGGATGGAATTTATTTGGAGATTGAGTATGTGTTTATATGATGGAGTTGGGATTGAAGCATGAGAATGAATGTGTTTATATGATGGAGTTGGTTTTGATGCATGAGGATGATTGGTCTTAGTTGAATTTTATAATCTTTTATGATTTGTTGCAAGCTTTCATGTCATGAGTAGTATGAATGATTAAGCATGTTAGAGATTATGTTATCTTTGGTGAATAGGGTTTTATGTTCGTCTATCCTCGATTGAAGCCATGAATATGATTATGTTTAGTGATGTTTGGATCATGTGTTGGTAGTTATGGATCTATACTTTTATTCATGATTTGGATGGTTTGTTGATTGGTGTAGAGTGTATGTTCATGGTTAGCAATAGGAACTATGATCATGACCTTAATGTTCGTAATCTATTTAAGTTAGCTAATTTTATTGCATTAATAAAAATTAATACTATATTTTCTTCTGAAGATTTCGAAAACCCTAGGAAAATGTGGATTTGGATTGTTATAGGAAATAATGATATTTTGACCAAATAAATGATATCTTTTGTTAAACTTAAAGTATAATAATATTATATATAATAATAATAATAATAATAATAATAATAATAATAATAATATTATTATTATTATTATTATTATTAAATAAAACCTTTTATATAATTAATCATAATAGGTAAAATATTAATCTTGTAAGTCATACGTGTAAAAATACTAATAAAATTTATTTATTATCTTTTAATAAAAACATATTAAAATTTACTTATTATTAATTTTATTTAACAACTATTTTCTAACCATTAATTATTAATAGATTATTATTTTAAATAATATCATCTAGGGCCTAGGACCCTTCATCAAATAAATCCTAATTTATTTATAACAAGATTTAGACCTACAACTTATTAGAAACTATTTCACAAACCCTAGTTATTTTATTATCAAGCTAGATTTATTTTATAAAATTCTTTTTATCATCTAGCCTTAAAGTTTGTGACACTAGGGTCATGGTTGTAGTAAGTTGAGCTAGGATTATTTGTGAAAGAAAATTTTAGCTTGAGTTTAATTATGGCTTATGTTTACCCCAGGCGGGGTTAGGTAAGCTTTTGAAGATCTTTGATTTATCTCGAGCAAAGGATCAGGTAAGCTTCTGCATAAAACTTGTTTGTTGTAAAAGGTTACCATGGCAAGCTAAACATGAAGTATGTGAATACTGATTTGGTAAAAGTAATTAAGGACTGTTTCCTTTCTTGTTTCTGTCAAACTAATTATTTGAAAATTTACAAGCAGTTTTACTCAAACACCAAACTGTTTCTAAAACTAATTTTGACAAGGACTTTAGAAACCCTTGATTGCCATTTACAAGTAAAACTATGTTTTACCAGTTTTCTCCCAAGTGGGAGAATCATCATTGAGTATTCAATAAGGGTAGGCTAGTAGTACTAGTTTTGAAGAGTAAGAGCGAGTCTTCTGGCAGGAAGTCACATCCAGAAGATGAGCTCAACTTAGAGAAACGTTAGTACTACTTGGTCATGCCGGTCCTAGCTAGCAAGTTTCAGTCATGAAGACTATGAGTTGCCAGAGTGGACACCTGATTTTGTTTGCGTGTAAAGAAGAGGGAGTATCTTACCCGATAGGCTGATCACCTACCTTTTTGTCAGTCTGCACAAAGTGTGGCATTCTGACCATTGTATGGTTATGGGGCCCAACATGTGGTAACCCATAAACGCCCTTTTGAGTGGTTGATTTTAATGAACATGTATGGTTTGAAAAGCCAAAACACCACTCTTGATTTTAACATTGTTTATTGCTTGCCAGTACTTTTTCTTTCGAAGTTCTTACATCTTGCATACATGAACTGTTTTTACTGAACACTCCAAGCACACACGAACTTATTGAGATTTTTATCTCATCACCCTTTTTACCATGATTTCAGGTCGATCCTGCTGTGGGGATGAGTAGCGAGTTGTTGCCTGGTTAGAAGATATTCTGTTATTTATTTTATGCAATGGTTTGGGAGTTGAGAGTGAACAATTTTTATTTCGGATTTGTTCTTGAATTTTTGGGTTGTAATAAGTTTAAATTTCAATGTATTGTTTAAATTTTTGTTGTGTGTCCTAGTTATAAAGACCCATTGTTCTTTGGATGGGGCGACATCCGTGGCCCTTTTAGGCCTAGGTAGCGGGATGTTACAAGTGGTATCAGAGCCTAAGTTTAGGCAAATATTGATAGTATATATTCTATTTATTTAAGTTTAAATCTATATCTAACCTATCTTGTTTATGATGTAGGACAGTTAGAATGCTTAGAACCGCAAGGAAAGGGCAGCAATGGCATCTTCCTATCCCTATCTACCCAGAAGACCTCCCAGTACATCAACCTGCACCTTAGTCTACACCACAGCCAGCTATTCCTTTGGAAGATAGCAGTGATGATGAGGTTGCTATGAATGAGCCACCCCCAATACCTGTGATAGACTTGAGTTCCGACAGTGAAGATGAGAAGATTGATATGGCATATGTTCCCCACGCTCCTAGTCCCATAGTTGATTTGTTAGCTGATAGTGATGATCCGGCGGAGATAGATTATGAGTCTCCACCGAGACCTTCCTTTATGCCTCAACCCAGCTAGGTTGAGACCGGGGAGAGTTCTAAGTGACCTGGAAAGAAACCAATGGGGGGTTTGTCACTGGGGCTAGGATAGACTTCTTTAAGAATTCTGGGGGATGGTTATATAAGGCCGACCTTGAAGATTCTGATGAGGACTAGAGGGGCTAAGAGCTGTTAAGATCCAGAGTGTTTATTTTTTGCTTTCCATGGTCTTCCATGTTAAGGATTTCCTTTCTGTTTACTGCTTTAATTTCAAATTTATGCAAATAAGAGTACTTGGAGTACTCTAAGGTTTGAAAAAATTTTATGCAATACTTTATACAAAAACTTGCATCGATTTTCTTTTACTTAAACCTGAATGTGAATGCATGCTCAAAATATTTTAAAGTTAAATGCATAAACTCATCATCTGGGCATGGTTTAGAATGGCACCCAAGCGCCGTGTAGCCACATCAGGCAGAAGAGTTTCGAAGGCAGAACTTGTGATACCGGAGGTTGAGATGACTCAAATACAGTCATCCAACCGGGGAAATGAGAATGGGCCAGATTCGGAAATGGGGTCAGAAGAACTTGTTGGAGGGACAATGGGGCAAGCATTCAGCAAGGATGTCAAGGATACTTAGCTTATGTGATAAATAAGTCGAATGACCAGTGCACTTTGGAGGACACTGAGGTAGTGAAGGACTTTCCCGATGTGTTCCCAGCGGAACTTACCTCTCCACCTCCCAGCCGAGAAGTTGAATTCACCATTGACCTAGTTCTGGGAGCCGAACCAGTATCTCAGACTCTGTATCAGACGGCACCGGCAGAGCTAAAAGAGCTGAAGGAGCAATTAGAAGAGTTAGTGAAGCAAGGCTACATCAGACCTAGCACGTCGCCCTGGGGAGCACCCGTACTGTTTGTGAAGAAAAAAGACGGGACTTTGAGGCTATGTATTGACTATCGGAGCTTGAACAATCTGAAGATCAAGAACAAATATCCCTTACTGCTGATTGATGAGCTGTTCAACCGGTTACAAGGATCCAGTTGCTACTCCAAATTGGACCTGAGGTAAGGGTACTATCAAGTACGAATAAAAGAGGAGGATATCCCTAAGATGGCCTTCAACATCAGATATGGACATTATGAGTTCATGGTAATACCGTTCGGGGTAACAAATGCTCCAGCAGTATTCATGGATTTGATGCATCGAGTGTTCTGGCCCTATTTAGACAAGTTTGTGGTGGTCTTTATCGACGACATTCTAATTTATTCAAAGAGTCTGGGGAAGCATGCAGAACATCTGAAACTTGTATTCGAGAAACTGCGGGAGCACAAGCATTTCGCCATGTTTAGCAAATGTGAGTTCTGGCTAGATAGTGTAGCATTTCTTGGCCACGTGGTAACCAAGGAGGGAATCAAGGTAGACCCAGCAAAGGTTGAAGCAGTGTTAGACTAGAAGCAACTGGAGAACAGCACTGAGATTCAAAACTTCTTGGGGTTGGTTGATTACTATAAGAGGTTCATCAAAGGATTCTCGACACTCGCATCGCCTATGACTCTACTGCTGAGAAAATATGTTCCATTTTTTTGGAGTGAAAAATGTGAGAAGAGTTTCCAAGAGCTTAAACGAAAATTGATGACAGCACCAGTGTTGAGTCTGCCAGAGGGAGATAAGCCTTACGCTCTATATACCGATGCTTCGAAGGAAGGATTGGGAGTGGTTTTGATGCAAGAATAGAAGCTGAACGCTTCTCAAAAGCTGTGGCCTCATGAAGTCAACTACCCTACGCATGATCTAGAACTGGCAGCCATTGTGTTCGCTCTTAAGAAATGGCGACACTACCTATACGGAGTGGAATATGAAGTATTCACTGACCACAAGAGCTTGAAGTACATCTTCACCCAAAAGGATTTGAATTTGAGACAGTGAAGGTGGATGGAATTTTTAGGAAAGCACCATTGTCCAATCAACTATCACCCCGGGAAGGCTAACGTTGATGCTGATGCTCTGAGTAGAAAAGTTAGTATGGCCAGATTAAGAGTGCAGGAGATTCAAGTAGTTCAGGATGTGTTGGACAGAAGAGTGGAAGTGCAAGAGCAGATAATTGTTATTAGCAACCTGAAGTTGACACCAGATCTAAGGCAGGAAATTGTGGAAGCTCAGCAAAGTAACGTGAAATTTCAACTTTTCAAGGATAAGGAGCTTAAATAGTAAGACAGTGAATTCCAGCAAGACGAGGTAGGAGTTTGTATCTTAGGTATCGGTTGTGTGTGCCAGGAGAGCATCAATTGAAGGACAGAATTTTGGAAGAGGCGTATAGGAGCAAGTACACCATTCATCCGGGGGAAGTCAAAATGTACCATGATCTGAAAGCGGCCTATCGGTGGCCCAAAATGAAGCAGGATGTGGTTAAATATGTCTCGACATATCTCACCTGTTAGAAAGTCAAAGCGGAGCACAAGAAGTCAGCGGGATTGTTACAACTATTGCTAGTACCTGAATGGAAGTGGGAGGAAGTGACCATGGATTTTGTCACTAGCCTTCCTATGTTAAGGACCCAAAAAGATGCTATATGGGTAGTGGTGGATCGACTAACCAAATTTGCTCACTTCATACCAATGAATGTAAGAGATTCTATGGAAAAGTTGGTTCAGACATATGTGCGAGAAATAATCCGACTACATGGAGTACCTTCGAGTATTGTGTCTGATCAAGACCTGAGGTTTACATCTCATTTTTGGGGCAAGTTTTAAGAAGCAATGGGGTCAAGTCTGAAGTTCAGTATGACGGTGCATCCACACACCGATGGGCAGTCATAAAAGGTTATATAGATATTGGAAGATATGCTGAGAGCCTGTGTGCTGGATTTCAGGGATAAGTGGATTGAATGTGTGTCGTACGCAGAATTGTCATATAATAATAGTTATCAAGCTTCAATTGGGATGGCTCTATATGAGGCCCTGTATGGACGCAAGTGTCAAGTACCGCTATACTGGAGTTGGTCAGAAGATGGACACATAAGCAAAATCGAAGAAGTCTATGTTCAGGAAATGTTGGACAAAGTTAAGTTAATCAGGGTAAGGTTGAAGTCAGCTCAGAGCCGACAAAAGAGCTATGCAGAAAATAGATAGAGAGAGTTGGAGTATCAAGTAGGAGACAGTGTATTTCTGAGATTAACGCTGAATAGAGGAATCTTGAAACACCCAAAAGGTGAGAAGTTGAATTCAAGGTATTTGTGACCGTTCTCAATAAAGGAAAGGATTGGGCCGATAGCATATCTATTGGACTTGCCATATGGATCGACGGGGATTCATGACTTGTTTCATGTATCGCAGCTGAAGAAGTACAATGCTGATCTTGGTCATATTCTGAATAAGGAGCCGTTGGTGTTGCAACCTGTTCTGAGCTATGTGGAAAAACCCGTGCGAATATTGGACCGCAGTATCAAGAATCTCCAGAACAAGTAGATACCGATGGTAAAAGTTCAGTGGGTGCATCATGGCAAACGAGATGTTACATGGGAATCAGAGGAGTGGGTAAAGCGGAAGTATCCCGATTGAGATAGAGGTATTCCTGAATTTTAGGATGAAATTATCCTAGGGAGAGGAGGATATGAAACCCCAACTAAAACCAACTCTAGAGTAAGGGGGTCGGGATGCATATAATATTTTCTTGTATGCATAAAAATATTTTTGATGATTTTATGTGCTTTGGATTTGTGATTTGTAGTCTAGATGGCTTAATTGTACTTAGTGAGTAAGAAGGGCAAAATGGTAATTTTTGCTTGAGGTGGTAATAGGGAGATAACTTGAGGGTTAAATAGGAAAATTATTTGGGAGAGAAAATAAGAACAAGAGTTGTTGTAGTTTAGTGGTTAGAGCTTTGGAATAAATCCTTAAAGTCTTGAGTTCAAATTTCATCATTTAAGTTTTAGCATGATTAAATTTTATTTTTGATAGGTAGGCTATTTTTGGCCTTGCATTTCTTAGGCAGGAGTAAGGATGTTGTCCTAGGGAAGACATGAAAGGAATGTCCTAATTCCACTCTTGTGCCCTACAAAAATCCCTAAGGGATTCATACCCTTTTTATTCTCTAACTTGCCTTAGTTCTTGATCAATTAAGTTGCTCAATTATCTAAGCCATTTTTATTTCCAGAAAATTCTAGCAAGGTTCTGTGATTTTGAAGCTTCGAAAATGCCTTTAGGAGGATGGGATCTTATCTGAAAATAGGGAAGAGTTATAGAAGGTTCCCAAGGAAATTAAACTCTATGGTTGAACCTTCAAACTCCAACCTATAGGTATTCATCTTCTTCATGTAGTAATTGGAAAATTTTCTAGCTTTTTGATCAGTCCATTTGTTAAAATCTTCAGCCATCTTTTCCTCTTAAATACTGTTAGAAAAATAACCAATTCACTAAGCTTGAAGACTAAAAACTTCAGCCAAACCCGGACTGCATAAAAGTTGTGCAAACTAGAAAAATCCCTGGACAGTTTTCGCAGCTTGGTGAGCCAAGAACCAAGCTGTTTCTTCCACCTTTCCAACCAGCAATTCAACCCTATCTTTCTTCTATAAAGAAGGCTAGAAACCAGCCTTGAAGGACCCTCCAAAACCCCTTCAAACCTTCTGCAAGTTGTTTGAAACATTGCAAAAAAATCTGCACAGAAATTCCAGCAAGCCATGCAAAAAACCAACTAGAAATTCCAGCTTTGTTTCTTCTTCACCCTTGTCCGAAACTTACTCCATTTTTTCTGTAAGACCAACCTTAGTTAGCCATGAACTGAGCTTCATCATCTTCACCGTTGTTCTACACGAAAAGAGCTCCATGGCTACCCCTTAAATCACTGCATCAATTGCTGCAATCAAGCTATCAATTAGAGTCCAAAATTCTAGTAAATTATTCCTGCAAACTTCCATGGATTAAGCCTCAAATATCCAGAAAATTCCTTCACCATTGCACTCCATAATTTGGCCACCCTATAGCTCTTTCAAGCATCATTCATCTCAACAAAATTCCAACCAAACAGTCAGCCATTGAAGCTCACAAAAGACCACCTTCAACCAAGATATTCTTACTATACTTGCTACCATAACTCACTCCCTAAATTATTCTTTTTAAATTTCAAACAACTACCTTTCTTTCTTCTCCCAAATCTAAAAATCAATTAACAGAATTCTCCAATCTATTCGGCCACCCTTTCCAAGCAGAATTTGGGCCAGCCTTCCTCCATTCTCTCAATTCTCTCCAAACCTCCAAGAACACTAAGAACACACACCACCATTCTCCACGCCTAAGACCACTCTAAAACTCTTCAATCTTCTCCAAAAAAACATCAGATCACACCTACTCATCCTCTTGAATCCATTTCTGCAATGTATAACATCAAATGCTGAAATCAAGATTTTACTTTAAGATAAAAAACCAGAATTTTCATTGAAGGCTCAAGAACACTCTCAAGGTAAGCATGAACGATTATGTTCATCTTCCTTCCTATTCAACCATTAAAGGAATTTACTAATAATCTCTCTCTGTCTCTCTCTCTCTCTCACGGCCGAATGGTTACTCCAACCATGGCCATTTTTCTCCTTTCTCCTTAGATGGATCAAGCTTTCCAAGCATGAGCATTCTTTTGAAACTTCTTCAAGGTAGTCATCATTCAAGTCTCTTCAATCTTCTCTTTAAATTCGAGATTCTTGTCTCTTGGATGTAGTTGGATAAGGATGGAATATATTTGGAGATTGAGTATGTGTTTATATGATGGAGTTGGGATTGAAGCATGAGATTGAATGTGTTTATATGATGGTGTTGGGATTGAAGCCTGAGAATGAATGTGTTTTATATGATGGAGTGGGGATTAATGCATGAGGATGATTAGTCTTGGATGAATTTTATAATGTTTTAGGGTTTGTTGCATGCCTTCATGTCGTGAATAGTATGAATGATTAAGCATGTTAGATATTATGTCACCTTTGGTGGATAGGGTTTTATGTTCGTCTATCCTCGATTGAAGCCATGAATATGATTATGTTTAGTGGAGTTTGGATCATGTGTTGGTAGTTATGGATCTATACTTTTATTCATGATTTGGATGGTTTGTTGATTGGTGTAGAGTGTATGTTCATGGTTAGCAATAGGAACTATGATCATGACCTTGATGTTCCTAATCTATTTAAGTTAGCCAATTTTATTGCATTAATAAAAATTAATACTATATTTTCTTCTGGAGATTTTGAAAGCCCTAAGAAAATGTGGATTTAGATTGTTATAGGAAATAATGATATTTTAACCAAATAAATAATATCTTTTTGTTAAAATTAAAGTATAAAAATATTATATATAATAATAATATTAAATAAAGCCTTTTATACAAATAACCATAATAGGTAAAATATTAATCTTGTAAGTCATATGTTCAAAAATACTAATAAAATTTATTTATTATCTTTTAATCAAAACATATTAAACATTACTTATTATTAATTTTATTTAACAATTATTTTCTAACCATTAATTATTAATAGATTATTATTTTAAATAATATCATCTAGTGCCTAAGACCTTTCATCAAATAAACCCTAATTTATTTATAACAAGATTTAGACTTACAACTTATTAGAAACTATTTCACAAACCCTAGTTTTTTTATTCTCAAGATAGATTTATTTTATAAAATTCTTTTTATCAT
The DNA here is from genome assembly GCA_026120185.1 of Voacanga thouarsii. Taxonomy (NCBI): domain Eukaryota; kingdom Viridiplantae; phylum Streptophyta; class Magnoliopsida; order Gentianales; family Apocynaceae; genus Voacanga; species Voacanga thouarsii. The sequence goes on along the minus strand of JANUWF010003374.1, from coordinate 610,582 downwards.
CTAGCCTTAAAGTTTGGGACACTAGGGTCATGATTGTAGTAAGTTGAGCTAAGATTATTTGTGAAAGTAAATTTTAACTTGAGTTTAATTATGGCTTATGTTTACCCGAGGCGGGGTTAGGTAAGCTTTTGGAGATCTTTGATTTATCTCGAGCAAATGATCAGGTAAACTCCTGCATAAAACTTGTTTGTTGTAAAAGGTTACCATAGCAAGCTAAACACGAAGTATGTGAACACTGATTTGGTAAACACAATTAAGGTCTGTTTCCTTTCTTGTTTCAGTCAAACTAATTATTCGAAAATCAACAAACAGTTTTACTCAAACACCAAACTGTTTCTAAAACTAATCTTTCAAGGATTTTAGAAACCCTTGATTGCCATTTACAAGTAAAGCTATGTTTTACCGGTTTTCTCCCAAGTGGGACAATCATCGTTAAGTACTCACTAAGGGTAGGCTAGTAGTACTAGTTTTGAAGCGCAAGAGCAAGTCTTTTGGCTGGATGCCACCTCCAAAATTTGAGCTCAACTTAGAGAAACGTTAGTACTACTTGGTCATGCCGGTCCTAGCTAGCAAGTTTCAGTCATGAAGACTATGAGTTGCCAGAGTGGACACCTGATTTTGTTTGCGTGTAGAGAAGAGGGAGTATCTTACCCGATAGGCCGATCACCTACCTTTTTGTCAGTCTGCACAAAGTGTGGCATTCTGACCATTGTATGGTTATGGGGCCCAATATGTGGTAACCCATAAACGCCCTTTTGAGTGGTTGATTTTAATGAACATGTATGGTTTGAAAAGCCAAAACACCACTCTTGATTTTAACATTGTTTATTGCTTGCCAGTACTTTTTCTTATAAAGTTCTTACATCTTGCATACATGAACTATTTTCACTGAACACTCCAAGCACACACGGACTTACTAAGATTTTTATCTCATCACCCTTTTTACCATGATTTCAGGTCAATCCCACTGTGGGGATGAGTAGTGAGTCGTTGCCTACTTGGAATATATTCTGTTATTTATTTTATGTAATGCTTTGGGAGTTGAGAGTGAACAATTTTTATTTTGGATTGGTTCTTGAATATTTGGGTTATAATAAGTTTTAATTTCAACGTATTGTGTAAATTTTTATTGTGTGTCCTAGTTATAAAGACCCCTTATCTTTTGGACAGGGCGACATCCCCGGCCTTGTTGGGCCTAGGTAGCGGGGTGTTGCAGCGACTGTGAGTACTTTAACACTTTCACAGACAATCACACTTATTTTGGTTATATTTATCTGATGAGGGGCAAGACTGACTCTTTTAATAAATTTAAGGAGTTTAAGGCTGAAGTGGAACGTCAAACTGGTAAATTAATTAAAGCTTTGAGATTGGATCGTGGTAAATAGTACCTCCTCTGTGAGTTTAAGGATTACTTTATACATCACGTCATAGTATCTCATGTAACTGTGCCTCAGACTCCCTTGCAGAGCGGAGTAGCTGAGAAAAGAAATAGAACTTTGATATAAATGGTCAGTAGCAAGATGAGTCATGTGTCTTTTCCTATTTCTTTTTGGGGATATGCCTTAAAAATAATGATATATATTTTTAACTTAGTGTCCTCAAAATTTGTACCTAGGACACCTTATAAGTTGTAGACTGGACGAAAGCCCAGTTTAAACCCTCTCAAGCTATGGGGTTGTCCAGCTTATGTGCTGACAAAATGAAGTAAGCTAGAACCAAGATCAGAGTTATGCTACTTCGTTGGGTATCCAAAAGGAACGAGATGTGGATATCTCTATCATCTTCAATAGCATAAGGTACTGGTTAGTATTCATGCTAGATACTTAGAGGATGAACAAGTTAGATCCACCACGGGTTCAAGTAGAACAGAGTTAGGAGAGAAGTTGGTCACTGATGTAACTTTAAGTATTTCTAACACCCCGATTCAGGAACCAAGAGAAACACTATTGGATATTCCTATACAAACTGAGCTTCGTCGTAGTGAGAGGATCACAAAAGTTCCAAAAAGGTGGACCGGAAAGATCTATAATCTAATTTTTTATCATCAGGAACAAGATCCTACTAGATACGAGGAGGCCATTACTGATGCAAATAAATAGCAGCTAGCCATGAATGCCAAGATTGAGTCCATGTACCTCAATCAGGTCTGAAATCTTGTCATTGCACCTATTAGGATAAAACCCATTGTGTATAAGTAGGTATACAAGAGCAGGACATGTGCAGATAGAAAGGTTGAAACCTATAAAGTAAGGTTGGTTGCTAAAGGTTATACTCAGAAAGAAGGAATCGATTATAAGGAAACATTTTCACCAGTAGCTATGTTTATGTCTATTCGTATTCACTATAACTATGAGCTATGGCAAATGGATGTCAAGGCGGCCTTCTTCAATGGCTATCTTAGCGAAGAAATTTATATGTCCTAGCCAGAAGGTTTTGTTGTTAGAGGTCAAGAACAAATGATCTATAAGCTTAAGAAGTCCATCTATGGACTTAAGCAAGTGTCGCGAGCATGAAACATACGTTTTGATAAAACTGTGAAGACTTATAGTTTCATTCAAAATGTGGATGAATCATATATGTATAGAAAATTAGACAAAGTAATTTTATTGGTACTTTATGTAGAGGGACGTTGTCATCTATTAAGATTTGACTATCTAGTAAATTTAGCACGAGATATTGGGGAAGCTTGCTATATTATAGGTATTAAGCTTCTTAGAGATAAGAAGTAGAGAATGTTAGACTTTTCCCAATCTACTTACATTGACAATATATTGGTCAAGTACAACATAAATCAATGTAAATGGGCTACTATATCTTTTACATATGGATTATCCCTATCTTTCAGGCAGTGTCCTCAATTACAGGAAGACAAGAAGAAAATGAGTAGGATCCCTTATGCTTTGGCTGTGGGAAGTCTCATGTTTGCTATGCTTTGTACTGGGCCAGATATCTGCTTTGTAGTAGACTTGGTTAGTAGATATCATTCAAACCTAGGGGAAGTGATATGATCTTGAGTGGGCTTTTTCTTAGTGTTGTGAGTGGTTTAGTTAATTATCTATTCAACTTAACCAAAGGGACCAAAACAGTAGATTTCTTGAGACAAAAAGGAGAAAGTAAACTAACAACCTACCCTCTATCAAACCCTTGAAGAACTAAGCTTCAAAGACCCTCAAGAATAGTAGAAAGTTCTACTATAATCTCACCCCAATATCCTTGAAGCAACAAAGGCAAATAAGAACAAAAGAATAGAGAAAATAGGCACACAAGTAAGGGAATTCAAACAAACCATAGAAGAGCAAAGCAACTAAGACCTATTGAAAGAAACTACATTAGATTATTCAAAAGATTTTATAGACTTATTCATAAGGAGGACTAAGCCTTAAGCATGGTCTTGAACAAGATGAACAAGGAGGCTAGGGCCTCTCAAGACTCTCTTTTCAAATTTGAATAAAGTGTGTGAAATGTCTTGTCAAATCACTAAAAGTTGTATTTATACTACCCTAACCCTAGTTAAGAGATCCCTAAGGTTCTAATACAATTTAGGGCCTTAATAGGTATTTACAAAACATTTAAAATGGAAGAAAATTGGAGAAAAAATAAAAAACACGATGGCTACCCAAGCTAGAGTCGGCGCCGGCAAGGGCTTCTATAGCTGGCGCTGGTTGCATGCTGTTCTTCGAGCCGTCGATGTAGGTTGAAGCCGGTACCGGTTGTCCACTGGAAGGCCACTTTTTGGTCAAATTTCACCCGCCTATATTGCCGGCTTGAGTTTTTGTTGGGGTCCTTCTTGGATAGTCTTCAAAATGAGCTATTGGCTAGCTTCCTCAATCTTCCAACCCTCTTCCATCCTGAAGCATGGTTTTATGAGCAATTGAAACTTATCTTGAAGCTTCTTGGTCCTAGGTCTTGTCATTGGTCCTTGTCCTTGCACGGTTACGCCTTCCCCTCTTTGATCTTGACCTCCATGATAAAGTAGAGTCTCATCATCTCCCCTTCTTTGGAAAGGATTCGTCTCTGAATCATTGTCATCATCTACATCTAAGGGAGAGAGATTACTAACATTAAAAGTGGCACTAACATGATACTCACAGGGTAAATCTATTTTATAAGTGTTATCTCTAACTTTGGCAAGAACTTGAAATGGACCATCCCCCCTTAGATCTAGTTTGCTTCATCATTGAGTGGGAAATCTCTCATTGCGATGGTGCACCCATACCCAATCGCCTGGCTTAAATGACACATTTTTCCTTCTATGATTACGCTTATTGGTGATCTCTTCATTTTGTTTTGTGATGGTTGCTTTCACCTTCTCATGGAGTGCCTTCACCATTTCCACCTTCTTAGCCCCATCGAGGTTCATCCATTCACCTATAGGCAATGGAAAAATCTAAAAGAGTTAGAGGATTAAAACCATACATAATTTCAAAAGGAGAATAAGAAGTGGAAGAGTGAATAGCCCCATTGTAAGCAAACTCAATGTGTGGCAAGCATTCCTCCCAATTTTTCAAGTTCTTATTAATTATGGTCCACAAGAGTTGGGTGAGTGTTCAGTTGACTAACTCTATTTGTCCGTCAATTTGAGGATGATAAGTTGTGAAAAACAAGAGATTAGTACCAAGTTTGTTCCATAATACTCTCCAAAAGTAGCTAAGGAATTTAGTATCCCTATCCGAGACAATGGTCGTTGGGATCTCGTGCATTCTCACCACTTCTTTAAAGAATAAATTTGCAATATAGGACGCATCATTAGTCTTAGTGCTGGGTATCTCAGGCTCGTATCCCATACGGCGCAGCGGAAAATAAATCGAGATACACTCCAAAGACTCTTCTATGTGTGGAAAACAAGACATAACGACAATAAAGGCTATAGCTTTTACCTTTGGATGATCGTGCGAAGAACAAAATTGTCTTCTTCAAGTTGAGGCGCGATCTAGCAATCCTCGTGATCAACCTCCACATGAGTTGAACGTAAATCCATTATAATCACAGTGTGTAATTATCTCTAATAGTAATTCACACAGAGGAATACTCAAGCACGTAGCTTTCTGAGCTAGCAGAAATTCTAAGTGGCAGCTAGGGTTCCTCTTCAAGATCAAATTGAGAGAGAAAAAGAGGAAGAAAAGAAGGTTTAGGTGGCTGCTGTTTTTCTCACGTGAATCACCCTAAGGATTTTTCGGTTATATCATCATAAAACCAAAAAATCACTGAAAATTTGGAATTCTAAGACAATTAGAGTTCGCTAATTGTAATTGTAAAAATTAAGTTCTCACAATTACAACTTGTACCACAAATTAAAACTAATTATAATTTGTCCACAAAAACTTCTCTTTCTCTCAATTGACCTTACAATGTTATCAAATAACATCTTAAGCATATAATTCTCTATTGTGTGTGACCTATTAGGTTTTCCAGTCAATTGGTAGAGAATATGAATTAATCCAAGCGCCTTTGAGATTAATAATACATAATTAATTAGAATTAATCCTATTAATTCTATTCAGGATTGGTTTATTAATTCACCAATTAATAAACCCATATTCCCATATCATGAGCGGTATCTAGCAACACATCATGACCACCCAAGAGTCCAGGAAGTCAGGTGGCTTGACATGAACCCTTCATTAACAAACTTCAGTGCAATTAACTCTTTTCACCATACAATATCTCATTCAGTTTGGAGTACATAATTAGTGCCAATTCCCTCCAGAAATAATTATGGCCTGAATACAACAGTACTTGTACTAGGAACCCACTATTTTAGATGTGTATCAATTGAAATTGTTTCCAATAAACAATCGCCTTGGCCAAGGACTTTCCAAGTAGTAATTCCTACAAGTGGCCGTGAGATATTCGCCCCAACTATTAGGAGTGGTGAATCCTTTATTGACCCTCTCAACTACTTTCGTTTACCTCACAATGTATCCAATATCCATCCCATACGTGGCCCTCGATCGAGCTCCGGAGATTAGAATCAAAGTACAAAGCTCAGCAAACAAAGTACTTTGGAGATCTCAAGTCTAAGGATACTTGCACGTTTGCTATATTGAGATTATATCACTGACACAAAATAGTTATTCATATGATTATCTTAAAGCTAGGTCATCCAATGAACTTGTTCCATTAACAAGCATCCATGTGTTAACTTTGAGTATCTCAATACTCACGATTATGAGAACCACCACCTGATCAAATTAAGAAGTCTAACACATGCTTGTCTTAACACATTAATATTGTCATATCTCATTAATACTATGACTAGGGACTATTTAAGTACTAACATCATCCAGTATAGTAGGAATCTCATATCATGATCTCTATCATGATTTCCTTAAGATAGTGTTGTATTAGGGATTTTATCAAACAGTTATATTACTTAAAGTAAACAAAAATAAACTGTAAGATAAATAATGCCTTTTATTAAAATAAAATGTGTCATATATAATGTACAAGTGATTGCCTCTAGGGCACAACACTAGCAAACTCCCACTTGCACTAGAGCCAATCATTGATGTATCTAATACCGAATGACTCAACATGATAATCATGTTTCTTTTGGGATAGTGCTTTCGTAAACGGGTCAGCAATGTTCTCATCCGTGGGAACTCTCTCTATCTTTATTTCCTTAGCTACTTCAGAAGCGGCTGTGTACTCAACTTCTGTCATAGAGTTGGCTATTATCTCTTGTTTGGAACCTTTCCAACTTATTGCCTTGCCGCACAACGTAAACACATAGCTGGATTGTGATTTGAAATTATCTTTTTCAGATTGAAAACTGGCATCAGTATACCCGTTTATTTTCAAATCACCTTCTCCATATATACTAAGAACATATCCTTAGTCCTTCGAAAGTACTTAAGGATATTCTTTACTGCCGCCCAATAACTCTCACCAGGGTCGGATTGGTATCTGCTCGTCAAACTGAGAGCATAACATATATCGGGCCTAGTACATATCATAGCATACATGATAGATCTAACTGCCGAGTCATATGGAATCTTACTCATGTAATCCCTTTCAACTTGTGTCTTGGGAGACATCGACTTTAAAAGACTTACACTATGTGACATGGGCAAGAATCCCTTTTTGGATTGATTCATGCCAAACCTCTTTAGCACTTTATTTATGTATGTATACTGTGAAAGACCAAGTAACCTTTTGGATCTATCTCTATAGATTCTTATTCTAAGAATATAGGTTACTTTTCCAAGTTGTTTCAAGGATAATTGTTTGGACAACCATATTTTAACCGTTTGCAAGACTGGTATATTATTTCCTATTAGTAATATGTCATCTACATAAAGCAGTAAGAAAATGATTGCACTCCCACTAACCTTCTTGTATACACAAGGCTCATCCAAGTTTTGAATGAAACCAAACTCTTTGATTATTTCATCAAAACGGATATTCTAACTCCTACAAGCTTGCTTAAGTCCATAAATGGACCTTTGCAGCTTGTTCACCTTTGTGCAATCACTAGATGTGAAACCCTCAGGTTGTGTCATATACACTTCCTCAGTCATATTTCCATTTAGGAAACTGTTTTCACATCCATTTGCCAAATCTCATAATCATAATGAGCAGCAATGGTTATGAGTATCCTGATGGATTTCAACATGGCTACTGGCGAGATGGTTTCATCATAGTCAATACCATGTTGTTTACGATAACCCTTCACCACTAGTCGTGCTTTATAGGTAACTAAGTTACCATCCATCTCTATTTTCTTCTTGTAACCCACTTTGCACCCAATAGGTTTAATTCCTTTAGATGGATCAACCAAAGTCCATACTTAGTTGTCGTACATGGAATCCATCTCTGACTTCATGGCCTCAAGCCATTTGTCAGATTCTGAACTATTCAGAACATCCTTATAAGTAGTAGGCTCATCTTCATCTATGAGTAAAACGTCATTGTGGTCACTAATAAGAAATCCATATCTCTCAAGTGCCACAGGTATCCTACTAGATCCACGAGGTTCTTGTGTATTAGAAGGTTCATCTATTCTCTCAATAGATGTGGGGTTAGACGGTTGATCCTCATTTGTTTGATCTTCTTGAACTTCACTAAGTTCAATCTTACTCCCCCTATCCCCTTTGAGCATGTGCTCCCTCTCTAAGAAGACGGCGTGCTTTGAAACAAACAGTTTGTTTTCAGAGGGTTGGTAGAAGAAATATCCAAAATATTCTTTTAGATATCCCACAAACAAACATTTGTCAGACTTCCTATCAAATTTGTCCGACTGTGGCCTTTTAACAAAGGCAGGACTACCCCATACTTGCAAGTGAGATAACTTTGGTCTCTTACCAAAGAACATCTCAAATGGGGTAGTATCAACCGATTTTGTCGGAACTCTATTCAGTATATAAACAGAAGTCTCTAGTGCATACCCCCAAAACGATTTTGGTAGGTCTCCAGAAGCCATCATGGTCCATAACATGTCTAGAAGGGTTTGATTCCTTCTCTCAGATACACTATTATGTTGAGGTGTATATGGCGGAGTCTATTGAGATAATATCCCATTATCTCTAAGATAATTCAGAAACTCTTGGCTCAAGTATTCTCCTCCTCGATCAGATCTTAGAGTCTTAATACTTTTGCCAAGTTGTTTCTCTATTTCATTCTTGAAGTCTTTGAACCTTTCAAAGGCCTCAGATTTGTATTTCATTAAATACAAATACCCGTATGGTGAGAAATCATCGATAAAGGTTATCAAATAGTTATAACCTCCTCTTGCTTGTATTAACATTGAGCCATATACATCAGAATGTATGAATTCTAATAACTCCTTGGCCCATTCTCCTTTCTTAGAAAAGGAGTTCTAGTTATTTTACCTAATAAACAAGACTCGCATGTGCTATATGATTCATAATCAAATGACCCTAAGTTACCAAGCTTGTGTAACTTAGAAACACGATTTTCGTTTACATGGCCCAAACGACAATGCCATAAGTAAGAGGTGTTAGAGTTATCCATTTTAGGTTTCTTATTGTTTATATTGAGAACTGGATTATCCAAGTCTAGAACATATAAACCATTGACCAAAGTTGCTGAACCATAATGAATATCATTCAATGAAAAAGAACAACATGTATTCTTAAATATTAAATGAAATCCACATAAGTCTAAACAAGTAACTGAGAAAATGTTTTTCATTAAAACTGGTACAAAATGACAGTTTTGAAGTTCTAGAATTGATCTCGAAGGCAGGTTTAGCTCATATGTCCCCACAGCAAGTACATCAACCTTTGCCCCATTTGCAGTACGTAGGTCCACGTCGCCTTTCTCTAGCCTTCTACTGCTATTTAGCCCTTGCAAGTTATTGCACAAATGAGATCCACATTCAGTATTTAATACCCATATCTCATTTCTAAATACAGTATTTATCTCAATCATAAACATACTTGGAGAAGAAGTAGAAGTGCTTGTAAGCTTCTCATTCTGCTTCTTGTCGTTGATAGTCTCCAAGTAGGCTTTGCAGTTGCGCCTCTAGTAGCCCATCTTCCCACAATGATGGCATGGGCCCTTAGTAGCTACGTCCTTCTTGTTCCCACCACCTCTGGGCTTCATGGTAGTCTTCTTCTTCTTCTTTTCAACTTTCTTCTTAGAAGAGGAAGATTCTACCATTAAAACCGCCTTGGAATCATTCTTCATGGAGGACTCTGCTGTTTTGGGAAGATTGATCAATTCAGGAATGGTGGACTCAATCTTGTTCATCTGATAATTAATCACAAATTGTGAGAAACTATTAGGCAAAGATTGTAGAATTAAGTCAACACTTAAGTCATGATCCATTGCAAACCTGAGAGATCTAAGCTTCTCTATTAAGCCCAGTATCTTTAGCCCATGAGTGGCCATAGAAGAACCCTCTGCCATTTTACAACGAAATAGTTACTTTGATATCTTATATCTCTCAGTTCTGGCTTGGGCATCAAACAGCTCTCGAAGATGTAAAATGATCGATTGAGCATCCATATGCTCGTGCTGTTTTTGCAACTCAGGAGTTACGGATGCCAGCATAATACATGATGCTGTATCACTATCCTCCTTGTGCCTCTTGTGGACAGCATGCTCATCAGTATGAGCATCTTGGGCTGGTTGTGATGGAATAGGAGCATCTAGCACGTAGAGCTACTTTTTTTATTTGAGAACGATTCTCAAATTTCTATACCAGTCGAGATAGTTTGATTCGGTTAACTTGTTGGTTTTAAAAATGCTACGTAAGTTCAAGTTTGTTGACATGATGCAAGTGACCAAGATGTAAAGATAGAGAGCATTAGCTACTTGTATATGCACATGATATGCAAATAATTAGGACTTTAATTAAACGCATTTTTATTCCACTATTTTACTCAAACAAATAGCCCCCACTACTGGTTCGGGAAAGCCCGTTGGAAGCTTTCCTAGTGGACCGGTATCCAAATTCCTCAAGAATAACCTTGGGTTTGCCCAACAAGCTGCCCTTAAGTTTACTGGTAGGTATCCAATACCAATTACATGGTATGTAACTACCGGATCATTGGGTGATTAACAGCTTTTAATCTTAAAGCCTTTTGGATTACCCCAACTTTTCCTCTAAATTTCTTTATGCTTGAGTTTGCCCAACCAGGATAAAGAATTTAGTTAAACCCGATCCATTATTCAGGAATTTAATTCCAAAGGAATTTAATTCCATAGCTTGAACGTGCCCAATGTCAAGTAGGCTTGGGTTTACCCAACAACCTGATCTCGAAAAAGGACTATCGTTCTTACTATATTAACAGATGGAATTATGTTTAATATTTATTGAGGGATTTGTTCCTTTTAGTGATTTCGTTGAATGACATGCATAATAATCAATAAATCACAAAAATGATAATCATGATAATAAAGCAATTACGTGGTATAGTAATGGACTTTTCCTAAATTAATTTCTTTGATCCATAAAAGAAATTTATATAGTTAACCCTATGTGTTCATGCATGATTTAAGTAGAAGGTCTTACCTCCTCGCCTTGTTTTGGTTGCCATCTCCAGAATAAAATAATTCTACTCTTATCTAACCTATGTAAACTAATTACATAATTTCCTAAAGAGAGAAAACCTTGAGTTACATTCGAGGGGAGTTAGATGAGAAGAGAATTACACAGGAATTCTAGAGAAGGCAGGACACGCATGCCCTATTTCATAAAAACCAAAATTGTAAAATGCATGAATAGATATAATTGGTTTTAGTCCATAACCATCTATTATGCCATTAATTATGCTTAAACAAAATAAACATATACTTTTATTATTCCAAAATCACTATTTTTTGAAAAATAAAACAAATTCTAAAATCACCATTTTAGAGAATACATCAATTTTAGATTTTCAAAATCATTATTTTGAGGAACAAAATTGATTGTCTCAAAACTAATTTTGAGAAAATGCTTTTGGGTCCCGTCTCTCATCAAATGAGGTTTTTCCCTTTCAAAATTCTATTTCGGATTTTTTTTTAAATAGCAGGAATTTGCAAACGGAGCAAATCTGGCACCGATTTGGAAGCCGAAGCCAGCGCCGGATTTGTTCTGGTTTCCAAAAATTTTTCTCTTTGAAAAATGATTTTCGAACATCAGGAATAGAATGGAACCGGCACCGGTACCGCCTGTGTTCTATTACAATGGCGGCGATTTTCAAAAAATTTCAGAAACAATTTTTGGTGCTTTCTTCTTCTGCAAATTTTCAATAAGAACAATTCTCAGCGGTATTTTCTGTTTTGAAGCTCTAAACAAAAACCAATTTGTTAGTTCAAACAAAATCAAAATGGAAAATTAAGATGAAATGGAGGACAACATCCATGTGGCAAGAAAACGTTTTTCCTACAGAAATTTTCAACACCAAAGAAAGCATCTTTTCGAAATACGCTGTGACTTTTACACAATCATATTGTGCTACGGACCCAACACATAAAGATCGAAACAATTTCGACTCGAATGAAAACGATTTTCACAGCAAACAAAGACAAACACGAAAACAGTTTTTCATGCCAAAACAATGTCCGTAGACCACACATATCATGTCTCTGATACCACTGCTGGGTATCTCAGGCTCGTATCCCATACGGCGCAGCGGAAAATAAATCGAGATACCCTCCCAGGACTCTTCTATGTGTGTAAAACAAGACATAACGACAATAAAGGCAACAACTTTTACTTTTGGGTGATCGTGCGAAGAACAAAATTTTCTTCTTCAAGTTGAGGCGCGATCTAGCAATTCTAGTGATCAACCTCCACGTGAGTTGAACGTCTACCCACTATAATCATAGTGTGTGATTATCTCTAATTGTAATCCACACAGAGGAATACTCAAGCACGTAGCTTTCTGTGCTAGCAGAAATTCTAAGTGGGGGCTAGGGTTCCTCATCAAGATCAAATCGAGAGAGAAAAAGAAGAAGAAAAGAAGGTTTAGGTGGCTGTTGTTTTTCTCACGTGAATCACCTTCAGGGTTTTTCGATTATATCATCATAAAACCAAAAAAATCACTGAAAATCTGGAATTCTAAAATAGTTAAAGTTCCCTAATTGTAATTGGAAACATCAAGTTCTCACAATTACAACTTGTACCACAAATTATACCTAATTATAATTTGTCCACAACAACTTCTCTTTCTCTCAATTAACCCCACAATGTAATCAAATAACATCTTGAGTATATAGTCCTCTATTGTGTGTAACCTATTAGGTTTCCTAGTCAATTGGTAGAGAATATGAATTAATCCAAACGCCTTTGAGATTAATAATCCATAATTAATTAGAATTAATCCTATTAATTCTATTCAGGATTGGTTTATTAATCATCAATTAATAAACCCATATTCTCAGATCATGAGCGGTATCCAGCAACACATCATGACCACCCAAGAGTCTAGGAAGTCAGGTGGCTTGACATGAATCCTTCAATAACAAACTTCAGTACAATTAATTCCTTTCACCATATAATATCTCATTCGGTTTGGAGTATGGAATTAGTGCCAACTCCCTCCCGAAATAATTCTGACCCGAATATAATAGAACTTGTACCAGGAACCCACTATTCTATATGTATATCAATTGGAACTATTTCCAATACACAATCACCTTGGCCAAGGACTTTCCGAGTAGTAATTCTTGCAAGTGGCCGTGAGATATTCGCCCCTACTCTTAGGAGTTGTGAATCCTTTATTAACCCTCTTAACTACTTTCGTTTACTTCACAATGTACTTAATATCCATCCCATAGGCAGCCCTCGATCGGGCTCCGGAGATTGGAATCAAAGTACAAAGCTCAGCAAACAAAGTACTTTAGAGATCTCAAGTCTAAGGATACTTGCACTATATTGAGATTATATCACTGACACTAAATAGTTATCCATATGATTATCTTAAAGCTAGGTCATCCAATGAACTTATTCCATTAACAAGCATCCATGTGTTAACTTTGAGTATCTCAATACTCATGGTTATGAGAACTACCACCTGATCAAATTAAGAAGTCTAACACATGCTTGTCTTAACGCATTAATGTTTTCCTATCTCATTAATACTATGACTAGGGACTATTTAAGAACTAACACCTTCCAGTGTAGTAGGAATCTCATATCATGATCTCTATCATGATTTTTTTAACACAGTGTTGTATTAGGGATTTTATCAAACAGTTATATTACTTAAAGTAAAAAAAAAACAAAATGTAAGATAAATAATACCTTTTATTAAAATAAAATGTGTCATATACAATGTACAAGTGATTGCCTCTAGGGTACAACACTAACACTTGGAACAAGCCATAAAATGAACCATTTTGGATAATCGATCAACAATCACAAATATGGAGTCCTTACCCTCTTGGACTTAGGCAATCCTAAGATAAAGTCCATTGAAATATCAACCCAAGGCACATTAGGTGTGGGTAAAGGAGTATAAAAATCATGTGGAAGAGATCTAGACTTAGCTCGCCTACAAATAATGCATTGAGAATAATGTTTCTCCACATCCTTTCTCATTTTTGGCTAAAAGAAATGTTCCTTACGGATGCCTAAGGTCTTTGCAATGCCAAAATGCCCCATTAGTCCCCCACTATGGGCCTCCTTAACTAGTATCCCCCTAGTAGAACCCTTTGGCACACAAAGCTTTGCAAGAACCATCATGCCTATAATATTTAGCAAATGCACATTTCTCACAAGCATGGAAAATATCCCCAAACTCCTCATCATCAACATACAATTCCTTCACAAATTCAAAACAAAGAAGTTTAGTATCCAAAAAGTTTAGTAGTGCATACCTTCGAGATAGTGCATCCACTACCACATTTTCCTTACCCTTCTTGTATTAAATGACATAAGGAAATGTCCCAATAAATTCCATCCATCTTGCCTGCCTCTTGTTCAAATTTTGTTGGCTTTTGAGGTGTTTAAGGGTTTCATGATCGATATCAATGACAAAATCTCTTGGTAAAAGGTAGTGTTGCTAATATTCTAGGGTCCTCACCAAGGAAAAAAGCTCTTTGTCATAGGTAGAGTAATTGAGGGCCGCCCCGGACAATTTCTCACTAAAGTATGCAATGGGTTTTCTATCTTGGGTTAAGACCGCACCTATTCCCACCCCACTTGCATCACACTCTATCTCAAATGTCTTTTCAAAGATAGGAAGAATAAGAATTGTAGCTTGGCTTAATTTATCTTTGAGGGTTTGAAAAGCTTGTTGTTGGGCTTCCTCCTATTGGGTATCTCAGGCTCGTATCATATACGGTGCAGCGGAAGAATAAAACGAGATACCATTCCAGGACCCGCCTATGTGTGGAAAACAAGACAAAAAGATAATAAGGTAGTAGCTTTTTACCTTTGTTTGATCGTCTGAAGAACAAAATTTTTTCTTCAAGTCGAGGCGCGATCCAGCAATCCTCTAGATCCAACTTCACGAGAGTGGAACGTCTAACCACTATAATCATACTGTGTGATTATCTCTAACATAATCCACACAGAGGAATACTCAAGCACCAAAATTTCCTATGCTAGTAGAAAAATATGGCGGCTAAGGCTGTTTTCATTTTTAGTAAAACGAGAGAGAGAGAGAGAGAGAGAGAGAGAGAGAGAGAGAGAGAAGAAAAAGAAGACGTTTGTTTTGTGGCTCCTATATTCGTGCGAATCACCCTTAGATTAGGGTTTCGAGTATATCCAATATATGATCCAAA
This sequence comes from Voacanga thouarsii, assembly GCA_026120185.1. NCBI lineage: Eukaryota > Viridiplantae > Streptophyta > Magnoliopsida > Gentianales > Apocynaceae > Voacanga > Voacanga thouarsii. The sequence continues at coordinate 595,399 of JANUWF010003374.1, read as the reverse complement.
ATCCACTAAAAAAATGAAATTCTAAAACAATTAGAATTTCCTAATTGTAATTGGAAACATCACGTTCCCATAATTACAACTTAGACTACAAATTATAACTAATTATAATTTGTCCACAACAACTTCTTTTTCTCGAAATTAACCCCTCTATGTTATCAAATAACATCTTGAGTATATAATCCTCTATTGTCTGTGACCTATTAGGTTTCCCAGTCAATTGGTAGTGAACATGAATTAATCCAAACGACTTTGAGATTAATAATCCACAATTAATTAGAATTAATCCTATTAATTCTAATCAGGATTGGTTTATTAATTCATCAATTAATATTTCTATATTCCCAGATCATGAGCAGTATCCAACAACATATCATGACCACCCAAGAGTCCAGGAAGTCAAGTGGCTTGAAATGAACCCACCAATAACAAACTTCAGTGCAATTAACTCCTTTCACCATACAAAATCTCATTTGGTTTGGAGTACGAAATTAGTGCCAACTCCCTCCAGAATTAATTATGGCCCGAATACAATAGTACTTGTACTAGGGACCCACTACTCTAGATGTGTATCAATTGGAACTATTTCCAATACACAATCGCCTTGGCCAAGGACTTTCAGAGTAGTAATTCCTACAAGTGGCCGTGAGATATTCGCCCCTACTATTAGCAGTGGTGAATCCTTTATTGACCATCTCAACTACTTTTGTTTACCTCACAATGTATCAAATATCCATCACATAGGTGGCCCTCGATCGAGCTCCGGAGATTGGAATCAAAGTACAAAGCTCAGCAAACAAAGTACCTTGGAGATCTCAAATCTAAGGATACTTGCACGTTTGCTATATTGAGATTATATAACTGGCACTAAATAGTTATCCATGTGATTATCTCAAAGTTAGGTCATCCAATGAACTTGTTCCATTAACAAGCATCCATGTGTTAACTTTGAGTATCTCAATACGCATGGTTATGAGAACCACCGCTTGAATTAGGAAGTCTAACACATGCTAGTCTTAATGCATTAATGATGTCCTATCTCATTAATAGTATGACTAGGGACTATTTAAGTACGAACACCTATCTAGTGTAGTAGGAATCTCATATCATGATTTCCTTAACAGAGTGTTATTCTAGGGACTTTATCGAACAGTTATATTACTTAAAGTAAACAAAAGAAACTGTAAGATAAATAATGCCTTTTATTAAAATAAAATGTGTTATATATAATATACAAGTGATTGCCTCTAGGGCACAACACTAACAAACTCCCACTTGCACTAGAGCCAATCATTCATGTATCTAATACTGAATGACACAACATGACAATCATGTTTCTTTTTAGATAGTGCTTTCGTAAGAGGGTTAGCTATGTTCTTATCTATGGGAACTCTCTCTATCTTTTCAGCATTCCTATCTATGATCTCTCGGATCAGATGATAGCGTCGCCGTACGTGTTTGGATTGTTGGTGAGACTGCGACTCCTTTGCTTGTGCAATGGCTCCGTTGTTGTCACAATACAAAGTTATTGGACCAACAATGCTAGAAACCACACCCAGTTCCGTCACAAACTTCTTGATCCAAACAGCTTCCTTAGCTGCTTCAGAAGTAGCTATATACTCAGCTTCTGTCGTAGAGTCGATAGTAGTCTCTTGTTTGGAACTTTTCCAACTTATTACCCCTCCGTACAATGTAAACACGTAGCCAGATTATGATTTGAAATCATCTTTGTCAGATTGAAAGCTGGTATCAGTATACCCGTTTATTTTCAAATCACCTTATGATTTATGTGAATGAATGAATTGCGTTTAATTTGAATGGTGCATATCAGCATGTTCACATGATTATAATTTTAGAACACTTAACATGCGGACTGCATGAAATTATGTTTATTCTATACATCTTAATTATTTGATCAGACTAGATTATTTGTACATTGTCTGTAAATTGGTCTGTTTTAATATGATATGGTATCGTAAGCATGCTATTCGTCGTTCTAGGTTGAAAATTGTTTGTATTAATCTGCCATGATAATTTGTTATCTATATTAATATGGTTAAAAGGGAATGCAGATTGTTTGTAATACGGTAACTCGCGGCGACTGTGACTAAGGGATTCGAACATTAATCTAATTAATTTTTGAAGATTGAAAGGCAAAATCTCCGCCAGGGGTACTGTCCTTTGGACCCCTGACTAACTATTCCTTGTGTATTAATCATTAGCGCATTTTGATTGTTGATGTGGATTGTTTTGAACAGTACATAGCATGGTCCGTTTTACCCCAATGTGATTAACAGGTTTTATTCTGGTTGTTTTGAGTTGTAATTTTTTAAATACGACCTGTGTGTCATTTTTCATTGTTGTAAAATTGTAGTTGCTTCCTAGAATATGAATTATTTTATTTTACTATCCAATGTAAAAGAAGACAGAGGCCTACAATTACAACCAAGGAGGAGTATGTTCAAAACATTAGAGAATACTCAAGGAGTTCATATACCTAGATTGACCACCTTCATCTTCACTTTGCTTGTGATGATCAATATAGGTTATGGGCCATGCTATGTAACTTTTATTTATGTCTTGCATGCTTATTTGATGTGTTTATTTCATGCTTACTACAATTAAATTTTTATTTTAAGAAAAAAAATTAAGTTTTAAATGCCTTCCAAAATCAAACACTTGTTATTACTTGGACCATCATATAGTTATTCCTGCCAAAGTAGGATGCTTTTGATTATCTATGTGAGATAACATGGAAAATGGTTTTTCGTATGTTTGATATGGTTTGACTTAGCTGGGCTATCAAGGTTTTGGGCCTGGGGCATTATATGAGATTTTTACTCGGGACATTTGGTGTCTATCTCATTAAATTTGAGTTTTATTTAATTATAAAATTAAAACCAAAGATTACTTATGATTAAAATAAAATATTTAATTTTTTTTTACTCATATAGAAACATCAAAATGTTGAAGTTTTAAAAGTTTAAATGCTTTTAGTAGGAGTTTTTCATTAAGGCCTCAAAATTAATTACTTTACATATTTTGTATGTAGATAATGGCAACAAACAGTTGGAATAACTTATTGCAATCTGTGCTCGAGAAAGATAAGTTTAGTGGAACTAACTTTCTTGATTAGGCACGTAACTTAAGAATCGTTCTTAAGTAAGAAAAAAAAGCTCTATGTTCTTGAGAATCCTATTCCCCTTGCTCCACCAAATAATGCCCTAAGAGCTCAAAAAGATGCTTATAGTAAGTACAAAGATGATTCTAACGATGTCACTTGCCTTATGCTAGCAACTATGAACTATGAACTTCAAAAACAGTTTGAAGAAGCAGAGGCATATGACATGGTTGTACATCTTGAGGAAATGTTCCAAGAGCAAGCACAATAAGAGAGATTTGAAACTCATAAGGCGTTAAATGCATGTAGGATGGTTTCTGGCACCTCGGTAAGTGCTCATGTCCTTAAAATAAAATGCTATCTTGATCATCTCGAAAAGCTTGATGCTCCTGTTAATCATGGCATGGCCACAGATTTGATCTTGGGCTTATTACCTCCTGAGTATGACCAGTTTATCATGAATTTTAACATGCACAATATGGAGAAATCCATTACTGAATTTCATGGGATAGTAAAATAAGCTAAACTGAACAGTAAGAAGAATACTTCTAGTGTTCTAATGGTTAAAAAAAGGAAAGGGAAAAAGAACAATCGAAAGGGCAAAGTTGTTGCTAGTAAGGGCAAGGACAAGGCTAAGTCCAAGTTCAAGCCCAAACCTATGGCCAAAATACCAAAGAAGGGAGCTTGCCACCATTGTGGTAAACAAGGACATTAGTTAAGAAATTGCAAACTCTATTTGGAAGCAAAGAAGAAGAAGGATAGTGAGACTGCCGCTTTATGTATTTATGTTATAGAAATTAATTCCTCTACTTCTGATTCATGGGTATTAGATGCTGGTTGTGGATCTCAGATTTGTGTAAATGTGCAGGGTCTAAAAAGGAGTAGAGCCTTGGCAAAATGCGAGGTGGACCTACGAGTTGCGAATGGAGCAAAAGTTGCTACAGTAGCTATAGGAACTTTTGAATTAATTTTGCCCAGAAGGCTTTTTTTAGAACTAAATGATTGTTTTTATATACCTGCTATGAGTAGGAATATCATTTTAGTTTCTTGTTTAGATTTAGAAGGTTTTAAATTTGTTATTAGGAATAACATTTACTCCATTAATAAAAATAGCATTTTTTATAGAGATGCCTCATTATCAAATGGGCTCTATATTCTTAGTCTTCATGAATCTTCGAATAAGTCTATCTATAACATTATTACCAAGAGATTGAAATCCAATGATTTAAATCAGGCATACTTCTGGCTTTGTTGTTTGGGCCATAGCATTATAAGGCTTTATAATGATGGGCTTCAAAATTCATTTGATTTAGAATCTTACGAAACATATGATTCTTTTTTAGTAGGCAAAATGACTAAGGCACCTTTTAAGGGACAAAATGAAAAAGTAACTAATTTATTGGGCCTAATACATATAGATCTACGTGGACTAATGAATACACATGCTCGAGGAGGATTTCAGTACTTCATTACATTTACAGATGATTTTAGTAGATATGGCTATCTATATCTAATAAAACATAAATTTGATTCGTTAAAAAATTTAAAGTATTTCAAAATGAAGTACAAAATGTGCTTGGCAAAAGTATCAAAACACTTCGATCAGATCGAGCTGGCGAATACTTAAGTTACGAGTTTGACGAGCATCTTAAAATTATAGAATTATTTCCCAATTAACTCCACCAGGAACACCTCAATGGAATGGTGTATCTAAATAGAGAAATCAGACTTTATTAGATATGATTTGATCCATGATGAGTCAAATAGATCTTCCAATCTCATTTTGGGGTTATGCCCTAGAGACTGCAGCGTTCATACTAAATCCGACTCCATCTAAATCGGTTCAGAAAATGCCATAGGAGGTATTATAGAACCCATACTAAAGGTAATAGTAGAAGCATATCAACAGCAGGTGTCACCCCTTCTAGTTACTCAGACAAGGGGTCTTTATAACAAAAAACCAATAGAATATGTAAGGTCTAGATCCATACAACAACCCATACTGATGGTCACGTGCACATATATAATAAAGAGTCTCATATATGAAAATTTCCATTCAACATCAGTAATAATGTACATTATCCAAAAGAGAAACGTTCGGACTTATTCTGCTATCACTGTGGTATCGTCCTCTATCCGTAGGTTCGCTCAACTCCAGATCCTACAAAAAGGTAAGATAAAAGACACGTGTGAGTGAAAAATCATCCATTGAGTCCCGTGTGTGCTAGTGCTTTATCAAAAAGGCAGAGTACACAAAACTTTTTGTGGAATAGCATATCATTTGTTCATTAGAAATGATTCCAAAACCCTTTAACGAAAATTTTATTCAATACTCAATCATTTTTGGAAAACTATATTTCAATTTCAAATCATTGACCTAATTTTCAAATCACAGGCACCTCTCCAACAGAAGGTCAACCTATATCCACATGCAAGTCCCACAGTCTTTGCCTTCGGCGCCATGTATCATTGTACTGAGATCGCAACCTCCAGTACTCAACCGTACATCATCGAAATAAGTACACCGTAGCAGACTTCTGCTCAGGTATACTGCAGCATACCTAGTGTATCGTAACACACAATCTTTTACTTGCCATCATAAGCCAGGGGTCCCAATCTTGACATCAATCACCATCGAGGCGGCAAGAAGTCAAACGCAATAAGTGTCCCTACCCAGCATCCAGCGATGACTCAAAATTAGAAGTGTCCGCAGACGCAGCAATTGCCAGGTGCTAAACAGCTAACCAAGATGACTCATCTCAATGTCCTATCGCCCTATTTGGAGTAAGACAATCCCTAGAACTAGCTAGGTTACTTGGGGTCGTCTACCTTTAACATGAGTTAGTACAAAGATCAAAGTCATTGCTAAGTACTCAACGTTAATAATACCAATCCCGTCTGACTGATCAGGCCAGAGGGTTATTTGATCCCGCAGTATTTTCAAATCAAAACATTTTTAGGGCAAAATAGTATTTTCTAGAATTTGATTCCATTGACTCGCAAGTCAGATCATCATTTACATTGGCTCGGCTCTGCAGAGCCAATCAATTCATTACATGGCACACTAGGCCAATAAAACAATTATCGGGATCATAAGGTCGTTTTCCAAAATTCAATCTCATCACGAGAGATCATTTTCCAAAACCAGGCTAAAACAGGATAAAGAGTTCTGTTCACACATCAAAATATGTTTCCAAGAGTATTCGGGTCATTTTTCCCGTACTCGATCACAAAAGTCATTTCCCAAGGGTCTTCAGGTCATTTTACCCATACCTGATTCCAAAAGACTTTTTTAGGATATTCGGGTCATTTTACCCTTACCTGATTTGAAAAATAAGCACAAGAGTTCCAATGAGGGTATTTCGGTCATTTACCAAATACCCGATTCCAAAAGTTTTCATAATCATTTCAGTAAGGACATTTGGATCATTTTCAAAATACTCGATTAAAAAAGGAACTCATTTCAAGAAATCTAGAATTCTAATCCAAAAAGAGGATTAAATTCAAAGTTTCCAAACATATTTATATAAAATGTTAAAATAAGGGCATTTCAGTCAATTTATGGATACCCGATTCCAAAATTTACCATTTCTTGAAAATCCCAAATATTAAATCCAAGGACTAAATTCACAAAATTCATACTTTAATCATCCAATAAAGTTTCCAAACCAATTATGATGTTCAATCGAGCCCAAAACGGCATAAAATAATTCTTGCTCAGATAAACCTTAAGCATATTCAGGGATTTCCAAAACGGTATAAAACATAGCATTTTATGGAAAAATAAAGCACACTAGCTTTAGAAAGAGTTTTAGAAATCCAAGGGACTCACTTCGTGTCCTAAGCAACTCTTTCCGTTCACGGCCATTTAACTTTTGTTTCTACCGTTTTCGACGTTTTATTGGCCGTTTGTAGTTAAACCTACACCAAACATCATTTTTGGGTCAATTCATGTTTGGCCGAAAAATAGCCGACGTCTAGCCGACATGCCCGACGGGTAGACGACGTCTAACCGACATTTAGCCAACGTGGCCGACGATTTAGCCGATGGTTAAGGAAAACGTTCAACTTTCATTCGCATCATTTTTTTTCATCGTTTGTTCGATTCTTTCATTATCCTTTTTCATTTGTTTACATATTTTCATGTTAAAATTCATATCAAAACGATCACCATAATGAAATCTACAACTTTAATTGTGGAAGTGTAGAACTTTACCTTATGTATAAGGTGTTCTAGCTTGAATTTGCTCCAAGAATCTCCAACTTCTTCAAGAACACTATTTTCTCTCTCTCTTTTTCCAATTTTTTCTTGATTTTTCCTTTCCTTTTCTTCCTTATTTCTTCCTTCCTTCTTCATTTAAGCCTTTGGCCAGTTTTCCCTGCCTTCTCACCGCCATTCTTGGTCAAAATAATGACTAATAAGATTTTGCTCAATTAAAGGAATGCTGGCTACTTTACATGTGTCGCGATCTCACCTTTTTCCACATTTTTCTTAATATTTTTACAAAACTTATTTAGGAAGCCTTGCATGCATGAATATTTCATGCATCCTTTTATTATTTAACACTTGTCCATGCCCACCAATCACATGAAGCCACACATCCCAGGATAGATGACCTCTTTGATCACAGCTAGCTTTCTTACTCATTTGCTGCTAGAAATTGACCAATTTATTCAGCTTGAAGACTGAAATTCCTGTGCAGAATCGGATTGCTCAAAACTGCACAAACCAAGAAAAAAAATTCTGGGCAGTTTTGCTAATCTTCAACCAGAAAACGAAGCCGTTTTCTTCTGCCTTCAAGCCAGCAAAACTACTCTGCTTTTTCCTCCATAAAGAAGGATGGAAACCAGCCTTAAAAGACCCTCAAACACCTCTCAAAAACCTCTGCAAATTGGGAAGGGGAAGTGTAGAAATTTTGCACAGAAAAATGCAGCAAACATTCGAACCTTGAACACCATGAAACTAGAAAATTTCCAGCTTTGTTCCCTTACGCCTTGGCCGAAAAACCACCCTCAAACCCCTGTAAAATGACCCTTGTTCAGCCATGAACTGAACACCATTAACCTCTCCACTTACCTTGAATACTTGGACTCCATAACCACACCTCCAATATCTCCTAAGATCACTCCATTCAAACTACATTTGAACTTCAAAAATTTTCAGCATTTTGCTCCATGAAAACACTCTTGTACTAAGCTTCACAACCAAAAAACCCTCTGCCATTGAGCATTGAATTTCACCCAGCCTTAAGGCTCCATCAATCTTCATTCATTTTAGCAAAACATAACAGTCCAGCCGGCTCCATTGTAGCTCCAAGACACATCCATCAATCAAACACCATTAACATATCCTATACCTCAAACCACTCCTCAAATCTCTCCATTTGAATTTCAAACAATCAGATTTTTCTCTTCCTATGTAAGCTAAAAACTGAAACTCCTAAACTCCCTAAACCATTCGGCCAGTATTTCCAGATTTCATGCAGCATTTTCCCTCAAACTCTCTCAATTTTCACCAAAAACACCAAGAACACACACTACCTTTTTCAAGCCAAAACCCACTCTAAACACCTCCGATCCCCCTCAAATACTCCAGATTACTCCTACATACTCCCTAGAGTTCATTTCTAGAATTTATAACACCAAATCTCAAAAACAAGAAAGTGCTTTCGGATCAAAAACCAGTTTTTTTTTCATGAAGATCTCAAGAACATCATCAAGGTAACCTAGAACAACTCCTTTGTTCATCTTCTTCCATTCAACCTTCAATCCAATATAGTATTGTTCTCTCTCTCTCTCTCTCTCTCTCTCTCTCTCTCTCTCTCTCTCTCTCTCTCTCTCTCTCGGTCGAAATAGTTGATCAACAACCATGGCTGTTTTTCTTCCTCTTGGACAATTCAAGACTCTCAATGGCGTGGACCTTCTTAAATCTTCATCAAAGTAATTTTCAAACAAGTTTTTCTCCTCAATCCTTCCTTTTAATTCTGAATTCATGTCTCTTGGATATTGATATGAATAATAGAATATGAATAGGGAATTGAGTATATGCATATGAATGAAGGGGTTGAGATTAGGACATGAGAATGATTGTTCATGTTTAAGCTATATGGATTTTCTTGAGAACCAATGTATGTTCACCCTATATTAAGAGAATTATGGATGTTTAAAACATTCTAGATGTTATGACACCTTTGGTGAATAGGATTTTTATGTTCTTATCTCTATTGAAGCCATGATTATGATTATATCTAGTAGAGATTTAGCCATGTGATAGTATGTGCTGATTTAAGCCTATGTTCATGAATGGATTAATTTATTGTTTGATATTGGAGGATGTGTTAATGATTCTTGTTTAGCAATAGGAAAACCATGAGTATGTTCTTGTTGATCCAAGGTTATTTTAATTAACAAATTTTATGACCTTAGTTAAAATTATTGCTATATTTTCTCTAAAGGTTTTGAAATGCCTAGGCAAGTTTTAAAAATGAAAAATTAAATAAAATATTGTTATTTTATTAGTCAAACAAATGATATCTTTTATTAAAAATAATATATATATATATATTTATAAAATAGTAAATAAAATCTTTTATACAAATAATAATAATCAATAAAATATTGATGACCTTATAGACCATGGTAAAGACTTTTACCTATAAATATTATTTATGTTAAAACTTAGTTCTTATCTATTAATAAAAAATTTAATATAATTCATTTATTATTATTTTTTTTTACTAAATACTTATTAACTATTAATTGTTAATTAAAAATTAATTGTAATTTATTATTTATTTTAATAATACTATTTAAAAATTACCATTTATTAATATTGTTTAGGACTTAGTATTATTCAATATTCAAACACTAGTTTATTAATTAATAATAACACTCAAGATTTATTATTTGAACCTATAACTTATTAGTAACTATTTTCCAACCCCTAGTTATTTTAACATAGCAAGCTAGATTTATTTTATAAAATTCTTTATCATGTAGCCTTAAAGCTTAGGACATTAACGTCATGGTTGAAATTAGTTGAACTAGGAATTATTTATGTAAGCGAGTATAGTTCGAGTATAACATTATGCCTTGTGTTTACCCCAGGTGGGGTTAGGCCCGCCTTGGAGGATTTTTGAATTCAAGCAAGTAAAGAATCAGGTAAGCTCCTGCATGGAATTGTTTGAAGACCAAAACTTATTGTGGCAAACCAAATGTGATGTGTGTGGACATTCATTTTGTAAAGGCAATTAATGACTACTTTTTTTCCTTTTTATTTCAGTCAAGCAAATCATTTGAAAATTAAACAAGTAGTTTTGCACAAAATGCTAAACTCTTTCTAAACCCAACTTTGACAAGAATTTTAGAAACCCTTAATTACTATTTCTAAGTAAATCATTGTATGATCGATTTTCTCCCAAGTGAGACAAACAACGTTGAGTACTCAATAAGGGTAGACTATTAGGACTAGTCTTTGAAGGATTAGGGTAAGTCTCTTAGTAGGTGGCCACCTTTGAGGGGTGAGTCCTTCCCAGATAGGCTGCCAGTCCGGTAGGTCAGGCCGGTCCGAGCTAGTAAGTTTTAGTCATGTGGACTGTGTGTTTCAGGAGTGGACAACCGGTAAGTTTGGGTATAGAGATGGAGGAGTATCTCTCCCGGTAGGCCGTTCACCTACCTTTTTGTCAGCATGCTCAATGTGTGGCAGTTTGATAGGCAGTATGTTCAACGTGTGGCATACTGACCATGTGGTCATGGGGCCCAACGTGTGGTAACCCATGGCTACCCCTTGAAGTGGTTGTATTTATCGTGCACATGTATGGTCTGAAAAGCGAAATGCCACTCTTTATTTTTAACATTTATTTAATGCCTACCAGCAGTTTCTTTTATGAAATGTTTATGACTTGCATACATGAATTTTTTTACTTGAAATATTCAAAGCACACACGGGCTTACTAAGATTTTTTATCTCATCACCTTTTATACCATGCTTTCAGGTTGATCCTACTGTGGAGGTCAATAGCTAGATTTGTTGCCTATGCCTTGAAGACTTTATGTTTATTTTCCTTATGTGTTGTTTTGAGATAGTGTAGCAAACAATTTATTTTGGATTTGTTCATGTATTTTTGGGTTTTAATAAGTTTAATTTTAAAGTATTGCCTTTATTTTCTTTTATGTGACCTAGTTATAAATACCACTTGTCCTATGGACGGGGCGACATCCCTGGCCTTGTTGGGCCTAGGTAGTGGGGTATTACAGAGGTGGCAAGGAGTTAAACTCACCGAGTGTCCCCGCCCGGCATCTAGTGAATGACTCAAAATAAGAAGTGCCTGCAGACACGGCAATTACCAGGTGCTAAACGGCTAGCCAGGATGACTCATCTCAATATCCTATCGCCCTGTTTAGAGTAAGACAATCTCCAGAACTAGCTAGATTACTTGGGGTCATCTACCTCTAACATGAACTAGTACAAAGATTAAAGTCCTTACTGAGTACTCAACATTGACAATACCAACCCCGTCAGACTGATAAGGCCAAAAAGGTTATCTGATCCCGCAGGATTTTCAAATCAAAACATTTTTGGGGCAAAATAGCATTTTTCAGAATTTGATCTCACTGACTCGCAATTCAGATCATCATTCATATAGGCTAGGCTCTATTGAGCCAATCAAATCATTCCATGGCACTCCAGGCCAATAAAACAATTACGGAGATCATAAGGTCGTTTTTCAAAAGTCAATCTCATTACGAGAGATCATTTTCCAAAATCAAGTTAAAATAAGATAAAGAGGTCTATTCACAAAGCAAAACATGTTTCCAGGAGCATTTGGTTGTTTTCCCTGTACTCAATCACAAAAGTCATTTTCCAATGGTATTTAGATCATTTTACCCATACTCGATTCCATAAGACTTTTTGAGGGTATTCGGGTCATTTTACCCTTACCCGATTCGGAAAATATTCACAAGAGTTCAAATGAGGGTATTTCGATCATTTACCGAATACCCAATTCCAAAAGTTTTCATAAACATTCCAATAAGGACATTTGGATCTTTTTCCAAATACCCGATTCTAAAAGGAACTCATTTCAAGAAATCCAGAATTGTAATCCGAAAAGAGGATTAAATTCAAAGTTTCTAAAAATATTTCTATAAAATGTTCCATTAAGGGCATTCTAGTCAATTTATGGATACCCGATTCCAAAATTTACCATTTCTCGAAAATTCTAAATATTAAATCCAAAAAGGTCTAAATTCACAAAATTCATACTTTACTCATCCAGTAAGGTTTCCAAGCCAATTATGATGTTCAATCAAGCCCAAAACGGCATAAAATAATTCTTTCTCAGATAAACCTTAAGCATATTCAGGGATTTCCAAAATGGTATAAAACATAGCATTTCATGGAAAAACAAAGTAAACTAGCATTAGGAAGAGTTTTAGAAATCCAAGGGACTCACATCGTGTGCTAAGCAACTCTTTCCGGTCACGGACGTTTAACCTTCGTTTCTACCATTTTTGATGTTTTGTTAGCCGTTTGTAGTTAAACCTACACTAAACATCATTTTTGGGTCAATTCATGTTTGGCTGAAAAATAGCCGATGGGTAGTCGATGTCCAGCTGACGTGCCCGACAGGTAGCCGACGTCCAATTGATGTTTAGCCTACGGTTAGCTAACGAGGTCGACGGTTAGCCGGTGGTTAAGGAAAACGTTCAACTTTTGTACACGTTGTTTTTTCATCATCTGTTCGATTATTTCATTTTCCTTTTTCGACATCCTTTCTCCCTTCACAAACAAGGGATTCACTTCATATTTCCCCAATTATTTCATCCAAAATCACATACTTAGTCATCCTTAAATTCGTCCATGTTCTAAGAAAAATTCTGAAAATTTGCAGCTTTGACACATGATTTTGTTTTGGACATAACTTTCAATCCACAACTCTGTTTTGGCTCTATGATATACCAAAATAACCATAAGACTCTTAAATTTAATTCTATACATGCTTTTTTCAGAGTTCTAGTTCTAGTAACACACTACTAGGCAAAAATAGCTCCCAGTAGTTTACTGATTTTTAGTCTATTTGCACAAAACAACTTCACCTGCTTGTTCTTCTTAATTCATAACGCCTATTTATCCCTTAATCCATTTCATTTCCCTTCAAAAAACATTAATTTTTCAGATTTTCAGGTTCAAGAAAGCCACTATGTTCCTATGCAAATAACATATAACTAATATCAACATTTAAAAACAAATCATAATCCATTTTCTTTAACGTTTAACCCATTTTTATCTGAACTCTACCATCTTTCTTCTCAACCATGAACAACCCTTTAAATCACCATTCAAATACTCTTATTCACCATAAAAAACATAGCCTATGAATCCTTTATCCAACTGGTACACACACTTGCACACACAAAGTCTCACATAGTACACAATAATCATTTTAATCATCATAAATCTCACATTTTCATGTTAAAATTCATATCAAAACGATCACCATGATGAAATATAAAACTTTAATTCTTGAAGTATAGGATTTTACCTTGTGTATAAGGTGTTCTAGCTTGAATTTGCTCCAAGAATCTCCAACATCTTCAAGAATACTATTTTCTCTCTCTTTTTCCAATTTTTTCTTGATTTTTCCTTTCTTTTTCTTCCTTATTTCTTCCTTCCTTATTCATTTAAGCCCTTGGCTGGTTTTCCCAGCCTCCTCACCACAATTATTGGTCAAAATAATGACCAATAAGATTTTGCTCAAATAAATGAATGGTGGCTACTTTACATGTGTCGCGATCTTGCCTGTTTCCATATTTTTCTTAATTTTTTTGCAAAACTTATTTAAGAAGCCTTTCATGCATGAATATTTCATGCATCCTCTTATTATTTGACACTTTTCCTTGGCCACCAATCACAAGAAGCCACACGTCCCATTTTCAACTGGATTTTCCTATGCTCTTCAGAAATGACCAAAATCGGGTCTGTATTGGAAAAATTTTTTATTTCACCATTCAACTCCAAAAATTCCACTGAATCCATTGGTAACACTTAAATTCCTCAATTCCTTCTCTACTTGGTGAAATTTTCAGTCAAAGTAAGGAGCATAGTCAAAATGACGAAAATGCCCCCAATACCCCGGGTAGCATAATTCACACCAAAACGTTCACTTCATTGCACTAATCAATTTCTCTTTTGAGAGTACCCTTAAATTCTTATTTTTTTAATAATAATAGCTTTCCAAAAATTTAGGGTACGGGTAGAACAAATTAAATAATTACATCTGGGTCCCAACTGTTAGGATTCGTAGACTTCTAAACGCGAAAAATATCCACGAATCCCTTCCTAGGACCCAAACAAACGATTAAGAAGATCTAAAGGTTTACAAAATTACATCTGTTCGAAGTAATCAAAATCTTTCGATTTTGATTGTGCTGTCGTACGTGCAACTTGAACGATCACCAGACGCTGCAGTGTGCGAACATCCTCTATCGGATACACACAACGAACTAACTCGTTAGCCCAAGAGTTCTAGTGCCTAGGGTTTGAGAGGCTTATTTTTCTGGTGAATGGAGGCACGAATATTTTTAGCAGAACGGGACTCTTGAGAAGACGGCTAGGGTTTTCTTAAAAAACCCCTCTGAACCTCTTAGAGTCCAACTCTGATAATATCTTATTATATTTTAGTATATATTTAAATTAAATTAAAACTGATATGATAAGATTCTGCCATTATCTCGGTAATTTACCTAAATAATTTTTCAAGTCAGATTCTTATAATATGGGCATCATCCAGATATATCGAATGTGGACATATTTCTAGATTCATAATATTTGGTAAATTTTCTTGGTTCGATGAACTTAGACATATTTTCAGATTCATTGAATTGGTTACTAGAAAAATAACTTAACAAATTTGCTTATTGTGTGACCATGTAGGTTCATTTAACACTGTCAGTGTGCCCAAATCATATTTAAATGGCCCACAAGCTATAAGCGGTTTCTAACAAAACATTATAACTATCTAATTTAAATGAAGATCAGTGATCTCTTTAAACCAAACCATAATTTTATATTTAGTCATTTTGTCATGCGATATCCAGATTAAGCATAAGGCACGGAGCAAGTCATCTGTATAAAGCTTAATCAATTATTTCTTGATTTCATAGTAGATTGTTCAAACAAATGATATTAATATCTTAGATTGATATATTTGAGCACGACCATGTATTTTAATAGTCTAACTTATCAAGGAGCCCACGGATATCTTTCCCATAATTAAGAAGGACAAATTCCTTCACTATCAATTATATTCCTTTCTTTGATTTATTCTATATCGAACAGTAGTCTAATTTATTATCTGGTTAAAGGTAACCTTAGACAATGTCAAAATATAGAATTTATCAAGTAGGAAACTATGATGAATTTAGGTCGAAGGACTTTTAATATCATTATAGTTAGAAATTACTTATGACATGTTCCATGAAGTACTTGTTGGGTATCTTAGGCTCGTATCCTATATGGCGCAGCGAAAAATAAATCAAGATACCCTCCTAGGACTCTTCTATGTGCAAAAAACAAGACATAATGACAATAAAGGTAACAGCTTTCACCTTTGGGTGATCGTACGAAGAACAAAATTTTCTTCTTCAAGTTGAGGCACGATCCAGCAATCCTCGTGATCAACCTCCTCGTGAGTTGAACGTCTACCTACTATAATCACAACGTGTGATTATCTCTAATAGTAATCCACATAGAGGAATACTCAAGCACCAAAATTTCTATGCTAGCAAAAATTAATGGCAGCTGGGGTTTTTCTTTCAAGAAGAAAAATAAGAGAAAGAGAGATCAAAGGAAGAGAGAATCATGTGTTGTGTTTCAGCTATTGACTAGGGTTTTTCGTGTGTTATTAGCTACTTTATATCACACAAAATTCCCTTCCCAAAACTTAGAATTCTAATCCTATTAGAATTCCCTAATTGTAATTGGAAACATCAAGTTCTCACAATTACAACTTGTACCACAAATTATAACTAATTATAATTTGTCCACAACAACTTTTCTTTCTCTCAATTAACCCTACATTGTTATCAAATAACATATTGAGTATATAATCCTCTATTGTGTGTGACCTATTAGGTTTCCCAGTCAATTGGTAGAGAATACGAATTAATCCAAACGTCTTTGAGATTAATAATCCATAATTAATTAGAATTAATCCTATTAATTCTAATCAGAATTGGTTTATTAATTCACCAATTAATAAACCCATATTCTCAAATCATGAGCGGTATCTAGCAACACATAATGACCACCCAAGAGTCCAGGAAGTCAAGTGGCTTGGCATGAACCCTTCAATTACAAACTTCAGTGCAATCAATTCCTTTCACCATACAATATCTCATTCGGTTTGGAGTACGGAATTAGTGCCAACTCCTTCCAGAATTAATACTGGCCCAAATAGAATAGTACTTGTACCAGGAACCCACTACTCTAGATTTGTATCAATTGGAACTGTTTCCAATACACAATTGCCTTAGCTAAGGACTTTCGAGTAGTAATTTCTACAAGTGACCGTGAGATATTTGGCCCTACTATTAGGAGTGGTAAATCATTTATTGACCATCTCAACTACTTTCGTTTATCTTACCATGTACCCAATATCCATCCTATAGGCGGCCCTCCATCGAGCTTCGGAGATTGGAATCAAAGTACAAGGCTCAACAAACAAAGTACCTTGGAGATCTTAAGTCTAAGGATACTTGCACGTTTCCTATATTAAGATTATATCACTGGTACTAAATAGTTATCTATGTGATTATCTCAAAGCTAGGTCATCCAATGAACTTCTTCCATTAACAAGCATCCATGTGTTAACTTTTAGTATCTCAATACTGACGGTTATGAGAACCACTGCCTGATCAAATCAGGAAGTCTAACACATACTCGCAAGTGATGTCCTATCACTAGTCTTAACGCATTAATGATGTCCTATCTCATTAATACTATGACTAGGGACTATTTAAGTATTAACACCATCTATTGTAATAGGAATCTCATATCATGATCTTTATCATAATTTCCTTAACACAGTATTGTACTAGGGACTTTATCGAACAGTTATATTACTTAAAGTAAACAAAAGAAACTGTAAGATAAATAATGTCTTTTATTCAAATAAAATGTGTCATATACAATGTACAAGTGACTGCCTCTAGGGCACAACACTAACAAACTCCCACTTACACTATAGCCAATCATTCATGTATCTAATACCGAATGACTCACTATGACAATCATGTTTCTTTTGGGATAGTGCTTTCGTAAGCAGGTCAGCTATTTTCTCATCCGTGGGAACTCTCTCTATCTTTACATAATTCCTATTTATGATCTCCCGAATCAGATGATAGCGTCGCAGTACGTGTTTGGATTGTTGGTGAGACCGCGGCTCCTTAGCTTGTGCAATGGCTCCGTTGTTGTTACAATACAAAGTTATTGGACCAATAACGCTAGGAACTTCACCCAGTTCTGTCACGAACTTCTTGATCTAAACAGCGTCCTTAGCTGCTTCAGAAGCAGCTATGTACTCAGCTTCTGTCGTAGAGTCGGCAATAGTCACTTGTTTGAAACTTTTCCAACTTGTTGCCCCCCCGCGCACAACGTAAACACAAAGCCGGATTGTGATTTGAAATCATCTTTATCTGATTGAAAACTGGCATCAGTATACCCATTTATTTTCAAATCACCTTCTCCATATACTAAGAACATATCCTTAGTCCTTCGTAAGTACTTAAGGATGTTCTTTACAGCCGCCCAATGAACCTCACCAGGGTCGGATTGGGATCTACTCGTCAAACTAAGAGCACAAGATACATCGGGCCTAGTACATATCATAGCATACATGATAGATCCAACTGCCGAGTCATATAGAATCTTACTCATGTGATCCTTTTCAACTTGTGTCTTGGGAGACATTGACTTTGAAAGGCTTACACCATATGACATGGACAAGAATCCCTTTTTGGATTGATCCATGCTAAACCTCTTTAGCACTTTATCTATGTATGTAGACTGTGAAAGACCAAGCAACTTTTTTGATCTATCTCTATAGATCCTTATTCTAAGAATATAGGTTGCTTCACCAAGGTCTTTCATGGAGAATAGTTTGGACAACCAAACTTTAACCGTTTGCAAGACAGGTATATCGTTTCCTATTAGCAATATGTCATCTACATAAAGCAGTAAGAAAACGATTGCATTCCCACTAACCTTCTTGTATACACAAGGCTCATCCATATTTTGAATGAAACCAAACTCTTTGATTGTTTCATCAAAATGGATATTCCAACACCTAGAAACTTGCTTAAGTCCATAAATAGACCTTTGCAGCTTACACACCTTTGTGGCATCACTGGATGTAAAACCCTCAAGTTGTGTCATATACACTTCGTCAATCAGTTTTCCATTTAGGAAAGCCGTTTTCTCATCCATTAGGCAAATATCATAATCATAATGAGCAGCAATGGCTAGGAGTATCCTGATAGATTTCAACATGGCTATTGGCGAGAAGGTTTCATCATAGTTAATACCATGTTGTTGACGATAACCCTTCACCACTAGTCATGCTTTATAGGTAACTAAGTTACCATCCATGTCCATTTTCTTCTTGAAAACCCATTTGCACACAATAGGTTTAATTCCTTTGGGTGGATCAACCAAAGTCCATACTTGGTTGTCGTACATGGAATCTATCTCTGACTTCATGGCCTCAAGACATTTGTCTGATTCTGAACTATTTAGAATATCCTTGTAGGTAGTCGGCTCATCTTCATCTATGAGCAATACGTCATTGTGGTCACTAATGAGAAATCCATATCTCTCAGGTGCCATGCGTATCCTACTAGATCTATGAGGTTCTTGTGTATTAGAAGGTTAATCTATTCTCTCAATAGATGTGGGGTTAGACAGTCGATCCTTGTTTGTTTGATCTTCATGAACTTCACTAAGTTTAATCTTACTCCTACTGTCCCCCTTGAGCATGTGTTCATTCTCTAAGAAGACGGGGTGCTTCGAAATAAATAATTTGTTTTCGGAGGGTAGATAGAAGTAATATCCGAAAGATTCTTTCGAATATCCCACAAATAAACACTTGTTAGACTTACTATCAAGTTTGTCTGACTATTGCCTTTTAACAAAGGCAGGACAACCCCATACTCGCAAGTGAGATAACTTTGATCTCTTACCAAAGAATATCTCAAATGGGGTAATATCAACCGATTTTATCGGAACTCTGTTTAGTATTTAAACAGAAGTCTCTAGTGCATACACCTAAAAAGATTTTGGTAGGTCTGCAGAAGCCATCGTGGTCCATACCATGTCTAGAAGGGTTCGATTCCTTCTCTCAGATACATTATTATGTTGAGGTGTATGTGGCGGAGTCCATTGAGATAATATCCTATTATATCTAAGATAACTCAGAAACTCTTGACTTAAATATTCTCCCCCTCGATTAGATCTTAGCGTCTTAATACTTTTGCTAAGTTATTTCTCTATTTCATTCTTGAAGTTTTTGAACCTTTCAAAGGCCTCGGATTTGTATTTCATTAAATACAAATACCCGTATCGTGAGAAATCATCGATAAATGTTATTAAATAGTTATAACCTCCTCTTGATTGTATTGACATTGGGCCACATACATCAGAATGTATAAGTTCTAATAACTCCTTGGTCCATTCTCTTTTTCCTAGAAAATGAGTTCTAGTCATTTTACCTAATAAACAAGACTCGCATGTGCTATATGATTCATAATCAAATGACCCTAAGTCACCAAGCTTGTGTAACTTAGAAACATGATTTTCTTTTACATGGCCCAAACGACAATGCCATAAATAAGAGGTGTTAGAGTTATCTATTTTAGGTTTCTTATTGTTTATATTGAGAATTAGATTATCCAAGTCTAGAACATATAAACCATTAACTAAAGTTGTGAACCATAATGAATATCATTCAATGAGAAAGAACAACATTTATTCTTAATTATTAAATGAAATCCACATAAGTCTAAACACACAATTGAGATAATGTTTTTCATTAAAACTGGTACATAATAACAGTTCTCCAGTTCTAGAATCAATCTCGAAGGCAGGTTCAGCTCGTGTATCCCCACAACAAGTGCAGCAACCTTTGCCCCATTTGCAGTACGTAGGTCCACGTCGCCTTTCTCTAGCCTTCTACTGCTCTTTAGTCCCTGCAAGTTATTGCACAAATGAGATCCACATCCAGTATCTAATACCCATATCTCATTTCTAAAGACAGTATTTATCTCAATCATAAACATACCTGGAGAAGAAGTAGAAGTGCTTGTAAGCTTCCCCTTCTACTTTTTGTGCTTGATGGTCTCTAGTGGCCCATCTTCCCACAATAATAGCATGGGCCCTTGGTAGCTGCATCTTTCTTGTTCACACCACCTTTGGGCTTCATGATAGCCTTCTTCTACTTCTTTTGAACTTTCTTCTTAGAAGAGGAAGATTCTACCATTAAAACCACATTGGAATCCTTCTTCATAGAGGACTCCACAATTTTGAGAAGATTGATCAATTCAGGAATGGTGGACTCAATCTTGTTCATCTGATAGTTAATCACAAATTGTGAGAAACTATTAGGCAAAGATTGTAGAATTAAGTCAACACTTAAGTCATGAAACATTGCAAACCCGAGAGATCTAAGCTTCTCTATCAAGCGCAGCATCTTCAGCCCATGAGTGGCCATAGAAGAACCCTCTGCCATTTTACAATGAAATAGTTGCTTCGAGATCTCATATCTCTCAGTTCTGACTTGGGCATCAAACAACTCTTGAAGATGTAAAACGATTGATTGAGCATCCATATGCTCGTGCTGTTTTTGCAACTCAGGAGTCATGGATACCAGCATAATACATGATGCTGTATCGCTATCCTCATTATTCCTCTAGTGGACAGCATGCTCATCAGCATAAGCATCTTGGGCTAGTGGTGGTGGAATAAGAGCATCTAGCACGTAGAGCAACTTTTCCGATTTGAGAACGATTCTCAAATTTCTATACTAGTTGAGATAGTTTGATTCGGTTAACTTGTTGGTTTCCAAAATGCTACGTAAGTTCAAGTTCGTTGACATGATGCAAGTGACCATGATGTAAAGATAGATAGCATTAGCTACTTGTATATGCACATGATATGCAAATAATTAGGACTTTAATTAAACGCATTTTTACTCCACTATTTTACTCAAACCAATAGCCCCCACTATTGATTCGGGAAAGCCCGTTGGAAGCTTTCCTAGTGGACCGGTATCCAAATTCCTCAAGAATAACCCTGAGTTTGCCCAACAAGCCACCCTTGAGTTCATTGGTAGGTATCCAATATCAATTGCATCGTATGTAACTACCAGATCATTGGGTGATTAACAGCTTTTAATCTTAAAGCCTTTTGGGCTACCCCAATTTTTCCTCTAAATTTCTTTATGCTTGAGTTTGCCCAATCGGGATAAAGAATTTAGTTAAACCCGACCCATTAATCAGGAATTTAATTCCATCGCTTGAAATGCCCAATGTCAAGTAGGCTTGGGTTTGCCCAACAACCTGCTCTCGAAAAAAGACTCTTGTTCTTACTATATTAACGGAAGGAATTAGGTTTAATATTGACTGAGGGATTTGTTCATTTTAGTGATTTCATTGAATGACATGCATAATAATCAATAATCACATAATTGATAATCATGGTAATAAAGCGATTACGTGGTATGGTTATGGACTTTACCCTAAATTAATTTCTTTGAGCCATAAAGGAAATTAATATAGTTAACCCTATGTGTTCATGCATGATTTAAGTAGAAGGTCTTACCTCCTTGCCTTGTTTTGGTTGCTATCTCCAGAATAAAATAATTCTACTCCTATCTAACCTATGTAAGATAATTACATAATTTCCTAAAGAGAGAAAACCTCGAGTTACATTCAAGGGGAGTTAGATGAGAAGAGAATTACACAAGAATTCTAGAGAAGGCAAGACATGCAGGCTCTATTTCATAAAAACCAAAATTGTAAAATGCATTAACAGATATAATTGGTTTTAGTCCATAACCATCCACCTTGCCATTGACTATGCTTAAACAAAATAAACATATACTTTTATGTGTCCAAAATCACTATTTTGGAAAGACAAAACAAATTCTAAAATCACCACTTTAGAAAAATACACTAATTTTAGATTTTCAAAATCATCATTTTGAAAAACAAATTTGTTTGTTTCAAAACTAATTTTGAGAAAATAGTTTTTGGGTCCCGTTCTCATCAAATGAGATTTTTCCCTTCAATAATTCTGTTCCCAATTTTTTTTTTTTAAATACCTAGAAGTCACAAACAGAGCCGAACCAGTGCCGGTTCGGAAGCCAGAGGTGGCACCGGCTCTGTTCTGGTTTCCAAAAAATTTTCTCTTCCAAAGCGATTTTTAGACATCGCGAATAGAATGGAACCGGCACCGGCTTGGAGGCCGGCGCTGCCTGTGTTCTGCAATATTGGCAGCGATTTTCAAAAAATTCCAAAAATAATTTCTGGTGCTTTCTTCTTCTGCAAATTTTCAGTGAGAACAATTCTCAGCTGTATTTTCTATTTTGAAGCTATAAACAACAACCAATTTGTTAGTTTAAATAAAATCAAAATGGAAAATTAAGATGAAACGGAGGGCAACATCTATGTTGCAAGAAAACGTTTTTCTGCAGAAATTTTTCAGCACCAAAGAGAGCATGTTTTCGAAATACTCTGTGACTATAACACAATCATATTATGCTACAGACCCAACTCATAAAGATCGAAACGATTTAAACTCGAGTGAAAATTATTTTCATAGCGAACAAAGATAAACACGAAAACAGTTTTTCATGCCAAAACATTATACGTAGACCACACATAGCATGTCTCTGATACTACTGTTGGGTATCTCAGGCTCGTATCCTATACGGTGCAGCAGAAAATAAATCGAGATACCCTCCCAGGACTCTTCTATGTGCGGAAAACAAGACATAACGACAATAAAGGCAACAACTTTTACCTTTGGGTGATCGTATGAAGAACAAAATTTTCTTCTTCAAGTTAAGGCGTGATCCAGCAATCCTCGTGATCAACCTCCACGTGAGTTGAACATCTACCCACTATAATCACAATGTGTGATTATCTCTAATAGTAATCCACACAGAGGAATACTCAAGCACCAAAATTTCCGTGTTAGCAAAAATTAATGGCGGCTAGGGTTTTTCTTTCAAGAAGAAAAATGAGAGAAAGAGAGATCAAAGGAAGAGAGAATTGTGTGTTGTGTTTCAGCTATTAGCTAGGGTTTTTTGTGAGTTATTAGCTACTATATATCACACGAAATTCCATATCCAAAACTAAGATTTCTAATCCTATTAGAGTTCCCTAATTGTAATTATAATTTATCCACAACAACTTTTCTTTCTCTCAATTAACCCCACATTGTTATCAAATATCATCTTGAGTATATAATCCTCTATTGTGTGTGACCAATTAGGTTTCCCAGTCAATTGCTAGAGAGCATGAATTAATCCAAACGTCTTTGAGATTTTTAATCCATAATTAATTAGAATTAATCCTATTAATTCTAATCAGGATTGGTTTATTAATTCATCAATTAATAAACTCATATTCCCAAATCATGAGCGGTATCTAGCAACATATCATGACCACCCAAGAGTCGAGGAAGTCAAGTGGCTTGACATGAACCCTTCAATTACAAACTTCAGTGCAATCAACTCCTTTCACCATACAATATCGCATTCGGTTTGGAGTACGAAATTAGTGCCAACTCCCTCCAGAATTAATTCTGACCTGAATAGAATAGTACTTGTACCAGGAACTCACTACTTTAGATGTGTATCAATTGGAATTGTTTCCAATACCCAATTTCCTTAGCTAAGGACTTTCAAGTAGTAATTCCTACAAGTGGCCGTGAGATATTCGTCCATACTATTAGGAGTGGTGAATCATTTATTGACCCTCTCAACTACTTTCGTTTACCTCACCATGTACCCAATATCCATCCTATAGGCAGCCCTCGATCATGCTCCGGAGAATGGAATCAAAGTACAAGGCTTAGCAAACAAAGTACCTTGAAGATCTCAAGTTTAAGGATACTTGCACTTTTGCTATATTGATATTATATCACTGGCACTAAATAGTTATCCATGTGATTATCTCAAAGCTAGGTCATCCAATAAACTTGTTCCATTAACAAGCATCTATGTGTTAACTTTGAGTATCTCAATACTCATAGTTATGAGACCCACTGCCTGATCAAACTAGGAAGTCTAACACATGCTAGTCTTAATGCATTAATGATGTCCTGTCTCATTAATACTATGACTAGGGATTATTTAAGTACTAACACCATCTAGTGTAGTAGGAATCTCATATTATGATCTCTGTCATAATTTTCTTAACACAGTATTGTACTAGGGACTTTATCGAACAGTTATATTACTTAAAGTAAACAAAAGAAACTGTAAGATAAATAATGCATTTTATTAAAATAAAATGTGTCATATATAATGTACAAGTGATTTCCTCTAGGGCACAACACTAACAGTACTCTCACAGTGGGTCATGTCCAACACAATGTTTTCTAATTTTTATTTATTTTTTGACTTGATATCACAAATATCCATGACCGGTAAAACATACCATCAAGTCACAAAAATACTAATCTTAATTTGTTATTGTTTCAATAATAATAATCGATCAGGAACAATTTTAAAATAGTTATTGTATTCATTGTAGGGTTATACTATCAAGTCACATACTTGATGACCAAAAAAAAAAAAAATGCACTATTCATGAAAAGGAAAACCTCATATTGTTATATAAAATACAACAACAATAGTATAAGTACAAATTGACTCTAGGACATAATGACAACAGTCTCCCACTTGCACTAAAACCAATTTAGCATAAGTCGTAATCCCATTGATCTATTATGACTATCATGTTTAGACGATGGGAGAGGCTTTGCCAGTGGATCTGCAACATTGTCATCTATTAATAGCTTACATACTTTGACATCTCATCTACCAACAATTTCTCGAATTTGATGGAAACGTCTAAGTATATGTTTAGATCACTAATGTGATCTTAGTTCCCTAGCTTGTGTAATGGATCCATTGGTGTTACAATAGAGATCCACCGAGTTCGTAAAACTAGGAACTGCATCTAGTTCTGTAATAAACTTTTTAATCTAAACTGCTTCTTTAGCTGCAGCTGAGGTAGCTACATACTCAACTTCTATAGTAGAATCGGCCACGGTGTCTTGCTTTGAACTTTTCCAGCTTACAACACCTCCATTCAAACAAAATAGAAAATTTGATTGCGATCTGTAATCATCTATGTCGAACTGAAAACTAGCATCAGTGTAACCATTTACAACTAGCTCGCCTTCTTGTCCTCCATAAACTGAGAACATATCTTTAGTTCTTCTTAAGTACTTCAGTATGTTCTTGATAGCAGTGTAGTGTGCCTCTCCAGGATTTAACTGGAACCTACTCGTCATGCTTAATGCATATGATACATCTGGTCGAGTACATAACATGGCATACATGATAAACCCTATAGCGGAAGCGTATGGTATCTTGTTCATGCACTCTTCTTCATCCTTCGTAGAAGGACTTTGAGTTTTGCTGAACTTAATGCCATGTGCCATTGGCAAGAATCCTCTCTTAGAGTCTTGCATACTAAACCTTTTCAGTACCTTGTCAACGTATACACTTTGACATAGTACAATTAGCTTTCTAGATCTATCTCTATAGATTCTTACACCTAGAATATAGGTAGCTTTATCTAAGTCTTTCATTGAGAAATAATTTCCCAAACATGTATTTACATTTTGTAGATTTGGGATGCCATTTCAAATGAGTAAGATGTTATTAACATAAAGCACCAAAAAGACTATTGCATTCCCACTTGTTTTCTTATAGACACAAGGCTCATCTTCATTTTTGATAAAGTTAAATTCTTTAATTGCTTCATCAAAATGAAGATTCTAGCTTTGAGATGCTTACTTCAATCTATAAATGGATCTTTGAAGCTTGCACACTTCATTAGAATTCAAAGGATCATCAAAACACTCAGGTTATGTCATGTACACATCCTCAAGTAAGTTTCCATTGAGAAACGCAGTTTTGACATCCATTTGCCAAATCTCATAATCATAATATGCTGATATGGCAAGAAGAATTCTAATAGATTTAAGCATTACAACTGGTGAAAAGGTTTCATCATAGTCTATACCATGAGTTTGTCTATAACATTTTGCTATAGTCGTGCTTTGTAAGTATGCATATTTCCCTCCATATCTGTTTTCTTTTTGAAAATTCATTTACACCTAATGGTTTTTGAACCTTTAGGTGGATTAACCAAAGTCCAGACTTAGTTATCATACACAGATTACATCTCAGACTTCATAGCCTCTAACCATTTTCCAGAGTTAGAACTCTTAATGGCTTCTTGATAGGAAGTGGGCTCATCATTAACCATAAGTTCCATATTGTAATCATCAGTGATGAGCAATCCATATGTCTCAGGTTGTTGATGAACCCTATCAGATCTTTAAGGTCCTTGTTCTATAGAAATAAGCTCATCTTGTACTTGTGAGCCATCTAATTGAGGTTCATTATTTGGTTTAGAATGAATACAACAGTCTCTAGGGCAAAACCCTAAAATGAGATTGGAAGATTAGTTTTACTCATCATTGATCGAACCATATCTAATAAAGTTCGATATCTCCGTTCAGATACACCATTCCATTGAGGTGTTCCAGGTAGAGTTAATTGGGAGACAATTCCACAATTTTTAAGATGCTCTTTAAACTCGTGACTTAAGTATTCACCACCTCGATCTGATCGAAGTGTTTTGTTACTTTTGCTAAGATGATTTTGTACTTCATTTTGAAATTCTTTGAATTTTTGAAAAGATTCAGATTTGTGTTTCATCAAATACAGGTAGCCATATCTGTTGAAATCATCTGTAAATGTAATGAAGTACTGAAATCCTCCTCTAGCATGTGTATTCATTGGTTCACATGTATCAGTATGTATTAGGCCCAATAAATCAGTTGCCCTTTCATTTTGTCTCTTAAAAGGCGCTTTAGTCATTTTGCCTAATAAATAAGAATCACATGTTTTGTAAGATTCTAAATCAAATGAATTTAGAAGCCCATCATTATGAAGCTTTGTTATGCGTTTCTCATTTATATGGCTCAAACGACAATGCCAGAAGTAAGTCTGATTTAAATCATTAGATTTCAATCTCTTAGTATTAATATTATAAATAGACTTGTTCAAAGATCCACGAAGATTGAGAATATAGAGTCCATTTGATAATGAGGCATCTCTACAAAAAATGCCATTTTTATTAATGAAGTAAATGGTATTCCTAATAACAAATTCAAAACCTTCTAAATCTAAACAAGAAACTGAAATAATATTCTTACTCATCGCAGGAACATAAAAATAATCATTTCATTCTAAAACAAGCCCACTAGGCAAAATTAATTCTAATGTTCCTACAGCTACTGCAGCAACTTTTGCTCCATTCGCAACTCATAGGTCCATCTCACCTTTTGCCAAGGCTCTACTCCTTTTTAGTCCCTGCACATTTGCACAAATATAAGATCCACAACTGGTATCCAATACCCATGAATCAGAAGTAGATAAATTAATTTCTATAATATAAATACTTGAAGCGGCAGTCTCACCGTCCTTTTTCCTTACTTCAAAATAAAGCTTGCAATTTCTTAACCAATGTCCTTGTTCTCCACAATAGTGGTAAGCTCCCTCCTTTGGTGTCTTGGCCTTAGGTTTGGGCTTGAACTTAGGCTTTGCCTTGTCCTTGCCCTTTCTAGCCAAGACTTTGATGGGCAGAAATAGAGGAACATGAACCAACGAGAAAAAAAACAGAGACAATAAAACCGCAAGCCTTAGAGGCCACACGGAAGCGTAAAGATCATACCTTTGCGCGATTTAAACCGACTAGGTTGAGTAGGAGTGGATTGAACGACAGGAATTGCTTCGCCTTGCCCACTTGAAGAAGCTTACAATTGAAAACCCGCTAGTCTCCTACTTCGCCTTATTTGCATGAACGCCAAACCTTTCAGCTCTCAGAATATACCATTGCCCAACCTCTAGCGGTGAACACAACAGTGAAGAAGAACGGTCTCAAGTTTTCTTGGTTCTCTTGCTATTGATTAGCAAAGAAACAAGAACAAGAGGCTGCACAAAAAAACTCACGAGAGGGAGAGAGAGCATTGGGACTTTCGTGAGGTTGGAGAGAAAAGCTAGGAAAAATTAGGGTTTTCTATCTCCCAGAGTCTTGTTTATTGTTAGCCAAAACTAGGACTCAAATATCTGATAAACATATCCCCGGGATATCAAATTTCAAACATTCAGATGTTATCCTGAGAATAAGTTTGGCTTAACCCTAAACTCATTGGAACCGTATTTGGTAAAAACCCTACAGTCCAAGCTATTGGGCCGAAATAATTTTATTATTTTTCTTGGACCCAAAAAGTCCAAAATAATAAACATTAATTATTTATTTCCTGGGCTTATAGAAATAACCCAATAAATAATTAATGAGCTCAAATGAACCAAAATAATTAATCTTTAATTATTTATATATTGGGCTTATAAAAATAACCCAATAAATAATTAAGCATTAATTATTTCCCCTTGGTTTAAGCCCATGTTAATTTCCTAATTATTCAAATTGGACCTAGGCCCTGAATAATTAATTAACCAAATAAACTAGAAAATTAGTTTCTCTCAACTCCTATTTTTATTTTATTTATTTATTTTATTTCAGTCTAATAATAAACTTGATATCCTGAATAAAATAAAATAAAATAAAATCCACTTGAACTGAGACCAATTCCTCAACCCAAAAATTAGTTAGGACTTACGGGCTATTTCGAGGACCAAAAAGACACATCGCCTTGGCTGCTAAAATGACCAAAATACCCCTTCTATATAAATAGCTGTATTTCGCATTTTAAATATTTTCTAATATCACCATAAGGAAATATTAATCCAAGGACAACGCTGCATTAGCAAAGTCTCCGACTTACAGGTAAAATGATTAAAATACCCCTCTACATATCGCCGTATATTTAGAGAGGAAGAAGTGTACTAACACTCCTCTAAATGACATCTACCATCTTTAGGCTTCTAGTCCAATGATCCACGACATCCTGGAGTGTTTCTGCTTTCCAAGGGAGCTACCCTAAAGTAAATATCCGGTCATGTTTCCCAGGGCCCTGGACATTTTAAACAATTCAGACAACCATAAGGGGCGATATAGTGCAGAAATTATCTTGTACAAGTCTGTCTTAACTAACTAGTTACATATACTCAATATAGAAGTATATTTGTTTTACTATAGAACATCAACTATAGCATATCAAATCATATGCTTCTAGCTTCGTTAGACCACCAATTCATACTCAAGTCGTAGAGTATTAGTCCACGCTGTAGCGGTAGTAGCCTATGTTTCTATCATATAGTACTTTTAGAAACCACTACTACAAGTCCTGTCATACGTATTCAAAATACACTTATGTCATGAAGTGAGTGGACTACTCACTGGCTAAAGATATGCCATTCTCTATTTGGAATTCATAACATAATAACCTAAACATGATGAGATTCCCAGTCTCATCAACAGGATAAGAACAAATGTTTATATGTTAAATAACCAATGATCCATACCTTACTGTGAAAGACCACCATTCATATGG
The DNA here is from genome assembly GCA_026120185.1 of Voacanga thouarsii. NCBI lineage: Eukaryota > Viridiplantae > Streptophyta > Magnoliopsida > Gentianales > Apocynaceae > Voacanga > Voacanga thouarsii. The sequence continues at coordinate 565,460 of JANUWF010003374.1, read as the reverse complement.
ATCACTTATTTAAACATAATGAGTCTGTTCCAAACGAAAATTGTGCACAAACAAAAAATAAATTCATAAACAATTTTTGAAAATAAATTCTTTTATTAAAATTTTCGATTTTACATTAGAAACCTAGTCTAAGAGGGCATACAATCCAACAATCTCCCATTTGCACTCTAAGACTAGGTAAGTCCATCGGTGCCCACTCCTATGGCATCTAAGTGTCTCTTGAAGACTCTCTCAGCCAAAGGCTTGGTGAATGGATCTGCTAGATTATTTTCTGAGACAATATGTTCCACTACGACTTCCCATCTCTAGATGAAATCCCGGATCAGGTGGTACTTCCTATCGATGTGTTTCCCCTTCTTGTGGTTCCGAGGTTTCTTAGATTGCGATACTGCTCCAGTGTTGTCGCAATACATCACAATCGGCCTGTCCATATGTGGTACGACTCCAAGTTCTGAAAGGAACTTCCGGAGCCAAACTATTTTCTTGGACACCTCCGAAGCTGCCACATACTCAGCTTCTATGGTTGAGTCAGCAATACAAGACTGCTTGATACTCCTCCGTGAAATTGCTCCTCCAGATAGGGTGAAGACATATCCACTAGTGGATTTTCTCTCATTCTTATCCGCCTGGAAGTCTGAGTCTGTGTATCTTGTAGGAACCAAATCATCAGCCCTATAAACCAGCATATAATCTCTCATTCCCTTAAGGTACTTGAGAACATGCTTTACAGCTTGCCAATGAACCTCCCCTGGGTTTGACTGATATCTGCTAACTAAGCCCACAGCAAAGCAGATATCTGGCCTAGTACACAGCATGGCGTATATGAGACTTCCCACAGCCGAAGCGTAGGGAATCCTACTCATTCAGTCCTTTTCTTCTTGAGACTTAGGACAGTCCTTTGAAGAAAATGACAACCTATGTCTACAAGGGATTAGAGCTCCCTTGGATGAGTCCATGCTGTATTTGGCCAGCATCTTGTCAATATATGTTGCTTGGGATAACCCTAGCATTCTCTGCTTCCTATTTCTAAGAAGCCTAATCCCAAGAATATAGCTGGCTTCTCCTAAGTCCTTCATACTAAATTGACCAGACAGCCAAACCTTTGTAGACGACAATGTCCCTTCATCATTTCCAATTAGTAGAATGTCATGCACATACAGGACAAAAAAACCACATTAATTCCTTTAAGTTTCCTGTACATACATGGTTCATCTTCATTTTGAATAAAACCATAAGACTTTACAGTCTCATAAAAACGAATGTTCCATGCTCTCGATGCCTGCTTCAGTCCATAAATGGACTTCTTAAGCTTGCAAATCATATGTTCCTGGCTTTCAGCAATGAAGCCTTCTGGTTGGGACATATAGATGTCTTCGCTAAGATGGCCATTTAAGAATGCCGTCTTGACATCCATTTGCCATATCTCGTAGTCATAATGACATGCGATGGCAAGGAAGATGCGGATGGATTTAAGCATGGCTACCGGGGAAAAGGTTTCCTCATAGTCGATTCCCTCTTTCTGAGTATACCCTTTCACCACAAGCCTAGCTTTGAAGGTTTCCACCTTCCCATCCACTCCCCTCTTTCTTTTGTACACCCACTTGCACCCAATGAGTTTTATCTCTTCAGGTGAAGCTACAAGATCATAAACCTGATTGAGGTACATAGACTCAATCTCAGCTTTCATTGCTTCATGCCAGAGATTTGCATCGGCATTAGCAATAGCCTCCTCGTATCTAGTGGGGTCTTGTTCCTGATGGTCGAAAACCAGCTCATAGGCTTCTCCAGTCCATCTATCCGGAACCCAAGATACTCTCCCACTACGACGAGGCTCCATTTGCACAGACTCTTGAGGCTATGCCTCTTCTTGTTCCATAATCGGGTCAGAAGAAGTTGATTTCGTGGATAACTTCTCCTTAAGCTCCAACCTCGTTGAACCTTTAGTGGAAGTTCTTTGATCATCTTCCAAGTATCTAGCATTGGTACTAACTAGTCCCTTCTGCTTCTTAGGATGATAAAAGCAACCTCCCTTTGTCCCTTTTGGATAGCCAACAAAATAGCATAATTCTGATCTCGGTTCCAACTTGTCTCCGTTGATTAGTACATAAGCTAGACAACCCCAAATCCTGAGATGATTCAGACTCGGCTTACGCCCAGTCCACATCTCATAGGGAGTCCTAGGTATTGACTTGGAAGGCACCAAGTTCAGAATATATGCCGTTGTCTCCAGGGCATATCCTAAAAAGGACACTAGAAGAGTAGCATGAGACATCTTGCTTCGGACCATTTCCATCAACGTCCTATTCCTTCTCTCAGCTACTCCATTCTACTAGGGTGTTCCCGGCACAGAGAGCTGGGATACTATACCATGATGTACCATGTAGTCCTTGAATTCACCTAGGAGGTACTCTCCACTATGATCTGATCATAAGATTTTGATTAATTTACCTGTCCGATACTCCACTTCAGCCTTAAACTCCTTGAACTTGTCAAAAGAGTCAGACTTACATCTCATCAGGTAAATGTAACCATACCTCGTACAATCATCCGTGAAAGTGATAAAGTACTCAAAACCTCCTCTAGCTGGTGTAGACAATGGCCCACACACATCAGTGTGAACAAGACTCAATACCTTCTTGGCTCTATCTATATTTGGTGTAAATGACCTTTTGGTCATCTTTCCTATCAGGTAGGATTCACACTGAGGCCAACTTTCCAATCTCAATGAGTCCAAATGCCCATCATGGATTAGCCTTTTAATCCTGGTTGAGTTAATATGACCCAACCTTAGATGCCAAAGGTATGAATAATTGATATTGGTCTTTCTCTTCTAAGTTAAAGGTTCAGACTGAGTGTTATTTGATTGGTTGTTAATAGTGTTTAAAAATAATAGATTTCCATACATGTGCCCAGTACATAAAATTTCTCCATCTCTACTGATAGAAATACTAGAATAGAAATATACAGAATATCCTTGATTTATTAGTTTTGCAACTGAAATCAAATTCTGACGAAAACCAGGTACATATAAAATATCTTTTAAAACCACTATCTTATTACAATAATAAAAAAAAAAAGATCTATCTCTCCCACTGCAAGGGCCCAGACTTGTGCTCCATTACCCACTCGTAGTCCATGTTTGCCCTTGTTGAGTCTTCTAATCTTTCTAAACCCCTGCAAGGAGTTACAGATATGATCAGTGGCTCCTGAATCAATAATCCAAGTGGAAGTTGATCCTACCATTGATATAGACTCTAGGTAGAAAACATTACCTGTGGAGTTTTTCTTGGCTTGAAGATCTGGACACTCCTTTTTCTAGTGTCCCTTCTTCTCACATTTGAAGCACTTGCCTTTGGTTTATTCTTGGGCTGGGTTTGGGCTGGACTGCTGCATTCCTCTTCTTCCTCTTTGACTTTTTGGGTTTACGCCCAGTTCTTGAGGAAGAAGCCTTAGCAATCATGGCCTTTGACTGCGGTTTCATAACCTTCTTCGCCATCTGGAGCTCCTTTATCAGTTCTGTGAAACCTCAATCAAAACCAACCTTAGAGTAAGGGGGTTGGGATGCATATCATGCTTTATTTCATGATTAAATACATTTTCATATGATTTTATGTGCTTTGGATTTGAGTTTTATTGTTTTGAAGTCTTGTTGGTGAGTATTGTGTGAGAGGGGCAAAATGGTAATTTTTGCCCGAGGTGAAAATAGGGAGATAGCTTGTGGAAGGAATAGGAATTAATTTTATAGTAAAAATAACAACAAGAGTTGTTGTGGTTTAGTGGTTAAAGCCTTGGAATTAATTCTTGAGGTCTTGGGTTCGAATTCCATCATAGAAGCTTTAGTTTGATTAAAATTTTATTTTTGTTTAGGGAGGATTAGTTTCGGCCTTAAGGGCCTAGAGCAAGGTGGTGATAATGACCTAGGAGAGACATGTTAGGAGAATTCTCATTTCACTCCTTTGCTCTACTCGAAATTCTTAAAGGGAATTCATTCTCCCTTGATCTTTAATTTTTCTTAATTTTCAACTCCTTAGTTTGATCAAGGTGTTCTATCCTTTTTGTTTCCAGAAAATTCAGTAAAGTGTTGAGGTCTATTAGGGTCAAAATGTCCTAGTAAATGGCTTCTCATGGTCTGGAAAATGTGGATGAATTGTGGGAAATTCCAAGAGGAAAATCCCTCTAGTAAGCTTGCTGAAATTTCACTATATAGCTAGTTCACCTTCCTTCTTGGAATGAGCTGAAAATTTCCAGCTTGTGTACCTTCAAAATGTCAAACTTCTTAGCTAACATTCCCTTCCAAATTCTGCCAAAAAAATGGCCTTAAGATAAGCTGGAAACATGAATTATTTCTGCCATTTTCGGACTGCTCAAGAGCTGTACAAAACCAGTGAAAATTCTGGGCAAGATCGCTACTTTCAGAGTCCAAAATCAAGCTGTTTTCTTCTAGATTTTGTGCAGCACCTTAGCCATATTTTTCCTCCATGAAGAAGGATGGAAACCAGCCTTGAATACCCCTAAAACCCCCCTTCCAGCTCGCTGCAAATTGGCTGGGAGTGGCAGCTGAAAATCTGCCCAGAAATTCCTGTGCAGCGAAATTTTTGTGCAGGAAAATTTTCCAGCTTGTTTCCTATTTCTCCTCCAGCCGAAAACACCAACCTACTTCTGTCAAAACCTCCCTTAAACCTCCATTAGCAGAGCTCCATTGTTTCCCTCAAGCTTCTGGATGAAAGGCAGCAATGGCTATTCGAAAATCTCTCCAACAAATCCCTGCAATTTAGCTTGATTAGTTTCCAAAATTTCAGCCATCTTGTTTAGCAACTTTCCATAAAATCTTACACCATTGACCAGACATCTTCTTCACCATTGTTCACCTTAGTTTCGGCCATCATAAGCCTCATTGAACCAGCTTTAATTCCTCAAAAAACCTTTATATTCAGTCGGCCATAGGAGACTTCAAAGCTGTCCAAATAATCAAGATATTCTTAGAATATTTAGTTTCCAAATTCTCTTCCTAAAAATATTCTTCAAGGATTGTAACAACTAACCTTTCCTTTCCCTTCAAAATCAGAGAAACAACTCTCTAAACCCTACAAAATTTCAGCAGCCCTAATTCCACAGAAATTCGGCAGCTGCTCCCAACCTCCCTCTCTCGATTTTCTTTAGCCACCAAGAACACACACACTACACCAAGAACTCCTACTACCTTCTTTCACCTAATACACCTTCAAATCACATCAAACCCTCACAAAAATCTCCAGATTTGATCTACTCTTTGCTATAAATCCATCAACACCATTATTAGCATCAAACTCCACAAATCATCTTGCTACTTTGGATCAAAACCAGAAATTTTTTTGAAGGTCAAGAACATCTTCAAGGTAAATTTACTCTATCAACATCATTTTCTTCAAACTTGATCTCCAATGAGAACTTATGTGAATGAACATACTAATGATCTCTTCTTCTTCTTCTTCTTCTTCTTCTTCTTCTTCTCTCTCTCTCTCTCTCTCTCTCTCTCTCTCTCATGGCCCGAAATTCCCTCTCTTGGCCGAATGGTCTCTTTTTCCATGACCATGCTTTCGCCACCTCTCTTGGACAAGATTAGCCATCTAGGAGTTGAGATCTACTCTAAACTCTTTCAAAGCATTCATCAACCAAGTAAGTACCTTCAATCCTTCTGTTAAACTCTAGAATCATGTCTGTAGGATGATGTTGTTAAAAGGTGGATGGTGGTAGGATTTGAGTATATATTTATTGTTGAGATTGAAGCATGAGCAATTGTATGATTGTGAAGAAGATGGGATTTATGCATGAAAGGTTTATCTTGGTTGATTGTATGTTGATTTGAGGTTTGATGCATGTCATAGGTAGTATTTGTGATAAAGTATGCTAGAGATTATGCCACCGTTGGTGAATAGGATTTTTATTCATATGGGATTGTTTAAGCTATGTTCATATTTATGCTAGTAGAGGTTAAAGCATGTCTTAATAAATTTAGATCTATGCCTAGATGCAAGATTTGGTTGATTTGATGAATTGAAGGATTGTGCATGGTCTTGATTGAGGTTGGCCATAGAAATTGACCATGATCTAGTTGTCCCTAAAAGTAATTTTCACTCCATGAATAAAATACTCAATAAAATAATTTCCTAGTATTTTCGAAAACCCTAGGAAGGGTAGATTTGGATTCTTATATTCATAAAGGATATTTTAGCCAAATAAATAATAATTTTGCTAGAAAGTAAAATAAATAAATACTATTTAAAATAAAGAAATCAATTAAAGCCTTTATGAAAAAGATTTATGCTTAGTAAAATATTTACTAAATCAAAACCCTTAAGGATTTACTTATTATTTTCCAAGAAAGGCTTATTCAATCTCAACAAGTTTTAGCTATCAATTATTTTCTAACAACTAAACTATCATTAAATCACTATTTTACCTAGTACCACCTATGACTCTTGATCAAATAAACTCCAGTTTTTTCTTAACAAGATGTAAACTTTCAACTTATTAGAATTTATTTCCCAAACCATTAATTATTTTAAATAAAAAATTAAACTTAGCTTATAAACCTATTTAATTAGTGTCTTGCCCTAAAGCTTGGGACACTAGGATCATGATAGTAGTGAATTGAGTTGATTTAAAATTGAGGAAGTGGATTGTAGCTTGAATCTGATTAAGATTTATATTTGCCCATGTGGGGTTAGGTCAACTGTTCGAGACCTTGTTGTTGTGAGCAAGAATCAGGTAAGCTCCTGCATAAAACCATCGATGTGAAATGTTTTCCTTATGGCAAGCTAAATATGGAGTGTATGGACACTCATTTATTTGAAGGCAATTGAGGGTTAAATTTGTTCTTATTTCCAACACTTAAATTATTTAAAAGTTACTGAGCAGATTTTCCAAACTTAAAACTCTTTCTAAAACTGATTTCTCCCAAAACTTTGGAAACCCTCAAATTACTATTTTCATGAAGAGCAATGCTTTGTTCATTTTATCCCAAGTGGGAAACGTCGTTGAGTACTCAATAAGGGTGGACTACTATGACTAGTCTTTGAAGGGTTAAAGTAAGTCTCTCAGCAGGTGGCCACCTCTGAGGGGTGAGTCTTTCCCGGATAAGATGTCCGTCCAATGAGTCGTACCGGTCCAAGCTAGCAGTTTGTTTCATTCAAGTGACTGTGTTTTGCCGAAATGGACACCCAGTTGTTGTTTGGGTATAGAGAATGAGGAGTATCTTGCCCAGTAGGCCGATCACCTTCTTTAGTCAATCTGCACAAAGTGTCGGCATTCTGACCGACAGTATGCACAAAGTGTCGGCATACTGACCATCCGGTTATGGGGCCCAACGTGTGGTAACCCATATCCCTTTCTTTCGAGTGGTTGATTTCTTTGCTTATGTACGGCTAGATAAGCCAAAACGCCACTCTTGCTTTTGACTAATGCTTATTGCTTGCCAATGTTTCTCTTGAAAGGTTTCACACTTTACATCCATGAACTGGTTTCACTAAACACCCAACGCACACACGGACTTACTGAGATTTCTGTCTCATCACCTTTTTATCATGATTTCAGGATGATCCTGCTGTGGAGTTGAGTGGCTAGTAATATCTGCGTTGGAAGAGAATGTGTCTTTTGATTTTATGTATTACTTTGGGGATACGAGAGTGGGAAATTTTATTTATGGTTTTTGTTTTGGAATTTCATGGATTTACTCTTGGAGTATATTGGGTTGTAATAAATTTTTAAGTTAAGTATAATTTTATTCCAGTAATTTTATTTATGTGACCTAGTTATAAAGACCTCTTGTCCTTTGGACGGGGCGACATCCCTGGCCCTGGTGGGCCTAGGCTTCGGGATGTTAGAAGTTCAGTCAAACTCATGTTCAATTTGTTCATGTTATAGTTCAACTTGAACTGAGTGAAGGAGCCCGGCAGAGATTCGAGAACCATGTCCACTTGGCTCTCGGGGTCAATGACAGCCCCTAAGATTTCTGCCTCCTCGAAAGCATCAATCATTTTGAGCATATGCTCTCGGACTGATGCTCCCTTAGCCATCTTAGTGTTTATAATAGTTCGAAAAGCCTCCTGCCTTGTGGGCCGGCTCTTGTTCGCGAACATAGTAGCCAATGATTGACTGATGTCATATGCAGAAGCCATGTGCTCGTGTTTTAACTGGAGCACAGTAGACATGGAGGCTAACATATAGCAACATGCGATTTCGTCAGCCTTCTTCCACGCCTTCTCAGCCTCTTGCTCTTCAGCGGTGGAACCTTCCCCGATAACAAGGCAGGTCTCGTAAATGACATACTTATACTCTTCAGCTGTGAGTATTATGTCCAGGTTCCTTTTCTAGTCTATATAGTCTGGACCCGTTAACTTATTCTCCCTGAGAATAACGGCCAATGGACTAAAAAAAACCTCCCACCATTTCTGAAAATCGAAAAATAAAAGAAAGAATTTAGTTTGTGAAAACAAAATAAACTTTGTGCATTGAAAATAATTTGGCTCTTAGGAAAACTGACATAGCTTCTTAGGAAGATTAATAGTTCCCTAAGCTAAGTGTAATAACCACCACAAATTAATTTCCATTCTAGGTAATGATCTAAAGGATAACTCCATCGTGGGATGGCCATTTACTCTCATTTCCTATGGACATACCTCGCACTATAACCTCCAATGTGGGATGGCCGATCATAGTACGTGTCCCGAGTTATTAATTACATCATTCTATTAGATCTAGATCCTTGTGGTATCCCCATCCTATACGGGTTCACTCCCAGGGTGACGCGAGGGGACCCACGATCTCTAATAAGTACCGTGATAGAAGCCGTGGGGCCGTTGGAACCCCTCTACCACTTAGTCTTTTAAAATAAAGGTTTTCTGAAAAATATCCTTTCGAAATTTTCATTAAGTTTTTCCTTAACTCAAAAATAAAATATCTAAGTCTACTAAAATCTCTATGTCAAGGTTTATATCCTTTGAGAGATTTTTCCATGGACTAATTTTTATTTAAGTTAAAATTTAATGATTTCAAAAATTTTCCAATTAAAACTTTATAGAGACTTTAGTCTCAAGTTTATTTGACAAAACTATTTTTCTAATGCAAAATAAAACAAAATGGCCCTCCATTTTAATTTACAAACATATCTAAATCCAATATATTTTCTATGTTAAGGATTAAATCATTTGAGAAAATATTCAAGGATTAATTTTTGTACAAATTAAAATAACCATTTAATTTTTGAAGAAAAATATTTTTCTTGTCAAAAAATGTTCCCAAAGACTTTGGTCTTTAAGAAATGGCACACATAGGTACACAAAAAAAAATTAAAAAAATAGCATGCTTGAAAACAGTAAACGTTTTCTTGCTTTTCTATTTTTAAACCTAAGTGCCCAAATAATAGAATTAAAAACATTAATCAATTAATTAATTAATGATCTTGTTTAATCCTAAAATCACTTACTAATAATTTTCTTGCGAATATATTCCAAGAATATAAAATATTGCAAAAATATTAACTTCGCCTGGTATGGGACCCAAAACGGAAAAAAAACAAAGAAAAATTGTAAAAACAAATCTGCTGGTCTATGTACACCCGCCACACCAAATCAGGGCCCATTTGCTCTATCGGTTCACAGTGCGCCCGATGCACCAACCGCACGAGATTGCCATCGCTACAGCCCATGGAGCCCGCCCGGAGCCGCGCCCGCTGTCGACCCACTGCTTCACCCGCGTGTGCGATCGGTGACCCGCGCCTGTCGACCCGCGTCTGCACCCGTTTCTTCTGTTCAACCCGTGCGCAACCCGATTTCAATTGCAATTTGCAATTGCATGCAAATTACTTCAATCTCATGCACTGGCTCGACTCCAACGCGCACGAATAGTGGCTCCAGGCGCAGCACAGTGTCAGCTCGGCGCGGCGGCTCACCCCGACTCGGCGGCTTAGGAATAGTGCCTTCTTCTTCGTTTTTTTCTTCCGCGCGAAAACTTCACAGACTCTTCTGCGTTTTTCTACAGCTTCTTTCTGTGGCTTCTTTGGACATTTTTACTTACAAAAAACTTATCCAAATCAAAACCACATTCACATATACCCTTCAAATTGGGTTTACACGATATTCTAGCAAAGCAAAAAAAAATTTACAGTAGCCTATGCTTCCACTGTGAAGCTTACAAATGCACCTACCCATACCAAAATAGTGAAGGATCACAGGTATAATTACCAAACAATCATCTTCTCCATTTTTATTAACTACCATGCTCCCTAAGTTGATCAAAGAACCGTTGGCTTTGATACCACATTGATGGGCAGAAACAGAGGAACATGAACCAATGGGAAAAAAATAGAGACAAAAAATCGCAAGCCTTAGAGGCCACACGGAAGCATAAAGATCATACCTTTGCACGCTTTAAACCTACTAGGTTGAGTAGGAATGGATTGAATGACAAGAATTACTTCGCCTTACCCACTTGAAGAAGCTTCCGGTTGAAAACCCGCTAGCCTCCTACTTCGCCTTGTTTGCATGAACGCCAAGCCTTTCAGCTCTCAGAATATACCACTACCCAACCTCTAGTTGGTGAACACAACAGTGAAGAAGAACGGTCTCAAGTTTTCTTGGTTCACTTTCTATTGATTAGCAAAGAAACAAGAACAAGAGGCTGCACAAAAAACTTACGAGAGGGAGAGAGAGTTTGTGACTTTCGTGAGGTTGGAGAGAAAAGCTAGGAAAAATTAGGGTTTTCTATCTCCCAGAGTCTTGTTTATTGTTAGCCAAAACTAGGACTCAAATATCTGATAAACATATCCCCGGGATATCAAATTTCAAACATCTGGATGTTATCCTGAGAATAAGTTTGGCTTAACCCTAAACTCATATGAACCATATCTAGAAAAAACCCCACGGTCCAAGCTATTAGGCCGAAATAATTTTATTATTTTCCTTGGACCCAAAAAGCCCAAAATAATAAACATTAATTATTTATTTCTTGGGCTTATAAAAATAACCCAATAAATAATTAATGAGCCAAATGATTCAAAATAATTAATCTTTAATTATTTATATGTTGGGCTTATAAAAATAACCCAATAAATAATTCAGTATTAATTATTTCCCCTTAGTTTAAGCCCAGGTTAATTTCCTAATTATTCAAACTGGACCTAGGCCCTGAATAATTAATTAACCAAATAAACCAGAAAATTAGTTTCTCTCAACTCCTATTTTTATTTTATTTATTTATTTATTTTATTCCAATCTAATAATAAACTAGACATCCTGAATAAAATAAAATAAAATCCACTTGAACTGAGACTAATTCCTTAACCTAAAAATTAGTTAGGACTTACGGGCTATTCCGAGGACCAAAAAGACACATCGCCTTGGCTGCTAAAATGACCAAAATACCCCTACTATATAAATAGTTGTATTTTACATTTTAAATATTTTCTAATATCACCATAATAAAATATTGACCTCAAGGACAATGTTGCATTAGCAAAGTCTCCGACCTACAGGTGAAATGACTAAAATACATCTCTACACATCGTCGTACATTTAGAAAGGAAGAAGTGTACTAACACCCCTCTAAATGACATCTACCATCCTTAGGCTTCTAGTCCAATGATCCACGACTTCCTGGAGTGTTTTCGCTTTCCAAGGGAGCTACCCTAAAGTAAACATCCGTGTCATGTTTCCCAGGGCCCTGAACATTTTAGACCATTCAGACAACCACAAGGGACGATATAGTGCAGAAATTATCTTGTACAAGACTATTTTAACTAACTAGTTACATATACCCAATACACAAGTATATTGGTTCTACTATAGAACCTCAATTATAGCATATCAAAGCATATGCTTCCAACTTCGTCAAACCACCAACTCATACTCAAGTCGTAGAGTACTAGTCCACACTGTAGCGGTAGTAGTCTAGGTTTCTATCGTATAGTACTTTTAGAAACCACTACTATAGGTCCTGTCCTACGTATTCGAAATACGCTTATGTCATGAAGTGAGTAGACTACTTACTGGCTAAAGGTAAGCCATTCCCCATTTGGAATTCATAACATAATAACCTAAATATGATGAGATTCCCAGTCTCATCAATAGGTTAGGAACAAATGTTTATGTGTTAAATAACCCATGATCCATACATTTCTGTGAAAGACCACCATTCATATGGATCACTTATTTAAACACAATGGGCCTGTTCCAAACAAAAATTGTGCATAAACAAAAAATAAATTCACAAACAATTTCTGAAAATAAATTCTTTTATTAAAATATTCTATTTTACATCAGAAACCTAGTCTAAGAGGGCATACAATCCAACAGACTTTGCCCTTTTGGTTGTTCTTTGTGCCTTTCCCTTTTTGAACCATTAGAACACTAGGAGTATTCTTCGTAATGTTCAGTTCAGCTTGTTTTTGCATCCTATGCAATTCAATAATGGATTTCTTCATATTATGCATGTTAAAATTCATGACAAACTGGTTATACTCTGGAGGTAATAAGCCTAAGATCAAATCTGTAGCCATGTCATAATTAATAGGAGCACCAAGCTTATCAAGATAATCAAGATAGCCCTTCATTTTAAAGACATGAGCACTTACTGAGGTGCCAAAAACCATCTTACAAGCATTCAACACCTTATGGGTTTCAAATCTCTCTTGTCGTGCTTACTCCTGGAACATTTCCTTGAGATGCACAATCATGTCATATACCTCTACTTCTTCAAACTGTTTTTGAAGTTCAAAGTTCATGGTTGCTAGCATAAGGCAAGTAACATTGTTGGAGTCATCTTTGTGATTACTATAAGCATCTATTTTAGTTTTTGAGGTGTTATTTGCTGGAGTAGGGGGAATAGGATTTTCAAGAACATAGAGCTTTTTTTCTTACTTAAGAACGATTCTTAAGTTACGTGACCAATCAAGAAAGTTAGTCCCACTAAGCTTGTCTTTCTCGAGCACAGATCACAATGAGTTATTCCAACTGTTTGTTGCCATTATCTAGATGCAAAATATGCAAAGTAATTAATTTTGAGGCTTTAATGAAAAAATCCCACTAAAAGCATTTAAACTTTTGAAACTTCAACATTTTGATGTTTTGTAGTGGGTAAAAGAAAAAAATTTCCATAAATATTTTATTTTAATCATAAGTAAACTTTGACTTTAATCTTATAATTAAATAAAACTTATATTTTAAATGAGATAGGCATCAAATGTCCTGGCTAAAAATATCTCATATAATGCCCTAGGCCCAAAACCATTTTGATAGCCCAGTTAAGTTAAACCATATCAAACATATAGAAAACTATTTTCCATCTTGTCTCACTTATAAAATCAAAAGCATCCTACTTCGGCAGGAATGACCATATGATGATCCATGTAATAACAAGTGTTTAATTTTGGAAGGCATTTAACACTTATTTTTTTTTAAAATAAAAATTTGATTGTAGTAAGCATGAAATAAACATATCAAATATGCATGCAAGACATAAATAAAAGTGACATAGCATGGCCCATAACCTATGTTTATCATCATGAGCAAAGTGAAGATCAAGTTGGTCCATCTAGGTATATGAGATCTTTGAGAATTCTCTAATGCCTTGAGCATACTCCTCCTAGGTTGTAAATATAGGCCGCCATCTTCTTTTACATTGGATAGTAAAATTAAAATAATTCCTATTCTAGGCAAGTAATACAATTTTACAATAATGAAAAATGACACGCAGGCTGTATTTAAAAATTACAACTTAAAACAACCACAATGTAACCTGCCAATCACATTAGGAAAAAACAGGCCATGCTATGCACTATTCAAAATAATCCACCATTACAATAAAAAACACTAATGAATAATACACAACGAACAGTTGGTAGGGGTTCCAAGGGGACGCGCCCCTGGCGGAGGTCCCCTTAGTAATCAGATTAATGTTCGGACCCTTAGTAACCATCGCCATGAAATTTTCATATTACAGACAATCTGCGTTCCCTTTAAATCATTTTCATACAAATAACATATTATCATGGCCGATTAATACAAACAATTCGCAAATGTAGAACGACGGACAGCATGCGTACGATACCATATTATATTAAAATAGACTAGTTTACAGATAATCTGCAAATAATCTGGTCTGATTAGACAACTAAGACGCACAGATTAAACCTAATTCAGGTAGTCTGCATGCTAAGTATTCTAAAATTATAATCATGTGAACATGCTGATATACACTGTTTAAATTCACACACACACACACACACACACACATCATACATATATTCAACGATACGATTAACACAGATGAATCAACCTAATCATTTAGCAAGTTGCTCTGATACTACTGTTAGGATTCGTGGACTCCTAAACGCGAAAAACATCCACGAATCCCTTCCGAGGACCCAAGTAATCGATTAAAAAGATCTAAAGGTTTAAAGAATTACATCTGCTCGGCGTAATTGAGATCTTTCAATTTTGATTGTGCTATTGTATGTGCAACCCAAACGATCACTAGACGCTACAGTGTGCGAATGTTCTCTATCAAATACACACAGTAAACTAACTCATTACCCCGAGAGTACTAGTGCCTAGGGTTTGAGAGGCTTATTTTTCTTGTGTATGGAGGCACGAATATTTTTAACAGAACAGGACTCCTGAGAAGACGGCTAGGGTTTTCTTAAAAAATCCCTCCGAACCTTTTAGAGTCCGAATCTGATAATATCTTATCATATTTTAATTTAAATTAAAATGAAATTAAAACTAATATGATACGATTTTGCCATTATCTAGGTAATTTAACTAATTAATTTACCGAGTTAGATTCTTATAATTTGGACATCATCTAGATATATCGACTATAGACATATTTCTAATTTCATTCTATCTGGTAAATTTTCTTGGTTCGATCAACTTAGACATATTTCCAGATTCATTGAACTGGTTACCAGAAAAATAACCTAACAAGTTCGATTATTGTGTTACCCTATAGGTTATTTAACACTGCCAATGTGCCCAAATCATATTTAAATGGCTCACAACTTTTAAATGGTTTCTAGCAAAACATTATAACTATCCAGGTTAAATGAAGATCAGTGATCTCTTTGAACCAAACAATAATTTTATATTTACTCCTTCTGTCATACGATATCCAAATTAAGTATAAGGCACGGAGCATGTCATCCTTATTAAGCTTAATCAATTATTTCTTGATTTCATAGTAGACTGTTCAAACAAATGATATCAATATCTTATATTGATATATTTGAGTACGGCCAAGTATTTTAACAGTCTAACTTATCAAGGGGCCCATGGATATCACTCTCATAATTGAGAAGGACAAATTTCTTCACTATCAATCATATTCCTCTCCTTGATTTATTCTACATCCAATAGTAATCTAATTTATTATCTGGTTAAAGACAGCTTTAGATAACATCAAAATATAGAATTTATCAAGTTGAAAACTATGATGAATTTAGGTTGAATGAATTTTAATATCATTATGGCTAGAAAGTACTTATGACATGTTCTATGATTTACTCTCATAGTGGGTCATGTTTAATACAATATTCTTTAACATTTATTTATGTTTTGACTTGATATCACAAATATCCATGACCTGTAAAACATAGCCATCAAGTCACAAACATACTAATCTTAATTTATTATTGTTCCAATAATAATAATTGATCACGGACAGTTTTAGAATAGTCATTGTATTCATTATAGGGTTTTACTATCAAATCACGTATTTGATGACTACAAAATAAAATGCACTAGTCATGGAAATGAAAGCCTCATATTATTATATAAAACATAACGACAATTGTATAAGTACAAATTGACTCTAGGGTATATCCCTAATACTGACAAAATTTTATTCTGCCAAAATATTTGTCTCATTACAACGGTCAACTTTTGTTCTGGACATTGGTGCAAATTTTCATCCTATTACAAATAGTAGCCAAGCAGAAGTAAAAAGGTGGGGTGCTACTGATATGGACTGGGAGATAACCTAGTTTGTCATTTCTCAAGATTTGGGGTTGCGAAGTTTATGTAAAACATTTTTTATCTGATAAACTTGCATTGAAATCAAATAAATACATATTTGTGGGGGTGTCCTAAGAAAACTAAATGATACTAATTTTATCTCCCAAAAGAAAATAGAGTAATTGTTGCACGAAATGGATTCTTTCTTGAAAAGGAATTTATTTCCAAAAGAATCAGTGGGAGTAAAATAAATCTTGATGAGACTCAAGAGCTACAATTAGTATCTGAACCGAATAATGAACCTTAATTAGATAGCTCACAAGTCCAAGGTGAGCCTACTTCTATAGAACAAGGACCTCGAATATATGATAGGATTCGTCAACAATCTGAGAGATATGGATTTCTCATTACTGACGATCACAATGTGGAGCTCATAGTTAATGACGAGCCCACTTCCTATCAAGAAGCCATTAAGAGTTGCGACTCAGGAAGATGGCTAGAGGCCATAATGTTCGAGATGCAATCCATGGATGATAACCATGTCTGGACTTTGGTTAATCCACCTGAAGGTCCAAAAACTATTGGGTGTAAATGGGTTTTCAAAAATAAAATAGACATGAAGGAAAATGTGCATACTTACAAAGCACGATTAGTAGCAAAAAGTAATAGACAAACTCATGGTATAGACTATGATGAAACCTTTTCACTAGTTGTAATGCTTAAATATATTAGAATTATTCTTGCTATAGCAGCATATTATGATTATGAGATTTGACAAAAGGATGTCAAAACCACGTACCTTAATGGAAACTTACTTGAGGAAGTGTACATGACACAGCCTGAGGGTTTTGATGATCCTTTGAATTCTAATAAAATGTGCAAGTTTCAAATATCTATTTATTGGAGCAAGCATCTCGAAACTGGAATCTTCATTTTGATGAAGCATTTAAAGAATTTAACTTTATCAAAAGTGATGATAAGCTTTGTGTCTATAAGAAAACCAATAGGAATGTAATAGTCTTTTTAGTACTTTATGTTGATGACATCTTACTAAATGGAAATGACATCCCAACTCTACAAAATGTAAAGACATGGTTGGAAAATTGTTTCTCAATGAAAGACTTAGGTGAGGCTGCCTATATTTTAGTTGTAAGGATCTATAGAGATAGATCTAGAAAGCTAATTAGCTTAAGTCAAAGTGCATACGTCGACAAAGTACTGAAAAGGTTTAGTATGCAAGACTCTAAGAGTGGACTCTTGCCAATGTCACATAGCATTAAACTCAGCAAAACTCAGAGTCCTTCCAAAAAGGATGATGAAGAAGAGCACATGGACAAGATACCATACGCTTCCGCTATAGGATCTATCATGTATGCCATGTTATGTACTCGACTTGATATCTCATATGCATTGAGCATGACGAGTAGGTTCCAATCAAATCTTGGAGAGCTACACTGGACTGATATCTGTTAGTGTTAAGCCCTAGAGTCAATCACTTGTACATTGTATATGACACATTTTATTTTAATAAAAAACATTATTTATCTTACAGTTTCTTTTTGTTTATCTTTGTGTAATATAACTGTTAGATAAAGTCCCTAGTACAACACTGTGTTAAGGAAATTATAATAGAGATCATGATATGAAATTCCTACTACGTTGTATAGTGTTAGTACTTAAATAGTCCCTAGTCACAGTATTGATGAGACAATACATCATTAATGCATTACAACTAGCATGTGTTAGACTTCCTGATTTGATCAGGTGGTGGTTCTCATATCCGTAAGTATTGAGATACTCAAAGTTAACACATGGAGGCTTGTTAATGGAATAAGTGCATTGGATGATCTAGTTATGAGATAATCACATGGATAACTATTTAGTGGCAGTGATATAATATTAATATAGTAAACATGTAAGTATCTTTAGACTTGAGATCTCCAAGGTACTTTGTTTGCTGAGCATTGTGCTTTGATTCCAATCTCTGGAGCCAGATCGAGGGCTGCCTATGGGATCGATATTGGGTACATTGTGATGTAAACGAAAGTAGTTGAGAAGGTCAATAAAGGATTCACCACTCTTAATAGTAGTGGCAAATATCTCACGGCCATTTGTTGAAATTACTATTTGAGAAATCCTTGGCCAAGGCGTCTGTGTGTTGGAAACAATTCCAATTGATACACATCTAGAGTAGTAGGTTCCAGGTACAAGTACTATTATATTTAGGCTAGAATTTATATATTCTGGAGGGAGTTGGTACTAATTTCGTACTCCAAACTGAATGAGATATTGTATGGTGAAAGGAGTTCATTGCACTGTAGTTTGTTATTGAAGGGTTCATGTCAAGCCACTTGACTTACTGGACTCTTAGGTAGTCATGATGTGTGGCTAGATACTGCTCATGACCTGGGAATATGGGTTATTAATTGATGAATTAATAAACCAATCCTGATTAGAATCAATATGATTAATTATAATTAATTATGGATTATTAATCTCCAAGATGTTTATATTAATTCATATTCATTACCAATTGACTGGAAAACTTAATAGGTCACACACAATAGAGGATTATATACTCAAGATATTATTTGATAACATAGTGGGGTTAATTGTGAGCAAGAAAAGTTGTTGTGGCTAAATTATAATTAATTATAATTTATGGTCCAAGTTGCAATTGTGAGAACTTAATATTTCCAATTACAATTAGGGAAATCTAATTATTTTAGAATCCTAAGATGGAGTAATTTCAATAGGTTTTTCATGGTATGTGTGAGACACAAACGAAACCCTAGCTTGAGAGGAATTGATGCTAAAAAAACAACATCTCCAAACCTTCTCTTCTCTCTCATTTTTCTTTAGCAAAGAGGAAACAAAAAACCCTAACCCTAGCCGCCACTTTGGTTTATGCTAGCACATAAACATCTTGGTGCTTGAGTGTGATTCTCTGTGTAGATTTCTATTAGAGATAATCACACACTGTGATTATAGTGGTTGGACATTCAACTCTCGTGGCGTTTGATCAAGAGGATTGCTGGATCGCGCCTCAGACTTGAAAAAAAAAATTTTATTTTTCAGACGCTCAAAGAAAGGTAAAGCTATTACATTTGTTCTCTATATGTCTTGTTTTCCACACGTATGCGGATCCTGGGTTGGTATCTCGTTCTTATTTTTCTGCTGCGCCATATATAATATGTGTGAGATACCCAACATTGTCAAGAACATACTAAAGTACTTAAGAAGAACTAAATATATATTCTTAGTTTATGGAGGACAAGAAGGCGAGTTAGTTGTAAATGGTTATACTGATGCTAGTTTTTAGTCCAACATAGATGATTACAATTTGCTATTAGGTTTTCTATTTTGTTTCAATGGAGATGTTGTAAGCCAGAAAAGTTCAAAGTACGATACCGTGGCCGATTCTACTATAGAAGCTGAGTATGTAGCTGCCTCAGCTGCAACTAAAGAAGCAGTTTGGATAAAAAAAAGTTCATTGCAGAACTAGACATAGTTCCTAGTATTGTGAACCCATTGGATCTTTATTTTGACAACAATAGAGCCATAGCACAAACCAAGGAACCAAGATCACATTATTGATCCAAACATATACTTAGACTTTTTCATCTCATTCGAGAAATTGTTGATAGAGGAGATGTAAAAGTATGCAACATGTCATCTAATGACAATGTTGTGGACCTACTGACAAAGCCTCTCCCATCGTCAAAACATGATTGTTATACTAGATTAATGGGATTACGGTTTATGTCAAATTGGTCTTAGTGCAAGTGGGACATTGTTAGGGATATTCTCTAAAACAATTTGTACTTATACTATTTCCATTATGTAATATGTAATAATATGAGGCATTTCTTTTCATGAATACTGCATTTAGTTTTGTGGTCACCAAGTACGTGACTTGATAGTAAAACTGTATAATAAATACAATATCTATTCTTAAATTGTCCTTAATCGATTAGTATTATTAATAGAACAATAATAAATTAAGATTAGTATATTTGTGACTTGATGGCTATATTTTCCTGGTCATGAACATATGTGATATTAAGTCAAAACACAAATAAATGTTAAAGAACAATCTATTGAACATGACCCACTATGAGAGTACTTCATGGGACATGTCATAAGTCCTTTCTAGCCATATTGATATTAGAAGTTCTTCGACCTAAATTAATCATAGTTTTATACTTGATAAATTCTATATCTTGACGTTGTCTAAAGTTGTCTTTAACCAGATAATAAATTAGACTATTGTTGGATATGCAATAAACTAGGGAGAGGAATATGATTGATAGTGAAGGAATTTGTCCCTCTTAATTTTGGGAGAGATGTCCATAGACCCCTTGATAAGTTAGACTGTTAAAATGCATAGCTATGCTTAAATATATCAATTTGAGATGTTGATATCATTTGTTTGAAAAGTCTACTATAAGATAGAAAAATAGTTGATTAATAAGGATGACATGCTCCATGCCTTATGCTTAGTCTGGATATTGTGTGGCAAAAGGGATGAAATATGAAATTATGGTTTAGTTCAAAGAGATAACTGATCTTCATTTACTCTAGATAGTTATAATCTAGAAATCATTAATAACTTGTGAGCCATTTTAAATGTGATTTGGGCACACTGCCAGTGCTAAATGAACCTATAAGGTCGCATATTAAGTGAACATGTTAGGTTATTTTTTTGGTGACCAAGGTAGATGTATTTGGAAATGTGTCTAGGTTCATCGAACTTAGAGAAGTGACCAGATACAATGAATTTGAAAATATGTACATATTCGATGTATCTGGAGAATGTCCAAATTATAAAAATCTGACTAGGTAAATTAATTACTTAAATTATCGAGATAATAGCAGGATCTTATCATATCCTTTTAATTTAATTTGAACTTAAAATAAGATATGATACGATCTTATGAGAGTGGGACTCCAAGAAGTTCGTGTGGTTTTGAAAGAAAAAAATAACCCTTGCTATCTTCTTGTTGCAGCTATCTTATAAAATTCCCGTGCCTCCATCACCAGAAATCTAGCCTCTCAAAACCCTAGGCGCTAGCATTCCCGGGTATTGAACTAAGTTCACCATGTATATCTGATAGACGATGTTCACATATTGCAGCGCCTGGTGATCGTTTGAAGTGCACATATGCCCGGAAATATGAAGGCAAAGGCCTGGCTTCCGTCAATACAGAGGCAATTCGGTAAAGTCTTAATCGATCTAATTGTTTTACCTTGGTCCTTGAAAGGGATTCTTGGGTGTTTTTTGTGTTTAGGAGTTCATGAATTCTAACACTTGGATGTCATTAAGGTAGGCACTTATGGACTTTCTTAGCCTTTATAGTGCAAGTTAGAGGTTCTTGGAAAATATGCCCTCAAAGACTGTATTCCGTGGAAATATATTGTAATAAAATGTTTATTCAATCAAGTTGGTTTGTTTCTTATGTCATTGCATATTTAAGGTCTAACCGTGACAAGTAATGGTCTATGTGTTGGTCGTTCTTCACAGTAAGGTATAGACCATAGGTTATTGTCATACAAATAAAATTGAATTGTTAGTCGTCTGATGGAAATGGACATTTCATCAAGGTATGCCAGGATTTTCAATGAGGAATAGTTTACCTTGAATTAGAGAGTAGTTCACTCACATCATTGGCATAAGCGTATTTTGAATACATAAAACTGGACCTGTAGTAGTAGTCTCTCTTAAAGTACTATAATTATAAAGACCAAACTATTACTGCTACAACGTGGACAGATACCTTCGTACTTGAGTATGAGTTGGTGTCTGGTGAAGCTAGGGTCTTGTACTTTGATATATGTTGGGTGAGATTTCTTTTGTGAGATGAATAATCTTGTACGTTGGGTATATTACTCTAGTTAATTAAGATAGACTCATGCAACAGAGTTTTTATGCTTTATTTTGTGAAGTTAAATCACCCCCTTGTGGTTGTCCAAGATAATCTAATAATCCAGGGCCCTAGGAATGTGACTCTAGAATTTGTACTTTTGGGTAGCTTCCAATGATTAGCAAGTACCTTCGAATGAGTTATGGATTATTGGACTAGAGATCTAAGGATGATAGATGTCTTTGATATGGGTGTTAGTGCATTTATCCTATCTCATTGATGGGTATTACATATAAGGATATTTCTGTCATTTCACTTGTAGGTCGGAGACAATGTTTTAGTAATATTATTCTTGGGGTCAATATTTCCATATGGTGATAAATGAGAATATTTAAAATGGTAAAATGCAGCTATTTAATAATAAGGGCATTTTGATCATTTTAGTAGCTATGAATAATATGTCTTTTGGTCTCTAGAGTAGTTCAAGTTACTTTGGTGTTGTTTAGACACAATGTTGGCTTAATTAATAATTATTTGAAAGAGAAATACAATTTACACAAAGAGTCCAATTAGAATTAATTAATCAGTCTTGGGTTTTTCATAAGGCCCATAAAAGAAAATTTATTAAGAGAAATGGGCTGGAATAAATTAATTAATTGGGCTTATATATGTTGATATATATTAAGAGTCCAATAAGAATTAATTAATTAATCTTGGGTATTTAATGAAGCTTAAAAAAGATAATTAATTAATAAAAAGGATTGGGCTAGTCCTGGACTGGTTTATGATCACAACACCAAGCCCATTAGGGCTTACTGTGTTTCAGCCATTAGGACTTCATAAAGCCTAGGGGTGGCCAAAATTTAAGGTAAGAGGTGTAGGTTTTTGGCAAGCTCTCTCTCTCTTATGTGTAGCCACTCTTCCTCTTGTCTTCTTTTCCTTTTTTCATTTCTCTCTTGGAATGGATCTTGGTTATCCAAAGAAGAAGCTTTCACTAAGCTAATCTAAGAACAAGGTAGAGTCATACTTTGGAAGATGAAGAGAAGAAGCTTGTATACTATTGATGCAAATGAGTACAAGATTGGCGGAATGCCGATTGAACCGGAGATTTCTCCTTCTCCCCTTCCAACGTAAGATCCATTGCAACCCGGGACCTTGTTGGTTAATCTAAGATAAATAATGAAAATTAAATACTCTCTTCTAGATATGACTCGAAAAACTGAAAGATTTTTCCGCTGCATTTTCTTTGATGTTTTCTGTTTTGATCATTTATCTCTAACTTCCAAAGAGAACCCACTAAAGCACAATCCCTATAAAAATGTTGAAATGCTTCACAACTATTACAGCAAAAAAAACATATCTTCTTGCAAGAAGAGTGCCCAAAGAGCTAACCATTGAGTCAAGAGGAAAAAAAAAAAAAAACCATTATGCACTTTCCATGGAGATACCTCTGTAAGTGTTGTGCCATAGAGACAATCACTTGTACTTTGTATATGACATATTTACTTTATAATACAAGGAATTTTTTATCTTTCAATTTGTTTTCTTTACTTTCATGTAAAATAACTATTAGATAAAGTCTTTAGTACAACACTATGTTATGAAAATCATGATAGAGATCATGATAAGAGATTCCTACTACACTGCATAGTATTAGTACTTAAATAATCCCTAGTCGTAGTATTAATGAGATAGGATTTCATTAATGCTCTACGACAAGCACGTGTTAGACTTCCTAATTTGATTAGGCGATGGTTCTCACATCCACGAGTATTGTGATACTCAAAGCTAATATGTGGATGCTTGTTAATAGAACAAGCATATTAGATGACCTGGCTATGAAATAATCATATAGATAACTATTTAGAGACAGTGATAGAATCTTGTTATAGTAAATGTATAAGTATCCTTAGACTTGAGATCTCCAAGGTATTTCGTTTGTTGAGCATTGTACTTTAATTCCAATCTTTGGAGCAAGATCGAGGGCCACCTATGGGATGGATATTGGGTACAATGTGAGGTAAAGGAAAGATGTTGAGAAGGTTAATACAAGATTCACCATTCCTAATACGAGGGGAGAATATCTCACAACCACTTGTTGAAATTACTACTCGAAAAATCCTTGGCCAAGGTAATTGTGCATTGGAAACAGTTCCAATTGATACACATATGTAGTAGTGGATTCTTGGTAGAAGTACTAATATATTCGGATCGGAATTAATTTACATTCTAGAGGGAGTTGGCACTAATTCCGTACTCCAAACCGAATGTGATATTGTATGGTGAAATGAGTTTATTGCACTATAGTTTGTTATTGAAGGTTCATGTCAAGCCGCATGAGTTTCCGTACTCTTGGGTGGTCATGATGTATTCCTAAATACCGTTCATGATCTACTGAGCATGAGTTTATTAATTGATAAATTAGTAAACTAATCCTGATTAGAATTAATAAGTTCATTCTAAATTATTGAGGAATATTAATCTCAAAGAAATTTTGATTAATTCATACTTGTGACAAATAGATTGGGAAACCTAATAGATCACACACAATAGAGGTTTAGATACTTAATGTGTTATTTGATAATACTGTGGGGTTAATTGTGAGAAGAAGAAGTTATTGTGGTAATATTATAATTAGTTATAATTTTGGCCCAAATTGCAATAGTTAAAGACTTATAGTTTTCAATTGCAATTAACGAATTCTAATTCATTTATAATTCATGAAATTGTGTACTCTGTTTTTTCCACTCCGAAATGAATGTCATCTTCATTCTTTTTCAAATACACAGAAGGAATTGTTGTTTCTATGGTTGTCAAAAAATAGACACACGATTTTTCTCATTCATATTCTCTTGGTGAACACTAGCCACCAAGAGACTCTTCTAGTAGAGAGCTTTTCTTTTCCTTGAGTCCTTCGTATGCATACTGTTAGGGATAACTCCGTACTTAAGTTGTGGTGGTTTGACTTGATCAATGAAAGACAAGCCGCAATCCGTCATTGCACGCCGGGTTGCTGGATCACGCCTTCAGACAAAACAAAAGTTGTGAGCGACAGAGACATTGTAGAAAAGGTATTTTTCCTTCACTTTGCCTGTTCTATTTATCATACATATTTGAATTATTGGGATGGTATCTTGTCTATTTATCTTCCGTTGTGCTATCTGACAGACCTGAGATACCTTCAACTTTATCAGATATGAAGTAAAAGGATTTTAGATAAGAGGACCTCATTTATGTGTAATAGACGGATCAAAAAATAAATAAATATATCTTTTTGGATGTCTATGCCGTTCAAACAAAAAAAACATCAGCCAATTACTAAGGTACGATCTAGCAATTACCCTCTTGATTTCAATTAGCTAACCAGAGATATTGTAACTTAGAGATGTTGTTTTATTCTATTGTACCAGGAATCCACTACTCTACATGTGTATCAATTAGAACTGTTTCCAATGCACAATCATCTTGGCTAAGGATTTCATGAGTAGTAATTCCAACAAGTGGCTATGAGATATTTGCCCTTACTAGTAGGAGTGTTGAATCCTTTATTGACCTTCTCGACTACTTTCATTTATATCACATTGTACCTAATATATATTCCATAGACGACCATCGATCTGGCTTTAGAGATTGGAATCAATGTACAATACTCAGCAAATAAAGAGCCTTGGATATCTCAAGTCTAAGGATACTTGCACGTTTGCAATAGTGAGATTTTATTACTGGCACTAAATAACTATTCATGTGATTATCTCATAGCTCCATTATCCAATGTCCTTGTTCTATTAACAAGCATCTCAATACTAACGGATTTGAGAACTATCGCCTGATCAAATTAGGAAGTCGAACACTTGCTAGCCTTAATGCATTAATGAAGTTCTATCTCATTAATACTACGACTAGGAATTATTTAAGTACTAACATTATACAATGTAATAAGAATCTTACATCATGATCTCTATCATAATTTTCATGACATATTATTGTACTAGGGACTTTATCTAATAGTTATTTTACATGAAAGTAATTAAAACAAACTTAAAGATAAATAATGCTTTGTATTATAGAACGAATATGTCATATACAAAGTACAAGTGATTGCCCCTAGGGCACGACATTCATGAAACAACTTTCACAACAGCTAATGTCTGTAAACCACACATAGCAAGGCTCGGATACCATTGAAGGTACCTCATGTCTATCAGATAGCATAGCCGAAGATAGACATGTGAGATACCATCCTAATAATCCGCATAAATATGATAAACAGAACAGACGAAGCGAAGGAAAAATACCATTTCTACAGTGTCTCTATTTACTATGAAATTGTTTCACAAACGTGATTTTGATTTCTAAAAATTATTCCAGTTCATGTCTTGAAATTGTTTCAAGAATATGAGTCCATGTATGTGAAAATTGTTTTCATGATTGTTTAATACTTGAAAATGTTTCAAGCATTTTGGGCTTCTATGATATGAAAGTTGATTTCTTTGGGATTAGTTTTGACATATAAGCGTCCTAGTATATTCACAGAGTTTTCTGCATTCTGTCTTGAGAATTGTTTCCAGACTGTTGAAATCATTTCAAGAATTCTTGTTAGGTCTCTGTTGTGTTTTGAAAATCGATATTCATGCCTTTTCTTTTGTATAGAAATTGTTTCTGTAATATGTGAATTTTGTCTTCCACTCTATACAGAAAGTTGTTTTGGTAATTTGATTTTGCGTTGTCTGGTTTGGTTTTGAAATGCCTATTTTATGAAAACATGATTGAAGATTAAATTGTTTAATGAGTTTTTCTTGCATTGAAGGTTGTGAATGCTGAAGACGAATAGAACATCTGTTCATTGAAAAATGCAGCGAAAATCGAAGAAGAAACATCCAAAAATTGTTTATGGAAGTGGTCGAAAAGATAAAGTTTTGGCCCCAAGCCACAGCTCATGTGGAGCCAAGCCACGGCTGGAGGCATAAGAACTTCAAGCCACGGCTTGGAGCCGCAGCTCACATAATTTGGCTCCCTAATTGGGCGTTGTGGCTCATGAGGATGGTTGTGCATCCTGGGCAACACATCATGGGTAGGACATCCTACCGAGGATGCAATTTCATGTTATATGAAAAAATTTCTTTTTCCTTTGTTAAGTTTTACTTTCGATTTTGTCATCAATTGGCCCATAATATGGTTTTTTTTTTCCTTTTTCCATATGTGCCCAAAACTTCCCAAAAATTCTAGTTTTAGGACTAACCAAGGTTAATTTTTAAAATTAGTTTTGGAAATTAATATATATTATCTAAAATATTAATTTTAGATATGTAAAAAAAAAATCTAATTGTGAGAAATAAATCTAATTATGATTAATTTCTAAATAGGACCTATGATTTCGGATAAAATTATATTTTGAAAATTAATATATTTTCTAAAATATTGATTTTAGATTATATATTATTATTTAATTCCTAAAATATGATTTTAGCAATTAATAAATTTCATAAAATATTGATTTTAGATTTTATCCTAATTAAATTTCTACAATTTGGTTTTAGAAAATAAATCTAAAATATTGATTTTAGATTTTATCTTAATTTAATTTATTGAATTTGATTTTAGAAAATAAATCTAAATTTGTTTTATTTTTCCAAAATAGAGATTTTGGAATAATAAAATTATATGTTTAATTTTGTTTTTGCATATTTAATGGCTTGGTGGATGGTTATGGACTAAAACCTAATTATATCTATGCATGCATTATTTACAGTTTTAGTTTTATTAAATAAGATATGTGAGTCCTGCCTTTTCTAAAATTCTTATGTAATTTTCTTCTCATCTAACTCCCCTCGAATATAACTTGAGGTTTCTCTATTTAAGAAATTTATGTAATTAGATTACATTTGTTAGATATGGATAGAATTATTTTAATTTTGGAGGCGTCGACCAAAACAATGTGAGAGGGTAAGACCTTCTACATAAATCATGCCTGAACACATAGGGTTAATCATGTTAATTTTTGTTTTTTGGCCTGAGAATATTAATTTAGGGAAAGTCCATTACCATACCACATAATCACTTTATTACCATGATTATCAATTTATGTGATTTATTGATACATTTATGCATGGCATTTGATGAAATCACTAAAAAGAATAAATCCCTACATTAATGTTAAACCTAATTCCTCCTGTTAATATAGTAAGAATAAGAGTCCTTTTTCGAGACCAGGTTGTTGGGCTCGCCCAAACCTACTCGACATCGGGCATGTTCAAGCTATGGAATTAATTTCATATTGAATTAAATTTCTAATTAATGGGTTAGGTTTAATTAAATTCTTTATCCCAATTGGACTAACTCAAGCATATAGAAATTTAGAGAAAATATTGGGGTAGCCCAAAAGGCATTAAGATTAGAAGATATTAATCACCCAATGATCCGGAATTACATATGATGTAATTGGTATTGGATACCTACCATTGAACTCAAGGATGGTTTGTTGGGCAAACCCAAGATTATTCTTGAGAAATTTAGATACTGGTCCACTGGGAGAGCTTTCAACGGGCTTTCCCAAATCAATAGTAGGGTGCTATTTGTTTGAGAAAAATAGTAGAGTAATAATGCGATTAATTAAAAACCTAATTATTTGCATTACATGTGCATATAAAGTTAGCTAATGTTCTCTATCTTTACATCTAGGTCACTTGCATTATGTCTACCAACCTAAGCTTATGTAGCATCATGGAGACCAACAAATTAACGGAATCAAACTATCTCGATTGGTAGAGAAACTTGAGAATCATTCTCAAGTAAAAAAAAAATTGCTCTACGTGCTACTTGCCTCTATTCCACCACCACCAAGTCAAGATGCTCATGTTGATGAGTATGCCACCCACAAGAAGTATAAGGAGGATAATGACATGACATCTTGTATCATGCTGGAATCAATGACTTCTGCAAAAACAGCATGAGTATATGGATGCTCAATTGATCATTCTACATCTTCAAGAGCTGTTTGATGCCCAAGCTAAAACAGAGAGATATGAGATCTCAACGTAACTGTTCCGTTGCAAAATGGCTGAGGGTGCTTCTATGGCCACTCATGGGTTGAAGATGCTGGGCTTGATTAAAAAGCTTGGGTTTCTCGGGTTCGGGATAGATTATGAATTAAGTGTTGACCTAATTCTACAATCTTTACCTAATAGTTTTTTACAATTTGTGATTCACTATCAAATGAACAAGATTGAGCACACCATTCCTGAGTTAATCAATCTTCTCAAGACTGTGAAGTCCAATGCACTATTGATGGTAGAAACTTCTTCTTCCAAAAAGAAAGTTTAAAGGAAGAACAAGAAGGCTTCTACTAAGCCCAAAGGTGGTGTGAAGAAGAAAGATGCAGCTACCAAAGGCCCATGGTATCACTGTGGCAAAATGGGCTACTGGAGGTGCAATTGCAAAACGTACTTAGAGACCGTTAAGGAAAAGAAGCAGAAGGAGAAGCTAGCGAGTACTTCTACTTCTACTCCTGGTATTTTATGATTGAGATAAATACTACATTTAAAAATGATATATGGGTATTGGATACCAGATGTAGATCTCATTTGTGCAATAACTTGCAGGGACTAAATGGTAATAGAAAGCTAGAGAAAGGCAACGTGGACCTACGTACTGTAAACGGAGCAAAGGTTGCTACACTTGTTGTGTGGACATACAAGCTAAATTTGCCTTCAAGATTAGTTTTAGAACTGCAAACTGTTATTTTGTACTAGTTTTAATAAAAAAACATTATCTCAGTTACATGTTTAGACTTGTATGGATTTCATTTGAGATTTAAGAATAAATGTTGTTCTTTTTCATTAAATGATATTCATTATGGCTCTACAACTTTGGTTAATAGCTTATATATTCTACTTATAGATAATCCAATTCTAAATATAAATAATAAGAAACTAAAGATTGATTACCCAAATACCTATTACTTATGGCATTGTCGTTCAGGCCATGTAAATAAGAATCGTGTTTCTAAGTTACCCAGGCTTGGTGAGTTAGGGTCTTTCAATTATGAATCATATGGCACTTGCGAGTTTTGTTTACTAGGTAAAATTGGTAAAACTCCTTTTTCTAGAAAAGAAGAAAGGGCTAAAGAGTCATTAGCATTTGCACATTCTGGTGCATGTAGCCTAATATCAATAAAATTGAGAGGAGATTATCACAAATTTATAACCTTTATCAATGATTATTGATGACATGGGTATCTGTATTTAAGGAAATATAAATTTGAAGCGTTTGAAAAGTTCAAGGACTTCAAGAATGAAGTAGAGAAACAACTTTGGAAAATTATTAAAACGCTAAAATCCAATCGTGGATATGAATACTTAATCTAATTGTTTCTTAGTTCTTTAAAATATAATTAGATATTATCTCAATGGACTCCACCACATACAACTCATCATAATGGTGTATCTGAGAGAAGGAATCGAACCCTTCTAGACATTATATGGACAATGATGGCTTCTGCAGATTTGCCAAAATCATTTTGTGGGTACGTACTAGAGACTTCTATTTATATTCTAAATAGAGTTTTCTAAAAAATGGTTGATACCACCCCATTTGAGATTTCTTTGGCAAGACGCCAAAATTATCTCACTTGAGAGTATGGGGTTGCCCTACCTTTATAAAAAAGGCCACAATCAAATAAACTTGACAGTAAGTCTAACAAGTATTTGTTTGTGGGATATCTAAAAGAATCTTTTGGATATTACTTCTACCTCCCCTTCGAAAACAAAGTGTTTGTTTTGAAGTATATTATCTTCTTAGGGGAAAAGCACATGCTCAAAGGGGACAATTGGAGTAAAATTGAACTTAATAAAGTTTAAGAAGAACAAACAAGGATCAATCATCTGATCCCACATATATTTAGAGAATAGATGAACCTTCTACTACACAAGATCTTCGTAGCTCGAGTAGGATACATGTGGCACCTGAGAGATATAGATTTCTCCTAAACGAGCACAATGATGTATTACTCATAGATGAAAATGAGCTTACTACCTATAAAGAAGTTATGAATAATTCAGAATCTAACAAATTATTTAAGGCCAAGATGTTAAAAAGGATATCCATATACAACAACCAAGTATAAACTTTGGTTAATCCACCTAAACGAATTAAACCTATTGGGTGGA
The DNA here is from genome assembly GCA_026120185.1 of Voacanga thouarsii. Taxonomy (NCBI): domain Eukaryota; kingdom Viridiplantae; phylum Streptophyta; class Magnoliopsida; order Gentianales; family Apocynaceae; genus Voacanga; species Voacanga thouarsii. The sequence goes on along the minus strand of JANUWF010003374.1, from coordinate 534,446 downwards.
ATTGGGTTTTTAAAAAGAAAATCGACATGGTTGGTAACGTAGTTACATATAAAGTACGACTAATAGCTAAGGGTTATCGTTAACAACATGGTATAGACAATGACAAAACCTTCTCACCAGTTGCCATGCTAAATTCTATCAGGATACTCGTAGCCATTGCTGCTCTTCATGATTATGCGATCTGGCAAATGGATGTGAAAAAAGCTTTCCTAAATGAAAATCTGACTGAGGAAGTGTATATGGCATAACCTAAGGGTGTCAAATCCAATGATAGCACAAAAGTGTATAAGCTGGAAATGTCCATTTATGGATTTAAACAAGTGTATAGGAGTTCGAACATCTGTTTTGATGAAATAATTAAAGAGTTTTGTTTCATTGAAAACATGGATGAGCCTTGTATGAACAAGAAAATTAGTGGGAGTGCAATTGTTTTGTTATTGCTTTATATAAATAACATATTGCTAATAGAAAATAATGTACATGTTCTTCAATTAATTAAAGTTTTGTTGTCCAAGAAATTCTCTATAAAAGACGTTGGAGAAGCAAAACCTCTATTCTTGGAATAAAGACCTATAGAGATAGGTCACAAAGGTTGCTAGATCTTTCACAGTCTACATACATAAACAAAGTGTTAAAAAGGTTTAGAATGGTTCAATCCAAAAAGGGATTCTTACCCATGACGCATAGAGTAAGCCTTTCAAAATCGATGTCTTCTAAGGCACAAGTTGAAAAGGCTCACATGAGAGAGATTCTATATGCTTCGGTAGTAGGATCTATCATGTACACTATGATATGTACGAGACCTGATGTATCCTGTGCTTTCAATTTGACGAGCAGATACCAATCTGACCTTGGTGACGGTCATTGGGCAACTGTAAAAAACATCCTTAAGTACATACAAATGACTAAGGATATGTTCTTGGTATATGGAGAGGGTGATTTGAAAGTAAACGGGCATATTGATGCCAGTTTTCAATTTGACAAAAATTATTTTAAATCACAATTTGGCTATGTGTTTATATTGTGTGGAGGGGCAACAAGTTGGAAGAGTTCTAAATAAGAGACTATTGCTGACTCTATTATAGAAGCTGAGTATATAGCTGCTTCTAAAGCAGCTAAGGAAGTCATTTGGTCAAGAAGTTTCTGATAGAAGTAGGTGTGGTCCCTAGCGTTGTTGGTCTAATACCCTTGTATTGTGACAACAACGAAGCCATTGCACAAGCAAATGAGCCACGATCTCACCAGCGATCCAAACACATGCTATGATGCTATCATATGATCTAGGAGATCATACATGGATTGGAAGTAAGGATAGAGAGAGTTTCTATGGATGAGAACATAGTTGACTCGCTTACAAAAGCACCATCCTAGAAGAAACATAATAGGCATGTTGAACCATTTGGTATTAGATATATGAATGATTGGCTCTAGTGCAAGTGAGAGTTTATTACTGTAGTGCCCTAGAGGTAATGACTTGTACTTTATAGATGATACATTTGTTTTATAATACAATGCATTATTTATCTTTCAGTTTTTTTTTTACTTTCGTATAAAATAACTGTTATATAAAATTCTTAGTACAACATTGTGTTAAGAAAATTATGATAGAAATTATGATGTGAGATTCCTACTACACTGCATAACGTTAGTACTTAAATAATCCCTAGTTGTAGTATTAATGAGATAGGACTTCATTAATGCATTAAGACTAGCACGTGTTAGACTTCCTTATTTGATCAGGCGGTGGTTCTCACATCCGTGAGTATTGTGATACTTAAAGGTAACATATGGATGGTTGTTAATAAAAACAAGTAAATTCTATGAGATAATCACTTGGATAACTATTTAGTGTTAATGATAGAATCTCACTATAGTAAACGTGCAAGTATCCTTGACTGGAGATCTCAAAGGTATTTTGTTTGCTGAGTATTATACTTTGATTCCAATCTTTGGAACTAGATTGAGGGCCGCCTATGTGATGGATATTGGGTACAATATAATGTAAACAAAAGTAATTGAGAGGGTTAATAAAGGATTCACCACTCCTAATAGTATGGACGAATATCTCACGACCACTTGTTCTGAATACTACTCGTGAAATCCTTAGTTAAGGTGATTTGTGTATTAAAAATAGTTCCAATTGATACACATGTAGAGTAGTGGATTCCTAGTACAAGTACGAATATATTCGGGCAAAAAATAATTTATATTCTAGATGGAGTTGGTATTAATTTCGTACTCTAAACCAAATGAGATATTGTATGGTGAAATGAGTTTATTACACTGTAGCTTGTTATTAAAGGGTTCATGTCAAACCCCTAGACTTTTTGGACTATTGGATGGTTGTGATGTGTTGCTAGATACCTCTCATGATCTATTGAGTATGAATTTATTAATCGATGAATCAATCATCCAATCCTGATTAGAATTAATAGGTTAATTCTAAATTATTGAGGATTATTAATCTCAAAGATGTTTGGATTAATTAATATTCACTACTAATAGATTAGGAAACCTAATAGGCCATACATAATAGAGGATTAAGTACTCAAGGTATTATTTGATAACATTGAGGGGCATAATTGTGAGTAGAAGAAGTTATTGTGGTAATATTATAATTAGTTATAATATGGGCCAAATTGCAATAGTTAAAGATTTATAGTTATCAATTGCAATTAACAAATTCTAATTCATTTAGAATTCATGAAATCTTGTACTCTATTTTTTTCGTTCCGAAAAGAATGCCGTCTTCATTCTTTTTCAAATACACAGAGGGAATGGTTCTTTCTGTGGTTATAAAAAAACTCACACACGGCTTCTCTCATTCATCTTCTATCAGTGAACCTGATATGATCTTGGGAAGCTCAAGAACAAGTACCCTAACAAACTCACACATACGAACACCAAAATGCAATGAAATTAACACTCTTGTTATAATATGAATCTATCATACTTCAAAGACACCTTAACACTCTAATCTAACTAGAGATTAGAACATCAAGGATAGGAATTTGAAGGCACCTAACTCAATCCTATCAAACACACTAGGCAACCTAGCACATAGAAAAAAGGAGTTGAGATTATCCCTAAAGGTTTAGAGACAAGATCAAATGTAGGACTAAATTATTTGATTTAGTCTTGTTGTTTAATAGAATCACCCATGAGGATCACCCTCAAGAACCCTCTCCAGAGAGAAAATCTGAATTCTACTTCCCAAAATACTAAAGTTATGCTTACAATATTATAATAGTGTGCTTATAGTCCCCCAACATAACCTAACTAATTGGTGAACTAATCATATAATTAGGCAACCTTAATACAAGTATTGAGGAACTATTACATGTTTTTAAATAGGCAAAAAGATAATAAAAGTTGTGGAAATTTTATTGGAGAGAAAATATTGCATAATAAGAAATTTATGCCAAAATTAAGCAGTGTTCGAACTGAGCTGGCGCCGATTCTGAGGCCCCAGCCAGCGCTAGCTGCGACTTGAATTTGAAGCTCCTTTCTTCCAAAATAGGTCTGACACCGGGTACGCTTACCTAAGCGAGTGCCCGGTGAGCTCTGTTCGGTCTCTACTATTTTGTGATTTGGTTGACGCCAGGTATGCGTGCTCAAGCTGGCGTCGGGTGTGCACTATTTAGTTTCTCCTATTTTACGATTCTAGCTTCCTTAGCTTAATTTTGGAGCCCTTTTTAAACCCAAATCATCCTTGCCTTTGCCTTGGGACTCTTATGACTTGGTTGATCAATTTCCTTGGCCTTCCATATGGCATGTTATTCTAATTGAGCACCAATCACTCTTCTCTTCAGCAGCCCATTCTTCTCATATCACTGGGTCCTTGGTTTGTTGCGTTTATTACCTTGAAAACCTCCTTGAATCCTCTTAAAAATTGTCTTTATCCAAGGTGCCATGAGTTGTGGCTTGGTCGCCCTTCCCCCTTCTTTGGATTGAGCTTTAGGCCTAGGGCGATTTCTAACATTTCCCCCTTCTTGGAAATGATTTATCCTTGAATTAAAACCTGTACAAGAATTCAAACAAGAGAGTTTTTGTGAAAGTAAAATGTCATGGCATTATATCTCATTATTTCATATACATTCTCTTGTCACTACCCACATTTTTTCTCTCATTTTACTCATTTCTCTCTTTTTTTTTTTTTTTTTTGCCTTTTTGTTTGCTCTTTTTTCTTTTTCTCTCCAACTTGAGGTAGTCACTATTCTGTCATAATTGTCTTCCTTCATTTCCTTAATTTTTATCTCCTTTCCTTCTCTCACCTCAACCTCTTGTTCCCACTTCTTTTGTTCTTCCCTCATCTCTCCTTTTTTCTCCTCATTTCTTTTCTCACTCAACTTCTTTTTCCTATTTTTTGCCACTCTCCTTTCCCTCAAGATATTTTAATCTCTCAAAACCTCACTAGGGGATAAAGGAAGAAGAGTGATCTTCTTTCCATCTTTCCTCAAGGAATAAGTGTTCCTCTTCCCTTCATGGACCATATCTCTATCAAACAACTAAGGTCTTCCAAATGAAATATGCCCTACATGCATGGAAAATATATCAAGAATCACTGCATCCTTATACTTCCCCATATCCACAACAATCTTGGCTTGTTTATTCACCTTCACTTATCCACAATTGTTCAACCATTGCAACTTGTAGGGTCTAGAGTGTTTCAAGGTTTCTATTCCTAACTCCTCCATTAATGTAGCACTAATCACATTTTTACAACTCCCTCCATCAATGAGGACACTATATGATTTTTGCTTGATTAGACACCTTGAAAAAAATATATTCTCTCTTTGCGAATTTTCCTCTTCTTCCACACCCTCACAAGCATTTCAACTTCCATTGCTACTCAAATCAATGAACAAGTGGATTCAATCACAATTCCCCTTTTTCTACCTTCGTCCTCTTCAAATATTTCTTCCAATACCGCACAACATTCTTCCTCACTAGATGAGATATTACGTTGGTCATTTATGTGTTGGAATGTATGCCTTCTAGACAAGGTTTATGATATAATTATCAAATTTATTAATAAAAGATTTTATTCTCAAAATTTATTTGTGAATTTGCATTTTATTTATGCATGATTTACGTTTGGAAAAAACCCATTGTGTTTAAGTAAGTGATCCATATGAATGGTGGATTTTCACAGTAAGGTACGGATCACGGGTTACTTAACACATAAACGTTTGTTCTTAACCGATTAATGAAAATGGGAATCTCATCATGTTTAGGTTATTGTGTTATAAATTCCCAATGGAGAATGGCTTACCTTTAGCTAGTTAGTAGTCCAATCACTTCATAGCATAAGCGTATTTTGAATACGTAAAATATGACCTGTAATAGTAGTTTCTAAAAGTACTATTTAGAAGAAACCTAGACTACGACTGCTACAACATGGACTAATACTCTACCACTTGAGTATGAATTGGTAGTCTAACGAAGCTGGAAGCATGTACTTTAATATACTGTAGTTGAGGTTCTATCATAGAGCCAATTTACTTTTATGTTGGGTATATGTGACTAGTTAGTTAAGACAGACTTGTACAAGATAGCTTCTACGCTATACCACCCCTGATGACTGTTTGAATGATATAAATATCCAGGGCCATGGGGAACATAACTTAGATGTTTGCTTTAGGGTAGCTCCCTTAGAAAGCAGAAATATTTTAAGAGATATGGATTATTGGACTAGAGGTCTAAGGATGATAGATGTCTTTTAATGATATGTTAGTACACTCTGCCTCTCCAAATGTACAGTGAAGCGTAGAGAGGAATTTTAGTTGTTTCACCTATAGGTCAGAGACTTTTCTAACGCAACATTATCCTTACGGCCAATATTTATTATGGTGATATTATAAAATATGTAAAATGTAAAATATAGCTATTTCTATAACATGGGTATTTTGGTCATTTTAGTAGCCAAGGCGATGTGTCTTTTGGTTCTCAAAATAGCACATAAGTCCTGATGGTTTTGGGTTGAGGGATTGGTCTTGTATAATATAGATTTTATTTTATTCAAGTTTCCTGGTTTATTTTTTAGGCTAGAATAAAATAAAAAGTCGAAAAAAAGAGAATTATATATTAGCTTATTTAATTAATTTAATTATTAAGCTTGTATTAGTCTGAGAATAATTAAATTGAATTAAATGCTTAACCTAATGAACTAGGCCAAGGCTTGAAGTTCATATTGGTCCATTTGGGTTATTTAATTATTAAGTTTGTATTAGTCCAAGAAAAATTAAATTGAATTAAAAGCTTAACCCAATGAACTGGGCTATCGGCCCATAGGTTAAGTTTAGTCTGATTGATGGCTTAACATGACATGGGCCTTTGGGCTTCTCTGATTCTACTGCCTCTATTTGTTTTTGAATGCCCGGGTAAGAGCCTATTATTAAGGTAGTTAGGATTCAATAGAACAAAAGGAATTTTCTCACGGAACGACTTTTTTCCTTGTAGCTATTTTCTTCTTTTCTCTATAGACTGTGATCTCTGTGCTATTCAATAGCAAGAACAGAGACACGATATGTTTTTGCTGATTAATGCTTGATAGCATTTAGTCGGAAAAGGAAGATCATCCTCTTCGTCCTTAGCCTTCACCAAGCTTTTAGGGATGAGTAATATTTCAAAAGACCCAAAGTATTGCGTTGATGCCCAAATGGAGTGACGGCTTGTGGGACAATAGCCTGAAGAAGGGATCACAAAACTAGCAGTGGTTCAGATAGGATCACTGACACATTCTAGACAATTGATAAAACGCAAAGTTAAAAAAAAAAAAAGGAAAAGAAAGCTATTTCGCTGCTTTGTTTGTTTGTTTTTTTTTACACAGCATGCTTCTGTGCGTTCTTTTGATTTGCTGTGTTTACCTTCAAATGGTATCAGATCCTGGTTTATATGGCAATATAGGATGCATAGTAAATAAAAATGGTCAGATGATTGTTTTATCAAAATTTGTGAAGCTTCGCGTTTTCTGGTATGGATAGTTTATGCTCTATATGTCTCGTGGTTGAGACATAGGAATGTCTGTAATTAATTTTTGTAGCTATCATACCATTTGTGTAAGCCTATAATTAAAGCCATAGGCATTTGTGGACTGTTTTGGATGAATTCTGGTGAGTTTGTGAAAAAATCGCGGAAAAGAAACGTCTGAAACAGAGGAGGAAAAATGAAGAAGATGAAGTTCCGTAGTAGCCGAGCCGAGCTGTTCAGCCGAGTCAGGTTATTGATGTGAGGGCAGCCGAGGCCGCCCAAGCTAGCAACGGCTTGGAGCCACAGCCAGGCCCGAGATGGCCTCAGCTTTGCACTGCGCGCGACAAAGCTTCCTAGTGGAAGGTCAGTTTTCGCAGCAGCTTCTGAGTGGAAGCTACTGTGCAGGCACCCGCCCGGGATTGTGGTCCATGGGTTTTCCCATGGGCTATGATCCAGTGTGGCGGGTGCACTGGACCAGAGGATTTTTTTTTTTTTTTTTAGTTTTTGGTCTTATATTAGGCGAAGTTATTTTTATTGCAATAGTTAATATTCTTTGACTATTTTGCATGAAAAATAATAGTAAAGAAAATTTAGGATTATACAAAACTATTACTTAATTAATTAATATGTTTAATTCTATTATTTGGACATTTAGGTTAAAAGAATAAAAAAGCATGAAAACGTCTACAGTTTTCTAACATGCTTAATTCTTTTTTGTACCCGATGTACACGTTTTCTCAAAAACCAAAGTCTTTGAGAAATTTATGACAAGAAAAATATTTTTTAAATTAAAAATGGTTATTTTTAACTTGGACAAAAAATTAATCCTTGGATATTTTCTTGAACGATTTAATTCTTGACATAGAAAATATTTTGGATTAAGATATTTGGGTAAGTTAAAATGGAAAGCCATTTTATTTTATTTTTGCACTGGAAAATTATTTTTGTCAAATTAAAATTGAGAGCAAAGTCTCTAGAAAGTTTAAAAGGAAATTTTTGGATATCATTAAGTTCTTAACTGTGTAAAATAAATTCATAAAAAATCTCTTAAAGAATTTTACCTTGACATAGAGATTTATGAATTTAGATATTTTTCAAAGAGTTAAGGGATACTTAATGGGATATTTTCAATAAGGTATTTTATTTAAAAACTCTTGTTTTAAAAGACTAAGTGGGAGAGGGTTCCCAACGGCTCCACAGCTTCCATCACTATCCTCATTAAAGATCGTGGGTCCCCTCGTGTCACCCTGGGAGTGAATCCGTGTATGGGATGGGGATACCAGAAGAATCTAGAACTAATGGATGGATGCAATTAATAATCTGGGACACGTGTTATGATCGGACATCCTACGTTGGAGGTTATAGTGCGAGGAATGTCTATAGGAAATGAGAAAAAACGACCATCCTATAGATGGAGTTATCTTCTAGGTCATTATCTAGAAGGGAAATTAATAAGTGGTGGTTAATACGCTTAGTTTAGGAAATTGTTAATCGCCCAAGAAGTTATGTGAGTTTTTCTAAAGAGCCAAATTAATCATATTAAAAATAATAGTGATAGGGTTAAATATTATCAAATTTAATATGAGAATAAAGTGCACAAATTATTTTATTTTTCACAAACTGAGATTTCTTTTATTTTTGATTTTTCAGAAATATTTGGTGAAGATTTTTTTAGTCCTTTGGCAGTTATTCTCTGAGAGAATAAGTTAACGGGTCCAAATTATATGAACTGAAGAGGAACCTGGATATAATACTCACAGCCGAGAAGTATAAGTATGTCCTCTATGAAACCTGTCTTGTTATTAGAGAAGGTTCCACCGATGTTGAGCGCGATGCTGAGAAGGCATGGAAAAAGGCCGACGAGATGGCTCGTTGATACATGTTGGCCTCCATGTCTGATGTGCTCCAATCTAAACACGAGTACATGGCCACTGCATATGATGTTAGCCAGTCACTAGTTACGATGTTTGCTGATAAGAGCCGGCTTGCAAGGCAGAAAGCTCTTAGGACAATCATAAACATTAAGATGGCTGAGGGCACATCAATCAGGGAGCATATGCTCAAATGATTGCTGCTTTCGAGGAAGTGGAAGTCTTAGGGGTTGTTATTGACCCCAAGAGCTAAGTGGATATGGTTCTCGAATTTCTACTGAGCTCTTTTACTCAGTTTAAGTTGAACTACAACATGAACAAGTTAAACATGAGCTTAATTGAGTTAATGAAAGAGTTTTAGGTGGTGGAGAAGGTCATCAAGCCACAGTCCAAGGCTATGATTGCTAAGGCTTCTTCTTCTAAAACTGGGCCCATGCTAAAGAAGTTCAAGAAGAAGAAAGGAAACATAGTAGCCCAGTGCAAGAACCAGCCGAACAAGTCAAAATGTAAGTGCTTCAAGTGCAGGTAGAAGGGACACTCGAAAAAGGAGTGTCCGGAGCTTCAGACCAAGAAAGACCCTATAGGTATTGTTTTCTATCTAGAGTCAGTTTTAATGGTTTGAACAACTTCTACTTGGATTGTTGATTCTGTAGTCACTGATCATATCTATAACTCCTTGCAGGGGTTTAGGAAGATAAGAAGACTCCAAAAAGGCGAGCATAAACTACGAATAGGAAATATAGCACAAGTATGTGCCCTTATAGTGGGAGATCTATATCTTGTTTTTTATTGTAATAGAGTAGTTATTTTGGCTTTAGCAACTTCAGGGCTTTTGCTCCAGCTATCAAAAACTTTAATTCTTTTACTCCCTTGTCTTTGAATTATAGCACATCGCAACCAGGTCTGATGAACTGGACAGACTTATTCTTTACAATCTACTTTAGCTCCATATTTAGCTAGCCAATGTATACCCAAAATTACATCATAGTCATTAATAGCTAAGACTACTAAATCACTCTCTAAGTTCTCCTTCCCAACTCCGATCTTACAACTCCGTACATACCAGTCTACTTGTACTATTTTTCCCAAGGGCGTACTCACCAATAAGGTAAAAGGTAGCTCTACTCCATCCCAACCAAAATGATATGCACAATTCTTATTTAAATAGGAATGGATAGATCCAGGGTCTATTAAAGTATTAACTAAACAACCTTGGATAGTAAATGTACCTTCCACTACTTCCTCTCGATTAAGTGAAAAAACTTTTGCTTTCACTTGCGGCTTCTGGGTTCCACTTTCGGAGGCTCCTACGTTATTGGCTCGATTGGCTCATGTGGTTTGAGTTGTGTTTTCTTATTCGATTCGAAGGAGTTTTGGACAGGTGTTTTGAAGTTGCATTGTGTCTCTGCAATTGAAACATTTCCTTTCAGCTACCTTAGACCAGCAGTTCTTCTCTACATGTCCTTTCTTTCCACAATGTCGGCACGTTGGGAGATTCTGTGTAGGACTAGTCAGTGTTGTACGTGCTTGCTTCCCTTTGTTCTGCCATTGCAGGAGGGCAAGTTGCTTATTAGCTTGCTACCTCGAGAAAGGTCTTGGTGGTTGTCTCGGTGGTAAAAAAGGTTTCGGTACAAACCTGTTTCTGTCCTCATTCTCAATTCGAGTTACTGCGTCTACCGCACCAAAGTATGTCACTGGTAGAGAAGGTGCTAGAGCTCTTCTCAGCTCCTGCCTCAGGCCCTTAACAAACTACCTAGTTCAGTTCTACTCGATATCCGCTAATCTTGTGCAATACTTCGATACTTGAGTGAAATAAGCGGTATACTGAGCCACAGTAATGCTTCCCTACTTTAAATTCTGAAACTCATCTTTCCTTTTCTCTACTATCTACCGAGGGATATATCCTACTCTAAATGCCTCCACAAAATTAGCCCACATCTTGTCTTGATTCATCAATTCCCAATCTTGTTGGACTCGCTGCTACCAAGCACAAGCTGGGCCTCTCAGCCTAAAAGTAATAAATTTGACCATTCTCTTTTCAGTATATTGGAGTGTAGCAAAAATGTCCTCTACTTGCTCCACCCACTACTCCGCTTTTTGATCTTGTTCCACGTCACCCAAGAAGGTGGGAGGTTAAAATTTCAGAAACATATCCAGAGCCTCATCCCCCCCCTTTGGGTTCGTTCACTTTGACAAGGTTTGAAGTATCTCGATCATCTTGTGAAACGCTTATCCCATGGTCATATTAGTAGGTTTTTCAAACTCCACTTCTTGCTCAGGTTTATTCTCATTCCCCTGATTCATCGAGGAAAGTTGAGTAGCATCATACTCAGAAGTTACGGGTTCTACTTTAGGGATCTTTCTGCTGGTTGCTGCTATATGACGCTTTAGTGTCATTCTATACCATTACCCCCAAATAATAAGTTATGCAACATAGTTAAAAATATTTAAATCCAAGCATGCATACACTTTTAGACTTGAGTAATAGTAAATCATATACAGGTTTGGTATAAATAATTGCATCTTTAGGATTAGAGTATTAAAAGTTTATTAAAAGTGCTAAAGTTTATTAAAAGCAGTAAATGATAGTTTTCAAAGCTTGGAAAAACTTTATGTTCCTAATCCTCATCGGAATCTTCGGTGTCGACATCATACAACCAATCCACAGTGTTCTTAGAAAAGTCTATCCCTACACCATTCACAAATCCATAGTCCATCAGTTCCTTCCCGAGTTTCCTAGAACTCTCTCCAGTCTAGGTGGAGATTCATTGTCTATCTCCCTTGGATCATCACTATCAGCAGTCAAGTCAATAACGGGGCTAGGTGGGTTTGGGATATATTGAATATCAACACCCGCATCCTCGCTGTCAGTGATCAGGTCTACTATTGGTATAGGTGGTGGTTCAATAATTTGAACCTTATCATCACTACTTTCCTCCAAAGGTATCACAGGTTGTGGTGCAGATAGTAGTACTGGTAAGTCTTCTGGATAGATACAAATTGGTGGATACCATGGCTGCCCCTTCCTTGCAGTTCTATAAATTCTAACCGTCCTACAGCATAAACAACCCAAATTAGTCAAAATATTATAATTTTAATGAAATAAATCAAATAGTCTCAATAGTTTCCCAAACCTAGTCTCTGATACTACTTGTAATACCCCACTACCTATGTATCATAATCGGACTGGGGATGTTGCCCAGCCCTTAGGACATAGGGTCTTTATAACTAGGACTCACAAAAGAAATGAAAGAAAATAATCCAAATTTAAACTTATTATAAATGAAAACAATACATGAATAAATCTCAAAACAACAAGTGTCAACTAGAGTCTCTCAAAATGAAATACATTCAAAATAAGTCTTCAATGAAAGGAAACATTAATCAATCAACCTTTACAGTAGGATCGATCTGAAAATATGGTATAATAAGGTGGGGAGAAATAAATCTTGGTAAGCCCGTGTGTGCTTAAGGTGTTTTAGGAAAACCGATTCATGTTTGCAAGTTAAGAAATGTTGATAGAAGTGAAGTGTTGGTAAGTCTCAAATAAATTTCACAAAGTGAGGTGTGGTGTTTTCCTATCAAATGCCAAACATTGTATAAAATAAAACCAACCACTCAAAAGAAATAGACATGGCACCACACTTTGCACACCATGACAAAAGAATATTCAGGATGCCTGATGTGTTCGGACTTGGGTATAAAAATCATACATAAATTAAGCACATTCACAATCAAGTTTAAATTAAAACGTTCAACGCATATCACACATATGAGTAAGCGTACTCATTATTGACCGAGCATAGGGTTCAAACGAGTATCGATCCTCCAGGAATAAGTAGACATTAATTACCTTTCTTTCATTGTTTAACCGACTAGATAAAGTGATAAACAAAGCAATAAAATAAAATAAAATCAAAATAAAAATATATACATGTCAAGGATGGAGAAGTATGTAATTCAAACCATTGTTGAGACAAACATGATCTTAAAGAACTCAATCATTATCATAACTAATTATTCTCTTGGTATCATGAAAGATTAAGATAGACTCACTTCTTTTTCAATTAATGAAATCACTATCTTCTAGATAAATTAGAATCACTTGGTCTTGTCTCAACTAATTCACCTAAAAGATGCATTAAACACAATCCTTGATTAAATTCCCTTGGTCTCAACAAATTTATAACATGAAATTAATCAATGAATCCTTGGTCTCAGCAAACATCAATTAACCTTTAATTACCCAGTCCTTATCAACTAACCCCTTTGGTCTCGGCGAGTTTATAGGAAGAAACAACCAACTAACCTCGTAATAAGCACAAGTAATTAAATACCAAGAAAAATAATCAATCAATCAAAAGATCAAATACCCTAAATATCATGAATATCTACAACAGTGTCAGATTACACTAAAACAATTAACATATCATTGTTCAAGAAAAAGAAAACAAAGTAAAAGAAAGCACTCATAGACAAGCCTCATTCTTCTTCCATTGAAAACCTTATTGCATAACCCTCCTTGAACTTGAAGAATTCCTCCTTTGATTAAGTAATTTTCTGTGATGATTAATGAATTCTCCCCTCTTTCCCTTGTGTTTTTCAACTATTTATAGGCTTAAGAAGTGCCTAAACTCGTAGGTACAAAGTTCTTGGTCGAGTAGAAGTTGGAAGATACTAAAACTCCTCAGATTACCAAAAATCGTGTAGAAAAAATCATGCACTGCCTTGGCTTCAGGGCACAGCCGGCGCCGCCTTGACTCTTGGAGCCGGCGCCGGCTGTGTTCTGTCCCTCCACTCGTTCTCTAATTTTTCTTCGAATTTTGCGCAATGTGTTCCAGAATGAAGCCGGCGCCAGTTCCCGCTTCACAGCTAGCACCGCCTTAGTTCTGTTCTACTTTGTTTCAACAATTTTTCTATCGCTTCAAAGTTCGTTTCAACAATGCATGGCCGGCGCCGGTTCTAGGGTCCTAGCCGGCACCGCCTCTCCTCTATTTTGTGACGTTTTTATTTCGTTTTACCCTAAAAATCTGAAATAAAGAACAAAATACCCTTCCAAGGGTAAAATCTCAGATATGAAGGAATAGAACTAGTTATTGAACAAAATGTATTACAAATAAACCTCAAATAACTAGGAAAAATATGACTAATTTAGCTTCTACAAATGCCACATTGTGTGCATTCTGACATAAGGTAGGTGTACTGATAAGGGTTAGAATCACCATTATTTTCCTAGTTTTTAGAGGTTGTTTTAAGATACATTTGTTATAATAACTAGGCATATTCGTTCCTATTTGTCATTTTGCTTGTAGAATGTGTTTTTCGAAAATTTGTGCAGAATGTGCACAATTTCAGAATATACCTGGCACCAGGCCTAGCCAAGGGACCAGGGACTGGGTCCATTCTAGTCCAATAGAGGAATTCGAGCGTCATTTAGGGGAAAACTAGAAAAGAGTTGGTGCCAGGACTGGCAAGTGTAAATGGCGCCAGGTCCATTCTGTGTGCCAAGAAGAACATGCCAAAAATAGAGAAAATCAGAGTAAGAACATGGTGCACCAAGCGCTAGGTGGGTGAAAGGTACTTGGCGCCAAGTAGGCTCTGTAGGCAAGTATTCTGTGCACGAAATTAGGGATTGCCCAATGATTTTAGTAATTTTCTTTTCCTACTCCAACTCGGTCAAAACTTTCTCAGTCATGAATTTAACATCCAAGAGACCTATAAAAGCATAAGAAAACAAAAATGTTAGATATACAATAAAGAGATATGGATTCATATGGAAAAATTCTCAATCCCTTATTAAATGAGGAGTTCACCCAAATCAAGGAAGATTGTTCAAGAGAGTTTTCAAGGAAGAAGAAAGAGACTTATCTATAAGTGCTTTGTTTTACCTTTGTCTTCTTTTTCTTAAATAGTTATGTATTTAAAGTTATTATTGTAATTTGGCAATATTTTGGGATTCTTGATTTATGTATAAATTTAACTACTCGATCAATTTTCCATCATTCTTGTGTTTGATTACTCATGATTATGGAGGAATTGATGAGGTTAGATTTGCTTCTAATTAAATTGGGAAATGACGTTAGAAGTTGATTTAATTTAATTGATTTCATATTTGTTATTGTTAATAGACTTAGGAAAGGAAGTTAAGGCTAAAAGAACTTAAGTAATCAAAGGTTAGTTAATATCTCCTAGAATATAGGCTTGTTGGCTAATTTCATATCTATAAGGATTATATTTAATACATCTTTTGGTTATGTTAGTTTGATTGAGAAATCTTCTAATTTAATCAAGGGGTAGTGATTTCATGGATTGGGAAAGAAGTGGAATCTATATAAGCGAATTCATAACTTGGAAAAATGATTGAATTTATTTTATATTCTTTTATAATGTCAAGATGATGATTAATTGGGACAGTTGTTGAATTGTTCATTTTTATGTTTTCTAGTATAGTTGTCTAATTACATGCTTTCCATCCTTGAGTTGTATGTATATTTCTCTATTTTTTTTTATTTTCGTCGTGCTACCTTATTTTGTCTGTTAAACAATGAATAAAAAGTGATTAGTGTGTACTTGTTGTTTTGAGGATCGATACTCATTAGTTCACCATTGGAAGAGTTGATTGGCCAATTGGTTAGTACCGCGGAGGCTAAGTTCCAAGGAGTAGATGGAATAACAAGGAACTTAGAGCCTTCCATGCGCAATTTGGAGAACCAAATTGGTCAACTAGCTAAACTTTTGGGAGATCGTTAAGCGGGGACATTACCAGGGAATACTGAGAAAAATCCACGGGATCACAGCCGTAGGAAACATTGAAGCACTGTTACTTTTCTTTACCTTCAGTTTTTGTGATTGAGACAATTTTTATTTCTGTCATTTTGATTGATTAATTAGACTGCATTATTCAGCATTATTGTATGTTTCGCATTTTTTATTTTTTTTTTAAAAAAGGAGAAACCCCGGACAGAACCAAGGCGGCGCTGGCTCTAAGAGCTCGGACCGGCGCTGGTTCCTGTCGGGTGAAGTGCAATTTAAGGGCCATTTTGGCTACTTTTTCTTCAAATTCTCCAATCTCCCTCTCAATTTCTCTCAAGCTCGCGCTGGCTTCACATCCCTCACTACCCAAAAATTTAATTTTGCAACTCCTAAACACTTCTATAACATCTATTGACTTCTCTTTTGATGATCGTACGGATCAAAATCTTCAATTTTTCATAACAACATCACATTAATACATGAGTAAGGAGCTTAGATTTCTACAAAAAACTTGCATCTTTCGCTTGCCCATACATACACGAGCATAAAGGCATATTCTTTATTCAATTCCTACGGTTAAAATGGTGTAGATGATTTTTTCTAATTTTGGGAACAGTTTTGGCCGAAAAATAGGATTGTGCATGCCTTCTTGACTTATGCATTACTCCTTGAGCTTCATGAATTAGACTGAATTAGGAGTTATTGATCCTTCACTACTTGATTCATGTTTATGCTCATTGGAGACTTCATATAGCTAAGGCTAGAATTATGGCTATTGGTGATACTTGAATATATGGAATGTGCATTGTTGATCACATAATACCATGGTATTGCCATCATTCACATGATCATGTTTACTAGCATGCATTGAGGATATTCAATACGTTTATGCTTTACTGTAAACTTTACATGTATTGTTGCAGGTTATGTTGAATTGATTGGAGGTGATTGATTGAATTTGTTGTTGAAGTTGATATCTTGAAAGAGTTGGGGTGTTTGTGGATTGTGAGACTGGTTGAAGGTTGCCGGAGATTTGAGGAATATCTTTGATAGGGTAGTGGCCCTACTTTTAAACTTGGAGCTTACTTGTTCTCTCTCTTCCTATTTTCCCCATTCCTTACTTGACCATGTCTAGAGCAAGGGGTCAGTCTTCTAAAAGGGCGAGAACTTCCTCTTCCTCAACCCCATCATATGTTGATCCTTTGTCCTTAAGACCTACTACGTTTATTGATGCATCTTGTAAGGAATGGTACAGTAGGAGAGCATCTAATAAGATTATTATCGAGCATACTTTCTCACCTATCTTAGACCGTGCGCTCAAATTGGGCATGATGTTTAGAAGGCTAGGATAGGGGTCGATAGTACAATTGAAAGTGAAGTATTGTCCCATGCTTATTAAGGAATTCTATGCTAATATGACAGAAAAGGGCTGTAAACATCTTCCACATATTGAAACAATAATGAAAGGAGTTCCCATTGTCATCACTCAAAACTAATTAGCTAATCTTTTCCAGGTTTTTAACGATGATACTTGGCAAGGAATTGATGTGAATAATCAAAAGATTCTATCTAACCTGAATTGGGATGCTAGCGGGACTATAGCCATCTTAGGATTATATAAGCATAATGCCTTCCAAGCTAATAGTTTCTATTCCAACAATGATCTAGCAGCCAACTTTAGAGCTCTAGTCTACATGTTTGGGTTCAATGTTGTACCCCGTGCTAGTGGTTTCAATGGGACTAGACTTATTGACACTTATATTTTGCATCGGATGATTAACACATTGTGAAACCCCACCTAAAGCCAACCCTAGAGTAAGGGGGTCGGGATGCATATCATATTATTTTGCATGAATATATATATATATATATATATATATATATATATGAATTATTTTATGTGCTTTAGAATTGTGGTTTATGGGTTAAAAGGCTTAGTTATGCTTATTGGGTAGGAAGGGCAAAATGGTAATTTTTCTTGAGGTAAAATAGGAAGATAGCTTGAGGATTAAATAACAGGAATATATGGGTGAGGAAATAAGAACAAGAGTTGTTGTGGTTTAGTGGTTAGAGCCTTGGAATTAATCTTTAAGGTAATGAGTTCAAATCCCATCATCTATGTTTTTATCATGATTATCTTAATTAAGTTTGGATTTTTGTTTTCTTGCATTCCATAAAAATAGAAATGTTGTCTTAGGGGAGACACGAAGAGAATATCCTAATCTTATCATTGTGTCCTAAAGAGAATTCTAGAGGAATTCTTGTCCTTTTAATTACCTCTAGCTTTGTCCTAACGTCTTCATAATTTAAATAAACCAAAATCCATTAAATCTCTTCTTTTAAATTCCAAAAAATTCTGTGATAATTCTTCAACCTTGGATTTCAAAAATTAGTCTTGAGGATTAGCTGAAAATAGGTGAGAAATTAGGATGAGTTTTCCAAAGAAATAAATCACCATGATTATACCTTCAATCCTACCTTCATGTTGTTCATATTTTTAGTGAAGAAAATCTGGAAATTTTCTAGAATTTTTGCAGACCAGCTTTTTGAAAAATTCAGCCAGTAAACCTACTCATTTGCTGCCAGAAAAATGGTCATTTCATGTGGCTTGAAGGCTGAAAATTCTGTGCAATTTTCGGACTGCACAAACTGTACAAAACCAGAAAAAAATTCTGGGCAGTTTCGCCACTTTCAACCAAGAAAATGAAGCTGTTTTAATCCACCTTCAAGCTAGCAAAACTCTTCTATTTTTCTTCAGAAAGAAGGCTGGAAAATCACCTTTGAAGGACCTTCAAATCCCCTCAAAAACCAGCTGCAAATCGGGCTGAAGAATTGCAGAAATTCTGCGCCAAAAGCCACCAACCTTCGAAACTTTGAACAAGTTGAAACCAAAAAATTTTCCAGCTTTGTCTCTCAAAACCAAGGCCGAAGAACACCCTTCAAATCTTTGGAAATTGAACCTTGTTCAGCCATGGACTGAACACCATTGACCTCCACACTTACCTTGAATACATGGACTCCATAACCACACCTCAAAACCCTCCTAAGATTACTCTATCCAAAACTCTTTTTGAACTTCAAAATAATTCCAGAATTTTACTCCATTAAACCACTCTTGTATCAAGCTAATAAACCAGAATTTTCTTTGCCATTAAAGACTCCATTTCGGCCAGCCCTATAACTTGAACAAGCTTCATTCATTTCAGCAAAGTTAGCTAGTCTAGCCGGCACCATTGAAGAGCAAAGAAACCTCCCTTAATCAAACACCATTAGCTAATCTCCTACCTCAAACAACTCCACAATTTCCTCCATTTGAAATTCAAACAAAATCTGATCATTCCCTCTCTTTCTAGCTAAGACCGAAACTCCCATCTATCCTAGACCATTCGGCCTACATCATTCCAGATTTCGTGAAGCATTTTCTCTCAATTCTCTTCAAAACACCAAGAACACCAAGAACACACACTACTTTTCTTCAAGCCTAAACCTACTCTAAACACCTCCAATCACTTTCAAATACTCCAAAACACTTCTACTTAATCCCTAGACTTCATTTCTGATATTTATAACACAAAAACACGCAAACAAGAATTTTCAATCGGATCAAAATCAGCTTTTTCTTGAAGGTCTCAAGAACATCAACAAGGTAAATCAAGAACAACCTTCTTGTTTATCCTCTTCCATTCAATTCTCGATATACCTTTCTTATGCTCTCTCTCTCTCTCTCTCTCTCTCTCTCTCTCTCTCTCTCTCTCTCTCTCTCTCTCTCTCTCTCTCTCTCTCTCTCTCTCGGCCGAAATGGTTGATCAACAACCATGGTTGTTTTCTTACTCTTGGACAATTCAAGACCCTCACTCACGTGGACCTTCTTAAATCTTCATCGAAGTAATCGTCAACCAAGTATTTCTCCTTAACCTTTCTTTTTAATTCTGAATTCATGTCTCTTAGATGTTGATAGGGAGAATATTATATGAATGGGGGGGAGGTTGAGTATAAGCATATGTTTGAAGGGGTTGAGAGTAGGACATGAGAGTGATTGATCCTGTTTAAGCTATATAGATTTTCTTGTCAATCAATATATGATCATTATGTCTTAAGAAAATTATGGATGGTTAAAGCATGTTAGATGAAATGACACCTTTGGTGAATAGGATTTTCATGTTCTTATCTTCATTGAAGCTATGGTTATGATTATGCTTAGTAAAGATTTGCCATGTGATAGCATGTGTAGATTTAAGCCTATGTTCATGAATGGGTTAGTTTGTTGTTTGATGTTAGAGAATATGTTGATGATTCTTGTTAGCAGTAGGAAAGTTATGATCATGATCTTGTTGATCCTAAGTTATTTTAATTAGCAAATTTTAGTATCTTAATTAAAATTATTACTATATTTTTCCTCTAGGATTTCGAAATCTCTAGGAAGCTTTGGAAATGAGGTATTAAATGAAATATTGATATTTTACTAGTCAAATAAATAATATTTTTCATTAAAAATAATATATGCATTCGTATAAAATTAAATAAGATCATTTTATATAAATGCTATTGTTAAATAAAATATCAATGACCTTGTAGGCCTATAGTCATGAATATTATTCATATTTAATTTGTTTGTCATTTATTAAACAAAATTTAACAAAATTTATTTATTATTAATTTTATTTATTACTAATTATTTATTATCTATTAAAAAAATTAATTACAAATTAATTGTAAATTTATTATTTATTTAAGTAACATTATTTTAAATTACCATTTATTAATATTATTTAGGACTTAATATTATTCAATATTCAAACCTTAGTTTATTTATTAATAATAACACTCAAGAATTATTATTTGAGTCTATAATTTATTAGTAATTATTTTAGAATCCCTAGTTATTTTAACTTATCAAGCTAGACTTATTTTATAAAATCCTTTATCATCTAGCCTTAAAGCTTAGGACATTAGGGTCATGATTGTAATAAGTTGAACTAGGATCATGGTAGTAGTGAGTTGAGCTAGTTTTATTTATGGAAGTGAATCTTTGGCTTGAGTTTGATTGTGATTTATATTTACCCCAGGCGGGGATTAGGTCAACTGTTGGAGACCTTTCTTGTGAGCAAGGATAAGGTAAGTTCCCTGACATTCATCAAATTGATTTTATTTTAAAGAAAGATTGGTGAGCATATTTTGCAAACACGAAATATTAGCACGATAGCTAATTTTTGAAAGCTTTTATATTTGAAACCTTCTTAGTTTGGAAACTTTCTACATTTGGAAAACTTCTAATTTTAGAAACTTCTAGATTTATAAATTTTAAAATATGTCAATCATGGCTTAGGAGCCAATCATCAAACATTTTGATTTGTTTTGAATATGCAAGAGATGAATTTTTGATCATGCATATACTTTTCGAAAATCATAGCACGACTTATTTGAGCATGTGGCTCCTTCACTATGAATACTTGAAGGCATAGCTTAAAACCATGCCTTCTAAAATCTTTGTGTGGGTTGGAAAATGTTGTTTGGAATTGTATTGAGCTAAATTTTGTAGGTTCCACTTTGGAGCCTTATGAATTATGAAGATTAAATAACATTTAGTACTCAATGGGGGCTAGACCTTTATACTAGCCTTTGGTTGGTCTGGGGATTTCTCTCGACAGGTGGCCACCTCCAAGAGGTTGACTCTTTTCAATCAAGGCGTCAGTATAAAAGGTTGAGCCTTCCTCAGCTTGTGAAACCCCACCTAAAGCCAACCCTAGAGTAAGGGGGTCGGGATGCATATCATATTATTTTGTATGAATATATATATTTTTGAATGATTTTATGTGCTTTAGAGTTGTGGATCATAGGTTAAAATGCTTAGCTATGCTTATCGAGTAGGAGGGGTAAAATGGTAATTTTACCTGAGGTCAAATTAGGAAGAAAACTCGAGGATTAAATAAGAAGAAAGTGTGGGTGAGAAAATAAGAACAAGAGTTAGTGTGGTTTAGTGGTTAGAGATTGGTGAATTAATTTCTAAGGTCATGGGTTCAAATCACATCATTTAAGCTTTTGTCATGATTATCTTAACTAAGTTTGCATTTTTGTTTTCTTGCATTTCATGGAAATAGGAATGTTGTCTTAGGGGAGACATAAAGAGAATGTCCTAATCTTATCCTCATGTCCTAAAAAGAATTCTAGAGGAATTCTTATCCTTTTTATTACCACTAGCTTGTCCTAACATCTTTATAATTCAAAACCATTAAATCCTTTCTTTTAAATTCCAAAAAAATTATGTGATAACTCCTCCACCTTGAATTTCGAAAATCAGCTTTGGAGGTTGGGAAGTTGGCCGAAAGTAGGAGGAGAAATAGGAAGGGTTTCCAAGAGGAAATCAATCACCATGATAGCACCTTCAAACTCTCCTTCATGTTGTTCATATTCTAGTGAAGGAAAATCTGGAAATTTTCTAGAATTTTTGCAGGCCATTTCTTCAAAAATTCAGCCAGTAAACCCACTTATTTTCTACCAGAAAAATGGTCATTTCATGTGGCCTGAAGGCTGGAAAATCTGTGAAATTTTTGGACTGCACAAACAGCACCAAACCAGAAAAAATTCTGGGCATTTCGCAGCTTTCAACCAAGTAAATGAAGCTGTTTTGATTCATCTTCAAGCCAGCAAAACTCCTCAATATTTCTCCAGAGTTAAGGCTGGAAAACCACCTTAGAAAGACCTTCAAACTCCCTCAAGAGTCAGCTGCAAATCGGGTTGAAGGTGTGCAGAAATTCTGCACAGCCTTCGAAACTCTTGAAGCATGAAACTAGAATTTTGCAGCTTTGCTCCCTTCTAGCCTAGGCCGAAAATCACCTTCAACCTCTGTAAAATTGAACCTTGCTCAGTTGTAGACTGAACACCATTAACCCCTCAATATTTATCCAGAGTTAAGGTTGGAAAACCACCTTAGAAAGACCTTCAAACTCCCTCAAGAGTCAGCTGCAAATCGGGTTGAAGGTGTGCAGAAATTCTGCACAGCCTTCGAAACTCTTGAAGCATGAAACCAGAATTTTCTAGCTTTGCTCCCTTCTAGCCTAGGCCGAAAATCACCTTCAACCTCTGTAAAATTGAACCTTGCTCAGTTGTATACTGAACACCATTAACCCCACACTTACCTTGAGCATATGGACTCCATAGGCACACCACAAAACACTCCTAAGATCACTCCATTCAAACTCTTTTTGAACTCCAAATAATTTCAGCATTTTACTCCATTAAAATCACTCTTGTATTAGGCAAATAAACCAGAATTTCCTCTGCCATTTAAGACTGAATTTCAGCCAGCCTTGGAGCAACATTAACCTTCAATCAATTCAACTAAACCGCCATGTTCAGCCGGCACCATTGAAGACCATAGAAACCTCTCTTGATCAAATACCATAGCTAACCTCTTACCTTAAACATCTCCACCATTTCCTCCATTTAAATTTCAAAAAAAAAATCTGATCATTCTTTCTCCTTATTGCTGAAAACCGAAACCCTCATTCACTCCATACCATTCGGCTAGCCCTCTACCAAAATTCGTGCAGCACTTCTTCCCAATTCTCTCCATTTTCACCTAGAACACCAAGAACACCAAGAACACACACTAACCTTCTTCAAGCCTAACCCTACTCTAAACACCTCCAATCACTCTCAAATACTCCAAATCACTTCCATTTAATCTCTAAACTTCATTTCTGGTATTTATAACACAAAACCCCGCAAACAAGAATTTTCGAACGGATCAAAATTAGCTTTTCTTTGAAGGTCTCAAGAACATCAACAAGGTAAGTCAAGAACAACCTTCTTGTACATCTTCTTCCATTCGATTGTACTGTTCTAATGCTCTCTCTCTCTCTCTCTCTCTCTCTCTCTCTCTCTCTCTCTCTCTCTCTCTCTCTCTCTCTTTCCCAACTGAAATGGTTGATCAACCATCAACCATGGCCGTTTTTCCGTTGGATCATTCAAGGCTCTCAATCGCATGGACCTTCTTAATTCTTCATCGAAGTGTTCATCGAATCAAGTATTTTCCTTTAATCCTTCTTTTAATTCAGCATTCATGTCTCTTAGATATTGATAGGAAGAATGAAATATGGATAAGGGATTGAGTATATGCATGTGGATTAAGGGGATGGAGTTAAGGCATGATGATTGTGGTATAGGACTGAGTTGTATGAATTTTCTTTTGAATCAATGTATGTTCTTCATGCTTAATGAATTTTATGGATGATTGAAGCATGTTAGAGACCATGACACCAAAGGTGATTAGGTTTTTATGTTCTTATTTTTCATTGAAGCCATGTTTGGTGATTATGCCTAGGAGGAAGTTAGCCTTGTGATAGTATGTGATAAGTCAAGCATGTGTACTTGAATGGATTGGTTTATTATTTGATGTTAGAGAATGTGTTCATGAATCCTTTCTAGCAATAGGAAAATCATGGTGAAAAAGTATTCTCTTGTTAAGTCTAGATTATTTTTATTAAAAAATTTTATTACCTTGAATAGAATACTACTATATTTTTCTCTATAAAATTCGAAACTCTAGGGAGATTTGGAGTGGTTTATTAATTAAAATATTAATATTTTCTTTATCAAATAAATGAGATCTTTTATTAAAAACAATATATGTAGTAATAAATCCTTTACAATAAATAAAATCTTTTATTAAAAATAATGTATATAATAATAGATAAATCTTTTATATAAATAATAATAAATAAAATATTAGAATTAATTAATGACCTTGTTGGCCCTAGTTAAAACTTTTACCTATAGTCCTAAATATTATTTATATTAAAACCTATTTGTTATTTATTAATTAAAATTTAATATAATTCATTCATTATTAATTTTATTTATTAATAATTATTTTTTATCTATTAAAAATTAATTAAAAATTAATTGTAATTTATTACTTATTTACAATAAAGCTATTTTTAAATTACCATTTATTAATATTATCTAGGGCTTGGTATTATTCAATATTCAAACCTTAGTTTATTTATTAATAATAACACTCAAGAATTATTGTTTGAGTCTATAATTTATTAACAATTATTTTAGAAACTCTAGTTATTTTAACTTATCAAACTAGACTTATTTTATAAAATTCCTTATCATCTAGCCTTAAAGCTTAGGACATTAGGGTCATGATGGTAATAAGTTTAACTAAGATTATTTGTGTAAGTGAATATAGCTTAAGTGTAACATTATGTCTTGTGTTTACCCCAGGCGGGGTTAGGTTAGCCTTGGAAGACTTTTGACTTTGAGCAAGCAAAAGATCAGGTAAGCTCCTGCATAAAACTTGTTTGTTGTAAAAGGTTACTATGGCAAGCTAACCTCAAAGTATGTGAACACTGATTTGGTAAAGGTAATTAAGGACTATTTTCCTACTTGTTTCAGTCAAACCAATTATTTGAAAATCAACAGGCAGTTTTACTCAAAACACTAAATTGTTTCTAAAACCAATTTTGACAGGGACTTTGGAAACCCTTAATTGTCATTTTCAAGTAAAGCTATGTTTTACCAGTTTTCTCCCAAGTGGGACAATTATCGTTGAGTACTCAATAAGGGTAGGCTAGTAGTACTAGTTTTGAAGAGCAAGAGTGAGTCTTCTGGCAGGAGGCCACCTCCAGAAGATAAAACTCAACATAGAGAAACGTCAGTACTAATTAGTCATGCCGGTCTGAGCTAGCAGTTTTTATTTCAGTCAAGTGACTGTGTTTTGCAAGAATGGACACCCGGTTGTTGTTTGGGTATAGAAAAGGAAGAGTATCTTGCCCGGTAGGCCGATCACCTACCTTTTGTCAATCTGCACAAAGTGTCGGCATTCTGACCAGCAGTATGCTCAAACTGTGGCATACTGACCATCCAGTTATGGGGCCCAACGTGTGGTAACCCATAATCCTTTCTTTTGAGTGGTTGATCTTATAAATTATGTATGGCTAGATAAGCCGAAAACACCACTTTTGTTTTTGACTAATGTTTATTGCTTGCCAATATTTCTCTTATAAAGTTTTCACATTTTGCATCCACGAACTGCTTTCACTGAACACCCAAAACACACATGGACTTACTGAGATTTTTATCTCGTCACCTTTTATGCCATGTTTTCAGGTCGATCCTGCTATGGAGATGAACAGCTAGATTTGTTGCCTATGCTTTGAAGACTTTGTGTTATTTTTCTTATGTGTTGTTTTGAGAAATGGTAGCGAACAATCTATTTTGGATTTGTTCATGTATTTTGGGTTGTAATAAGTTCAATCTTAAAGTATTACTTTTATTTTCTTTTGTGTGACCTAGTTATAAAGACCCCTTGTCCTTTGGACAGGGCGACATCCCCGGCCCTGTCGGGCCTAGGTAGTGGGGTGTTACACAGCTAGCGACGGGGTTCCAGTGGAACCGACAGCCGGAAGTGGGACAACTAGATTGGATTGGGTGAGAGAGGGGGGAGAATCTCACTTGGTAGGATGTACACCTACCAGGTGTTGGGGGTCAAGTGCTTCACAAGAATGAGAGCCACCCTTTCACCACCTGACCGGGGTCAAGTGCTTCACTGGTATGAGAGCCACCGTTGTGCCCTGTCAGCTTAACTTGGTTGCTTTAATTGTTGAGATATTTTCGGGAAAATTTTCTAAAGTGTCATTAGAATTTTATTCGAAGCTCAAAATCCTTTAATTATTCATATCTTTCCAAACCGAATATTTTAAGAGCATTTTGCTTCATGACTTCTCACTACTATCCTTCAAGAAGTGAGAGTTAAATTTGTAAAGAAGGCATGACAAAGCTTTTGATATACTGTTAGTACATGAATCATGAAAAGTGTTTGTCTCTTTAGCCCAACTCACACACGGGGCTTACTGAGATTTCTGTTTCATCACCCTTTTTACCATGATTTCAGGTGGATCCTGCTGTGGGGATGAGTAGCTAGTGTTATCTGCCTTGGAAGAGAATGTTGTCCTTTATTTTTATGTATTGTTTGGGGAGTTGAGAGTGGATAATTTTTATTTGTGGATTTGTTTTTGGGAATTCATGGATTTATTCTTGGGATGTAATAAATTCTAAGTTAAAGTATTATTTTTATTTCGTTATTTTATTTGTGTAACCTAGTTATAAAGACCCCTTGTCCCTTGATCATCTAATCTATTAGGGAGGTTGTTCATCATCGGCTCTCCACAAAAGCCTTCATTTTTTCCCTTGGTTAAAATGAAAATTCTGAGAGACTTTGGGGTGAGTCTTGAGGGAGAACTCATGAAGGCTACCACCGAGCACGATATGGTCACTGAGCAAACTCTTATGAATTGCAGGTACAAGTACAACTAGGAGTTGAAGAAGTGGCTAACTCCTTTCGAGGTCAAACATCCCGGGCAGGTTAGGCCACCCACAGTAGAGGAAGAGTAACCACGACCACCGGCATGTGCTAGAGCTAGCAGTTCTCAATCCCACTCCCAGACTGACTTTGAGACTACCATGCTGGGATGACTCGATCAGCAAATGGCAGTGCTCCTACCCTTGCAGGGTACTATGGATGACATGGCGAGATGGCAAGCTACTGTGGAACAGCAGTTGGCCGAGTTGAGGCAGCATTCTTCTGGGCCACATGGTGGTGTGGGTACCTCTACACAAGCTGACGATGATGAGGATGATGATGATGCTTGTCTACATTTCCTCAATCACTCTTGTTTTTCCTTTCTCTTTTGATGTTTTTTTTTCGTTAGGTTGTTCATTTATGCTATGTTCTTCCTTTTGTTTTTGCTTTATTTTCTCTTCTAGTTTTTATCCTTTGGTGTTTTTTCTTTTGTATTTTTCTTTTTAGGTCCTTTGCCACTGCCTCATTCTTCAAGCAATCAGATCTTGTACAGCACAATGCACAATGAATAGAAGTTTGCTTTTCTTATCTCTTCTCCTTTATATATATATATATATATATATATATATATATATATATTGGTCCCATGGTATTGTTTGTTCTTGTTATATTTATTTGGCCATTAAGGACAATGTCTAGTTTAAGTGTGGGGGAGTGATTTGATTGACAATTCTTCTATGCATAAACTTTAACCTTCTTGGAAAAATTTTGAGAGTGATTTGATTGACAATTCTTCTATGCATATACTTTAGCCTTCTTGGAAAAATTTTGAGCAAAATTTTCAAAAATTTTTCTGATTTTCTGGAGATTTCAAGCTATATTTTTACTGCCTGTCTTTATGATGGATTATAGAGCGTATGTTCTAGATCATTTATGGCTTATGCATGACTTTTTGCACTCACTTGGATGAAGTAGTTCTTGATCTAATGCTTTGCATTGTTCTCAAACCTGTTTTTTTACTAAACTTCATGGAGCATTCTAGAACTTACTTGAATATTTCTCGAGACAAAATAAGAAAGACAATCATAATTTAACTTAGGGATGATGGTAATAGGCCTTCTTTGGATAGTTTGAGCTTTTCAAGCCTACCTATTGTTGTATTATTGCTAGTGCCTATTTTGAGCCAAAATTGTTGATTTCTCTCTTGAAAACCCGTCACAATATTTTGTCCATTGCTTGTTGCTGAGAGTTTGAATGAATTTCCAAATCTTTATGCTCTTCATGGATGAAAATATGTGTAAGAGAATGTTGAGAAAGAATGTTGAGATAAAGATCACGACTTGTTACTTTCAGTTTTGGATCAATAATGAGTTGAGCTGGAAAGAGGAAAGGAAGCAAAGAAAGAGAAGAAAAAGAATGGAGCGATTGAAAAAAACAACAAAAAGCTACTAGGAAGAATTGAAAGAAAGAAACAAGTGAGAAAAAGAAAAAAACAGCAGCAGTGAAGGAAAAGACAAATTGAAAGAAGAAAAAAAAAAGATCACAAAAGGAATGGTGATAGAGCTATAAAAAGATAAGTTCATATAAAGTACTTGACACCATTGCTAGAAATTTAAGTGATATTGTGGAAAAAATAAAGAGTTGATGAGAAAAAAAAAAAGAGAAAAAATGCAGGATTTGCTTGAGTGGAGTTGTAATTGCTGTACAAGGTTATGGTTTGATTGATTCTTGGAATAGGAGAGCAAGAAGAGTTGGAAATTATTGATTCATTTTGTTAATCCTTTTCTTGCAAACTCTCGGTTTCTTTGATATTTGATTCTCCTGTATCATTCATTTGATAAGCTACATTACAAGCCTTTAGTCTTGCATTACAAGCTTAAAAGTCCTACTTGATCTAAGTAGAATCATGATATGTCTCGAATTAGTAGAGAGAATGTATGAAAAGTAAGCATATGGAATATATATTCTTTTTGAACTAAATTCTTTCCAATGGTTTGAGGATATTGTGAAGTATTGAGATGGTTCTACTGAGTCATTTATCACTAACATAAGTCTTGCATTTGTTGTGAAAGATATAGTAGCATGTGTTGTATCTTCTTGAATGAACAAAGCTTTGAAGATATTATTTTGAAATTGATTAAGTGATTTGTTAAACCTTGTGTTTTCCTACTTGTTCTTGATACTTTGCTTGAGGACAAGCAAAGAGCTAAGTGTGGGGGAATTGATTGGGGCTAAATTAGTCATATTTTTTCTAGTTATTTGAGGCTCTTTTGCGATACATTTTGTTCAATAACTAGTTATATTCCTTCATATTTGAGATTTTACGCTTGGAAAGGTATTTTATTTATTATTACAGATTTTTAGGGTAAAACAAAAGAAAAACGTCGTAAAACAGAGGAAAGGCAGCGCCGGCTAGGGCTCTAGAATCGGAGCCGACCATGCACTGGATTACACGAACTTTGAAGCGATGGAAAATTGGTGAAACAGAGCGAAATAAAGTGAAACCGGTGCCCGCTCCAAGAGTCAAGGCGGCGCCGGCTGCATTCTGGTCTTCATTGTGCAAAATTCGGAGAAAATCAGCGAACGAGTAGCGAAGCAGAACACAACCAGTGCCGACTCTGAGAGCCTAGGCGGCGCCGGCTGTGCCCTAAAGCTAAGGCGGTGCTGTGATCTTTCTACGTGGTTTTTGGTAATCTGTGGAGTTTTAGTATCTTCTAACTTCTACTCACAAAGAACTCTGTACCTACGAGTTTAGGCACTTCCTAAACCTATAAATAGATGAAAAACACAAGGGCAAAGGGGAAGAATTCATTGATCATCATAGAAAATCACTCAGTCAAAGGAGGAATTCTTCAATTCAAGGAGGATTGTACAAGAAGGTCTTCAAAGGAAGAAGAATGAGGCTTATCTATGAGTGCTTACTTTTACTTTGTTTTCTTTTTTCTTGACAATGATATGTTAATTGTTTTATTGTAATTCAACATTGTTTAGATATTCATGATTTCTAGAGAAGTCTGATATTTTGATTGACTGGTTATTATTCTTAGTATTCAATTACTTGTGCTTATTACGAGGTTAGTTGTTTGGTTCTTTCCATTAATTTACTAGACTAAAGGGGGTTGATGGTAGTTTCAATTTATTAATTTCATGTTCTGTTGGCTATTGACTTGTTGGACCAAAGGGGGTTGATTGCTTAGAACTTGTAATTGAAGGTTAAATGATGTCTTCCGAGACTAAGGGTTCATTGATTAATTTCATACTTTAAATTTTCCGAGACCAAGGGAATTTAACTAAGGATTGTGTTTAATGCATCTTTTGAATGAATTAGTTGAGACGGACCAAGTGATTCTAATTCATCTAGAAGATAGTAATTTCATGGATTGACCATCGAAGTGATTCTACCATCATCCTTTATGATGCCAAGACAATAATTAGTTATGATAAAGGTTGGGTACTTTAAGATCATGTTTATCCAGACAATGGTTTGAATTGCATAATTCTCCATCCTTGACATGTGTACATTTTTATTTTTCTTTTCTTTTCTTTTCTTTTATTTGTTTTAACTTTATTGAGTCGGTTAAACAATGAAAGAAATGTGATTAATGTCTACTTGTTCCTGGAGGATCGACACTCGTTTGAACCCTATGCTCGGTTAATGATGAGTACGCTTGCTCATATGTGTGATTTGGGGTTAACGTTTTAATGTAAACTTGATTGGGAATGTGCTTAGTTTTTATATGATTTTTATACCCAAGTCCATACACATCAACCACTTTTAATTAAAAACATTGTCTCAGTTGTGTGTTTAGACTTAAATGGATTTCATTTGATATTTAAGAGTAAATGTTGTTCTTTTTCATTGAATGATATTCATTATGGTTCAGCAACTCTGGTTAATAGGGTTTATGTTCTAGACTCGGATAATCCAATTCTTAATATAAATAATAGGAAACCTAGAATAAATAACTCTAACACCCCTTACTTATGGCATTGTCGTTTAGGCTATGTAAACAAAAATCATGTTTTTAAGTTATACAAGCTTGGCGACTTAGGGTCATTTGATTATGAATCATATGGCACATGTAAATCTTATTTACTAGATAAAATGGCCAAAACTCCTTTTCTAGGAAAACGAGAACGGGCCAAGGAGTTATTGGAACTTATACATTCTGATGTATGTGGGCCCAATATCAATACAAGTAAGAGGAGGTTATAACTATTTTATAACTTTTATCGATGATTTCTCACGATACAGGTATTTATATTTAATAAAATATAAATCTGAGACCTTTACTAAGCTCAAAGACTGCAAGAATGAAATAGAGAAACAACTTAGCAAAAGTATTAAGACTCTAAGATCTAATCGAGGAGGAGAATACTTGAGCTAAGAGTTTCTGAGTTATCTTAGAGGTAATGAGATATTGTCTCAATAGACTCCACCACATACACCTCAACACAATGGTGTGTCTGAGAAAAGGAATCAAACCCTTCTAGACATGGTACGGACCATGATGGCCTCTGCATTTTGGGGGTATGCACTAGAGACTTCTGTTTATATATTAAATAGAGTTCCAACAAAATTGGTTGATTCTACCCCATTTGAGATATTCTTTCGTATAAATCCAAAGTTATCTCACTTACGAATGTGGGGTTGTCCTGCCTTTGTTAGAAGACCTCAGTCAGACAAACTTGATAGTAAGTCTGACAAGTATTTGTTTGTGGGATATCCGAAAGAATCTTTTAGATGTTACTTCTACCTACCCTCTGAAAATAAAGTGTTTGTTTCGATGCATGTCATTTTCTTAGAGAAGGAGCACATGCTCAAAGGGGACAGTGGGAATAAACTTGAAATTAGTGAAGTTCTAGAAGATCACACAAACAAGGATCAACCGTCTGATCCCACATCTATTGAGAGAATAGAAGAATCTTCTACTACACAAGAACCTATTAGATCCAACAGGATATGTGTGGCACCTGAGAGATATGGATTTCTCATTAGTGACCACAATGACGTATTGTTCATAGATGAAGATGAGCCTACTACCTTCAAGGATATTCTGAATAGTTTAGAATCTGGCAAATGATTTGAGGCTATAAAATCAGAGTTGGATTCCATGTACGACAAACAAGTATGGACATTGGTTGATCCACCTAAAGGAATTAAACCTATTAGGTGCAAGTGGGTTTCCAAGAAGAAAACTGACATAGAAGGTAATGTAGTTACCAATAAAACACGACTAGTGGCAAAGTGTTATCATCAACAATATGGTATTGACTATAACAAAACTTTCTCGCCAGTAGCCATGTTAAAATCCATCAGGATACTCCTAACTATTGCTGGTCATTATGATTATGAAATTTGGCAAATGGGTGTTAAAACAGCTTTCCTAAATGGAAATCGGACTAAGGAAGTGTATATGACACAACCTGAGGGTTTTACATCCAATGATAGCACAAAGGTGTGTAAGCTACAAAAGTCCATTTATGGACTTAAGCAAGCTTCTAGTAGTTGGAAAATCCGTTTTGATGAAACAATAAAAAAGTTTGGTTTCATTCAAAACATGGATGAGCCTTGTGTATACAAAAGGTTAATGGGAGAGCAATAATTTTCTTATTGCTTTATGTAGATGACATATTGCTAATTGAAAATGATATACCTGTCTTGCAAACGGTTAAAATTTGATTGTCTAAATAATTCTCCATGAAAGACCTTGGAGAAGCAACCTATATTCTTGGACTAAGGAACTACAGAGATAGATCTAAAAGGTTACTAGGTCTTTTACAGTCTACATACATAAATAAAATGCTAAAGAGGTTTAGCATGGATCAATCCAGAAAGGGATTCTTACTCATATCACATGGTGTAAGCCTTTCAAAGTCGATGTCTCCCAAGACATAAATTGAAAGTGATCACATGAGTAAGATACCATATGCTTCGACAGTTGAATCTATCATGTACACTATAATATGTACTGGGCCCAATGTATCTTATGCTCTCATCTTGATGAGCAGATACCAATCTGACCCTGGTGATGGTCATTGGGCGACTGTAAAGAACATCCTCAAGTTCTTATAAAGGACTAAGGATGTGTTTTTAGTATATGGAGAAGGTGATTTGAAAATAAATGGGTATATTGATTCTAGTTTTCAATCTGACAAAGATGATTTCAAATCACAATCTAGCTATGTGTTTATGTTGTGCGGAGGGGCAATAAGTTGGAAGAATTCCAAATAAGAGACTATTACTGACTCTACGACAGAAACTGAGTACATAGCCACTTCTGAAGCAGCTAAGGAAATAAAGATAGAGAGAGTTTCTACAGATGAGAACATAGCTGACCTCGCTTACAAAAGTACTATTCCAAAAGAAACATGATTGTCGTGTTGAGTCATTCGGTATTAGATACATGAATGATTGGCTCTAGTGCAAGAGGGAGTTTGTTAGTGTTATGCCCTAGATGCAATCACTTGTACATTGTATATGACACATTTTATTTTAATAAAAGGTATTATTTATCTTACAGTTTCTTTTGTTTACTTTTAAGAAATATAACTGTTAGATAAAGCCCCTAGTACAACACTGTGTTAAGGAAATCATGATAGAGATCATGATATGAGATTCCTACTACACTGTATAGTGTTAGTACTTAAATAGTCCCTAGTCATAGTATTAATGAGACTAGACATCAATAATGCTTTAAGACTAGCATGTGTTAGACTTCCTGATTTGATCAGGCAGTGGTTCTTATATCCGTGAGTATGGAGATACTCAAAGTTAACACGTGGATGCTTGTTAGTGGAACAAGTTCATTAGATGACCTAGCTATGAGATAATCAAATGGATAACTATTTAGTGACAATGATATAATCTCAATATACCAAACGTACAAGTATCCTTAGACTTGAGTTCTCCAAGGTACTTTTTTTTGCTAAGCATTGTGCTTTGATTCCAATCTCTAGATCTTGATCGAGGGCCGCCTATGGGATGGATATTGGGTACATTGTGAGGTAAACGAATGTAGCTTAGAGGGCCAATAAAGGATTCACCACTTTTAATAGTATGGGCGAATATCTCATGGCCACTTATAGGAATTACTACTCGAGAAATCCTTAGCCAAGGCGATTGTGTATTGAAAATAGTTCCAATTGATACACATCAGGAGTAGTAGGTTCCTGGTACAAGTACTATTGTATTCGGGCCAGAATTAATTCTGAAGGGAGTTGACACTAATTCTGTACTCCAAATCGAATGAGATATTGTATGGTGAAAGGAGTTAACTGCACTGTAGTTTGTTATTGAAGGGTTCATGTCAAGCCACTTGACTTCCTAAACTCTTGGGTGGTCGTGATATGTTGCTAGATACTGCTCATGATCTGGGAATATAGGTTTATTTATTGATGAATTAAAAAACCAATTCTGATTAGAATCAATATGATTAATTCTAATTAATTATAGATTATTAATCTCAAAAACATTTTGATTAATTCATGTTTGATACCAACTAACCGGGAAACCTAATAGGTCACACATAATAGAGGATTATATACTCAAGATGTTATTTGATAACATAGTGGGGATTATTGAGAGAAAGAGAAGTTGATATGGCCAAATTATAATTAGTTATAATTTATAGACTGATTTATAATTTTGTGAACTTGAGGGGTTCCAATTACAAATTAGATAATTCTAATTGTTTAGAATTCTTAGATATGGTTTTATTGTAACATTTTTTAGGTTCTTCAAGGGTCATACAAAATACCCTAAAAACATGAAAACCAAAGGTTACATGAAACAACTCTACAAAAACCAAGGGGCACACAAGAGAATCATCTTTTGTTCTCTTCTCTCTCTCTCTCTCGTGAGGTTCTCCAAGAGAACACCAAAAACCTTTCTTCTTCTTCTTATTCTTTCTCTAGTTTTGCTAAACAAGAAGAACAAAGAAGAAAAACCCCAGCCACCATTGTTGTTTTCTGCTAGCGCAGAAAAATCTTGGTGCTTGAGTGTGATCCTCTTTACGGATTTCTGTTAGAGATAATCACACACTGTGATTATAGTGGTTGGACATTTAACTATCGTTGTATTTGATCAAGAGGATTGTTGGATCGTGCCACAATCATCAAACTTAAAGAAGGAAAGATTTTATTTTCCACAAGAACGAAGAAAGTTAAAAGTTGTTATCTTTGTTCTCTATATATGTCTTGTTTTCCACACATATGCGAATCTTGGGATGGTATCTCGTTTTAATTTTATGCTATGCCATATTTGATATGCGTGTAAGATACCTAAAATTTTTTGCTTTCCAACAATTAGAGGCCAAAAACCTTTATGAGTGTTGGGAGTGGTTTAAAGAAATGCTGAGAAAATGTCCTCACCAAGGTGAGTTGGGATTGCAAATGTAGATCTTTCACAGTGCGTTGAGTTTTTCTACGAGGTAATTAGTTGTTGCATCTGCTGGAGTCTCAATCAATTCCAAAACCTTGGAAGAGGTATTTGATTTGATTGAAAATCTACAACAAATAATTATGCCTGGGGGAGCTTGTGTAAATGGAGTACACAAGGTAAATGCAATGGTTGCATTAGAGGCAAAGGTAGAAGCACTTACCCAGAAAATAGATCAATTGGTGATGCCTCCATCCCAAGGGTAGGTAATGAGTGCGACTTGTGATTTTATTTGGGAAGGGCATCCAAACCATGAGTGCTAAAATATGGGGTCTTCAAAAGAAGCATTGGAAAAAGCGGTGTTCGTATGCAATAGTCGGCAAGGTAATAATCCTTATAGTAATACTTCCAACCCAGGTTAGAGGAATCACTCTAAAATTTATTGAAGTAATCAAAACCAAGCTCGGTAAGCTTCTTTGGACTTTGGGATGCGAAGGACTTAGCCACCTTTGCCGTACAACTCCCCACCAACTAAACTATCCTTGGAGGAACTGGTCACCTAACTCGTAAGTGGAACGGAAACATGGTTCCAAGGAATCGATATGACCACGAGAAACTAGGAGGTTTCCATGCGCAACCTTGAGGGTCAAATTAGACAGTTAACCAAACTCAGTGATCATCAACCAGGATCACTTCCAAGCAGCACGGGGACCAACCCATGGGACTAAGATTGGGTGAATGCTGATTTTCAACTGCTTCAGTTTTTGCTGAACAATCTTTTTAATTCTCGTTTACTTTCATTTATTTGGCCATAGGACTGTATGCTTTTTATGATTTCGTGTTCCTTTTTCTTTATTTCTATTAAATTTTCTATCAAAACAAAAATTTTAAGTTTTAGCTAGAGCTGACCTTGCGCAGGGCCTAACTTTTGGCGCCGGGTCAACACGGCCTAACAGTGAAGCGCAGACAGAACAGGTCTAGCGCTAGGCACAATCCTTGGGCTCAACGCCAAGCCTGTTCAGCCACAACACTCAAAAGCAGCCTTCTTGGCCATTTTGCTCAAACTATCTTTCACCCCTCTCAAATTTTCTCTGAACCCATCTCCAGATTCATCTTTAAAATACTGTCGGATCATTTTATATACCTCCAAAACACAAAATCTTCACTATGTTCTTGAAAGTTTGGATCAAAATAAGGAAAAATCAATCTTTTCACCCAAAATCCATTTTTCCATCATTCCATTGGGGGCATGATTTCTTCAAACCTTTTGCATAGAATTATTGCCCAGGCATTGGAGATCATTTTGGTGTGAATTTTCTACATATTCTATGGTTAAACTTTTTTCTTATGAATTTTTGGTAGTTTTCTATGCATTTTTGCGCGAAAATTCTTGAATATTTTTTTTATGCAGGATTTGATTGTTAAGATTGCATTATTTAAGCTTTCATTGGTGTGAGACTATCGTTGATACTACTTTATGATTAATGCCATTAATATTTTACATCCTTTTGGAAGTGATTGAGCATGCATTCTTTGTGAGTAATTTTTGGGAGAAAGGATACTTACTCATGTTTCACGTAGCCTTCTGTATTGCATTATGATATAAACGGTATGGCTAATTAAGCATTGTGACTCTGAGCTACATATGGCTTCATTGAGCACTATTGAACATTGTGGATTTGATCAAGGTTGTTGATATTGTATTTGGATTGGCATACGTTTTTTTTTCTCGCAGGTTTATTGGTGGAAGTTGAGTGTTGTTCATTGATTATCTTGTGGCATTTTGTGTTAAGTTGGTGATGGTGCTGAATGGTGTTGTAATTGTGAGAAGGTTGAGAATTGTGCATTGGTTGTAAAGAGTGAGTTGAGAACATCATATTTTTCTATTCTACCATCTTTCTTCATCCTTCCTATGTCTAGATGACTTAGAGGGTTAGCACTGGGGCTAAGAGAGCTCGATATGAATCATCCTCCACACATTCTTTCGAGCCTCTACCTACCTAACCTACCTAATTTTCTGATCCTATGTGTCAAATATAGTATGACAGGCAACAACACAATAGATTATACTAGAAAAGCGATACAAGCTATCTTTAGACAATTCCCTGGGGATTTCTACTATGTTTTGGTGCCTGGGATGGGAATCCTTTATTAGAATGTAATGTACTTATTGTCCTGTGCACATGAGAGAATTTTATGCCAACGTGTAGGAACAAAAGAAAAATACTTTCCAAGTCATCTCCACCAAGGTCAAAGGGATTCCCATTGAATTTGACAAGGCTAGTCTAACTAGAATTTTAGGAATTCTGATTGAGGGACAATGGATAGCTCTAGACCATAATAACCAAAATATCATCTCTGAGTCCACATGGAATGTGGAGGTTGTAAGGGCAAGTTTTCATATGTGGAGAAAAGGGAAAATAGGTTAAAACTAGTATTACTCAAATAATAACCTTGAGGCTCAGTAGCGTGCTTTTGTCTATATATTTCTATTCAACGTCTATACCAATGCTAGTGGCTTCAATGAATCTAGTGTCCTTAACCTTCATATTCTCGGTTTGTTGAGGATCCATGAGCCTATTCCCATTGCTCCAATTATCATTCACTCAATGCAAGAGGTTGTCCCCTCTAATATTGCTGCTAAATCCCTCAAATTCCCTTTGGTTATTATGGGTATTCTGAGAGACTTTGGATTGTAGTTAGATGGAGAGTTGAGTGAGCCTACTGCTGATCACAACCTAGCGACGGAGCATACTTTAGTTCAGTGTAGGTATTACTTTGATGAAAAGGCCAAGAGGTGGAAGAGGTTGTATCAGGTGCAGTACCCCAGAAGAGGGAAGCTTCCCCCTGATGAGGAGGAGGAAGGGGAGCCACATACTAGACATGCCCCTCGTGCTTCTAACTCTCATTTATGTACGGATTTTGAGGCATGTATAGAGGCTCAGATGGAGAGCCAAATAACTATCCTCCTCCAACTTCGCGATGCCATTGCCGACAATCATCACCATAAAGAGGTTCAAGATCAAAGGTTGGCCACTTTGTTTTAACAATTTACTGGTGCATCTACCGCTCTCGCAGTTGACAATGCTGACAATGATGATGATGAGGATGATTCTTGACTTACACTCCTGTATTTTATGTAATTTTGTCTTATTTCTTTTTCTTTTGAATTTTATTGGCCTTTACCAGCGTTTAGGTTTCTTTTCTTTTATTTTCTTTTCCTTTTGCTTTCTACCTTTACATTTTTCTTTGGTTTTATTTTTTTTAGTAGGTACTCCTGTAATGACCTTTCCTTATAGTGGATTCATACATGGTGGCACTACGATATAATAGAAGTATCTTCTTTACTTTATTCATTTTGGTCTTCTTGGATGTACTTTTATTGTTATATCTTTGGCCATTAAGGACAATGTCTAGTTTAAGTGTGTGAGAGGAGAAGGGGGGGGGGAGAATGAGGTCGAAGAAGGACTTTTCCTTATCATTTTTGTGAAAATTTTGTAGAAATATCAGTGGTTTTCATAAACAAGATTGTAATTCTTTTTCTTACTTTGAAATGACTATTGCCATTCATTAGGTGGATTTTTTTTTTTTTTTTTTTGGTGAAATTGTTTTGTTGAATAGGATTTTTTCAAAACTTGAGAATTTCGAATAATCTTATTTATGAATTAGTGTGTGAATGTTATTTGACTCATCTAGTTTGAATATGGAGGATATGATGAATATGTGAAGAGTTTATTGGCTAACTCTTGTATTATGAGTTCAAATTTTGCTAGCTTTGAGTTATGATGAATAATGTAAGTTGATAAAAGATCTTTGCGTGGAAGGATTGTGGAGAAATCTGGAAAAACTTTATTTTAGTTGAAAATGACAATAAGTGGAAACAACAGTATTGTTGTGTGAATTGAAAAAAAATGCTCTTATTGATTATTGTCAAAGACCTTTAGCTGAAAAGGGAGTCAATATGAGAAGAAGTAGCAAGTGAATTCAGTGCATTCTCTTGAGGCTATCCCAAAGGTAAGCAGGCAAGAAAGAGAAAAGAAAGAAAGAAAGAAAGAATTGGTGAGAAAAAAAATGATGAGTGGTGACTATAAAGGGGGCCAAATGGTGTGTGAAGAGAAATCAATGTACTTGATGCTATCTATTCCCTAAGGCATTGAAAAAATTTTGAGAGAAAAAAAGTGGAGTTCTTTCCTTACATCATGACTTGAGTTGTATAATATTTTTATTTATAATGCTTGAGTTGGTAGATGGCTTGACTTTTGTGATTCACATTATCTATATTTTTATTAGACGTGTGGAAAAATCTTCAGAAACTAAGGTATACACTTGATTAATTTGACTTCAAGATTTTGTGATGTCCTGTCCAATGTTTGAAATTTTATATTGTTTTCAAAGGGTATGAATGACAAGAGTTATATCTAAAGTTTGAAGGGAAGATATGATCTATGCTATGGTGAAGAAATTTTTGAATGAAAAAGAACCTATGTTTTCTGAATAATTTTTCTTGGACTAAAGTGTTTTGTTTGAAGACAAGCAAATGTTCAAATGTTGGGGAATTGATAGGGGTTGAAATTACTATTATTTTTCTAGTTA
The DNA here is from genome assembly GCA_026120185.1 of Voacanga thouarsii. Classification (NCBI taxonomy): domain Eukaryota; kingdom Viridiplantae; phylum Streptophyta; class Magnoliopsida; order Gentianales; family Apocynaceae; genus Voacanga; species Voacanga thouarsii. The sequence goes on along the minus strand of JANUWF010003374.1, from coordinate 494,566 downwards.
TTTGAGGTTATTTTATGATACATTTGTTATAATAACAAGACATATTCCTTCCTATTTAACATTTTGCTTGTAGAAAGTGTTTTTTGGTGAATTTGTGTGAATTTAAGATAAATTCGAACAAAAAGTGCACAATTCCAGAATGTACCTGGCACCAGGCCCAGCCAAGGGACTAGGTGCTGGGTTTATTCTAGTCTAGCAGAAGAATTCAAGCATCATTCAGGGAAAGACCAAAATAGCCTTGGAGCCATGTCTAGCAAGTGTACCTAGCACTGGGTCCATTCTGTCTGCCAAGGAGAACAGGCCAAAAATAGAAGAAGAACAGAGTGCATCTTGCGCTAGGTGAGTCGAAGGTACTCAACACTAGGTTCGCTTTGAAGGCAAATATTTTGTGCACGAAATCAGGGATTGTAGAATGATTTTGGTATTTTCCTAATCCTACTTAGTCAAGACTTCCTTAGCCATGAATTTAGCATCTAAGAGGCCTATAAAAGTACAAGAAACACAAGGGTTAGATATAGAATAGATAGAGGTGGATTCATAAGCAAAATTTCTCAATCCCTCATCGAAGAAGGGGTTCACCCAAATCAAAAAGGATTGTTCAAGAGTGTATTCAAGGAAGAAGAAAGACGCTTGTCTATGAGTGCTTTCTTTTCTCTTTATCTTCTTTTTCTTAAACAATTATGTATTCAATATTTTCATTTTAATTTAACAATATTTTGGTATTCATTGTATATGTATCAAGTTAACTACTTTGATCAATTTTCTATCATTCTTGTATTGGATTACTTGTGATTATAGAGGAATTGATGAGGTTAGATTTACTTCTAATTGACTTTGGAAACAATATTAAAAGTTGATTTAATTTAATTGATTTCATATTTGTTATTGCTTAACGGACTTGGGAATTGAAGTTAAGGCTAAAAGAACTTAAACAATCAAAGGTTAGTTAATTTCTCCTAGAGTATATGGTAGTTGTCTAATTTCATATCTATAAGGATTACATTTAATGCATCTTTTAGTTATGATGGTTTGATTGGAAAATCTTCTAATTTAATCAAGGGGTATTGATTCCATGGATTGAGAAAGAAGTGGAATCTATATAAGTGAATTCGTGACTTGGGAAAAAAATGATTGAACTTTACTTTATATTCCTTCATGATGTCAAGATGATGATTTACTGGGATAGTTGTTGAAAGGTTCTTTTTATGTTTTCTAGGATAGTTGTCTAATTACATACTTTTCCATCCTTGAGTTGTATATATATTTCTCTGTTTTTCTTATTTTTATATTGCTACTTTATTTTATCCGTTAAATAATGAATAAAAAATTATTAGTGTGTACTTGTTCCTTTGAGGATCGATACTCATAAATTCCTTATACTATACTTGCGATGAGTATACTTGCTCACATGTATATTTTGAAATTAATGTTTTACTTAAAACTTGACTAAAGGATGGATATAAATTTGATGATTTTTACGCACCTAAAATAAATGCATCCAATTTTTGGCACCGTTGCTGGGGAAAAATTATCATAAAAGTTTAGGTTTTGTTAATTTAACCTTGTTTATATGTGTATATATCTATATGTAAATATGTGATTATGTATATTTCTTATACGACTTGGTGCCATATTGTGTTTTCCTATATACTTGTACTTTGATGTCTCTATACATTGTAATTTCTTATAATTTAAGTTGTAAACATATCCTAACTGTCTAACTTGTAAATTCTATAATTTCACAATTTTTGTCCTATGTAGACCTTACTCTTAGTTTATGACCCAACGATCCAAAGCTAAGATAGTCCACCTTGATCCAGAAATTAAGATAACTCTCACGAAGGTCCAAAAGGGTAAGGAAAAAAATGGAGATAAATTAGCCCAACAATAGTGGTAACGGTAGAGCTAATAGACAGATTTTGAATGACTTTGTAAAACCCACAATCTCAAGTACGGGCTTTAGTATCACAAGGCCTAGGATAGAGGCCAACTATTTTGAGAAAAAACCTAATGTAATCCAAATGATCCATAATATGGTCCAATTTGATGAGTTATCTGAGGAAGATCCCAATGCCCACCATGCGACCTTTCCAAAAATATGTGACACATTTAAGATGAATGGTGTTTCAAAGGATGCAATCAAGCTAAGACACTTCCCCTTTTCCTCGAGACATCGAGCAAAATCAAGGTTAAAATATTTTCCCACCGCATCTATTACAACTTGGAACGTGTTAGCTGAAAAATTCTTGGCCAAATATTTCCCACAAAGCTATAATTTCCAAACTTAGAACTGACATTTTTGCTTTCCAAAAATTAAAGGTTGAAAACCTTTGTGGGTGTTGGGGGAGATTTAAAGAAATGCTCAGAAAATGTTCTCACCAAAGATTTGAGTTGGGACTGCAAATGAAGATCTTTCACAGTGGGTTGAGTTTTGCTACGAGGCAATTAGATGATGCATCTGTTAGAATTCGTGGAGTCCTAAACGAGGAAAACATCCACGAATCCCTCCCGATGATCCAAGTAAATGATTAAGATGATCTAAGGTTTAAGAATTACCTCTGGTTGCTGTAATCGAAATCCTTCGATTCTGGTTGCGCTGTTGTACGTTCAACCCGAACAATCACCAAACGCTGCAATATGCGAACGTCCTCTATCGGATACACACCGCGAACTCACTCGATACCCGGAGAGTGCTAGCGCCTAGGGTTTTAGAGGGTTTTTTTTTCTTTTCTGGTAGAGAATGGCCAAATGTTCTCAACCGAAAAATTAGACTATTGAAAAGACGGCTAGGGTTTTCTTAAAAACCCCCGAACCTCTTAGAATCCAACCTAATAATATCTTATCATATTCTAATTTAAATTCAAATTAAATTTAAATTGATATGATAAGATTCTGCCATTATCTCGGTAATTTAACTAATTAATTTATCGAGTCAGATTCTTATAATCTGGACATCATCCAGATACATCGAATGTGGACATATTTCCAGACTCATTGTATCTGGTAAATTTTCTAAGTACGATTAACTTAGACATATTTCCAGATTCATCGAAACCCGATTACCAGAAAAATAACCTAACAAGTTTGCTTATTGTGTGACCCTATAGGTTCATTTAACACTGGCAGTGTGCCTAAATCATATTTAAATGGCCCACAAGTTATAAGCGGTTTCTAGCAAAATATTATAACTATCCAGGTTAAATGAAGATCGGTGATCTCTTTGAACCAGACCATAATTTTATATTTAGTCCTTTTGTCACGCGATATCCAGATTAAGCATAAGGCACGGAGCATGTCATCCTTATTAAGTTTAATCAATTATTTCTTCATTTCATAGTAGACTGTTCTAACAAATGATATCAATATCTTAGATTGATATATTTGAGCACGACCATTCATTTTTAACAGTCTAACTTATCAAGGGGCCCATAGATATCTCTCCCATAACTGAGAGGGACAAATTCCTTCACAATCAATCATATTCCTCTCATTGATTTATTCTATATCCAACAGTAGTCTAATTTATTATCTGGTTAAAGACAACTTTAGACAATGTCAAAATATAGAATTTATCAAGTAGGAAACTATGATGAATATTGGTCGAAGGACTTTCAATATTATTATGGCTAGAAAGTACTTATGACATATTCCATGAAGTACTCTCACAGTGGGTCATGTCCAATACAATGTTCTCTAACATTTATTTATGTCTTGACTCGATATCACAAATATCCATGGCCAATAAAACATAGCCATCAAGTCACAAACATACTAATCTTAATTTATTATTATTCCAATAATAATAATCGATCAGGGACAGTTTTAGAATAGTCATTGTATTCATTATAGGGTTTTACTATCAAGTCACGTACTTGATGACCAATAAAATAAAACTCACTATTCATGGAAAGGAAAACCTCATATTATTATATAAAACATAATGACAATAGTATAAGTACAAATTGACTCTAGGGCATATCCCCAACAGTCTCCCACTTGCACTAAGACCAATTTGGCATAAGCCGTAATCCCATTAATCTGGTATGACTATCATGTTTAGACGATGGGAGAGGCTTTGTCAGTGGATCTGCAACATTGTCATCAGTTGGCACCTTGCATACATTGACATCTCCTCTATCAACAGTTTCTCAAATGAGATAAAAACGTCTAAGTATATGTTTGGATCGCTGATGTGATCTTGGTTCCATAGCTTGTGCAATGGCTCCATTGTTGTCACAATAGAGATCCACTGGGTTCACAATACTAGGAACTACATTTAGTTCTGTAATGAACTTTTTAATCCAAACTGCTTCTTTAGCTGCAGTTGAGGCAGCTACAAACTCAGCTTCTATAGTAGAATCGGTCACGGTATCTTGCTTTGAACTTTTCCAGCTTACAGCACCTCCATTCAAACAAAATAGAAAACCTGATTGCGATCTATAATCATCTATGTCGGACTGAAAACTAGCATCAGTGTAACCATTTACAACTAGCTCGCCTTCTTGTCCTCCATAAACTAAGAACATATCTTTAGTTCTTCTTAAGTACTTCAATATGTTCTTGACAGCAGTCCAGTGTGCCTCTCCAGGATTTGACTGGAACCTGCTCGTCATGCTCAATGCATATGATACATCGGGTCGAGTACATAACATGGCATACATGATAGACCCTATAGCAGAAGCGTATGGTATCTTGTTCATGTGCTCTTCTTCATCCTTTGTAGAAGGACTTTGAGTTTTACTGAGCTTAATGCCATGTGACATTGGCAAGAATCCTCTCTTAGAGTCTTGCATACTGAACCTTTTTAGTACCTTATCAACGTATGCACTTTGACTTAGTCCAATTAGCTTTCTAGATCTATCTCTATAGATCCTTATACCTAGAATATAGGAAGCTACACCTAAGTCTTTCATTGAGAAATAATTTCCCAACCATGTCTTTACACTTTGTAGAGTTGGGATGTCCTTTCCAATGAGTAAGATATCATCAACATAAAGTACCGAAAAGACTATTGCATTCCCACTTGTTTCTTATAGACACAAGGCTCATCTTCATTTTTGATAAAGTTAAATTCTTTAATTGTTTCATCAAAATGAAGATTCCAGCTTCGAGATGCTTGCTTCAATCCATAAATAGATCTTTGAAGCTTGCACACTTTATTAGAATTCAAAGGATCATCAAAACCCTCAGGTTGTGTGATGTACACATCTTCGAGTAGGTTTCCATTAAGAAACGCGGTTTTGACATCCATTTGCCAAATTTCATAGTCATAATATGCTGCTATGGCAAGAAGAATTTTGATAGATTTAAGCATTACAACTGGTAAAAAGGTTTCATCATAGTCTATACCTTGAGTTTGTCTATAACCTTTTGCTACCAGTCGTGCTTTGTAAGTATGCACATTTCCCTCCATGTCTATTTTCTTTTTGAAAACCCACTTACACCCAATGGTTTTTGAACCTTTAGGTAGGTTAACCAAAGTCCAAACTTGGTTATCATACATGGATTGCATCTGAGACTTCATAGCCTCTAACCATTTTCCAGAGTCAGAACTCTTAATGGCTTCTTGATAGGAAGTGGGCTTATCATTAACCATAAGCTCCACATTGTGATCGTCAGTGATGTGAAATCCATATCTCTCAGGTTTTTGACGAACCCTATCAGATATTCGTGGTCCTTGTTCTATAGATGTAGGCTCATCTTGGACTTGTGAGCCATCTAATCGAGATTCATTATTTGATTCAGGCACTAATTGTGGGCTCTTGAATCTCATCTTGATAAGGTTCAGGCACTAATTGTGGTCCTTGAATCTCATCAAGATGTATTTTACTCCCACTGATTCTTTTGGAAATAAATTCCTTTTCAAGAAAGAATCCATTTCGAGCAACAATTACTCTATTTTCTTTTGGGAGATAAAATTGATATCCTTTAGTTTCTTTAGGATACCACACAAAAATGCATTTATCCGATTTAGGTGCAAGTTTATCAGATAATAAACGTTTTACGTAAACTTCACAACCCCAAATCTTCAGAAATAACAAACTAAGTTGTCTCCCAGTCCATATCTCATATGGCATTTTCTGAACCGATTTAGATGGAACTCGATTTAGTATGAATGCAGCAGTCTCCAGGGCATAACCCTAAAAGGAGATTGGAAGATCAGTTTGACTCATCATTGATCGAACCATATCTAATAAAGTCCGATTTCTCCGTTCAGATACACCATTCCATTGAGGTGTTCCTGGTGGAGTTAATTGGGAAATAATTCCACAAATTTTAAGATGCTCGTCAAACTCGTGACTTATGTATTCACCACCTCGATCCGATTGAAGTGTTTTGATACTTTTGCCAAGTTGATTTTGTACTTCATTTTGAAATTCTTTGAATTTCTAGAACGATTCAGATTTGTGTTTCATCAGATACAGGTAGCCATATCTGCTGAAATCATCTGTAAATGTAATGAAGTACTGAAATCCTCCTCTAGCAAGTGAATTCATTTGTCCACATACATCAGTATGTATTAGGCCCAATAAATCAGTTGCCCTTTCATTTTGTCTCTTGAAAGGCGCTTTAGTCATTTTGCCTAATAAACAAGAATCACATGTTTTGTAAGATTCTAAATCAAACAATTTTAGAAGCCCATCATTATGAAGCTTTGTTATGCGTTTCTCATTTATATGGCCCAAACGACAATGCCAGAAGTAAGTCTGATTTAAATCATTGGATTTCAATCTCTTAGTATTTATATTATAGATAGACATGTCTGAAGATCCACGAAGATTTAGAATATAAAGCCCATTCGATAATGAAGCATCTCCATAAAAAATGTCGTTTTTATTAATGGAGCAAATGTTATTCCTAATAACAAATTCAAAACCTTCTAAATCCAAACAAGAAACTGAAATAATATTCCTACTCATAGCAGGAAAATAAAAACAATTGTTCAGTTCTAAAACAAGCCCACTGGGCAAAATTAATTCAAAAGTTCCTACAGCTACTGCAGCAACTTTAGCTCCATTCACAACTCGTAGGTCCACCTCGCCTTTTGCCAATGCTCTACTCCTTTTTAGACCCTGCACATTTACACAAATGTGAGATCCACAACCGTTATCCAATACCCATGAATCAAAAGTAGATAAATTAATTTAAATAACATAAATACCTGAAGCGGCAGTCTCACTGTCCTTCTTTTTCTTTGCTTCCAAATAGAGCTTGCAATTTCTTAACCAATGTCCTTGTTCTCCACAATGGTGGCAAGCTCCCTCCTTTGGTGTCTTGGCCTTAGGTTTGGGCTTGAACTTGGACTTTTCCTTGTCCTTACCCTTATTAGCCATGACCTTGCCCATTTGGTTGTTCTTTTTTCCTTTCCCTTTTTGAACCATTAGAACACTAGGAGTATTCTTCTTAATGTTCAGTTTAGCTTGTTTTAGCATCCCATGCAATTCAGTAATGGATTTCTCCATATTATGCATGTTAAAATTCATGACAAACTGGTCATACTCAGCAAGTAAAGAGCCCAAGATCAAATCCGTGGCCATGTCATGATTAACAGGAGCACCAAGCTTATCAAGATGATCTAGACAGCCCTTCATTTTAAGGACATGAGCACTTACCGAGGTGCCAAAAACCATCTTACATGCATTTAACGCCTTTTGAGTTTCAAATCTCTCTTGTCGTGCTTGCTCTTGGAACATTTCCTTGAGATGCACAATCATGTCATATGCCTCTGCTTCTTCAAACTGTTTTTGAAGTTCAGAGTTCATGGTTGCTAGCATGAGGCAAGTAACATCGTTGGAGTCATCTTTGTGCTTACTATAAGCATCTTTTTCAGCTTTTGAGGCGTTATTTGCTGGAGCAGGGGGAATAGGATTTTCAAGAACATAGAGACTTTTTTCTTGCTTAAGAACAATTCTTAAGTTTCGTGCCCAATCAAGAAAGTCAGTCCCACTAAGCTTGTCTTTCTCAAGAACAGATCGCAATTAATTATTCCAACTGTTTGTTGCCATTATCTACATACAAAAATATGTAAAGTAATTAATTTTTGAGACTCTAACGAAAAACTCCCACTAAAAGCATTTAAACTTTTTTGAAACTTCAACATTTTGATGTTTTGTAGTGGGGAAAAATATTTTGTTTTAATCATAAGTAAGCTTTGGCTTTAATCTTATAATTAAATAAAACTCTAATTTTAAATGAGATAGACTTCAAATGTCCCGGCTAAAAATATCTCATAAAATACCCTAGGCCCAAAACCATTTTGATAGCCCAGTTAAGTCAAACCATATCAAACATATGGAAAACTATTTTCCATCTTATCTCACTCAGATAATCAAAAGTATCCTACTTTGGTAGGAATGACTATATGATGATCCAAGTAATACAAGTGTTTGATGTTGGAAGGCATTTAACACTTAAATTTTTTTTTCTTTAAAAAAATTTGATTGGATTGTAGTAAGCAGGAAATAAACATATCAAATATGCATGCAAGACATAAATAAAAGTGACATAGCATGGCCTATAACCTATGTTGATCATCACGAGCAAAGTGAAGATCAAGGTGGTCAATCTAGGTATATGAACTCCTTAAGCATTCTCTAATGCCTTGAGCATACTTCTCCTTGGTTGTAAATGTCGGCTGCCATCTTCTTTTACATTGGATAGTAAAATTAAAATAATTCATATTCTAGGAAAGCAGTATAATTTTACAACAATGAATAACGACACACAGGCCATATTTAAAAAATTACAACTTAAAACAACCATAATGTAACCAGCCAATCACATTGGGATGAAACGGGCCATGCTATGCACTATTCAAAATAATCCACAACTACAATAAAAAATATTGACGAATAACATACAACGAACAGTTAGTTAGAGTTCTAAGGGGCAACGCCCCTGGCGGGGTCAAGGGGCAGCGCCCTTGCGGGGTCCAAGGGGCAGCGCCCCTGGCGGAGGTCCTACTAGCCGGTCAGCGGGCGGGGGTTAAGGGGGGAGAAATCGGACTTTATTAGATATGGTTCGATCAATGATGAGTCAAACTGATCTTCCAATCTCCTTTTGGGGTTATGCCCTGGAGACTGCTGTATTCATACTAAATCGAGTTCCATCTAAATCGATTCAGAAAACGCCATATGAGATATGGACTGGGAGACAACCTAATTTGTTATTTTTGAAGATTTGGGGTTGTGAAGTTTATGTTAAGTGTTTATTATCTGATAAACTTGCACCTAAATTGGATAAATGCATATTTGTGGGGTATCCTAAAGAAACTAAAGGATATCAATTTTATCTCCCAAAAGAAAATAAAGTAATTGTTGCTCGAAATGGATTCTTTCTTGAAAAGGAATTTATTTCCAAAAGAATCAGTGGGAGTAAAATACATCTTGTTGAGATTCAAGGACCGTAATTAGTGCCTGAACCTCATCAAGATGAGATTGAAGAGCCACAATTAGTTCTTGAACCAAATAATGAATCTCGATTAGATGGCTCACAAGTCCAAGATGAGCCTACATCTATAGAACAAGGACCTCAAAGATCTGATAGGGTTCGTCAACAACCTGAGAGATATGAATTTCTCATCACTGACGATCACAATGTGGAGCTTATGGTTAATGATGAGCCCACTTCCTATCAAGAAGCCATTAAGAGTTCTGACTCTGGAAAATGGTTAGAGGCTATGAAGTCTGACATGCAATCCATGTATGATAACCAAGTTTGGACTTTGGTTAACCCACCTAAAGGTTCAAAAACCATTGGGTGTAAGTGGGTTTTCAAAAAGAAAACAGACATGGAGGGAAATGTGCATACTTATAAAGCACGACTGGTAGCAAAATGTTATAGACAAACTCATGGTATGGACTATAATGAAACCTTTTCACCAGTTGTAATGCTTAAATCTATCAGAATTCTTCTTGCCATAGCAACATATTATGACTATGAAATTTGGCAAATAGATGTCAAAACCGCGTTTCTTAATGGAAACTTACTCGAAGATGTGTACATACAAGAGGTCTATCAATTCCAAAACCCCGGAAGAAGTATTTAATTTGATTAAAAATCTGGCTACAAATAACTATGCCTGGGGGAGTTCACGATCGAGAACTCGTGTACATTGAATACACAAGGTGGATGCAATGGTTGCATTAGAGGCAAAGGTAGAAGCACTCACCTAGAAAATAGATTAATTGGTGATGCCTCCTTCCCAAGGGCAGGTAATGAGTGTGAATTGTGATTTTTATTGGGAAGGGCATGCAAGCCATGAGTGCCAAAATATGGGGTCTTCACAAGAAGCATTGGAACAACCAGTATTCGTAGGCAATGGTCGGCAAGATAATAATCGTTATAGTAATACTTGCAACCTAAGTTGGAGGAATCACCCTAATTTTTGTTGGAATAATCAAAACTAACCTTGACAAGTTTCTTCAAACTTTGAGATGCAAAGAACTCAGCCACCAACTAAACCATCCTTGGAGGAACTGATCACCCAACTGGTAAATGGAAAGGAGATATGGTTCCAAGGAATCGATATGACAACGAGAAACATGGAGGCATCCATGCGCAACCATGAGGGTCAAATTGGACAATTAGCCAAACTTCTTGGTGATCGTCAACCGGGATCACTTTTAAGCAACACGGAGACCAACCCATAGGACTAAGATCGGGAAAAACGATTATTTTGAACTGCTTTAGTTTTTGCTAAACAATCTTTTTAGTTCTCATTTGTTTTCATTTATTTGGCCATGAGACTATATGCTTCTTATGATTTCATGTTCCTTTTTCTTTGTTTCCATTGAATTTTCTATCAAAAAAATAATAATAATAAAATGATTTTTAGCCAGAGCTGACCTGGCAACAGGCCCAACTTTTAGCTCCGGTGACAGGTTAGCACGGCCCGACAATGAAGCGCGAATAGAATAGGCCCAATGCCAGGCCCAGTCCTTAGGCCGGTGCTAGGCCCGTTCAGCCACAACACTCAAAACTGGCCTTCTTGGCCATTTTGCTCAAACTTTCTTTCATCCCTCTCAAATTTTCACTTAACCCATCACCAGATTCATCTTCAAAACACCACCTGATCATTTCATATACTTCCAAAACACAAAATCTTCACTATGTTCTTGATTATTTGGATCAAAATAAGGAAAAACCTAATCTTTTCACCAAAAATCCAATTTTCAATTCTTCCATTGGGGGCATAATTTCTTCGAACATTTTGCATAGAATCATTTCCTATGCATTGGACAACATTGTGGTGTGAATTTTCTACACTTTCTATGGTTTAAATTTTTTTTCTTATGAATTTTGGGTAGTTTTATATGCATTTTTGCACAAAAATTCTTGAATATTTTTTTGATGTAGAATTTCATTGTTAAGATTACCTTCTTTAAGCTTTCATTGGCATGAGAATATCATTGATACTGCTTTATGATTAATGCCATTGCTATTTTACATCATTTTGGAAGTGATTGAGCACGCATTCTTTGTGAGTAATTTTTCGGAGAAATGTTACTCATTCATGTTTCACTTAGCCATATGCTTTGCATTGTGATATAATCGGTATGGCTTGTGAAACCCCAGTTGAAACCAACCTTAGAGTAAGGGGGTTGGGATGCATATCATATTTTATTGCATACATAAATATATTTTTATATGATTTTAGGTGCTTTGGATATGTGATTGGTAGCTTAAATGGCTTAGTTGTGCTTTTGGAGTAAGAAGGGTAAAATGGTAATTTTTGCCTGAGGTGAAAATAGGGAGATAGCTTGAGGATCAAATAGAAAAATATTTGGGAGAGAAAATAAGAACAAGAGTTGTTGTGGTTTAGTGGTTAGAGCTTTGGAATTAATCCTTGAGGTCTAGAGTGCAAATTCCATCATTGGAGTTTTAACATGATTAAATTTTATTTTTGTGTAGGAAGGCTATATTTCGGTCCTTGCATGATTTAGTGAATAGTAGGAGTGTTGTCCTAGGGGAGATATGATAGGAATGTCCTAATCCTACTCTTATGCCCTATAAAAAATTCTGAGGGTTTCATACCCTTTTTCATTCCCTAGATTTCCTTAATTCTTAATCAAATAGGTTGATTAATTTGTTCAAGCCAATTTCATTCCAGAAAATTCCAACAAAGTTCTGTGAGATTTAGGTTTCGAAAATGGCTGTTAATAAGTCATCTTGTTGGCTGAAAATGGGGAGGAGTAGTGGAAGGTTCCCAAGAGAATTAATCTCCATGGTTGAACCTTCAAACTCCAACCTAAGTATATTCATCTTGTTCATGTAGGAATCCGGAATTTTCCAGCTTCTTGTTCAGTCCAAGTGTTGAAATTTTCAGCCATCATTACCTCCCAAATACTGCTAGAAAAATAGCCCTCTTGACCAGATTGAAGTGTGAAATTATAAGGCCAAAACCGGATTGCACAAATGCTGTGCAAACCAGAACATTTTCTGGACAACTTTCGCTGTTTTGGTGACCCTAAACCAAGCTGTTTCTTCCAGTTTTTCACCCAGCATCTTAGCCATATTTTTCCTCCATAAAGAAGGCTGGAAACCAACCTTGAAAGACCTCTAAATACCCCTTCAAATCTTCTGCAAGCTGATTGGAAAATGACAGCAAAATCTGCCCAGAAAACTTCCAGCAACTTGCGGAAAAGCTAAATAGAATTTTCCAGCTTTGTTCCTTCTTCAGCCATGTCCGAAACCTTCACCATTTTTTTGTACAAACTTCCCTTAAACAGCCATGAACTGAGCTTCATCATCTTCCCCAGCATTCTACTCAAAAACCAGTCCATGGCTGCTCCTAAAATATCTCCATCAATTACTCCAATCAAGCCACTGATTGAAGACTAAAATTCCAGCAACCATATTTAGTAAACTACCATAAATCATCCCTCAATCAACCAGAAATCCCTTCACCATTGTGCACCATATTTTCAGCCACCATTAAGCCCCTTCACACAGCTTTCATTCCAGTAAAAATCACAGACAAACAACCAGCCATTGGATCTTCCAAAAGCTCTCCATTGACCAAGATCTTCTTACCATATTTTGTTTCCAAAATTGATTCCGTAAAATATTCTTTTTGGATTTCAAATTACCAGCTTTCCTTTTCCTTTCAAAGCAGAAAATTTAGTTGCCAAAACTCCTCAAACAATTCGGCCAGTCTAATCCCATAGAATTTTAGCCAGCTCTCCCTCAATCCTCTCTATTCTCTTCAACCTTCAAGAACACCTACTAATCTTCTCTCGCCCAAGGCCACCAAAACCACTTCAATCTTCTTCAAAAAAAAACTCCAAATTGTACCTACCCACTCCTGTGAATCCATTCCTACCACTTTTAACATCAAACTCAAAGATCAAGCCCTCTCATTTGGATTAAAAAAAAAAAAACCAGTATTTTCGAGAAGGCCAAGAACACCTTCAAGGTAAGCATGATCAATCGCTTCCATCTTCACTCGTCTTCAACTTCTAGTGAATATATGTATATATAATCATACTAATGAACTCTCCTTTTCTCTTTTCTCTCTCTCTCTCTCTCTTGGCCGAATGGATACTTCAACTATGGCCATATTTTCTTCTTCTTTCTTGTCGGATCAAGTCTCCTAACAGTAAGGATCCCTTCAAAACTACTCCAAGGTAGTCATCAATCATGTAAGCCTCTTCAACCTTCTTTTTAAATTCTAGATTCATGTCTCTAGGATGATATTGGAAGAAGATGGATTATGATTAGGGTTGGAGCATGTGTTGTTGTGTTGAGTTGAGATTGAAGCATGAATAAATGGGTGTATGTGATGGAGATGGGAGTTGATTGTCTTGGATGATTGAATGGCATTGCAGGGTTTTATTGCATGCTCTTTATGTCATGAGTGGTTTATGTGATCAAGCATATTAGAGATTATGTCACCTTTGGTGAATAAGGTTATGTTCATGTATTTTTGTTAAAGCTATGAATATGTTTATGTTAGTAGAGTTTGGATGGTGCCTTGATAAATTTGGATCCATGCCTTTATTCATGATTTGGATGATTTGATGAATTGGTGTGGAGTGTATGTTCATGATTATGGTTAGCAATAGAAATATGATCATGACCTTGTTATCCCTAAGCTAATTTTATTTCATTAATAAAATAATTATTGCTATATCTTCTGCTAGTGAATTTAAAAAACCGTAGGAAAATGTGGATTTGGTCTCTTATACAAAATAATGACATTTTAGTCAAATAAACGATAACTTTTATTAAAGAAATAAAATATATAGGCATTATGTAAAATAAGAATATCAAATAAAGCCTTTTTCATAAATAATCATAATAGCTAAAATATTAATTTGGTAAGTCTTATATATATTAAAATTTATTTATTAGCTTTTAATCAAAACCTATTAAAATTTACTTACAACTAATTCTAACTACCAATTATTTTCTAACCATTAATTATTACTAGATTATTATTTTACATAATACCATCTAGGACCCTTAATCAAATAAACTCTAATTTATTTTTAGCAAGATTTAAATTTCCCACTTATTGTACCTATTTTCCCAAACTTTAGTTATTTTAATATCGAGCTAGATTTATTTTATAAACTTTTTTATTTATTTATCTAGCCTTAAAGCTTGGGACACTAGGGTCATGGTTGTAGTAAGTTGAGCTAGGTTTATTTGTGAAAGTAAATTTCAGCTTAAGTTTAATTATGTCTTATATTTACCCCAGGCGGGGTTAGGTCAGCTGTTGGAGACCTTTGTTTTATCTCGAGCTAAGGATCAAGTAAGCTCTTGCATAAAACTTGTTGTTGCAAAAAGTTATTATGGCAAGCTAAACCCGAAGTTTGTGAACACTGATTTGGTAAAGGCAATTAGGGACTGTTTCCTTTCTTGTTTCTATCCAACCAATTATTTCAAAATCAACAAGCAATTTTATTCAAACACTAAACTGTTTCTAAAACTGATTTTGACAAAGACTTTGGAAATCCTTAATTGCCATTTACAAGTGGTACTATGTTTTATTCATTTTCCAAAGTGGGATATATATTACGTTGAGTACTCAATAAGGGTAGGCTAGTAGTACTAGTTTTGAAGAGTAAGAGTGAGTCTTTTGGCAGGAGGTGACCTCCAGAAGATAAACTCAACTTAGAGAAACATTAGTACTACTTAGTCATGCCGGTCCGAGCTAGCAGTTTTCAGTCATGTGGACTGTGTATTGCCAGAGTGGACAATCGATTTTGTTTAGGTGTAGAGAAGGAGGAGAATTTTACACGGTAGGCCGATCACCTACCTTTTGTCAGTCTGCACAAAGTGTGGCATTCTGACCGTTGTATGGTTGTGGGGCGCAACGTGTGGTAACCCATGACCATCTTTTGAGTGGTTGATTTTATTGAACATGTATGGTTAGAAAAGCCAAAACGCCACTCTTGATTTTGACTATTGTTTATTGGTTGCCAGTATTTCTCTTATGAAGATTTTACACTTTGCATTCACGAACTGTTTTCACTGGACACTCAAAGCTCACATGGACTTATAGATATTTTATCTTATCACCCTTTTACCATAATTTTAGGTCGATCCTGCTGTGGGGATGAGTAGCTAGTGTTGTCTGCATTGGAAGAGATTTTGTTATCTATTTTTATGTAATGCTTTGAGGAAGTTGAGAGTGAATATATATATATTTTTTTATAGATTTGTTTTGACTTCTTGATTTATAATAAGTTTTAAGTTTAAAGTACTATTTTTATTCTATTATTTTGATTGTGTGACCTAGTTATAAAGACACATTATCCTTTGGATGGGGCGACATCCCCGGCCCTGTCGGGCCTAGGTAGTGGGGTGTTACATGGCTAATTGAGCATTTTGACTCTGAGCTGAATATGGCTTCCTTGAGCACTATTGAACATTATGGATTTGATCAAGGTTGTTGATATTGTATGTGGAATAGCATATGTCTATTTTTCTTGAAGGTCTGTTGGAGGAAGTTGAGTGGTGTTTATTGATTATCTTGTGGTGTTTTGTGTTGAGTTGGTGGTGCTGCTGAATGGTGCTGTAATTGTGAGAATGTTGAGAATTGAGCATTGGTTGTAAACAGTGAGTTGAAACCATCATATTTTTCTGTTCTACCATCTTTCTTTATCCTTCCATCATGTCCAGATGATCTAGAGTGTTAGCACTGGGGGTTAAGAGAGCTTGAGATACATTTTCATCCACACCTTCTTTTGAGCCTTAATGTGTCCGGACTTGGGTGTAAAAATCATACAAAAACTTAGTACATTACCAACCAAGGTTAAATTAAAACGTTCAACCAAAATCACACATATGAGCAAGCATACTCATTATTAACCGAGCATAGGGTTCAAACGAGTGTTGATCCTCCAGGAACAAGTAGACATTAATCACATTTCTTTCATTGTTTAACCGACTTAATAAAGTTAAAACAAATAAAACAAAACAAAATAAAACAAAAATAAAAATATACACATGTCAAGAATGGAGAATTATGTAACTTAAACCATTGTCTAGACAACCATAACCTTAACGTACCTAATCATTATCATAACTAATCATTCTCTTGGCATCATGAAGGATTAAAGTAGACTCACTTCTTTCCCAATCCATGAACCCCTATCTTCTAGGTAACTTGGCATCACATACTCTGTCTCAACTAGTCTTACCCAAAAGATGCATTAACAACAATCCTTAATTCAAGTCCCATTCTCAGGCAAATTTAAAACATGAAATTAACCAATGAATTCATACTCTGGCAGATATCAATTAACCTTTAATTACTCTGTCCTTAGCAATTAACCCCATTCTCAGGCAAGTTAAAAGACAACAAATATGAAATCAATAAATTGACACCAACAACCCTATTCTCAAGCAAGTTAATGGAAAATAATAAATTAATCTCGCAATCAACCTAAGTAATTAAATACCAAGAGTAACAATCAATTAATCAAAAGATTAAATACCTCTAAAAATTATGAATATCTATAACAATGTCAAATTACAATAAAACAAGTAACACATCATTGTTCAAGAAAAATAAAATAAAGTAAAAGAAAGCACTCATAGACAAGCCTCCTTCTTCTTCCTTTGAAGATCTTCTTGTACAATCCTCCTTGAATTGAAGAATTTCTCCTTTGACTGAGTGATTTTCTATGATGATCAATGAATTCCCTCATTTTTCCCCTTGTGTTTTTCATCTATTTATAGGCTTAAGAAGTGCCTAAACTCGTAGGTACAAAGTTCATGGCCGAGTAGAAGTTGGAAGATACTAAAACTCCGCAGATTACCAAAAATCGCGTAGAAAGATCACAGCACCGCCTTGGCTCTCGAAGTCGGCGCCAGTTTTGTTCTGCTTCTCTACTTGTTTCCTTCTTTCAATTCTTCCTAGCAGTTTTTTATTTTTTTTTTCAATCCTTCTATTCCCTTTCTTCTATTTCTTTGCTTCCTTTCCTCTTTCCAACTCAACTCATTGTTGATCCATGGCTGAACGTAACAAGTCCTGATCTTTATCCCAACATTTTTCTCTACATTCTCTTACACATACTTTCATCTATCAAGAGCATAAAGATTTGCAAAATCCTTCAAACCCTCAGCAACAAGCAATGGACAAAATATTATGACAGGTTTTGAAGAAAGAAATGAACAATTTAGGCTCAAAATAGGCACTAGGGATAATATAACAATAGGTAGGCTTGAAAAGCTCAAACTATTCGAAGAAGACCTATTATCATCATCCTTAAGTTAAATCATAATTGTCTTTCTTATTTCGCCTTGAGAAATACTTAAGTAAGTTCTAGAATGCTCCATGAAGTTTAGTAGAAAAACAGGTTTAAGAATAATATAAAGCATTTGATCAAGAACTACTTTGTCCAAGTACGTGCAAAAAGTCATGCATAAGCCATAAATGATCTAGAACATACGCTCTATAATCCATCATAAAGACATGCATTAAAAATATAGCTTGAAATCTCCAGAAAATCAGAAAACTTTTTGAAAAATTTTGCTCAAAATTTTTCCAAGAAGGCTAAAGTATATGCATAGAAGATTTGTCAATCAAATCACTCCCCCACACTTAAACTAGACATTGTCCTCAATGGCCAAATAGATATAACAAAGAATTAACCATACCATGGGACCAAAAATATAAAGGAGACGAGATAAGAAAAATAAACTTCCATTCATTTGCACATTGTGCTGTACAAGAGCTGAATGCTTGAAGAATAAAGCAGTGGCAAAGTACCTAAAAGGAAAAATACAAAAGAGCACACCAGAGCGTAAAAACTAGAAAAGAAAAATAAAGCAAATACAAAAGAAAGAACATATTACACAGGAAAACAACCTAACTAAAAAAACATTAAAAGAGAAAGGAAAAACAAGAGTTATCGAGAGAATATAAACTAGCACCATCAGTCCTCCGCATCATCATCATCCTCATCATCATCAGCTGGTGCAGAGGTACCCGCACCACTATGTGGCCTAGAAGAATGTTGCCTCAACTCGGCCAACTGCTGCTCCATAGTAACTTGCCGTCTCACCATGTCATCCATCGTACCCTACAAGCGTAAGAGCACCACCATTTACTGATTGAGTCGTCCCAGCATGGTAGTCTCAAGGTTAGTCTGAGGATTGAGAACCACTAGCTCTAGCACATGCCAGTGGTGGTGGGTGCTCTTCTTCCACTGTGGGTGACCTAACTAGCCCAGGATGTTTGACCTTGAAGGGAGTTAGCCACTTCATCAACTCCAGGCTGTACTTGTACCCGCAACTCATAAGAGTTTGCTCAATGACCATATCGTGCTCGGTGGTAGCCTCCATGAGTTCTCCCTCAAGAATAACCCCAAAGCCTTTCAGAATTTTCATTATAACCAAGGGAAAAATGAAGGCTTTTGTGAAGAACCAGTGATGAACAACTTCCCTAATAGATTGGATGATCAAGAGTGCAAGAGAGATAGGTAATGTGTTCATCATCCGACAAAATATAAGTGTCAATAAGTTTAGTCTCATTGAAACCACTAGCACGGGGTACAACATTGAACCCAAACATGTAGACTAGAGCTCTAAAGTTAGCTGCCGATCATTGTTGGAATAGAAACTATTAGCTTGGAAGGTATTATACTTATATAATCCTAAGGTGGCTCTAGTAATACTAGCATCCCAATTCAGGTCAGACAGAATCTTTTGATTATTCATATCAATCCCTTGCCAAGTATCATCGTCAAAAACTTGGAGGAGATTAGCTAATTGGTTTTGAGTGATGACAATGGGAACTCCTTTCACTCTTTTTTCAATATGTGGAAGATGTTTATTGCCCTTATCTGTCATATTAGCATAGAATTCTTTAATAAGCACGGGACAATACTTCCCTTTCAATTGTACTATCGACTCCCATCCTAGACTTCTAAACATCATATCCAATTTAAATGCACGGTCTAAGGTAGGTGAAAAGTATGCTCGATAATAATCTTATTAGATGCTTTCCTACTGTACTATTCCTCACAAGATGCATCAATAAACGCAGTAGGTCTAAGGGACAAAGGATCAACAGATGATAGGGCTGAGAAAGAGGAAGTTCTTGCCCTTTAAGAAGACTGACCCCTTGCTCTAGACATGGTTAAGTAAGGAATGGGAAAATAGGGAGAGAGAGAGAGAGAACAAGTAAGCTCCAAGTCTGAAAATAGGGCCACTACCCTTTCAAAGATATTCCTCAAATCTTAGGCAACCCTCAACCAGTCTTACAATCCACAATGCCCCAACTCCTTCAAGATATCAACTTCAACAACTAATGCAATCAATCACCTCCAATCAATTCAACACCCTGCACAATACATGTAAATTTCACTGTAAAGCATAAATGTGTTGACTATCCTCAATGTAAGCAAGTAGACATGATCATGTTAATGAAGGAAGCATTATGGTATTATGTGATAAACAATGCACGTTCCATATATTCATATATCACGAATAGCCATAATCCTAGCCTTAGCTATATGAAATCTCTAATGATCATAAGCATGAATCAAGTAGTGAAGGATCAATAACCCCTAATAGTCCAATTCATGAAGCTGAATGAGTAATGTATAAGTCAAGAAGGCATGCACAGTCCTATGTTTCGGTCAAAACTGTTCCCAAAATTAGAAAAAAAATCATCTACACCGTTTTAACTGTAGGAATTGAATAAAAAACATACCTTTGTGCTATTATATACATGGGCAAGCAAAAGATGCAAGCTTTGTGTAGAAATCTAAACTCCTTGCTCGTGGATTGAATGTGATGTTGTTATGAAAAATTGAAGATTTTGATCCGTAGGATCATCAAAAGAGGAGTCAATAGATGTTATAGAAGTGTTTAGAAGTTGCAAAATCAACTTTTTGGGAAGTGAGGGATGTGAAACCGATGCGAGCTTGAGAGAATTTGAGAGGGAGATTGGAGAATTTGAAGAAAAAGTGGCCAAAATGGCCATTAAGTTGTGCTTCACCCGACATGAACCAGCGCCGATCCGAGCTCTTAGAGCCGACACCAGCTTGGTTCTATCCGGGGTTTCTCCATTTTTTTTAAATAAAAAATGCGAAACATAAAATAATGTTAAATAATGCATTCTAATTAATCAATCAAAACGACAGACATAAAAATTGTCTCAACCACAAAAACTGAAAGTAAAGAAAAGTAACATTGCTTCAATGTTTCCCACGGCTGTGAACCCGTGGATTTTCCTCAGTATTCCCTGGTAATGTCCTCGCTTGACGATCTCCCAAGAGTTTGGCTAGTTGACCAATTTGGTTCTTCAAATTGCACATGGAAGCCTCTAAGTTCCTTGTTGTTGTATCGACTCCTTGGAACTTAACCTCCATGGTACTTACTAATTGGCCAATCAACTCTTCCAATGGTGGCTTTAAAGATGCTGCATTACTATTCATGGCGTTTTGGTTCCTTTGATTACTTCCAAAATTGAAAGACCCTTACCTAGGTTGATTCCTATTACTCCTAGAAAAATTAGGGTGATTTTGCCAACCAGGATTATAGGTAGAGCTAAAGGGTTGTTACCTAGCCAGACATTACCTGCGAAGGCCGCTTGTTCTGACGTTTCTTAGAGTGACCCCATATTTAGGCATTCATGGTTAGGGTGTCCTTCTCCACAAAAATCACAACTCACATTTAGTACTTGGCCTTGAGGTATCACCATCTGTTCCATCTTTTGAGTTAAGGCATCCATCTTAACCTCTAATGCTACCACAACATCCACTTTGTGCACTCCTTGCACACGAGCTCTTGACGTTACACTCCCCCAAGAATAGTTATTAGAAGCTAAATTTTTAATAAGCTCAAATACCTATTCCGAGGTCTTATGATTGATGGAACCCCCTACAGAAGAATCCACCACTTGCCGTGTTGCGAACGTGAGGCCATTCAAAAAGATAAGCATTTGCATTCCCAACTCAAATTTGTGGTGTGGGCATTTTCTTAACATCTCTTTAAATCTCTCCCAACTTCCATATAAGGGCTCAGAATCTAATTTTTGGAAGGTGAAGATTTCATTCCTAAGTTTGGCTGTCCTAGCTGGAGGAAAATACTTGGCCAAAATTTTTTCAACTAGGGCATTCCAAGTAGTGATGGAACCTGTAGGTAAAGACTTTCACCATGATTTAGATCTATCTCTCAAGGAAAAAGGAAAAAGTCTTAACTTAATGGCATTCTCAAAAACACCATTCATCTTGAAAGTATCACAAACCTCAAGAAAACTAGCTAAGTGAGCATTGGGATCTTTTTCAGGTAACCCATCAAATTGAACCATATTTTGAACCACTTGGATAATGTTGGGCTTTATTTCAAAATTATTTGTATATATCCTATGTGTAGTGATACTTGAGCCTTTGCCCGAGATTGCGAGTTTCACAAAGTCATCAATAACCCTCCTATCATTCCTAGCATTGTTTATTTTTAGTACCATCCATCTCGACGATCAAGTTCTTTTGAATTGTCCAGCGAATTTTTGATAATGTCCTTTTCATTTCAGGGTCTAAATCAACTATCTCGCCTTCAGATTTTCGGCTCATGTACCAAGGAGAATACCTAAGAAAACGAGAAGCAAGTTAAATAACAGAATTATTTATTAAAATAAAATTAAAAGGTTACAAAGTTAGTTAAAAGAGCATAGTCAAAGTTAGTGAGTAAGGTTACAAGGTTGTACAAGATTACATGAAATACAAAAGATAGGATAGCACCTTTTTGCAAAAAGAACAATTATACATATCTTACATATTTATATATTTACATGGTCAAATCAACAAAATCCAAGCTTTAATGCTAATGTTCCACGGCAACGGCGCAAAAAACATGATGTGTCCGGACTTGGGTGTAAAAATCATACAAAAACTAAGAACATTCCCAATCATGTTTAAATTAAAACGTTCAATCAAAATCACACATATGAGTAAGCGTACTCATTATTAACTGAGCATAGGATTCAAACGAGTGTCGATTCTCCAGGAACAAGTAGACATTAATCACCTTTTATTCATTGTTTAACCGACTTAATAAAGTTAAAACAAATAAAAAAAATAAAAGAAATGAAAAATAAAAATATACACATATTAAGGATGGAGAATTATGTAACTTAGACCATTGTCTAGACAACCATAACCTTAACGTACCTAATTATTATCATAACTAATCATTCTTTTAGCATCATGAAGGATTAAAGTAGACACACTTCTTTTCTAATCCATGAACCCCTATCTTCTAGGTAACTTGGCATCACATACTCTGTCTTAACTAGTCTTACCCAAAAGATGCATTAACCACAATACTTAATTCAAGTACCATTCTCAGGTAAACTTAAAACATGAAATTAACCAATAAATTCATACTCTGGCAGATATCAATTAACCTTTAATTACTCTGTCCTTAGCAATTAACCCCATTCTCATGTAAGTTAAAAGGCAACAAATATGAAATCAATAAATTAACACCATCAACCCTATTCTCAAGCAAGTTAATGGAAAACAATAAATTAATCTCGCAATCAACCCAAGTAATTAAATACCAAGAGTAACAATTAATTAATCAAAAGATCAAATACCTCTAAAAATCATGAATATCTATAACAATGTCAAATTACAATAAAACAAGTAACACATCATTGTTCAAGAAAAAGAAAATAAAGTAAAAGAAAGCACTCATAGACAAGCCTCCTTCTTCTTCCTTTGAAGAACTTCTTGTACAATTCTCCTTGAATTGAAGAATTTCTCCTTTGACTGAGTGGTTTTCTATGATGATCAATGAATTCCCTCCTTTTTCCCCTTGTGTTTTTCGTCTATTTATAGGCTTAAGAAGTGCCTAAACTCGTAGGTACAAAGTTCATGGCCGAGTAGAAGTTGGAAGATACTAAAACTCCACAGATTACCAAAAACCGTGTAGAAAGATCACAGCACCGCCTTAGCTCTCGGAGCCGGTGCTAGTTTTGTTCTGCTTCTCTACTCGTTCGCTTATTTTTCTCCGAATTTTACACAATGAAAACCATAATGCAGCCGGCACCTCATTGACTCTTGGAGCCGGCGCCGGTTCCACAAAATTTTGCTCTATTTTATCAATTTTTCCGTTGCTTTGAAGTTCGTGTAATCCAGTGCATGGCCGGCGCTGGTTCTAGAGCCTTAGCCGGTGCCGCCTCTCCTCTGTTTTGCGACATTTTTGTTTCATTTTACCTTAAAAATCTATAATAATAAACAAAATACCTTTCCAAGGCTTAAATCTCAAATATAAAGGAATATAACTAGTTATTGAACAAAATATATCAAAAAGAACCTCAAATAACTAGGAAAAACGTAACTAATGTAGCCCCTATGAAGCCTCTACCTACCCAAACTATCTAATTTTCTAATCCTATATGTCAAATATGGTATGACAAGCACTAACACAACAAGATTATGCAAGAAAAGCAATGCAAGCTGTTTTTAGACAATTCCCTAGAGCTTTCTACTATGTTTAGACACCTGGGGTGGGAACCCAATATTAGAATAGAAGGTCCTTCTTGTCTTGTGTGCGTGAGAGAATTTTATCCCAACATGTAGCTGTTAGGTATCTCAGGCTCATATGCTATACGTCGCAGCGAAAAATAAAATGAGATACCATCCTAGGACCTGTCTATGTGTGGAAAACAAGACATAAATGTGAAACCCCAATTAAAACTAACCCTAGAGTAAAGGGGTCGGGATGCCTATCATATTTTCTTGCATGCATAAATATATTTTTGTATGATTTTTTGTGTGCTTTGGATATATGATTTATAGTCTAGAAGGCTTAATTGTGCTTATTGAGTAAGAAGGGCAAACTGGTAATTTTACTTGGGGTGGAAATAGGAAGATAGCTTGAGGATTAAATAGGAACAATATTTGGGAGAGAAAATAAGAACATGAGTTGTTGTGGTTTTGTGGTTAGAGCTTTGGAATAAATTCTTGAGGTCTTGAGTTCAAATTCCAACTTTTGAGTTTTAGCATGCTTAAATTTTATTTTAGATAGGTAGGCTATTTTCAGCCCTTGCATGCCTTAGGAAGGAGTAGGAATGTTGTCTTAGGGGAGACATGAAAGGAAAGTCCAAATCCTACTCTTGTGCCCTACAAAAATTCCTAAGGGATTCACACCCTTTTTGTTCTCTAGTTTACCTTAATTCTTAATCAAATAAGTTGCATAATTTATCTAAGCCATTTTATTTATAGAAAATTCCAACAGGGTTCTGTGATTTTGAAGATTCAAAAATGCCACATGGAGGATGGAATTTTAATTGAAAATGGGAAATAGTTATGGAAGGTTCCCAAGAGAATTAATCTCTATAGTTAAACCTTCAAACTCCGACCTATGTGTATTCATCTTCTTCATGTAGTAATCTAGAAAATTTTTCCAGCTTCTTGATCAGTCCAATTGTCAAAATATTTAGCCATCCTACCCTCTCAAATACTGCCAAAAAAATAATCAATTTACTCAGCTTGAAGACTAAAAACTTTGGCAAAAAATTGGACTGCACAAAGCTGTGCAAACCAGAGAAAAATTCTGTGCAGAATTCGCAGCCTAATAGTCCAAAAACCATGTTGTTTCGTCAAGACTTCAAACCAGTATTTCATCTCTAACTTTCCTCCATAAAGAAGGTAGGAAACCAGTCTTACAGTACCCTCTAATACCCCTTCAAACCTGCTGCAAATCGGATGGAGCATAGCAGAAAAAACTGCATGAAATTTCCAGCAAAACCTTCGAGCAAGCAACTAGAAATTCCAGCTTTGTTTCCTCCTCACCCTTCTCCAAAACTAACACCATTTTTCTATAAAACCAACCTCAGTCAGCCATAGACTGAACTTCATCATCTCCACCATTGTTCCACACGAAAAGAGCTCCATGGCAACCCCTTGAATCACTCCATCAATCACTTCAATCAAATCTTCAATTGGAGTTCAAAATTTCAACAAATTACTCCATGAAAACCTCTATAGTTTAGGCTTCAAACAACTAGAAAATCTCCCACACATACTCTCTGAATTTCAGCCATTCTAGAACCCATTCAAACATCATTCATCTCTACAAAATCCCAACCAAACCAGTCGGCCATTGAGGCTCCCAAAAGACCTCCTTCAACCACGATATTCTTACCATATTTGCTACCATAATTCACTCCCTAAATTACTCCTTTTGA
Source organism: Voacanga thouarsii (assembly GCA_026120185.1). Taxonomy (NCBI): domain Eukaryota; kingdom Viridiplantae; phylum Streptophyta; class Magnoliopsida; order Gentianales; family Apocynaceae; genus Voacanga; species Voacanga thouarsii. The sequence continues at coordinate 468,906 of JANUWF010003374.1, read as the reverse complement.
ATTTCAAACAACCAGCTTTCCTTTTTCTCCCAAATCTGAAAATTCAATAACCAAAATTCTCCAATCCATTTAGCCGCCCTTTCCAAGCAAAATTTCACCCAGCTTTCCTCCATTGTCTCCATTCTCCCTAAACCTCCAAGAACACCAAGAACACACACCACCATTCTCCAAGCCTAAGACCACTCTAAACCCCTTCAATCATCTCCAAAAACTCCAAATCACATCTACTCACTCTCTTGAATCCATTTCTACAATTTATAACATCAAAAGCTGAAATCAAAGTTCCACTTTCGGATAAAAAACCAGAATTTTCTTGAAGGCTCAAGAACACTCTCAAGGTAAACATGATCGATTATCTCCGTCTCCTTTCCTCTTCGACCTTTAATGAAATTAACTAATAAAATCTCTCTTTTCTCTTTCTCTCTCTCTCTCACAGCCGAAATGGTTACTCCAACCATGGCCATTTTTCTTCTTCCTTTTTGGATGGATCAAGCCTTCCAAGCTTGAGGATTCTCTTTAAACGTCTTCAAGGTAGTAATCATTCAAGTAAGCCTCTTCGATCTTCTCTTTAAATTCTAGATTCATGTCTTTTGGATGTTGTTGGAAAAAGATGGATTATGTCTAGAGATTGAGCATGTGTTTATATGATGGAGTTGAGATTGAAGTATAAGGATGAATGTGTTTATATGATGGAGTTGGGATTGATGCATGAGGATGATTTGTCTTGCTTAGATTTTATGATGTTTTAGGGTTTGTTGCATGCCTTCATGTCGTGAGTAGTATGAATGATTACGCATGATAGGTATTATGTCACCTTTGGTGAATAGGGTTTTATGTTTTTGTATCCTTGTTGAAGCCATGAAAATAATTATGTTTAGTGGAGTTTGGATCATGGGTTGGTAGTTATAGATTTAAGCTTTTATTCATGATTTGGTTGGTTTGTTGATTGGTGTAGAGTGTATGTTCATGGTTAGCAATAGGAACTATGATCATGACCTTGATGTTCCTAATCTATTTATGTTAGCCAATTTTATTTCATTAATAAAAATTAATACTATATTTGCTTCTGGAGATTTCGAAAAACCTAGAAAAATGTGGATTTGGATTGCCATATGAAATAATGATATTTTAACAAAATAAATTATATCTTTTGTTAAAATTAATGTATAAAAATATTAAATAAAGCCTTTTATATAGATAATCATAATAGGTAAAATATTAATCTTGTCAGTCATATGTTCATAAATACTAATAAAATTTATTTATTATCTTTTAATCAAAACATATTAAAATTTACTTATTATTAATTTTATTTACTGATTATTTTTTAACCATTAATTATTAACAGATTATTATTTTAAATAATATCATGTAGGATCTAGGGCCCTTCATCTAACAAACCTAGTTATTTTATTATCAAGCTAGATTTATTTTATAAAATCCTTTCTGATTATCTAGCCTTAAAGTTTGGAACAGTTGGGTCATGATTGTAGTAAGTGGAGCTAGGATTATTTGTGAAAGAAAATTTTGGCTTGAGTTTAATTATGACTTGTGTTTACCCCAGGCGGGGTTAGGTTAGTTTTTGGAGATCTTTGATTTAACTCGAGCAAAGGATCAGGTAAGCTCCTGCATAAAACTTGTTTGTTGTAAAAGGTTACTATGGCAAGCTAAACATGAAGTTTGTGAACACTGATTTGGTAAAGGCAATTAAGGACTGTTTCCTTACTTGTTTCAGTCAAACCAATTATTTGAAAATCAACAAGCAATTTTTCTCAAACCCTAAACTATTTCTAAAACCAATTTAGACACGGACTTTAGTTTTCTCCCAAGTAGGGTAAACTACGTTGAGTACTCAATAAGGGTAGGCTAGTAGTACTAGTTTTGAAGAGCAAGAGTGAGTCTTCTGGCAGGAGGCCACCTCTAGAAGATGAACTCAACTTGGAAAAGCGACAGTACTACTTATAGTCATGCCGGTCTGAGCTAGCAAGTTTCAGTCATGTGGATTGTGTGTTGCCGGTGTGAACAACTGGTTTTGTTTGAGTGTAAAGAAGGAGGAGTATCTTATTCGGTCGGCCGATCACCTACCTTTTGTCAGTCTGTACAAAGTGTGGCATTCTGATCATTGTATGGTTATGGGGCCCAACGTGTGGTAACCCATGGCCACCCTTTTGAGTGGTTGATTTTATTGTACATGTATGGTTGGAAAAGTCAAAACGCCACTCTTGATTTTTAACATTGTTTATTGCTTGCCAGTACTTTTTTTTATGAAGTTCTTACACCTTGCATACATGAACTGCTTTCACTGAACACGCAAAGCACACATGGACATATTGAGATTTTTTTTATCTCATCACCCTTTTGCCATATTTTCAGGTCAGTCCTATTGTGGAGATGAGTAGATAGTTTGTTGCTTGCTTTGAAGGCCTTATGTTATTTTCTTTATGTATTACTTTGAGAGGCAAGAGTATTCAACGTATTTGGGGATTTGTCTTGAATTCTTGGATGGTAATAAGTTTTAATTTTAAAGTATTTTTTTTATTTTTGTTTATGTGACCTTGTTATAAAGACCCATTGTCCTTTGGACGAGGTGACATCCACGACCCTGTTGGGCCGAGGTAGTGGGGTGTTACAAGTGGTATCAGAGCCTTGGTTTAGGCAAATATTGATAGTATATGTTCTATTTATTTAAGTTCAAATCTTTATCTAACCTGTCTTGTTTATGTTGTAGGATGGTTAGAATGTTTAGAACCGCAAGGAAGGGGTAGCAATGGCATCATCCTATCCCTATCTACCCAGAAGACCTTCCAGTATCTCAGCCTGCTCCTCAGCCAGTTATTCCTTTGTAAGATAGCAGTGATGTTGAGGTTCCGATCAATGAGTCACCCCCAATACCTGTGATAGATTTGAGTTCTGACAATGAAGATGATGAGATAGACGTGGAGTATGTTCCCCACCCTCCTAGCCCCATCATTGATTTATTAGTAGATAGTGATGACCTGGGGGAGATAAATTATGAATCTCCACCTAGGCCTTCTTTCATTCCTCCACCTAGCCAGGTTGAGACCGGGGGAAGTTCTAGGCGACCCGGGAAGGAGCCAATGGAGAGGTTTGTCAGTGGGGTTGGGATAGACTTCTCTAAGAACTCTGGGGGATAGTTGTATGTACCTGATCTTGGAGATTCTGATGAGGACTAGGGGGGCTGAGAGTTATTGTGATCAGGAAGTTTATTTATTATTTTTGGTAAACCTCTATGTTACGGAGTTTTATTTCTGTTTTCTGTTTAAATTCAAATTTATGCAATTAAGAGTACCTGAGTACTCTATGATTTGAGAGCAAATTTATGAGAAATTTTTTATACAAAAAATTGCATCTAATTTTCTTTCACTTAAATGTGACTGTGAATGCATGCACAACTAAAATGATTTAATTATTGAATTCATAAACTTATCATTTGGGTATCGTTTAGAATGGCACCCAAGTGCTGTGTAGCTTCGTCAAGCAGGAGAATCCCGGAGGCCTATCATGTGGCACCAGAAGTAGAGATAACCAGATGCAATCACCCAACCTGGGTAATGAGAGTGAACCAGATATGGGAATGGTGTCTGAAGCACCAGTTGAAGGGATGATGGGGCAAGCATTCAATAAGATGGCAGAGATACTGTAGACTTTGACTGAGCAGAGAAATCCCAGAGGAGAGGATGAGGCATTGGAGCGGTTTTTGAAGTTTCAGCCGCTCGTCTTCTTAGGCGAAGTTGAGCAAGATCAGAAAGCTGAGCAATGGATCGAGTAGATGAAAAAAATATTTGCAATACTCCAATACACTGAGGAGCGAATGGTTAAGTTTGCTGCATCCCGTTTGAGGGACCCAGCTCGGGCATGGTGTCAGCAGGTTCAGGATGATAAGAAGATGGTTGATTAGGAGTGGACGTGGACCAACTTTGTTGAAGCATTCAGAACTGAGTATATCCCTCAGTGGATAGTGAAAAAGTGGGGGGATGAGTTATAAAATTTAAAGCAGGGAGGTATGACAGTGGCCTAGTACGCAGCCCGGTTCACCCAGCTATCAAAGTACTGCAAGAGGCTAGTGGACACCGAGCAGAATAGGTTGAGGCAGTTTGTCAAGGGATTGAGGTAGGAATTGAGGAGGGCGTTGGCACCTTCTCCACCAATGATCTATTCGGGGGCCGCAGAAAAGGAGGACCACAGCAGGATGGCATCGAGACCCTTCCAGCCGCCAAGGCAACCTCAAGGACACTTCCAGAGACAGCAATCCAACAAGCGCCCTGTTAGAGTTCGTGGACTCTTAAACGCGAAAAACATCCACGAATTCCTCCCGAGGACCCAAGTAAACGATTAAGATGATCTAAGGTTTAAGAATTACCTCAGGTTGCTGTAATCGAAATCCTTCGATTCTGGTTGCGCTGTTGTACGTTCAACCCGAACAATCACCAGACGCTGCAGTATGCGAACGTCCTCTATCGGATACACACCGCGAACTCACTCGATACCCGGGGAGTGCTAGCGCCTAGGGTTTGAGGGGGTTTTTTTCTTTCTTTCTGGTAGAGAATGACACGAATGTTCTCAACCGAAAAATTGGACTTCTGAAAAGACGGCTAGGGTTTTCTTAAAAAACCCCCGAACCTCTTAGAGTCCAACCCTAATAATATCTTATCATATTCTAATTTGAATTCAAATTAAATTAAAACTGATATGATAAGATTCTGCCATTATCTCGGTAATTTAACTAATTAATTTACCGATTCAGATTCTTATAATCTGGAAATCATCCAGATTCATCGAACCTGGTCACCAGAAAAATAACCTAACAAGTTCGCTTATTGTGTGACCCTATAAGTTCATTTAACACTGGCAGTGTGCCTAAATCATATTTAAATGGCCCACAAGTTATAAGCGGTTTCTAGCAAAACATTATAACTATCCAGGTTAAATGAAGATCGGTGATCTCTTTGAACCAAACCATTATCTTATATTTAGTCCTTTTGTCACACGATATCCTGATTAAGCATAAGGCACGGAGCATGTCATCCTTATTAAGCTTCATCAATTATTTCTTGATTTCATAGTAGACTGTTCAAACAAATGATATCAATATCTTAGATTGATATATTTGAGCACGGCCATGCATTTTTAACAGTCTAACTTATCAAGGGGCCCATGGATGTCTCTCCCATAACTGAGAGGGACAAATTCCTTCACAATCAATCATATTCCTCTTCTTGATTTATTCTATATCCAACAGTAGTCTAATTTATTATCTGGTTAAAGACAACTTTAGACAATGTCAAAATATAGAATTTATCAAGTAGGAAACTATGATGAATTTAGGTCGAAGGACTTTCAATATTATTATGGCTAGAAAGTACTTATGACATATTCCATGAAGTACTCTCACAGTGGGTCATGTCCAATACAATGTTCTCTAACATCTATTTATATCTTGACCCGATATCACAAATATCCATAGCCAGTAAAACATAGCCATCAAGTCACAAAAATACTAATCTTAATTTGTTATTATTCCAATACTAATAATAATCGATCAGGGACAGTTTTAGAATAGTCATTGTATTCATTGTGGGGTTTTACTATCAAGTCACATACTTGATGACCAACAAAACAAAACTTACTATTCATGGAAAGGAAAGCCTCATATTATTATATAAAACATAATGACAATTGTATAAGTACAAATTAACTCTAGGGCATATTCCCAACACGCCACACTAACCAGCAGTGACAAAGTCAGGGAAAGTAAGCCCGGACAGCATCAGTTGGACTTGTGCAGAACCTTCTGTTATACTAGTAGTATGGGAAACGAGGCCACATGGAGAAGAACTGTTAGTCCAAATGAGGTGAATGGAAATGTTATCACTGCGGCGACCTGAACCACCTGCGGAACGCGTGCCCTAAACTGCATCGAGTCGGGCAAGGCAATCCAGCTCAAAATCCGGGACCCAATAGAGCCAATGTCATGGGAGCATCTAGGAGTGGAGCACCAAAACCTTAAGTGAAGGCCAAGGTATTCGCTCTTAACAGAGAGGAGGTTGGAACCGATGCAACAGTAGTGGAAGGTATGTTTACTATCCAATGACGTTTCATTAATGCATTGAAAGATCCTAGCTCTACTCATTCCTATTTAAACAAGATCTGTGCATGTTATTTAGGTTAGGATAGAGTGGAGCTAACATTTACCTTTTTGGTATGTACACCTTTTGGAAAGATGGTGCAAGAAGATCAGTATGTGCGAAATTGTAAAATTGATATGGGGAGAGAAAGCTGGGAGGGAGATTTGATAGTGTTAGATATTGAGGATTATGATTTAATATTGGGAATGGATTGGCTAGCAAAGTATGGGGCTAGGGTAAGCTGTAAGAAAAAATCAGTCCAGTTCATTAGACCGGATTGTGATGTGTCAGAATTCGATGGCAAGAGAGTAAAATAATTGAAGTATTTGATAGCGGGGGCTAAGGCCCGAAAATTGCTGAAGTAAGGATGTCAAGGATACTTAGCGTAAGTGATAAACAAGCCAAAGGACTTGTGCACTCTGGAGGACACTGAGGTAGTGAAGGACTTTCCCGATATGTTCCCAGCAGAACTTACCACTCTACCTCCCAACCGAGAGGTTGAATTCACCATTGACCTTGTTTCGAGAGCCGAACCAGTATCTCGGACCCCGTATCGGATGGCACTGGCAGAGCTAAATGAGCAGTTAGAAGAGTTAGTGAAGCAAGGCTACATCAGACCTAGCACGTCGCCCTGGGGAGCACCTATACTATTTGTGAAGAAGAAGGATGGGACTTTGAGGCTGTGTATTGACTATCAGGACTTGAACAATCTGATGATCAAGAACAAGTATCCGCTACCACTGATTGATGAGCTGTTCGATCAGTTACAAGGATCCAGTTGCTACTCCAAATTGGACCTGGGGCAAGGGTACTATCAAGTGTGGATAAAAGAGGAGGATATTTCCAAGACGGCCTTCAACACCAGATATGGACATTTTGAGTTCCTGGTAATGCCGTTTGGGGTAACTAATGCTCCAGCATTATTCATGGATTTGATGCATCGAGTGTTTCAACCCTATTTAGATAAGTTCGTGGTAGTTTTTATTGACGACATTCTAATTTATTCCAAGAGTTCGGTGGAGCATGCAGAACATCTAAAGCTCGTATTAGAAATACTGCGGGAGCGCAAGCTAATCGCCAAGTTTAGCAAATATGAGTTCTGGCTGGATAGTGTAGCATTTCTTGGCCACATGGTGACCAACGAGGGAATCAAGGTAGACCCAGCAAAGGTTGAAGTAGTGTTAAACTGGAAGTAACCGGAGAACATCACTGAGATTCGAAGCTTCTTGGGATTTGCTGGTTACTACAGGAGGTTCATCAAAGGATTTTCAACGCTCTCATCGCCTATGACCCAACTACTGAGAAAATATGTTCTATTTGTTTGGAGTGAAAAATGTGAGAAGAGTTTCCAAGAGCTGAAGCGAAGATTGATGACAGTACTAGTGTTGAGTCTGCCAGAGGGAGATAAGCCTTTCGCTCTGTATACCGATGCTTTGAAGGAAGGATTGGGAGCAGTTTTGTTGCAAGACTGGAAAGTAATCGCTTATGCTTCTCGAAAGTTATGGCCTCATGAAGTTAACTACCCTACGCATGATCTAGAGCTGGCAGCAATTGTGTTCGCTCTCAAAAAATGGCGACACTATCTGTACAGGATAGAATATGAAGTGTTCACTGACCATAAGAGCCTGAAGTACATCTTTACCTTGGAGGATTTGAATTTGAGGCAGCGACGGTGGACGGAATTTTTAGAAGAGTACCATTGTCCAATCAACTATCATCCCAGGAAGGCCAACGTTGTTGCTGATGCCCTGAGCAGAAAATTTAGTATGGCCAGATTAAGAGTGCAGGAGATTCAAGTAGTTCAGGATGTGTTGGACAAGAGAGTGGAAGTGTAAGAGAAAGGAATTGTTGTTAGCAACCAGAAGTTAACACCAGATCTAGGGTAGGAAATTACGGAAGCTCAGCAAAATAGCGCAGAATTTTAGCTTTTTAAGGATAAGGAGCTTAATCGGCAAGGCAGTGAATTTCGGCAAGACGAAGCAGGAGTTTTGTATTTCAGGGATCGGTTGTGTGTGCCCGAAGAGCATCAATTGAAGGACAGAATTTTGGAAGAGGCGCATAACTGCAAGTACGCAATTTATCCGGGGGAAGTTAAAATGTATCAGGATCTGAAAAGGGCCTATTGGTGGCCCCAAATGAAGCGGGATGTGGTTCAATATGTCTCAACATGTCTTACTTGTCAGAAGGTCAAAGTAGAGCGTAAGAAGTCAGCAGGATTGTTACAATCGTTGCTAGTACCTAAATGGAAGTGGGAGGAAATGACCATGGATTTTGTTACCGGACTTCCTATATCAAGGACCTAGAAGGATGCCACATGGGTAGTGGTGGACTGACTGACCGAGACCTGAGGTTTACATCTCGATTTTGGGGAAAATTTCAAGAATCAATAGGGTCGAGTCTGAAGTTCAATACAACGGCATATCCGCAGACCGATAGGCAGTCAGAAAGGGTTATTCAGATATTAGAGAATATGTTGAGAGCGTGTGTTCTAGATTTCAGGGATAAGTGAATCGATTATGTGCCGTATACGGAGTTGTCGTATAATAATAGTTATCAAGCTTCAATTGGGATAGCTGCGTATGAGGCCCTGTATGGATGCAAGTGTCAGGTATCGCTATACTGGAGTTGGTCGGAAGATGGACACATAAGCAAAACCGGAGAAGTCTGAGTTCAGAAAATGTTGGACAAAGTTAAGTTAACCATGAAAAAGTTTAAGGCAGCTCAGAGCCGACAAAAAAGCTATGCGGACAATAGGCGGAGAGAGTTGGAGTTTCAAGTTGGAGACAGTGTATTTTTTAGATTGACTCCGAATAGAGGAATCTTGAAGCATCCGAAAGGTGGAAAGTTGAATCCGAGGTATTTGGGACCGTTCCCGATAAAGGAAAGAATTAGGCCGTTAGTATATTAATTGGACTTGCCAGATGGATTAACGGGAATTCATGACATGTTTCATGTGTCACAATTGAAGAAGTACAATGCCGATCCTGGGCATGTTCTGAATAATAAGCCGTTGATGTTGCAACCCGATCTGAGCTATGTGGAGAAATCCGTGCGAATATTAGACCGCAGTATCAAGAATCTCTGGAACAAGCAGACACCGATGGTAAAAGTTCAGTGGGAGCATCATGGCATGCGAGATGCCACATGGGAATCAAAAGAGTGGGTAAAGCAAAAGTATACCGATCTAAGATAGAGGTATGCCAAAATTTCGGGACGGAATTCTCCTAAGCAGTAGAGTATGTGAAACCCCAATTAAAACTAACCCTAGAGTAAGGGGGTCGGAATGGATATCATATATTTTTTGCAAGCATAAATATATTTTTGTATGGTTTTATGTGCTTTGCATATATGATTTATGGTCTAGAAGGCTTAATTGTGTTTATAGAATAAGAAGGGCAAAATGGTAATTTTGCTTAAGGTGGAAATAGGGAGATAGCCTGAGGATTAAATAGGAACAATATTTGGGAGAGAAAATAAGAACAAGAGTTGTTGTGATTTAGTAGTTAGAGCTTTTGAATAAATTCTTGAGTTTAAATTCCATCATTTGAGTTTTAGCATGATTAAATTTTATTTTAGATAGGTAGGCAATTTTCGGCCCTTGCATGCCTAAGGGAGGAGTAGGAATGTTGTCCAAGGGGAGACATGAAAGGAATGCCCTAATCCTACTCTTGTGCACTACAAAAATTCCTAACAGATTCATATCCTTTTTGTTCTTTAGCTTACCTTAATTCTTGATCAAATAAGTTGCATAATTTATCTAAGTCATTTTATTTACATAAAATTCTAGCAAGGTTCTGTGATTTTAAAGCATCGAAAATGCCTCTTGGAGGATGGAATTTTAACTAAAAATGGGGAACAGTTACGGAAGGTTCCCAAGAAAATTAATCTCCATGGTTAAACCTTCAAACTCCAACCTATGTATATTCATCTTCTTCATGTAATAATCTGGAAAATTTTTCCAGCTTCTTGACCAGTTCAATTGTCGAAATCTTCAGCCATCTTTCCCTCTCAAATAATACCAGAAAAATAACCAATTTACATAGCTTGAAGATTGAAAACTTTGGCCAAAATTTGGACTGCACAAAGCTGTGCAAACCAGAGAAAAATTCTGGGCAGAATTCGCAGCTTAATAGTCCAAAAACCAAGCTGTTTCTTCTAGACATCAAACCAGTGTTTCATCTCTGAATTTCCTCCATAAAGAAGGATGGAAACCAGCCTTACAATACCCTCCAATACCCTTTCAAACCTGCTGCAAATCGGATGGAGCGTGGCAGAAAAAACTGGACGAAAATTCCAGCAAAACCTTCAATCAAGCGACCAAAAATTCCTGCTTTGTTCCTCCTCACCCTTTTCCGAAACTCACACCATTTTTCTGTAAAACCAACCTTAGTCAGCCATGGACTGAACTTCATCATCTCCACCATTGTTTTTCCCAAAAAGAGCTCCATGGCTACCCCTTGAATCATTCCATCAATAACTTCAATCAAATCTTCAATTGGGGTTCAAAATTCCAGCAAATTACTCCATGAAAACCTCCATAGTTTAGGCTTCAAACAACCAGAAAATCTCCAACACATACTCTTTGAATTTCGGCCATTCTAGAACCCATTCAAACACCATTCATCTCCATAAAATCCCAGCTAAACCAGTCGGCCATTGAAGCTCCCAAAAGACCTCCTTCAACTAAGATATTCTTACCATATTTGCTACCATAATTCACTCCCTAAATTACTCCGTTTGAATTTCAAACAACCAGCTTTCCTTTTTCCCTCAAATCTAAAAATTCAATTACCAGAATTCTCCAATCCATTCAGCCACCCTTTCCAAGCAAAATTTCACTCAGCTTTCCTCCATTCTTTCCATTCTCTCCAAACCTCCAAGAACACAAAGAACACACACCACCATTCTCCAAGCCTAAGACCACTCTAAACCCCTTCAATCTTCTCCAAAAACTCCAGATCACATCTACTCACTCTCCTGAATCCATATCTACAATTTATAACATCAAACAATAAAATCAAGGTTCCACTTTCAGATCAAAAACCAGAATTTTCTTGAAGGCTCAAGAACACTCTCAAGGTAAACATGATCGATTATCTCCATCTCCTTTCCTCTTCGACCTTTTATGAAATAAACTAATAAACTCTCTGTCTTTTCTCTCTCTCCCTCTCTATCTCTCTCCCTCTCAACCGAAATGGTTATTTCAACCACGGCCATTTTTCTTCTTTCTCATTGGACAGATCAAGCCTTCCAAGCTTGAGGATTCTCTTCAAATATCTTCAAGGTAGACATCATTCAAGTAAGCCTCTTCATTCTTCTTTTTAAATTCTAGATTCATGTCTTTTGGATATTGTTGGAAAATGATGGATTATGTTTGGAGATTGAGCATGTCTTTATATGATGGAGTTGAGATTGATGCATGAGGATGATTTGTCTTAGTTGAATTTTATGATGTTTTAGGGTTTGTTTCATGCCTTCATGTCGTGAGTAGTATGAATAATTAAGCATGATAAATATTATGTCACCTTTAGTGAATAGGGTTTTATGTTCTTGTATCCTTGTTGAAGCCATGAAAATAATTATGTTTAGTGGAGTTTGGATCATGGGTTGGTAGTTATGGATCTATGCTTTTATTCATGATTTGGATGGTTTATTGATTGGTGTAGAATGTATGTTCATGGTTAGAAATAGGAACTATGATCATGACCTTGCTGTTCCTAATCTATTTAAGTTAGCCAATTTTATTTCATTAATAAAATTTAATACTATATTTTCTTCTGGAGGTTTCAAAAAACCTAGGAAAATGTGGATTTGGATTGTTATATGAAATAATGATATTTTAACCAAATAAATGATATCTTTTGTTAAAATTAATGTATAAAAATATTATATATAATAATAATAATAATATTAAATAAAGCCTTTTATATAAATAATCATAATAGGTAAAACATTAATCTTGTACGTCATATGTTCATAAATACTAGTAAAATTTATTTATTATCTTTTAATCAAAACATATTAAAATTTACTTATTATTAATTTTATTTACTAATTATTTTCTAACCATTAATTATTAATAGATTATTAGTTTAAATAATATCATATAGGACCTAGGACCCTTCATCAAACAAACCCTAGTTATTTTATTATCATACTAGATTTATTTTATAAAATCCTTTTTGATTATCTAGCCTTAAAGTTTGGAACAATAGGGTCATGATTGTAGTAAGTTGAGCTAGGATTATTTCTAAAAGAAAATTTTGGTTTGAGTTTAATTATGACTTGTGTTTACCCCAGGCGGGGTTAGGTCAGCTTTTGGAGATCTTTGATTTAACTCGAGCAAAGGATCAGGTAAGCTCCTGCATAAAACTTGTTTGTTGTAAAAGGTTACTATGGTAAGCTAAACACGAAGTATGTGAACACTGATTTGGTAAAGGCAATTAAAGACTGTTTCCTTACTTGTTTCAGTCAAACCAATTATTTGAAAATCAACAAGCAATTTTACTCAAACACCAAACTGTTTCTAAAACCAATTTTGACACTGACTTTAGAAACCCTTAATTGCCATTTTCAAGTAAAGCTATGTTTTATCAGTTTTCTCCCAAGTGGGATAAACTACGTTAAGTACTAAATAAGGGTAAGCTAGTAGTACTAGTTTTGAAGAGCTAAAGTGAGTCTTCTGGCAGGAGGCCACCTCCAGAAGATGAACTCAACTTGGAAAAGTGACAGTACTACTTATAGTCATGCCCGTCCGAGCTAGCAACTTTCAGTCATGTGGACTGAGTGTTGCTGGAGTGGACAATCGGTTTTGCTTGGGTGTAGAAAGGAGTATCTTACTTGGTCGGCCGATTACCTACCGTTTGTCAGTCTGTACAAAGTGTGACATTCTGACCGTTGTATGGTTATGGGGCCCAACAAGTGGTTACCCATGGCCGCCCTTTTCAGTGGTTAATTTTATTGTACATGTATGGTTGGAAAATCCAAAATGACACTCTTGATTTTTAACATTGTTTATTGCTTGCCAGTGCTTTTTCTTATGAAGTTCTTACACCTTGCATACATGAATTACTTTCACTGAACACACAAAGCACACACGGACTTACTAAGATTTTTTTATCTCATCACCCTTTTGCCATATTTTCAGGTCGGTCCTACTGTGGAGATGAGTAGATAGTTTTTTGCTTACTTTGAAGGCCTTATGTTATTTTCTTTATGTATTGCTTTGAGAGGTGAGAGTATTCAATGTATTTGGGGATTTGTCTTGAATTCTTGGATTGTAATAATTTTTAATTTTAAAGTATTATTTTATTTTTGTTTGTGTGACCTAATTATAAAGACCTCTTGTCATTTGTACGGGTGACATCCCCAGCCCTGTTGGGCCTAGGTTGTGGGGTGTTACAATAAAGATAATAAAGGTAACAACTTTAATCTTTGTTTGATAGTCCGAAGAACAAAAATTTCTTCTTCAAGTCGAGACACGAACCAGCAATCCTCTTATGCAAACTCCACGAGGGTTGGACGTCCAACCACTATAATCACATTATGTGATTATCTCTAAAAGTAATCCACACAGAGAAATACTCAAGTAACAAAATTTCCTATCCTAGCAGAAAAAGATGGTGGCTAGGGTTGTTTCTCAAGAACAATCGAGAGAGAGAGAGAGAGAGAGAGGATGAAAAGGTTATTTGTTGGCTAGGGTTTTCGTGTGTATATTCATATATAGGGTTTCGTGTGACTCGGGTTTCGTGTGACTCCTAATATATGTCACACGAATATTCCTTCCAAAACTGAGAATTCTAATCCTATTAGAATTCTCTAATTGTAATTGGAACATCAAGTTCTCACAATTACACACAATTACAACTTGGACAAAAAATTATAACTAATTATAATTTGTCCACAACAACTTCTCTTTCTCTCAATTAACCGCACAATGTTATCAAATAACATCTTGAGTATATAATCCTCTATTATATGTGACCTATTAGGTTTCCCGATCAATTGCTAGCAGACATGAAATAATCCAAACATCTTTGAGATTAATAATCCATAATTAATTAGAATTAATCCTATTAATTCTAATAAAGATTGGTTTATTAATTTATCAATTAATAAACCCATATTCCCAGATCATGAGTGGTATCTAGCAACACATCATGACCACCCAAGAGTCTAGGAAGTCAAGTAGCTTGACATGAACCATTCAATAACCAACTTCAGTGCAATTAACTCCTTTCACCATACCATATCTCATTCAGTTTGGAGTACGAAATTAGTGCCAGCTCCCTCTAGAATTAATCTTGGCCCGAATACAATAGTACTTGTACTAGGGATCCACTACTCTAGATGTGTATCAATTGAAACGGTTTCCAATACACAATCGCTTTGGCCAAGGACTTTCCGAGTAGTAATTCCTATAAGTGGCCGAGAGATATTCGTCCGTACTATTAGGAGTGGTGAATCCTTTATTAACCCTCTCAACTACTTTCGTTTATCTCACAATGTACCCAATATCTATCCCACAGGTGGCCCTTGATCGAGCTCCGTAGATTGGAATCAAACTATAAAGCTCAGCAAACAAAGTACCTTGGAGATCTCAAGTCTAAGAATACTTGCACGTTTGCTATATTGAGATTATATCACTGACACTAAATTGTTATCTATGTGATTATCTTAAAGCTATGTCATCCAATATACTTATTCCATTAACAAGCATCCATGTCTTAACTTTGAGTATCTTAATACTCACAGATATGAGAACCAGCACCTAATCAAGTCAGGAAGTCTAACACATGCTAGTCTTAACGCATTAATGATGTCCTGTCTCATTAATACTATGACTAGGGATTATTTAAGTACTAACAGTATACAGTGTAGTAGGAATCTCATATCATGATCTCTATCATGATTTCCTTAATACAGTGTTGTACTAGAGACTTTATCAAACAGTTATATTACTTAAAACTAAACCAAAAAAAAAAAAAACTTGTAAGATAAATAATGTCTCTTATTAAAATAAAATGTGTCGTATACAATGTACAAGTGATTACCTCTAGGGCACAACACTAACAGTAGGACAAAAAGAAAAATACTTTCCAAGTCATCTCCACCATGGTCAAAGGGATTCCCATTGAGTTTGATAGGGTTAGACAAGCTAGATTTTCAGGAATTTCAGATAAGGAACAATGGATAGTTGTGGACCATAATAACCAAAAGATCATCTCTAACCCTACATGGGATGTGGGGGTTGTAAGGGCTAGTTTTTGTATGTAGAGAAAAGGGGAAATAGGTTAAAACCGGTATTACTCAAATAATGACCTTAAGGCTCAGTGGCGTACCTTAGTCTATGTATTTGCTTCAATGTCTATACCAAGTCTAATGGCTACAATGAGTCTATGGTCCTTAACCTTTAGATTCTAGATTTGTGGAGGAACTGTGAGCCTATTCCCCTTGCTCCAATTATCATTCACTCTATGCGAGAGGTTGTCTCCTCTAACATTGCAACCAAAGCCCTCTAATTCCCTTAGGTTATTATGCGTATTTTGAGAGCCTTTGGAGTGTGATTGGATGGAGAGTTAAGTGAGCCTACTATTGACGGTGACCTAGCGACAGAGCATCCTTTAGTTCAGTGTGGGTATCACTTTGATGAAGGGGCCAAGAGATGGAAGAGGCCATATGAGATGTAGTACCCCAGAAGGTAGAAGCTTCCCCCTGATGAGGAGAAGGAAGATAAGCAACCTACTAAACCTGCCCCCATGCCACTAGCTCTCATTCACGTACGGATTTTGAGGCACGCATGGAGGCTCAAAAGGAGAGCCAAATGACTATCCTCCTCCAGCTTCGAGAGTCCATTGTTGACATTCGTCACCACTAGGAGATTCAAGATCAAAGGTTGGCCATTTTGTTCTAATAATTTACTGGTGCATCTTCCAGTCGCACAGCTGACAATGCTGATAATGATGATGATCACGATGATTCTTTGACTTACACTACTGTATTTTTTGTTATTTTATGTTATTTCTATTTCTTTTGAATTTTAATGACCTTTACCAGCTTTTAGGTTTCCTTTTTTTTTTTTTTCTTTTCCTATTCTTCTTTAGCTTCTTGTTTTTCTTTGATTTTATTATTATTATTATTTTTTTTTTTTTGTAGCTACTCTTGTAATGAACTTTCGTTGTGGTGGATTTAAACATGGTAGCACTACAATGGAATTGAAGTATCTTCTTTACTTTATGGTTCTTCTTTATCCATTTTGGTCTTCTTAGTTGTACTTTTATTGTTATATCTTTGGCCATTGAGGACACTATCTAATTTAAGTGGGGTGGGGGGGGGGAAGAATGAGGTTGATGAAGGACTTTCCCATATCATTTTTGTGAAAATTTTGCAAAAATTTCAGTGTTTTTCATAAGCATGGTTGTAATTCCTTTTCGAACTTAGATATGAGTTTTGTCATTCATTAGGTGGACTTTTTTTTTTTGTGAAATTGTTTTGTTGAATAGGATTTTTTTCAAGACTTGAGAATTTTGATTAATCTTATTTATACATTGGTATGTGAATGTTATTTGACTTATCTAGTTTGAATATAGAAGATATGATGAATATGTGAAGAGTTTATTGGCTGACACTTATATTATGAGTTCAAATTTTGTTGGCTTTGAGTTATGATGAATAATGTTAGTTGATAAAAGATCATTGAGATGAAGGATTGTGGAGAAATCTGGAAAAACTTTATTTAACTTGAAAAATGACAATGAGTGGAAACAACACTATTGTTGTGTGAATTGAAAAAAAATGCTCTGATTGATTATCATTGAAGATCTTTAGCTGAAAAGGGAGTCAATATGAGGATAAGTAGCAAGTGAATTCAGTGTATTCTCTTGAGGCTATACCAAAGGTATGAAGGCAAGAAAGAGCAAAGATAGAAATATAGAATTGGTGAGAAAAAATTTGATGAGTGGTGACTGTAAAGGGGGCCAATATGGTGTGTGAAGAGAAATCCATACACTTGAGGCTATCAATTCCCTAAGGCATTGAAAAAATTTTGAGAGAAAAAAAGAGGAGTTCTTTCCTTACGTCATAACTTGAGCTGTGCAATATTTGGATTTTTAAGGCTTGAGTTGGTAGATGGTTTGACTTATGTGATTCACATTATCTATATTTTTATTGGAAGGATGGAATAATCTTCCGAGACTACGGTATACCCTTGATTAATTTGACTTCAAAAGTTTTGTGATGTCCTATCCAATGTTTCAAAATTTATATTGTTCTCAAAGGGTATGAATGACAAGTGCTATATATAAAGTTTGAAGGGAATACATGATCTTTGGTGAAGAAATTTTTCAATGAAAAAGAACCTGTGTTTTCTAAATAATTTTTCTTGGACTAAAGTGTTTTACTTCAGGACAAGCAAATGTTAAAGTGTGGGGAAATTGGTATGGGTTAAAATCAACATTATTTTTCTAGTTATTTGAGATTGTTTTAAGATACATTTGTTATAATAACTATGCATATTTATTCCTATTAGACATTTTGCTTGTTGAAACTATTCTTTGGCATATTTGTGCATATGTAATTTAAATTTGATCAAAATGTGCACAATTCCATAATGTACTTAGTGTAAGTCCTAGTCAAGAAACTAGGCACTGGGTCCATTCTGGTCCAGCAAAAGAATTCGAGCATCATTCAGGGGAATGCCAGAACAGACCAAGAGCCAGGTTTGGCAAGTGTACCTGGCACCAGTTCCATTCTGTCTACCAAGAGGAACAAGACAAAAACAGAGAAAAATAGAGAAAGAACAGAGTGCACCTGGTGCGAAGGAGGCCAAAGGTACCCAACACCAGGTACGCTCTGGAGGTGAATATTCTGTGCACAAAATTAGGGATTGTCTGATGATTTGTGTATTTTCCTGCTCCTACTCGGCCAAAACTTCCTCAGCCACAAATTTAGCATCCAAGAGGCCTATAAAAGTACAAGAAAACACAAGGGTTAGATATACAACAGAGATAGGTGGATTGATAAGCAAAAATTCTCAATCCCTCATTGAAGGAGGATTTCACCCAAATCAAGGAGGATTATTCAAGAGTGTCTTCAAGGAAGAAGAAAGTGGCTTGTCTATGAGTGCTTTCTTTTCTCTTTGTCTTCTTTTTCTTAAACAATTATATATTCAATGTTTTCATTGTAATTTGATAATATTTTGGGATTCATAGTTTATGTATCAATTTAACTACTTGATCTTTTTTTTTTTTTTTATCATTTTTGTGTTTGATTACTTGTGATTATGGAGGAATTCATGAGGTTAGATTTACTTCTAATTAACTTCGAAAATGATGTTAGGGGTTGATTTAATTTAATTTATTTCATATATGTTATTTCTTAACGGACTTGGGAAACGAAGTTAAGACTAAAAGAACTTAAGTAATCAAAGGTTAGTTAATTTTTCTTAGAGTATAAGGTTGTTGGCTAATTTCTTGTGTATAAGGTTTATGTTTAATGCATCTTTTGGTTATGTTGGCTTGATTGAGAAATCTTCTAATTTAATGAAAGGGTAGTGATTCCAAGGATTTGGAAAGAAGTGGAATCTATATAAGTGAATTCATGACACGGAAAAATGATTAAACTTTACTTTATATTGCTTCATGATGTCAAGATGATAATTAATTATGATAGTTGTTGAATGGTTCATTTTTATGTTTTCTAGGATAGTTGTCTAATTACATACTTTTCCATCCTTGAGTTGTATACATATTTCTCTGTTTTTCTTATTTTTATCTTGCTAGTTTATTTTGTTGGCTAAATAACAAATAAAAAGTGATTAGTGTGTACTTGTTCCTTTGAGGATTGATACTTGTTAATTTCCTATACTATGCTTGTGATGAGAATACTTGCTAACATATGTATTTTTTTATTAATGTTTTAATTAAAACATGAATAAGAGATGGATTAAAATTTGATGATTTTTATGCAACCAAAATTGACGCATCATGTACAACCCATTGGGTGAGATACTCCTCTATCTCTACATCCAAACTTATGGTTGTCCATTCCAGAAATACACAGTCCACTTGAACTATATTCGCTAGCTTGGACAGGTATGATCTACAGAACTACCATCCTATCCGGGAAGAACACACCCATCAAAGGTGGCCACGTGCTGAGAGACTTATCTTATCCCTTCAAAAACTAGTTCTAGTAGTCCACCCTTATCGAGTACTCAACATTATATTTACCCTTTTTAGGAAGAGAAGAATCATCCATTATCTTCTCTTTGAAATAGCAATTATGGTTTGCAGAATTCTTGTCAAAGTTGGTTTTTAGAAAAAGTTTAGCATTTTGATTAAAAGTTCTTGCTCAATTTGACATTGATTGATTAAACGAAAAAGGAAAGAAAATTGTCCATAATTGCATCCACGTATACTGTATTTTTTCACTTGCCGAAATGATTTTGATCTTCAAATACCTTTATGCAAGAACTTACCAAATCTCTTGCTTTCCTTTGACACAATAATCTTCCAAGTTGCGGGAATCGCGTCGCATATTGAGCCACTGACATGCTCCCCTGCCTCCGATTCTGAAATTCATCTTCCCGCTTCTCCACAATCCACTGAGGGATGTACTCCGTCCTGAAGGCTTCAACAAAACTAGATCATGTCCATTCTTGCTCATCCATCTCCCAGTCATCTTAGACCCGCTGCCACCATGCCCGAGCTGGTCCTCTCAGTCGAAAAGCTGCAAACTTAACCATCCACTCCTCAGCATACTGGAGCATTGCGAAAATGTCCTCCATTTGCTTAACCCATTGTTCGGCCTTCTGATCTTGCTCGACTTCTCCCATAAAGACGGGCGGTTGAAATTTCAAGAACCTCTCTAAGGCCTCATCTTTCCCTTTAGGTTTCCTTCGCTCGGTCATCGTCTGAAGGATCTCGGTCATCTTACTGAGTGCCTGGCCCATTAACACATCAACCGGGGCATCGGGCCCCATTCCCATTTCTGGATCACTTTGTCCATCTCCCAGATTGGGTGATTGCATCTGTTCAGTTTCAACTTCCAGTGCTACGGGGTCTACCTCCGTGATCCTTCTGGCTGAAGAGGCTGCACGTCGCTTGGGTGCCATTCTATACCATACCCCAAATGTTAAAGTGTATGCATTCCAGTATTAAACAGTTTTAGTGGTGCATGCATACATAGACAAGTATGAGTAGGAAGAAATCAGATGCAACTTATTTAAGGAATTGCTCAAAAATTTCAATTTCAAAAATTGGCCTGCATAAATCCAAATGTGTGAACAAAACATAGAATTGGAAATCATTGACAAACTAGTTCTTGAAAGACAACAAATAAATAATCATCCCAAAACAAAATAGCTCCTAACTCTCTAATCCTCATCAGAACCCTCATCATCAGCCTCATATAACCAACCCCCAGTGTCCTTGGAAAAATCTACCCCATCACCGCTAGCAAATCCCTCCATGGGCTCCTTCCTCGGGTGCCTAGAGCTCTCTTCGGGCTCAACTCGGCTGAAGGAAGGAATGAAAGAAGGCCTAGGTGGAGACTCAAAGTCTATCTCCCCCGGGTTATCACTATTTGCTGCTAAGTCCACTTCGGGATTAGGAGGGTGGGGTTCAGGCTCCACTATCATCACTTCGTCCTCACTGTCAGAGCTTATGTCTATCACCGGGATTGGAGGTGGCTCAAGGATCTGGACCTCGCCCTCACTGCTATCCTCCATAAGGTCAATCTCATCATCACTGTTATCCTCCATAGGGACAACTGGCTGAGGGGCAGGCTGGGGAACTGGAAGGTCCTCCTGGTCTAGATAGTAAGGCGGGTGCCACTGCTGCCCTTTTCTTGCTGTCCTAAGCAGCCTAACCATCCTACAGCATCAACAAGATAGGTTAGATAAGATTTAAACTTAAATAAATAAAACATATATCATCAATATTTACCTATAAACTAGTCTTTGATACCACTTGTAACACCCCGCAACCTAGGCCCGCCAGGACCGGGGATGTCGCCCCCGTCCAAAGGACAATGGGTCTTTATAACTAGGTCACACATATAAAATTGCGGAATAAAAATAATACTTTATCTATAAAAAAAAAATTGTTACAACCCAAAGAAAAACTCCAAGAATAAATCTATGAATTCCCAAAACAAAACCAAAAATAAAATTATCCACTGTTGTTTCCCCAAAGCAATACATAGAATTAAATGACAATAATCTCTTCCAAGGAAGATACTACTAGCTACTCATCCCCATAGCAGGATCAACCTGAAATCAAGGGAAAAATGTGATAAGACAGAAATCTCAGTAAGTCTGTGTATGCTTTGGGTGTTTAGTGAAAGCAGTTCATGGATGCAAAGTGCGAAATCTTTATAAGAGACATATTGGAAAGCAATAAACAATAGTCAAAAGCAAGAGTGGCATTTTAGCTATACCAGCCATACATGATCAACAAAATCAAGTGCTCATAAGAAAGGATTATGGGTTACCACACGTTGGGCCTCACAACCGGATGGTCAGTATGCCAGACTTTGTGCATACCGCAGGTCAGAATGCCACACTTTGTGCATACTGACAAAAGTAGGTGATCGGCCTACGGGGCAAGAAACTCCTACTTCTCTATATCCAAACAACAACCGAGTGTCCATTCCGGTAAAACACAGTCACTTGACTGAAAAGAACACTGCTAGCTCGGACCGACACGACCCACTGGACTGACGTCCTTTCCTGGAAGGACTCACCCCTCAGAGGTGGCCACCTGCTGAGAGACTTACCGTAACCCCTCAAGGACTAGTCCTAATAGTCCACCCTTATTGAGTACTCAACGACGTTTCCCACTTGGGATAAAATGAACAAAACATTGTTCCACATGAAAATGGCATTATGAGGGTTTCTACAGTCCTTGTAAAAATCAGCTTTAGACAGAGTTTAGGTTTGGCTAATCTGCTCCTTGTCTTTTAAATAATTCAAATGCTTGAACTAAGAGAGAGTTCAACCCTCAATTGCCTTTACATAAATGAGTGTCCATATACTATACATTTGGCTTGCCATAAGAAAACATTTCACATCAATCAGGTTTTATGCAGGAGCTTACCTGATTCTTGCTCACAACAACAAGGTCTCCAACAGCTGACCTAACCCCACATGGGCAAATACAAATCACAATCAATTCCAAGCCACAATCCACTTCCTTAATTTTAAATCAACACAACTTACTACTACCATGATCCTAGTGTCCCAAACTTTAAGGTTAAACACTAAGTAAATAGGGTTAGGAGTTGAGCCTAGTGTGATATTTAAAATAATTAATGGTTTAAGAAGTAAATTTTAATAAGTTGAAAGCTTAAATCTTGTTAAGGAAAACTTAGAGTTTATTTTATCAAGAGTCCTAAGAAGTTTTAGGTAAAATAATGATTTATTAGTACTTTAGTTGTTAGAAAATAATTGATAGCTAAAATTAGTTGAAAATGAATTTAATTAGTCTTGCTTGAAAAATAATAAATAAATTCTTATCGGGTTTTGATTAAAATATAATAATTAAATTTGTAGTAATAAATATTTCACTAATCATAATTATTTCCAAAAAAAAAGGCTTTAATTGATTTCATTATTTTAAATAACACACACACACACACACACACACACATATATTATTTTTCTAGCAAAGTTATTATTTATTTGAATAAAATATCCTTATTGTTTATAATAGTCCAAATCTACCCTTCCTAGGGTTTTTCCGAAAATACAAAAGAAACATTATTTTATTGAATATTTTATTCAAGAAGTAAAATTAGTTTAGGGACAACTAGATCATGATTCAAATTCCTATGGCTAACCACAATCAAGAACATATGCAATCCTTCCATTCATCAAATCGACCAAATCTTGTACATAAGCATATATCTAAATTCATTAAGACATGATCTAACCTCTACTAGCATAAATATGATCATGGCTTCAATAATCTAACATGCATATAAATTCTATTCACCAAATGTGACATAATCTGTAGCATGCTTTATCTCAAATACTTCATGCATCAAACCTCAAATCATCACACAATCAATCAAGATAATCCTTCCATGCATAAATCTCATCCCTTTCACAATCATACAAATGTTCATGCTTCAATCTCAACAATATATATATACTCGAATCCTATCACCATCCACCTACTATCAACATCATCCTAGAGACATAATTCTAGAGTTTAACAGAAGGATTGAAGGTACTTACTTGATTGATGAATGCCTTGAAGGAGTTTAGAGTAGATCTCAACTCCTAGATGTCTAACTTTGTCCAAGGGAGATGGCGAGAGCATGATTATGGAAGAAGGAGTCATCCGGCCAAGGAAGAGGAATTTCGGCCATGAAAGAGAGAGAAAGAGAGAGAGAGGGGGAGAGAGATCATTAGTATGTTTATTCACATAGGTTTTCACTAGAGATCAAATTTGGACAAGATGAAGTTGATAGAGTAAATTTACTTTGAAGATGTTCTTGTCCTTCACAGAAATTTCTGGTTTTGATTCTAAGTAGCAAGATGATTTGAGGAGTTTGATGTTAAGGATGGTGTCGAAGGACTCACAGCAGTAAGTAGGTCAAATCTGGAGATTTTAGTGAAGGTTTGAGGTGATTTGGAGGGGTATTAGGTGAAAGAAAGTAGTAGGTGTTCTTGGTGTAGTGTGTGTGTTCTTGGAGATTGAAGGGAATTGACAGATTGTAGTGTAGCTACCGAAAATTCTGAGGGAATTAGGCTGGCTGAACTTCTGTAGGGTTTAGGGAGTTGTTTCTCTGATTTGGAAGGGAAAAGAAAAGGTTAGTTGTTACAATCCTTGAATTATATTTTTAAGTAGTGAATTTGGAAACTAAATATTTCTAGAATATCTTGATAATTGAAGAGCTTTGAAGGTCTCCTACGGCCGACTTGTTAAGTAGTTTTTCTAAGGAATTAAAGCTGGTTCAAGATAGCTTAGGGTGGCCGAAACTAAGGTGCACAATGATGAAGAAGAAGTCTGGTCAATTGAGTGATATATTATGGAAGGTTGCTAAACAAAGATGGCTGGAATTTTGGAAACCAATCAAGCAAAATTGTAGGGATTTGGTGGAGGGATTTTCATGTAGCTATTGCTAGATTTCGTGCAGAAGCTTAAGGGGAACAATGGAGCTCTGTTATTGGAGGTTTAAGGAAGGTTTTTGCAGAATAAGATTGGTGTTTCGGCTGGGAGAGAAATAGGAAACAAGGCTGGAAAATTTCCTGCATAGTTTTTCGCTGAACAGTAATTTCTGGGCAGATTTTCGGCTGCCATTCCCAGCCAACTTGCAGAGGGTTTGAAGGGAAATTTCAGGTGTATTCAAGGTTGGTTTCTAGCCTTCTTCATAGAGGAAAAACATGGCCAAGGTACTGAACAAAACCTGGAAGAAAACAGCTTGGTTTTGGACTCTCAAAGCTGTGATTTGTGCAGGAATTTTTCCTGCTTTTGCTCCAGCCTTAAGCAGTCCGAAAATGGCTAAGAATTTCAGATCACAAACTGATCCTAAAGACCATTTTTCTGGCAGCATTTGAGAGGGAATTCTAACTATGAAACTTGACATTTTGAAGGCACAACAAGATGGAAAATTTTCAGCTCATTCCAATAAAGAAGATGAGCTAGCTAGAGAGAATTTTCAGCAACCTCACTAGAGAGATTTTCCCCTTGGGACTTCCCACAACTCTTCCACATTTTTCAGACCATAAGAAGTCTTTTACTAGGAAATTTTGATCCTACAAGACCTCAGCACTTTTCTAAAATTTTCAGAAAGAAGATGGCTAGGACATCATGATTAAACTAAGGAGTTAAGAATTAAGGAAAAATCAAAGATCAAGGGAAAATGAATTCCCTTTAAGAAACTCAAGTAGAGAAAGGGAGTGGAATGAGGTTACCCTTACATGTCTCTATCTTAGGACATCATCCCTACCTTACCCTAAGCTCATAAGGCCGAAACTATTTCTTCCCAAGCAAAAATAAAATTTAATCAAGCTAAACTTCCATGATGGAATTTGTACCCTAGACTTCCATAATTACTTCTAAGTCTCTAACTACTAAACCACATCAACTCTTGTTGATATTTTCACTAGAAGAATTATTTTCTATTCCATCCACAAGCTATTTCCCTATTTTCACCTCGGGCAAAAATTACCATTTTGCCCCTCTCACACAATACTCATCAACAAGACTTCAAGATAATAAAACTCAAATCCAAAGCACATAAAAATCATATAAAAATATATTTATTCATGAAATAAAATATGATATGCATCCCAACCCCTTTACTCTAAGGTTGGTTTTGACTGGGGTTTCACAAAAGGCCACAGTCAGACAAACTTGATAGTAAGTCTAACAAGTGTTTGTTTATGGGATATCCGAAAGAATCTTTTAGATATTACTTTTACCTACCTTCTGAAAACAAAGTGTTTGTTTCAAAGCATGCCATCTTCTTAGAGAATGAGCACGTGTTTAAATGGGACTGTGAGAATAAAATTAAACTTAGTGAAGTTCAAGAGGATCAAACAAGCAAGGATCAACCGTCTGATACCATATCCATTGAGAGAATAGATGAACGTTCTACTATACAAGAACCTCGTAAGTCTTGTAGGATACGTGTGGCACCTGAGGGGTATGGAATTCTCATTAGCGACCATAATGATGTATTGCTCATAGATGAAGATGGGCCTACTACCTACAAAGATGTTCTGAACAGTTCAAAATCTGGCAAATGGCTTGAGGCCATGAAGTTAGAGATGGATTCCATGTACGACAACTAAGTATGGACTTTGGTTGATCCACCCAAAAGAATTAAACCTATTGGGTGTAAATGGGTTTCATGAAGAAAACAAATAAGGATGGTAACTTAGTTACCTATAAATCACGTCTAATGGCGAAACGTTATCGTTAACAACATGGTATTGCCTATGACGAAACCTTCTCACCAGTAGTCACGTTAAAATCCATCAGGATACTCCTAGCCATTGCTACTTATTATGATTATGTGATTTGGCAAATGGATGTAAAAATAGCTTTCCTAAATGGAAACCTAATTGAGGAAGTGTATATGACACTACCTGAGGGTTTCACATCCAGTGATGGCACAACGGTATGTAAGCTGCAAAGGTCCATTTATGGACTTAAGTAAGCTTCTAGGAGTTGGAACATCCATTTTGATGAAATAATCAAAGAGTTTAGTTTTATTGAAAACATAGATGAGCCTTGTGTATACAAGAAGGTTAGTGGGAGCATAATCGTTTTCTTATTACTTTATGTAGATGGCATATTGCTAATCGGAAACGATATACCTATTTTGCAAACGGTTAAAATTTTGTTGTCCAAACAATTCTCCATGAAAGACCATGAAGAAGCAACCTATATTCTTGGAATAAGGATCTATAAAGATAGATTCAAAAGGTTGTTAGGTCTTTTCACAGTTTACGTACATAGATAATGTGCCAAAGAGGTTTAGCATGGATCAATCTAAAAAGGGATTCTTACCCATGTCACATGGTATAAGCCTTTCAAAGTCGATGTCCACCAAGACACAAGTTGAAAAGGATCACATGAGTAAGATTCCATATGCTTCGGTAGTTGGATCTATCATGTACGTTATGATATATACAAGGCCTAATGTACCTTATGCTCTCAGTTTGACGAGAAAATACCAATCTGACCCTGGTGAGGGTCATTGGGCAGTTGTAAAGAACATCCATAAGTACTTACGAAGGACTAAGGATGTGTTCTTAGTATATGGAGAAGGTGATTTGAAAATAAATGAGTATACTGATGCTAGTTTTTAATTTGACAAAGATGATTTCAAATCACAATCTGGCTACGTTTTTACATTGTGCGGAGGGGCAATAAGTTGGAAGAGTTCCAAACAAGATACTATTCCCGACTTTACGACAGAAGCTGAGTATGTGGCTGCTTCTGAAGAAGCTAAGGAAATAATGATAGAAAGAGTTCCCACGGATGAGAACATAATTGACCCGCTTACAAAATCACTATCGCAAAAGAAACATGATAGGCACGTTTAGTTATTCGGTATTAGATACATGAATGATTGGTTCTAGTGTAAGTGGGAGTTTGTTGGTGTTATGCCATAGAGGCAATCACTTGTACGTTGTATATGACACATTTTATTTTAATAAAAAGGCATTATTTATCTTACAGTTTCTTTTTGTTTACCTTTGTCAAATATAACTATTAGATAAAGTCCCTAGTACAACACTGTGTTATGAAAATCATGATAGAGATTCCTACTACGTTGTATAGTGTTAGTACTTATATAGTCCCTAGTCATAGTATTAATGAGATATGACATCATTAATGCGTTAAGACTAGCATGTGTTAGACTTCCTGATTTGATCAGGTGGTGGTTCTCATATCCATAAGTATTGAGATACTTAAAGTTAACACATAGATGCTTGTAAATGGAACAAGTACATTGGATAACCTAGCTATAAGATAATCACACGGATAACTATTTACTGCCAGTGATATAATCCCAATATAGTAAACGTGCAAGTATCCTTAGATTTGAGATCTCCATGGTGCTTTATTTGTTGGGCATTGTGCTTTGATTCCAATTTCTAGAGCCAGATCAAGGGCCGCCTATGGGATGGATATTGGGTACATTATGAGGTAAACAAAAGTAGTTAAGAGGGTCAACAAAGGATTCACCGCTCCTCATATTAGGGGTGAATATCTCATGACCACTTGTAGGAATTACTATTCAAGAAGTCCTTGGCCAAGGCGACTGTGTATTGGAAACAATTCCAATTGAAACACATCTAGAGTAGTGGATTCCTGGTACAACTACTATTTTATTCAGGCCAGAATTAATACATATTCTGGAGGGAGTTTGCACTAATTCTGTACTTCAAACCGAATGAGATATTGTCTAGTGAAAGGAGTTAATTGCACTGAAGTTTGTCATTGAAGGGTTCATGTCAAGCCATTTAACATCTTGGATCATGTTGTGTTGCTAGATACCGCTCATGATCAGGGAATATGGGTTTGTTAATTCATGAATGAATAAACCAATCTTGATTAGAATCAATATGATTAATTCTAATTAATTATATATTATTAATCTCAAATACGTTTGGATTAATTCAAATTGCTACCAATTGATTGGGATACCTAATATGTCACACACAATAGAGGATTATATACTCAAAATGTTATTTGATAATATAGTGGGGTTAATTGCGAGAAAGAGAAGTTGTTGTGGTCAAATTATAAGTAGTTATAATTTATGGTCCGAGTTGTAATTGTGAGAACATGATGTTTCCAATTATAATTAGGGAATTCTAGTTCTTTTAGAATCCTGAGATGGAGTAATTTCAGTAGGTTTTTCGTGATATGTGTGAGACATATATGAAACCATAGCTTGAGAGGAATTGATGCCAAAAAATAACATCTCCTCCTATCTTCCTCTTCCCTCTCTCATTTTTTGCTAAAAAATAAGAGGAACCTAGCCACCACATTGGTTTATGCTAGCACATAAACATCTTAGTGCTTGAGAGCAATCCTCCGTGTGGATTTCTATTAGAGATAATCACACACTGTGATTATAGTGGTTGGACATTCAACCCTCGTGGTGTTTGATCAAGAGGATTGATGGATAGCACCTCGACTTGAAGAAGGAAAAATTTTATTTTCCAGACGCTCAACAAAGAAAGGTAAAGTTGTTACCTTTGTTCTCTTTATGTCTTGTTTTTCACATGTATGCGGATCTTGGATTGGTATCTCATTCTTATTTTTCCTCTGCGCCATATATGATATGCGTGAGAGATACCCAACATAATGCTCCTTGAAAATGGTTGTACAAGGTTTGAAGAAATTTTAGTTTATTAGCCTAGCTAGAATTTATGGGACTTAAAGTTGGAATTTATTTTTCAAGTATGAAAAGTTTTGAATGGAGTGAAGTGATATGAGTTAAAATCACCATTCTTTTCCAAGTTATTTGAGGGTGTTTTAAGATATATTTATTGTAATAACTAGGCATATTCCTTCCTATTTGATATTTTGCTTGTAAAAGGTGTTTTTGGTAAATATGTGTAGATTTAAGTTAAAATCTAGCAGAAAGTGCACAAAGTCAAAATGTACCTAGCACCAGGCCAGCCAATGGACCAGGCGCTAGGTCCAATCTGCTCCAGTAGCAGAAATTAAGCAAGCTTTAGGGGAATTTTTCAACAAACTTGGAGCCAGGTCTAGCAAGTGTACCTGGCGTTGGGTCCATTCTGTCTCCCAAGGAGAAACGGCCAAAAAAAAGCAAAAACAGAGGAGGAATAGAGTGCACCTAGTGCTAGGTAGGTCTAAGGTACTTGGCACTAGGTATGCTTTGGAGGCTGAAATCCTGTATGCGGAATTATAGCTTATCCATTAATTTTGATATTTTTCCTACTCCTACTCAGCCAAAACTTCCTCAGCCATGAAATTGGCATCCAAGAGTCTTATAAAAGCACAAGAGAATGCAAGGATTTGAGATATACAACTTAGAGAGGTGAATAAAAAGGCAGAAATTCTAATTCTCTCATTAAATGTGGTATTCACCCAAGTCAAGGAGGATTTTTCCAAAGGAGTCTTCAAGAAAGAAGAAAGAGGCTTGTCTATGAGTGTTTTCTTTTCTGTTTATTATTATTATTTTTTTTAGCAATGATATGTTCAATGATTTTATTGTAATTTAACACTATTTTGGGATTCATGATTTTGTGTTAACTCAGTTATTTGATTAATTCTTTGCCATCTTTGGTATTTGTTTATTTGATTTTCTTGGTTATTGATGTGAGTTCTTCTAATTGACTTGAGATGACGATGTTAGGACTTTCGTTGCATTGATTTCATATTTGTCTAATCTTAATGGACATGAGCGATGAAGTTAAGATTATAGGACTAAGTGATCAAAAATTAGTTGATTTTGCATTGAGCAAAAGGTTATTAGCTAGTTTCATATTTATAAGAAATTGAGTCTAATGCATGTTTTAGTTATGATTAGCTTGATTGGAAAATCTATTAATGTAATCAAAACATAGGATTCTATGTATTGGCAAATGAAGTAGGATTTATCTAACTAGAATCATGACTTGTGAGACGATTGAATTTTACTTTACATTCATTCACGATGCTAAGATGATAATTAGTTGAGAGAATTTCTATGGGTCATTGTCATGTTTTCTAGGGTAATGGTTTAATTTGCATAAACCTACCTCCTTGAGTTGTATATATTTCTTTAGTGTTTCTTTTTATTCTTTTCTCACTTTATTTAGGTCGGTTAAACAATCAATGAAAAGTAAATAATGTGTACTTGTTCCTTTGAGGATTGATACCCGTTAATTCCCTATACTATACTTGCAATGAGTATACTTGCTCACATATGTATTTTGGGATTAATGTTTTAATTAAAACTTGATTAAATGATGGATTTAAAATTAATGATTTTATATACCCAAAATTTACACATCAAGTTTTTGGCGCAGTTATCGGGTAACAATATCATGAAAGTTTGGATTTTGTTGATTTAACTATGTTAAAATGTTTATATGTAAATATGTGAATATGTATATATGTTTCTTGTATGACTAGGTACTGTATTTTATTTTCTTTTGTACTTGTATTTTAATGTTTCTATGTGTTGTAATTCCCTGTAACTTAATTTGTAACCATGTACCTTAACTAACTAACTAACTTGATTTCATAGTATAATGTGTATAAATGATACTAACCAGCTATTTTCTATAGGCAAGATGGCCAATTGGAGCTTGGGACGGTATCCTAACATATCTCACGGGATGACATCTCAACCATCTGACTCCATTGCCTTAGAAAGGGTGTTGGAAAAAATTTCCACCTATGTAACTAAGAGGTTTTTTTAGATAAAAGACACACTGGAATATTCCAACGATGTATGCTGGCTATTTTTGAAGGGCTTGTGGGGGATATCATGGAAGTATTTATGGGTGATTTCTCTATTTTTGATGATTCTTTTGATTTGTGTTTGACTAATTTAGAAAAGGTCCTCCAACGGTGTGAAGAGACCAACATCATGCTTAAAATATCTCAATGCTTTCAATATGCTTAAAACAAAACTGATTAATTCTCCTATTTTAATTACATCGGATTGGTCTCTTCCTTTTTAACTAATATGTGATGCAAGTTACTATGCAATGGTCGTAATGCTTGGACAAAGGAGGAATAAGCACTTTTAGCTAATTTGCTATGCAAGCAAAACTCTTACGGTGGCACAAGAGAACTACACCATAATGGAGAAAAACTTGCTTGCAATAATGTTCGCTTTTGATAAATTTCATTCTTATCTTATTTTGTCCAAAATCATTGTGTATATGGATTACTCCGCCCTTATGTATCTACTAAACAAGTATGATTCCAAACCAAAATTGATAAGATGGGTTTTATTGTTACAGGAATTTGACTTGGAGATTAAAGACAAAAAGAGAACGAAAATTTTGGCTATGAATCACTTGTTTAGGTTAGAGAATCCCAACCTTAAGTCATTGGCAGAGGGAGACATCAATGACACCTTCCCGGATGAATACCTTTTACTTATTGATGGTGAGATTTCTCAACTACCTTGGTATGCGGATTTTGCTAATTACTTGGTTGTAGGAATTCTTTCAGACGACTTCAATGCCCAACAAAAGAAGAAATTCCTCTCCAAGATAAAGCATTACTTTTGGGAAGATTTGTACTTATTTCGGTGTTGTGCGGATCAAATCATTCAAACGTGTGTGGATTCCGTGGAAAGCATCAATATCTTGAAATATTGTCATGAAAGACCCGTGGGAGGCCACAACCAAGCTAACAACACCGCTAGAAAGGTATTTAAGTCCGATTTTTTTTTTTTTTTTTTGCCAACACTCTTCAAGAATGCTCATAAGTTTGTTAAAAGTTATGATAGGTTTAAAGGTACAGGTAATATCTCTAAATCTAATGATATACCATTACAAAATTTTCAAGCTTGTGAAATTTTTTATTGTTAGGGGATTGGTTTCATGGGTCCTTTTCCTTGTTCTTTGGGCAACAAATACATCTTGGTAGCGGTTGAATATGTATCACAATGGGTTGAGGTGCAAGCCTTGCCTACTAATAATGCACGGGTTGTTGTAAAATTTCTAAAAAAAACTTTTCACCCGATTTATAGTTCCTACGGTGCTCATTAGTGATAGAAGAACCGACTTTTGTAGCACCCAACTAGATAAAGTTCTCAAACATTTAGGGGTTACTCATAAGGTTGCTACTCCATATCATCCACAAACTAGTGGCCAAATTGAGGTGGTCAATAGAGAATTAAAAAGAATCTTGGAAAAAGTGGTCAATCATACACGAAAGGATTGGAGTTTGAAGCTAGATGATACTCTTTGGGCATATATGACTGCTTTTAAAACTCCCATTGGTGTAACCCCCTATAGCTTAATATATGAGAAATCATGTCATCTACCGGTAGAAGTTGAACATAGGGCTCATTGGGTAATAAATCTTGTCAATTTTGACCTTCATCTTGCAGGAAAGAAAGAATACTTGAAGTGAATGAGTTGGATGAGTGGTGCAATGATGCCTACCATAATTTGAGGATTTACAAAAATAAGATGAAATAGTGGCATGATAGGCATATTTGTTCTCCCCATGAGTTTCAAAAATGAGATAATGTGTTAGTCTTTAATTCTAGGATTCGACTTTTCCCAGGTAGGATAAAATCTCGATAGTCGGGGCCGTACGAGATACATCAAGTTTGTCCATTTGGAATTATTGAGGTTTCTCACCCCACTAGGGGAATCGTTATAGTCGATGGAAGTCGATTAAAACCATATTTGGGGAAAGAATTAGGCACTTTGGAGTATCTCGATGTTACCTTTAATGAGCCATGATCCATCTTAGCTTATTTGTCTTTTGAGTGCTTTATCTATTCTTTTCTATTTTTTTCATGTTTATTTATTTTTCTAGATTTATGTTTTCTTTCTTTTGCTTCTTTTCTTTTAGTAACTACTCTTGTAATGACCCTTCCTTGAGGTGGATTAAAACCTGGTGGCACAACAATATAATGGAAGTATCTTCTTCACTTTATTCTTCTTCTTTATTCATCTTGGTCTTCTTGGTTGTACTTTTATTATTCTATCTTTGGCCATTGAAGATAATGTCCATTTTAAGTGTTAAGGGGAGAATAAGGTTGAAGAAGTACTTTTCCATATTATTTTGGTGAATATATTTTGTGTTTGTGATAATCGTTTTCAAAAATTTCAGTGGTTTCATTGTTAAGCAAGGTTGTAATTCTTTTTCTTACTTGGGTATGAGTTTCGTCAATCATTAGGTGGAGTTTGATGGAATTGGTTTTATTGGAAAAGATATTTGTCAAGACTTGAGAATTTTGATTAATCTTGTTTATACATTGGTGTTTGAATGTTATTTAACTTATCTAGTTAGAATATAAAAGATATGATGAATATGAGAATAGTTTATTGGCTAACTTTTATATTATGAGTTGCTTTGAGTTATGATGGAAAAATAAAATGTGAGTTGAAAACAGATCTTTGAGAGGAAAGATTGAGGAACATTATGAAAAATTTGATTTGAGTGGAAGATAAAAACAATGAGTGGAAACAACACTATTGTTGGTTTGAATTGAGAAAAAATGCTCTTATTGATGATTTTTGAAGACCTTTAGCTGAAAATGGGGTCAATATAGGGATAAGTAGCCAGTGTATTTAGTGCACTCTCTTGAGACTATCCTAAAGGTAAAAAGGCAAGAAAGAGCATAGAAAAAAGAATTGGTGAAAAAATGATGAGTGATAATTGTAAAAGGGGCCAATATGGTGTGTGAAGAAAAATCCATGCATTTGAAGCTATCAATTCCCTAAGTCATTGAAAAACATTGAGAGAAAAAATTTGGAGTGCTTTCCTCACATCATAGCTCTAGTATGCAATTTTTAGGTTTATAAGTCTTGAGCTGGTAGATGGCTTGACTTATGTGATTCATATTATCTATATTTTTACTTGAAGAGTGAAATAATTTTCTTAGACTAAGGTATGCACTTGATTAATTTGATTTCAAAAGTTTTGTGATGTCGTGTCCAATGTTTGATTGTTTGAAATTGTTTTTAAAGGGTATGGATGACAATAATTGTATCTAAAGTTTGAAAGGAAGACATGATTCTTTCTATGATGAAGAAACATTTGAATAAGAAAAAACTTGTGTTTTCTTGATAATTTTTTTCTAAACTAAAGTGTTTTGCATGAGGACAAGCAAATGTTCAAGTGTGGAGGTATGTGATAGGGGTTAAAATCACTATTCTTTTCCTAGTTATTTGATGGTTTTTAAGATACATTTACTATAATAACTAGGCATATTCCTTCCTATTTGATATTTTTTTTGTAAAAGTATTTTTGGAAAATATGTGCAGATTTAAATTAAAATCTAGCAGAAAGTGCACAAAGCCAGAATGTACCTGGCGCCAGGCCCAGCCTGTAACACCCCACTATCTAGGCCCATCAGGGCCGAGGATGTCGCCCGTCCAGAGGACAAGGGGTCTTTATAACTAGGTTACATAGAACAAAATAAAATAAAGACTTTAAAATTTAAACTTATTGCAACCCAAAAGATAAATACTGGTACAAATCCAAAAATAAGTTGTTTGCGACAATCTCTCAAAACGTCACATAAAGCAAATAACACGAGTCTTCAAAGCATATGCAATAATCTAGCTAATGACATCCACAGTAGGATCTTCCTGAAAACAAGGCATAAAAAGTGGTGAGATAAAAATCTCAGTAAGCCCGTGTGTGCTTTGAGTGTTTCAAGTAAAATAATTCATGTATGCAAGTTGTAAAAATTTCATAAAGAAAAGTGCTGGCAAGCATTAAATAAGTATTGAAATTAAGAGTGGTGTTTTGCTTTTCAAATCACACATGTGCACAATAAATACAACCACTCAAATGGATAGCCATGGGTTACCACACGTTGGGCCCCATGACTAAATAACGGTCAGAATGCCACACTTTGTGCAAGCTGATAAAAGGTAGGTGTACGGCCTATCGGGTGAGATACTCCTCCATCTCTACACCGAAACTTACTGGTTGTTCGCTCCGAAAACACGCAGTCCACATGACTGAAACTTGCTAGCTCGGACCGGCATGACCTACCGGACTGGCATCCTATCCAGGAAGGATTCACCCCTCAGAGGTGGCCACCTACTGAGAGACTTACCCTAACCCTTCAAAGACTAGTCCTGGTAGTCTGCCCTTATTGAGTACTCAACGTTGATTGTCCCACTTGGGAGAAAATTGATCACACATTGTTTTATTTGGAAGTAGCAATTAAGGGTTTCTAAAATTCTTGTCAAAGTTGGGTTTTAGAAAGAATTTAGCATTTTGTGTAAAACTGCTTGTTTGATTTTTAAATGACTTGGTTGACGGGAATAAAAAGGAAAAACAATCATTAATTGCCTTTACATAAGGAATGTCCATACAAATCACATTTGGCTTGCCATAGTAAGTTTTGCTCTTCAAATAATTCCGTGCAGGAACTTACCTGATTCCTTGCTTGCTCAAATTCAAGAGTCTTCCAAGGCTAACCTAACCCCTCTTGGGGTAAACACAAAACATAAGGTTACACTCAAGCTAAATTCACTTACACAAGTAATCCTAGTTCAACTTATTACCATCACATCCCTAATGTCCTAAGCGTTAAGGCTAGATGATTAAGAATTTTATAAAAATAAGTCTAGTTTGATAAGTTAAAATAACTTAGGGTTCTAAAATAATTGCTAATAAATTATAGACTCAATTAATAATTCTTGAGTGTTATTATTAATAAATAAACTAAGGTTTGAATATTGAATAATACTAAGCCCTAAATAATATTGATAAATGGTAATTTAAAAATAGCTTTATTGTAAATAAATAATAAATTACAAATAATTTTTAATTAATTTTTTAATAGATAATAAATAATTAGTAATAAATAAAAATAATAATAAATGAATTATTTTAAATCTTTATTTAATAAATAACAAATAGATTTTAATATAGATAATATTTAGGAATATAGGTAAAAGCTTTAACTAGGGCCTACAAAGTCATTAATTAATTCTAATATTTTATTTATTATTATTTATATAAAAGATTTATCTATCATTATATATATATTATTTTCAATAAAAGATTTTATTTATTTGATAAATAAAATATTAATATTTCAATTAATAATCCAATCCAAATCTTTCTAGAGTTTCGAATTTTATAGAGAAAAATATAGTAGTGATTCTAATTAAAGTAACAAAATTTGTTAATAAAAATAACCTAGACTCAACAAGAAAATAACCTCTCAGCATGATTTTCCTATTGCTAGAAGAGATTCTAAAACACATTCTCCAACATCAAATAATAAACCAATCCATTCATGAACACATGCTTGACTTATCACATACTATCACAAGGCTAACTTTCTTCTAGGCATAATCATCACTAATGGCTTCAATGGAAAATAGAAACATAAGAGCCTAATCACCTTTGGTGTCATGATGTCTAGCATGCTTCAAACATCCATAAAATTCATCAAGCACGAAAAACATACATTGATTCAAAAGGGAATACATACAACTCAGTCATATACAACAATCATCATGTCTTAACTTCAACCCCTTAATCTGCATGCATGTACTCAATCCCCCATTCATATTCTATCTCCCTATCACCTCCTAAGAGACATGATTTAAGAATTTAAAAAGAAGGTTTTGAGAATAATTACTTGATTGACGAGTACTATGGTGACGACTAAAGAAGGTCCACGCGCGACGGAGAGTCTTGAGTGATCCCACAGAAAAACAGCCATGGTTGATGGTTGATCAACCATTTCGGTTGGAAGAGAGAGAGAGAGAGCATTGAAAGGTATATAGAGAATTGAATAGAAAAGGATGAACAAGGAGGTTGTTCTTGATTTACCTTATTGATGTTCTTGAGACCTTCAAGGAAAAAGCTATTTTTTATCCGATTGAAACTTCTTGTTGGCGTGGTTTTGTGTTATAAATACTAGAAATGAAGTCTAGGGATTAAATAGAAGTGATCTGGAGCATTTGAGAGTGATTGGAGATGTTTAGAGTAGGTTTAGGCTTTAAGAAGTTTAGTATGTGTTCTTGGTGTTCTTGGTGAAAATGGAGAGAGTGTGGGAGAAATGCTGCACGAAATCTGGTAGGGTGCTGGCCGAATGGTCTAGGTTGAAGGGGAGTCTCGGATTTTAGCTTGTGGGAGAGAGTGTGATCAGATTTTTTTTTTGAAATTTAAATGGAGAATGTTGTGGAGTTGTTTAAGGTAGGTGGTTAGCTATGGTGTTTGATCAAGGAAGGTGTCTAAGCTCTTCAATGGTGCCGGCTGAACAAGGTGGTTTTGATGAAATGAATGGAGGTCAATATTGCTCCATGGCTGGCTGAAATTTAGTCGTAAATGGTAGAGCAAATTCTGGTTCATTAGCTTGAGACAAGAGTGTTTCCATGGAGTAAAATTCTGAAATTAGTTTGAAGTTCAAAAAAGTTTGAATGGAGTGATCTTAGGAGGGTTTTGAGGTGTGGTTATGGAGTCCATGAGTTCAAGGTAAGTGTGAAGGTCAATGATGTTCAGTTCATGGCTGAGCAAGGATCAATATTACAGAAGTTGAAGGGTGATTTTCGGCCTAGGCTTGAAGAAAGCAAAGCTGGGAAAATATTGGTTTCAAATTGTTCAAAGCTGCGAAAATTGGTGCAGAATTTCTATGCAGAATTTTTCGCACTTCTTCAGCCCGACTTGCAGCTGGTTCTTGAGGGACTTTGAAGGTCTTCCAAAGGTGATCTTCCAGCCTTCTTTCTGGAGAAATACAGGGGAGTTTTGCTAGCTTGAAGATGGACTAAAACAGATTCATTTCCTTTATTGAAAGCTGCGAAATGTCCAGATTTTTTTTCTGGTTTTGCACAGTTTGTGCAGTCCGAAAATTGTACAGATTTTCCAGCCTTCAAGCCACATGAAATGACCATTTTTCTGGTAGCAAATGAGTGGATTTACTGGCTGAATTTTTTCGAAGAGATGGTCTGCAAAAATTCTGGAAAATTTCCAGATTTTCCTTCACTAAAATATGAACAACATGAAGGTGAATTTGAAGGTTCTATCATAGTGATTGATTTCTCTTGGAAACCCTTCCTATTTCCCCTCCTATTTTCAGCCAACCTCCCTCCTCCAAGATTGATTTTCGAAATTCAAGGATGAGAAATTATCACAAAATTTTTTTTGGAATTTAAAAGAAAGATTTGATGGTTTTTGGTTCATTTGAAACATGAAAATGCTAGGACAAAGCTAGAGGTAATAAATAGAACAAGAATTCCCCTAAGATTCTTTTTAGGACACAATGATAGGATTTAGAACATTCTCCTCATGTCTCCCCTAAGACAACATTCCTATTTCTAAGGAATGCAAGAAACAAAAATTCAAACTTAATTAAGATAATCATGATAAAACTTAAATGATGGGATTTGAACTCATGACCTTAGAGATTAATTCCAAAGCTCTTACCACTTAACCACACTAACTCTTTTTCTTATTTTCTCACCCACATATTTTTATTATTTAATCCTCAAGTTTTTTCCCTATTCGGACCTCAAGCAAAATTACCATTTTACCCCGCCTACTCAATAAGCATAACTAAGCATTTTAACCTATAACCCGCAATTCTAAAGCACGTAAAATCATTCAAAAACATATATATTCATGCAAAATAATATAATATGCATCCCGACCCCCTTACTCTAGGGTTGGCTTTAGGTGGGGTTTCACACAGCCAGTGGACCAGGCACCAAGTCCATCTACTACAGCTGCAGAAATTAAGCAAGCTTCAGGGGAATTCCAAAATAGACCTGGCACCAAGTCTAGCAAGTGTACCTAGCGCCAAGTCCATTTTGTGTGCCAAGGAGAGACAGCCAGAAACATAGCAAAAACAGAGAAATGACAGAGTGCATCTAGTGCTAGGTAGGTTGA
This sequence comes from Voacanga thouarsii, assembly GCA_026120185.1. Lineage (NCBI taxonomy): Eukaryota > Viridiplantae > Streptophyta > Magnoliopsida > Gentianales > Apocynaceae > Voacanga > Voacanga thouarsii. The sequence goes on along the minus strand of JANUWF010003374.1, from coordinate 429,719 downwards.
ACGTACCCGGCAACAGGATGCTCTAGAGATAAAAGTCCTATAAGCGGAATTATGGATTATTTAATGATTTTTGTATTTTCCTACTCCTACTCGACCAAGACTTCCTCAGCCATGAAATTAACATCCAAGAGGTTTATAAAATCATAAGAGAACATAATTGTTTGAGATATATAACTTAGAGAGGTGAATAAAAGGGCAGAAATTCTGATTCTCTCATTGAAGGAGGTGTTCACCCAAGTTAAGAAGGATTGTTCAAAGGAAGTCTTGAAGGAAAAAGAAAGACGCTTGTCTAGAAGTGCTTTTTTTTTTTTTTATCTTTTTGTCTTCTTTTCCTTTAGTAATGATGTATTCAATGCTTTTATTGTAATTTAACATTATTTCAGGATTAATGATTTTGTGTTAATTCAGTTATTTGATCAATTATTTGCCATGTTTTGTATTGGTTTACTTTATTTCCTTGGATATTGATGCGAGTTCTTCTAATTAACTTGAGACGGCGATGTTAAGAGTTTCGCTGCATTGATTTCAAATTTGTCTAATCTTATTGGACTTGAGTGGTGAAGTTAATATTATAGGACTAATTGATCAAAGATTAGTTGATTTCGTCTTGAGCAATGGGTTATTAGCTAGTTTCATGTTTATAAGGAATTAAGCGTAATACATGTTTTGGATATGATTTGCTTGATTGGCTAAGCTATTAATATAATCAAAATATAGGATTCCATGGATTGGGAAATGAAGTGAGATTTACCTAAGTAGAATCATAACTTGTGAGACGATTGAATTTTACTTTAGATTCCTTCATGATGTCAAGATGATAATTAGTTGAGAGAATTGCTAATTGGTTCATTGTCATGTTTTCAAGGGTAATTGTTCAAATTCCATAAACCTACATCCTTGAGTTGTATATATTTCTTTAATTTTTCTTTTTTTTCTTTTCTCACTTTATTTGAGTCAGTTAAACAATCAATGAAACGTGATTAGTGAGTATTTGTTCCTTTAAGGATCAATACTCGTTAATTCCCTGTACTATGCTTGCTATGAGTATACATGCTCACATGTCTATTTTAGGATTAATGTTTTAATTAAAAATTGACTAATGGACAGAATTAAAATTGATAATTTTCTATACCCAAAATTTACAGATCATGAAGTTTGAAGAGGTTTGAGGTGGTTTAATGGAGCTCTAATTGTTAGTGTTGTGCCCTAGAGGAAATCACTAGTACATTTTATATGACACATTTTATTTTAATAAAAGACATTATTTATCTTACAATTTCTTTTGTTTACTTTTAAGTAATATAATTGTTCGATAAAGTTCCTAGTACAACACTGTGTTAAGAAAATCATGATAGAGCTCATGATATGAGATTCCTACTACACTGTATATTGTTAGTTCTTAAATAGTCCCTAGTCGTAGTATTAATGAGACAGGACATTATTAATGCGTTAAGATTAGCATGTGTTACACTTCCTGACTTGATCAGGCAGTAGTTCTCATATTCGTGAGTATTGAGACATTCGAAGTTAACATATGGATGCTTGTTAATGGAACAAGTTCATTGGATGACCTAGCTTTGAGATAATCACATGGATAACTACTTAGTACCAGTGATATAATCTCAATATAGAAAACGTGCAAGTATCCTTAGACTTGAGATCTCCAAGGTACTTTGTTTGCTGAGCATTGTACTTTGATTCCAATCTCTAGAGCTCAATCGAGGGCCGGCTATGGGATGGATATTGGGTACATTGTAAGGTAAACGAAAGTAGTTGAGAGGGTCAATAAAGGATTCACCACTACTAATAGTAAGGGAGAATATCTCATGGCCACTTGTAGGAATTACTACTTAAGAAGTCCTTGGCCAAGGCAATTATATAATGGAAACAATTCCAATTGATACACATCTAGAGTAGTGGGTTCCTGGTACAAGAACTATTGTTAATTGCACTGAAGTTTGTTATTAAAGGGTTCATGTCAAGCCACTTGACTTCCTATATTCTTAGGTGGTCATGATGTGTTGTCAGATACTGCTCATGATCTGAGAATATGGGTTTATTAATTGATGAATTAATAAACCAATCCTGATTAGAATTAATAGGATTAATTCTTATTAATTATGGATTATTAATCTCAAAGACGGTTGGATTAATTCATATTCTCTACCAATTGACTGGGAAACCTAATAGGTCACACACAATAGATGATTATATCCTCAAGATGTTTTTTGATAACATAGTCGGGTTAATTGGGAGAAAGAAAAGTTGTTGTGGACAAATTATAATTAGTTATAATTTTTTGTCCAAATTATAATTGTGAGAACTTAATGTTTCCAATTACAATTAGGGAATTCTAATAGGATTAGAATTCTCAATTTTAGCAGGATTTTTCACTTATATATATGATATATTCGAAACCCTAGCAGAGGTTGGAAAAAACAAACACTCTAGGCAACACACAACCTTCTTTCTTCTCTCTCTCTCTCTCTATTGTTCTTGAGAAACAACCCTAGCTGCCCCTTAGATTTTCTGCTAGCACAGAAAACTTCATGCTTGTGTATTCCTCTGTGTGGATTACTATAAGAGATAATCATACACTGTGATTATAGTGATTAGACGTCTAACCTTTGTGGAGTTTGCACAAGAGGATTGCTGGATTGCGCCTCGACTTGAAGAAGAAATTTTTTGTTCTTCGGACGATCAAAGAAAGGTAAAAAGTAGTTACCTTTATTATCTTTATGTCTTGTTTTCCACACATAGACGGGTCCTGGGATGGTATCTCATTTTTTTTTTTCTGCCGTGTCGTATAAGATACGAGCCTAAGATACCCAATAGTAGTATCAAAGCCATGCTATGTGTGGTCTACGGTTTGGCATGAAAAACTGTTTTCATGTATTCGTGTTTGTCTTTGTTCACTGTGAAAATCATTTTCACTCGAGTCAAAATTATTTCGAGCTTTGTTGGTTAGGTCTGTAGCACAATATGATTGTGTAAAAGTTACAGCATATTTAGAAAGATGCTTTTTTTATGTGCTAAAAATTTTCTGCAGAAAAACGTTTTCTTGCAACATGGTTGTTGCCTTTTGTTTCATCTTAATTTTCTATTATGGTGTTGTTTAAAGTTACAAATTGGTTGTTATTTTGATTCTAAAAATAGAAAATTCTGCCAAGAATTGTTTTTACTGATCTGTCGCAGAATATTAGGGCACCAGAAACTGTTTCTAGAAAATTTTTCAGAAAAATCGCCACCACTTCCTGACTACAGCTGGCGCCGGCTCTGGCTTCCAAACCGATGCCAGTTCCGTTCTATTCGCGATGTCCAGAAATCCTTTTTGGAAGAGAAAAATTTTCTAAAAAACTAGAACAGAGCTGGCACCGGCTTTAGCGTTCAAACCGACGCCGTTTCTGCTCTGTTTGCGACGTTCCAGCTATCTCAAAAAAAATCTGGAATAGAATTTTTAAAGGGAAAATCTCATTTGATGAGAGGTGGTAAAATAAAAATTTTTCCATGAGGGTGCAGCCCCTTGACCTCCGCCCGCTGACCGGCCAGCGGGACCATCGTTTTCGCTGCCGAAGACGGAACCCAAAAGCATTTTCTCAAAATTAGTTTTGAGACAAACAATTTTATTTTTCAAAATAGAGATTTTGAAAATTTAAAATTAATGTATTTTTCTAAAATATTGATTTTAGAATTTGTTTTATTTTTCCAAAATAGTGATTTTGGAATAATAAATATATATGTTTATTTTGTTTAAGCATAGTTAATGGCATGGTGGATGGTTATGGACTAAAACCAATTATATCTGTTCATACATTTTACAGTTTTGGTTTTTTTGAACTAGGGCATGCGTGTCCTGCTTTCTCTAGAATTCTTGTGTAATTCTCTTCTCATCTGACCCCTCTCGAATCTAACTCGAGGTTTTCTCTCTTTAGGAAATTAAGTAATTAGTTTACATAGGTTAGATAGGAGTAGAATTATTCTATTTTGGAGATGGCAACCAAAACAAGGCGAGAAGGTAAGACCTTCTACTTAAATCATACATGAACACATAGGGTTAACTATATTAATTTCTTTTAAGGCTCAAAGAAATTAATTTAGGCTAAAGTCCAAAACCATACCACGTAATCGCTTTATTACCATGATTATCAATTATGTGATTTATTGATTTTTATGCATGTCATTCAATGAAATTACTAAAAGGAACAAATCTCTCAATTAATATTAAACCAAATTCCTTCTGTTAATATAATAAGAACGCGAGTCCTTTTTCGAGACCAGGTTGTTGGGCAAACCCAAGCCTACTTGACATCGAGTATGTTCAAACTATGAAGTTAAATTCCTTTGGAATTAAATTCTAGATTAATGGGTCGAGTTTAACTAGATTCTTTATCTCGATTAGGCAAACTCAAGCATAACGAAATTTAGAGGAAAGATTGGGGTAGCCTAAAAGGCTTTAAGATTAAAAGCTGTTAATCACCCAATGATCCGGTAGTTACATACGATGTAATTGGTATTGGATACCTACCAATGAATTTAAGGGTGGCTTATTGGGCAAATGCAAGGTTATCCTTGAGGAATTTAGATACAGGTCCACTAAGAAAGCTTCCAACAGGCTTTCCTGAATCAGTAGTGGGGGCTATTGGTTTAAGTAAAATAGTGGAGTAAAAATTCATTTAATTAAAGTCCTAATTATTTGCTTATCATGTGCATATATAAGTAGCTAATGCTATCTACCTTTACATCTAGGTCACTTGCATCATGTCTACAAACTTAAACCTACATAACATCTTGGAAACCAACAAGTTAACTGAATCAAATTATCTTTACTAGTATAGAAATTTGAGAATCGTTCTCAAATAAAAAAAGTTGCTCTACGTGCTAGATGCTCTTATTCCGCCACCACCAACTCAAGATGCTCATACTGATGAGCATGCTGTCCACAAAAGGCACAAGGAGGATATTGATACAGCATCATAAATTATACTGGCATCCATAACTCCCGAGTTGCAAAAACAGCATGAGCATATGGATGCTCAATCGATTATACTATATCTTTGAGAGCTGTTTGATGCCCAAGCCAGAATAGAGAGATACAAGATCTCGAAGTAACTATTCTGTTGCAAAATGGCAGAGGGTTCTTCTGTGGCTACTCATAGGCTGAAGATGATGGGCTTAATAGAGAAGCTTGGATCTCTCAGGTTTGCAATGGATCATAACTTAAATGTTGACTTAATTTTACAATCTTTGCCAAATAGTTTCTCACAATTGGTGATTAACTATCAGATAAACAAGATTGAGTCCACCATTCCTGAGTTGATAATCTTCTCAAAATTGCAGAGTCCTCTATGAAGAATGATTCCAATGTAGTTTTAATGGTAGAATCTTCCTCTTCTAAGAAGAAAATTTTAAAAGAAAAAGAAGAAGGCTCCCATAAAGCCCAAAGGTGGTGTGAACAAGAAAGACGTAGCTACCAAGGGCCCATGCTATCATTGTGGGAAGATGGGCCACCAGAGGTGCAACTACAAAGCCTACTTGGAGGCCATGAAGGACAACAAGTAGAAAGAGATATTTACAAGCACTTCTACTTCTTCTCCAGGTATGTTTATGATTGAGATAAATACTACCTTTAGAAATGAGATATAGGTATCAGATACCAGATGTGGATCTTATTTGTGCAATAACTTGCAGGGACTAAAGAGCAGTAGAGTGCTAGAGAAAGGCGATGTGGACCTACGTACTGCAAATGGGGCAAATGTTGCTGCACTTGCAGTGGGGACATACGAGCTGAACCTACCTTTGAGATTATTTCTAGAACTGCAAAACTGTTATTTTGTACCAATTTTAATGAAAAACATTATCTCAGTTGCATGTTTAGACTTATACGGATTTTATTTAATATTCAAGAATAAATGTTGTTCCTTTTCATTGAATGATATTCATTATAGTTCAGCAACTTTGGTTAATGGTTTATATATTCTAGATTTGGATAATCCAACTCTCAATATAAATAATAATAAACTTAAAATAGATAACTCTAACACTTTTTACATATGACATTGTCGTTTAGGCCATGTAAACGAAAATCGTGTATCTAGGTTACATATGCTTGGTGACTTAGGGTCATTTGATTATGAATCATCTGCCACTTGCGAATCTTGTTTACGAAGCAAAATGAATAAAACTCTTTTTTCAGGAAAAGGAGAACGGGCCAAGGAGTTATTAGAATTCATACATTTTGATGTATGTGGCCCAATATCAATACAAGCAAGAGGAGGTTATAACTATTTCATAACCTTTATTGTTGATTTCTCACGATACGGGTATTTGTATTTAATGAAATACAAATCTGAGGCCTTTGAAAGGTTCAAAGACTTCAAGAATGAAATAGAGAAATAACTTGACAAAAGTATTAAGACTCTAAGATTTGATCGAGTAGGAGAATACTTGAGCCAAGAGTTCCTGAGTTATTTGAGAGATAATGGAATATTATCTCAATGGACTCCACCACATACACCACAACATAATGGTGTATCTGAGAGAATGAATCAAACCCTTCTAGACATGGTACGGACAATGATGGCTTCTACAGACCTACTAAAATCGTTTTAGGTATATGCACTAGATAATTCTATTTATCTATTAAATAGAGTTCCAACGAAATCGGTTGATACTAACCCATTTAAGACGTTCTTTGGTAAGAAACCAAAGTTATCTCAGTTGCAAGTATGGGGTTGTTCTGCCTTTGTCTAAAGGCCACAGTCAGACAAACTTGATAGTAAGTCTGACAAGTGTTTGTTTGTTGGATATCTGAAAGAATCTTTTGTATATTACTTCTACCTACCCTCTAAAAAAAAATTGTTTATTTCGAAGCATGTCGTCTTCTTAGAAGGTGCACATGCTCAAAGGGGGCAGTGGGAGTAAGATTGAACTTAGTGAAGTTCATGAAGATCAAACAAACGAGAATCAACCATCTAACCCCATATCTGTTGAGAGAATAGATGAACCTTCTAATACACAAGAACCTCGTAGATTTATTAAGATACGTGTGGCACTTGAGAGATATGGATTTCTCATTAGTGACCACAATGACATATTAGTCATAGATGAAGATGAGCCTACTACCTATAAGAATGTTCTGAATAGTTCAGAATCTGGCAAATGGCTTGAGACCATGAAGTCAGAGATAGATTCTATGTATGACAACCAAGTATGGACTTTAGTTGATCCACCCAAAGGAATTAAACCTATTGAGTGTAAGTGGGTTTTCAAGAAGAAAACGGGCATGGATAGTGACTTAGTTACCTATAAAGCATGACTAGTGGCAAAGGGTTATCGTCAACGACATTGTATTGACTATGATGAAACCTTTTCGCCAGTAGCCATGTTGAAATCTATAAGGATACTCCTAGCCATTGCTGCTCATTAGGATTATGCGATTGGGCAAATGAATGTAAAAATGACTTTCCTAAATGGACATCTGACTAAGAAAGTGTATATGACATAACTTGAGGGTTTCACATCCAGCATGGCACAAAGGTGTGTAAGTTGCAAAAGTCTATTTATAGACTTAAGCAAACTTCTAGGAGTTGGAACATTCGTTTTGATGAAACAATCAAAGAGTTTGGTTTCATTCAAAACATGGATGAGCCTTGTGTATACAAGAAGTGGGAGTGCAATCATTTTCTTACTGCTTTATGTAGATGCCATATTGCTAATGGGAAGCTATATACCTGTCCTGCAAATAATTAAAGTTTGGTTATCCAAACAATTCTCTATCAAAGATCTTGGAGAAGCAACCTATATTCTAGGAATAAGAATCTATAGAGATAGATCCAAAAGGTTGCTAGGTCTTTCACAGTCTACATACATAGATTAAGTGCTAAAGAGGTTTAGCATGGATCAATCCAAAAAAGAATTCTTACCCATGTCACATGGTGTAAGCCTTTCAAAGTTAATGTATCCCAAGACACAAGTTGAAAGGGATCACATGAGTAAGATTCCATATGCCTCGGCAGTTGGATCAATCATATACGCTATGATATGTACTAGGCTCGATGTATCTTGTGCTTTTATTTTGACGAGCAAAAACTAATCTGACCCTGGTGAGGGTTATTAGGTGACTGTAAAGAACATTCTTAAGTATTTATGAAGGACTAAGGATATGTTCTTAGTATATGGAGAAGGTGATTGAAAATAAATGGGTATACTGATGCCAGTTTTCAATCTGACAAAGATGATTTCAAATCACAATCTATCTACGTGTTTATGTTGTGCAGAGAAGTTGAGTACATAACTGCTTCTGTAGTAGCTAAGGAGGCTGTTTGGATCAAGAAGTTCGTGATGGAACTGGGTATGGTTCCTAGTGCTGCTAGTCTAATAACTTTGTATTGTGACAACAATGGAGCCATTGCACAAGCAAAAGAGCCATGGTCTCATCAACGATCCAAACACGTACTGCGACGCTATCATCTAATCTAGGAAATCATAGATAAGAATGATGTAAAGATAGAGAGAGTTTCCAAGGATGAGAACATAGCTGACACACTTACAAAAGCATTATCCCAAAAGAAACATGATTGTCATGTTGAGTCATTCGGTATAAGATACATGAATGATTAGCTCTAGTGCAAGTGGGAGTTTGTTAGTGTTGTGCCCTAGAGGCAATCACTTATACATTGTATATAACATTTTTTATTTTAATAAAAGGCATTATTTATCTTACAGTTTCTTTTGTTTACTTTTAAGTCATATAACTATTCGAAAAAGTCTCCAGTACAACATTGTGTTAAGGAAATCATGATAAGAGATTTTCTACTACACTGTATAGTGTTAGTGCTTAAATAGTCCCTAGTCGTAGTATTAATGAGACATGACATCATTAATGCGTTAAGACTAGCAAGTGTTAGACTTTCTGATTTAATTAGGCGGTGATTGTCATATCTGTGAGTATGGAGATATTCGAAGTTAACACATGGATGCTTGTTAATGGAACAAGTTCATTGGATGACCTAGTTTTGAGATAATCACATGGATAACTATTTAGTATAAGTGATATAATCTCAATATAGCAAACGTGCAAGTATCCTTAGACTTGAGATCTCCAAGGTACTTTATTTGCGGAGCATTGTACTTTGATTCCAATCTCTGGAGCTCGATCGAGGGCCGGCTATGGGATGAATATTGGATACAATGTGAGGTAAACGAAAGTAGTTGAGAGGGTCAACAAAGGACTCACTACTCCTAATAGTATGGGCAAATATCTCACGGCCACTTGTAGGAATTACTACTCGAGAAGTCCTTGGCCAAGGTGATTGTGTATTGAAAATAATTCCAATTGATACACATCTAGAGTAGTGGGTTCTTGGTACAAGTACTATTGTATTCAGGCCATAATTAATTCTGGAAGGAGTTGGCACTAATTCCGTACTCCAAATCGAATGAGATATTATATGGTGAAAAGAGTTAATTGTACTAAAGTTTGTTATTGAATGGTTCATGTCAAGCCACTTGACTTCCTAGACTCTTAGGTGGTCATGATGTGTTGTTAGATACCACTCATGATCTGGTAATATGGGTTTATTAATTGATGAATTAATAAACTAATCCTGATTAGAATTAATAGGATTAATTATAATTAATTATGGATTATTAATCTCAAAGACGTTTGGCTTAATTCATGTTTTCTACCAATTCATTGGGAAACCTAATAGGTCACACATAATAGAGGATTATGTACTCAATATGTTATTTGATAACATAGTGGGGTTAATTGGGAGAAAAAGAAGTTGTTGTGGACAAATTATAATTAGTTATAATTTATGGTCCAAATTGTAATTGTGAGAACTTGATATTTCCAATTATAATTAGGAAATTCTAATAGGATTAGAATTCTCAATTTTAGTAGGATTTTTCAGTTATATATATATGATATAATCAAAACCCTAGCAGAGGTTGGAAAAAAACGAACACTCTAGGCAACACATAACCTTCTTTCTTCTCTCTCTTGATTGTTCTTGAGAAACAACCCTAGCTGCCACTTAGATTTTCTGCTAGCACAAAAAACTTCGTGCTTGAGTATTTCTCTGTGTGGATTATTATTAGAGATAATCACACACTGTGATTATTGTGATTAGACGTCCAACCCTTGTGGTGTTTGCACAAGAGGATTGCTGGATCATGCCTTGACTTGAAGAAGAAATTTTTTGTTCTTCGGACGATCAAACAAAGGTAAAAAGCTGTTACCTTTATTATCTTTATGTTTTTTTTTTCGCACATAGACGGGTCCTGGGATGGTATCTCGTTTTATTTTCCGCTGCGCCGTATAGAATACGAGCCTGAGATACCCAACACTAATGGCCATCGAAGATGAGGAAGACAAGATGTTCAGCTATGGCTTCTAGGTGGCCAAAATGATGAAGGGTATTGAGGAAGAAATCAGTTCTTGTCTTGCTATGCAAGCTGGAAAAATACAGGAATTTAGCGACAAGAATTCTTCGAATACGAAATGATATGTTAGCATAAATTTTAAATTACTTTGAAATGGTTTTGCAGCTGAAACTTAGAAGTTATTGAAGGTCCATTAATGGTGGTTTTTCAGCCACCGTGTTGGAGAAGAAAGGGGAGAATTTTAGGGATCTTATGTATGGGTTGATTGCTCAATCTCCATGACTATACTCTTGGTAGTTTGCTGGAAAATTTATGATTTGGTGATACTACATAAGCTACGAAATTCCAAGGCATTTTCCTCCTATTGTTCACGCGGAATTGGTTCCTTGTTAGCAAGAAAAGAATGGTAGTTGTGCTGCATTTTTTGGACATTCTAGCCAAGAAGAAATGATGGAAAAAAATTCCAGATTTATAATAAAACAAGAACAAGCAAAGCATGGTTCTTTGAAGAAGAAACTATGGCGATTTAATTCAAAAGCAACTACCTATTCTTCCTCCCAGATTTCGGTCATCTCCTACCTCAAGAGCTGGAATTTTCGATACGGTTATCCAAGGCCTTTCATAAAGAAATTAGGAGAAATAAACAAATAGGAGTATTTTGAATTTAAATAGGTTAGGACATAGATTGCTAAAATGATGGAGGTTAGAATTCTTCTTGATTTCCTTTTAGGACAAGATCACATGGTTAGGACATTACCATTATGTCTTCTCCAAGACAACATTCCTAGATCTATGGAATGTAAAAAAAAAAAAAATTTTCAAACATCAGTTAGGGATAATTAAAAATAATACATAGATGATGGGATATGAACTCGAGACATTAGAGATAAACTACAAAGCTCTAACCACTTTACCATATTAAATCTTGTTCTTATTTTCCCAACCAAATTCTCTTCCTTTCTAAATCTCAAGTCTCTTCCAAATTCATCCTCAAGTAAAATTCCTAATTACCCTTACTACTCAACAAGTATAAATAAACCATATAACCTATATATCACAATTCTAAGGCACACGAATTCATCCAAGAATTATATTTTCAATCACCCATCCCTCTAGTTATATGGTCGGTTTAGGTCGGGCTTTACATAGTAGGTCCATGACTTGAGAAAGAATTGGATTCTATTTTATTCTTTTATGATGCTAAGATAATGATTAATAATGATTATTACCAGTAATTAATTATTATGTCTTCAAGAATTTCAATCTAAATACATGTTCTTCTCTCCTAGAGTTGTATATATTTTTATCTTTCTTTTTTCATCACGGTAATTGGTTAGTTAAATAATGTATGAAAAATAACCCTTGATTGGGAATGGACTTAAAAGTGTGTGACTTTATTTAACAAAATCTAACGCATCATAATCTATTAGAGTTTTCCAACGAGCCTGCTTGAAAGAAGGAGCTAGGCAAGGCAGGAGAGAAGGACGAGGTAGGATGCATTGATGGAATTGAGGAAATAATATGAGAGGGATAGAGAGAGAATTTCAGAAATTGAATAATTGGTGGAGAAAACTTTGGGGTCGAGGTTTTGGGAATAGATGTGGTAGAAAAAGAGGGAAATGATGAAGGAGAAATAAAGCATGTAAAGTTTAAAATCCCAACTTTTTATGGGAAGTGTGACACCGAGTTGTATTTTGCATGGTAAAGTGAGATGATTTTTTTTTTTTTTTGAATGCCATACTTATCGAGAGAGAGGACAAAAGTGAGATTGGCAATCTTAGAATCTTCCGAGAATACGTTAGTTTAGTGGGATAGAGTTAGCATACAACAATGACAAACAGTATTTCAACCTGTTGCTAATTTGAATTTATTGAGAGACATAATGAGGGTAAGGTTTGTTCAAACCCATTACTACAATGATATTTACCAAAAACTTCAATTCTTTAAGGAAGAAAGAGCATGGAGGATTTCCACGAGGAGATGGAGGTAATATTGATGAGAGCTAATATTAATGAAGATGTTAGGACTATGAAGGCTAGATTCTTGGGTAGATTCAATAGAGAAATAACAAATGTGGTAGAGCTGTACTCATATAGGAGCTTAGAGGAGATGGTACATATGGCTATGAAATTTGAAAAAATAAGTAAAGAGTAGAACCTTTGGGAAAGCAACCCCACTACTTCCTAATCCTTCATGCAAGTTACCCATAAAAAAGGAAAGGGTTCCTAAGCCCATACACAAGAAGTACAACAATCTAAGGGAATATTTGAACAAATATAAGGGAAAAGCCATCTTGAGACCACAAAAGAATATAGATATCAAATGTTTTTAGTGTCTTGGCTATGGTCACATAGCACGTGAGTGTCCTAGCAAGAGAAGAACATACACTAATGCCTATAGCGATGTGTCCACTGAAGAATAAGACAAAATTCATCACTATTTTCCTAGTTGTTTGAGGTTAAGTTGAGATACTTTTGATGTAATAACTAGGCATATTCCTTTATATTTGACATTTTGCTTATGGAAAGTGTTTTTGATGAATTTGTGCAGAATTGAGCGGATTTCAAGCAAAAAGTGGAAAAATGCAGCTACTGCACTAGGCGTCAGGTCCACTCCTGAAGACCAATGGAAAACAGAGTAACTTCCATGTGTAGACCAATATATACCTTGTGCCAAGTGGGTCGATAGTACCCGTCGCCAGGTTTGGCTTGTTCAGTGATGAATTTTCTACACGAATTTAGTATCCTCCAAAGGATTTTGGTATTTCCGAATTCTAATGGACCAAGGCTTCTTAAGCTATGAATTTTTGTACCATGGAATCTTATAAAGACAATAAAAACACAAGATAAAGTAGTGAATCCAAAGATCAAAACTTCCAATCACTCAATGAATAAGAGATTCGATATTCAAGGAGGATTATTCAAAACAGTTTCTAAAGAGATGAAGGCGGGCTTGCCTATAAGTTCTTTTTTTTACCTTTGTTTTCTTTTTCTAGAATAATGATGTATTTAATAGTTTCATTGTAATTTGATATTATTTTGGAATTCATGGTTTTTGTATTAACTTAGTTATTTGATCAATTTTCTATCATTCTTGGTATTTGATTACTTATTAACATTGGTAATTGATTTGTTTTATTCTAATTGACTTGGGTAACGATGTTACAAGTTCATTGTATTGATTTCATATTTGTTAGATCTTAATAGACTTAGGAAACAAAGTTAAGATTAAAGAACCAAAGTAATCAAAGATTAGTTAATTTCCCGTATAGTATATGGTTATTGACTAATTTCATATTTATTATCACCTAGAGTATAGGGATAATTTATGAGGAATTAAGCTTAAAACATCTTTTGGTTATGTTGGTTTAATTGGAAAATCTTTTAATTTAATCAAGGGGTAGTGATTCCATGGATTGGGAAGAAATGGAATCTATATAAGTAAATTCATGACTTGGGAAACGATTAAACTTTACATTATATTCCATCATGATGTCAAAATGATAATTAATTGGGATAGTTGTTGAATGGTTCATTTCTACATTTTCTAGGATAGTTGTCTAATTACAAACTTTTCCATCCTAGAGTTGTGTATATATTTCTCTATTTTTCTTATTTTTATCTTGGTACTTTATTTTTGTTGGATAAACAACGAATGAAAAGTGAATAGTGTGTACTTGTTCCTTTGAGGATCAAAACTCGTTAATTCCTGATACTATGCTTACGATACATATACTTGCTCACATATGTATTTTGGGATTAATGTTTTAGTTAAAACTTGACTAAGGGATGGATTTAAAATTGATGGTTTTTATGCACCCAAAATTAACGCATCATGTGCGGCCTACTAGGTGAGATACTCCTCTATCTGTACACCCAAACTTATAGTTGTCCATTCCCGAAATACACAATACACTTGAATTTTATTTGCTAGCTCAGACCGTATGATCTACAGAATTGGCATCCTATCCGGGAAGGACTCACCCCTTAGAGGTGACCACCTACTGAGAGACTTATCATAACCCTTCAAATACTAGTCCTAGTAGTCCACCCTTATCAAGTACTCAACATTGTATCTGTGCCTTTTGGGAAAAGAAGAATAATCCAATATGTTTTCTTTGAAATAGCAATTATGGTTTGCAAAATTCTTGTCAAAGTTGGTTTTTAGAAAAAGTTTAGCATTTTGATTAAAATTGCTTTCTCAAATTGAAATTGATTGATTGAACGGAAAAGGAAAAGAAAATTGTCCATAATTTCATCGAAAGTACTTTTTCACGTATACAACTTTTTTTTACTTGCCGAAGTGATTTTGATCTTCAAACATCTTGATACAATGACTTACTTGATTTCTTACTTTCCCTTAACACAATAGTCTTCCAAGTTGGCTCAATGGAATCTAGCCCCGCCTAGGGTAAATATATGGTATAAGTACCAATAGTTCATAACTAAGCAATAATTGTTCAAATAAATAACTCCCAACCTAACATGTTTAAGCTCAATGAGTTACAACAATATTCAGCTATGACAATATCTTAGGAGTTCTAAAATTAATTGATAAGATCTTTTAGGGTTTGATATTAATTTTATAGAATAAGAACAATTTGATAAACCAATATAATTAGGTGTTGTAAATAATAAATAATGAATTATAAGAATATTTATTTATTAACAAATAATAATTATAAATAATTTTAATAATAAATAATAAATAATAAGTACTATTAATAATAAATACTAAATAATATTGATAATAAATAATAAATAATATTATTCATATATAATAAATAGCATTAATAAAAAATAAAAATTATATTAATAATTCATAATAAGTAATGTTAATAGTAAATAATAAATCATATTAATAAAAAATAACAATAGTAATTATGTCTTATTATAAATAATACACAAGTGTAGATAAAAGTTTTAGTACGAATAATCAATAACAATATGAAAATAAAAGATGTCGATTTTCATTAATTCCGATATATCATTATTTATATTTAATAATGCTTAATAAAAAATATTACTATTTGTTTATCTAATAAATTAATAATATTTTAAGTAATTATTAATTCTGAAAATATTGATGTTGAGCGAAATTAATAAGTAAATTAAATAATGATACTAATAATATTAATAATAATGATATTAATAATAATAGAAATGATAATAATATCAGTAGTAAAAGTAACTCTAATAATATTTTTTAATGACTATAGTGAATTTTCTAGTACTAAAATTTATATATATATATATATATATATATTCATATGCATATATATTCAACAAATAAAATGTTTATTTATTCAAAAATAGGCCCGTAATGATATTTATCACAAGAAGGGAGATAATATACTAATAATATTATTATCAAGGTATTTAGTGTCGAAAATAACATCATGGGAGCACAAATGAAAACAATAATGGTATAATTTCCATCATTCATTACAACATCCATACTAGTGATATAAAGCCTTTAATCATAATGTACTAATGAGCATATAATGATCCTAGAGAATAATCTAACAATAATTCAGAAGCCTCAATATTCATTTCAATCTTTATATCTTAAAATTATTCTCTTCACCCACATACATATCTATATTCCAACAATATTAGATCAACATATTAATTTCATCATCTAGAAGTCTTCAGTTCAAAAATTAAGCAGAAAGTTACAGAAAAAAAAAAACTTGTTTGATGATTGTTAGAGTCGAAGATGTTGTCATGTCCAATGAAAACCCTTGAGTGCTTGAAGAGTCCTTTATCGATTGAAGTTGTTCAAGGATGGTCACCATTAGATCAGGCAAGAGAAAGAGTGTCTTTAAGATGGTGAAGAAATGAAGATGAAGTAATGAAGAAGTTTAAGGTGATTGAATTTACCTTTTTGATGTTCTTCTTGTCTTGAACAAAAAGGCACCTTTGATCCAAAAAAGATATCAACTTCGGTTTTTTGTGTTATGGAGTGTACTAAGGATGAGTATGGGTTGAATCCTAGTTGATTTGAGAGTTTTTAAAGTGATTTAGGTTGAATAGAAGTGTCTAATGGTTGAAGAAGTATAGTGTGTATTCTTGGTGTTCTTGAGAATAGAAAAGAAATTTGAGAGAAGAAGATAAGTGTGTGCTTGGCGAGTAATTGCTGAATAGCCTTGCTAGAGAGGGGATTTTGGTTATCCTAGGAAGGGAGAGAGACTGGAGCGAGTTTGGATTTCAAAATGAGGGAAAGTAGAGGTTTTTGAGGTAGAAGATTTGGTAATTGTGATTTCTTTTTGAACATTTCTAGTCCTTCAATGGTGGATTACTAGTCTAGCCATGTCTTACTTGTGAAATGGAAGATTTTCCCAACATTAATGCTAGCCAAAAATGGCTGAACAAGGGAGGAAGAAATTCTGGTTTATTAGCCTAGCTAGATGAGAGTTTAAGGAAGTAAAAGCTGGAATTTAATTTTCAAATATGAAAAGTTTAGGAGAGGTTTGAGATGGATTAATAGAGCTCTAATGGCCATGGTAGATGAAGAAGACAATATGTTCAGCCATGGCTTCAAGGTGGCCAAAATGATGAAGGGAATTAAGGAAGAATCGGTTCTTGTCATTGCTATGCAAGCTAGAAAATTTCTGGAATTTAGCTAAAAGAATTCTTAGAATATGAAATGATTTGTTAGCAGAAATATTGAATTATTTTGAAATTGTTTTGCTGCTGAAACTTAGGAGTTTTTGAAGGTCCATTAATGGAGGTTTTTTAGCTACCATGCTGGAGAAGAAAGAGGAGAATTTCTGGGATCTTATGCATGGGTTGATTGCTCAATCTCCATGACTAAACTCTTGGTAGTTTGTTGGAAATTTTCTGCTTTGGTGATACTACATAAGCTACGAAATTCCAAGGAATTTTCAGCCTCTTGTTCACACGAAATTGATTGCTTGTTAGCAAGAAAAGAATGGCATTTGTGCTGCATTTTTTGGACAATCTAGCCAAGAGTAAATGCTGGAAAAATTTCATATTTATACCAACACAAGAACAAGCAAAGCATGGTTCTTTGAAGAAGAAACTATGGTGATTTAATTGTAAACCAACTACCTATTCTTCCTTATAGATTTTGATCATCTTCTATCTCAAGAGCTGGAAATTTTTGAAATTTTCTTTCAAAAATTCAAGCCTAAGATTATCCAAGATATTTCATAAAGAAATTAGAAGAATTAAAAAAAAATGGCATTATTTTGAATTTAAATAGAGGTTAGAATTCTTCTAGATTTTCTTTTAGGACAAGATCACATGTTTAGGACATTACCATTGTGTTTTCCCCAAGACAACATTCCTACCTCTATGGAATGTTAGAAAATAAATTCAAACATTAGTTAGGATATTTAAAAATAATACCAAGATGATTGGATATGAACTTGAGACCTTAGAGATTATCCACAAAGCTGTAACCACTTAACCACATTAACTCTTGTTCTTATTTTCCCAACCAAACTCTCTTCTTTTCTAAATCTCAAGTCTCTTCCTAATTCATCCTCAAGTAAAATTCCCTAATTATCCTTACTAGTCAACAAGTATAAATAAACCATATAACCCATGTATCAGAATTCTATGGCACATAAATTCATCCAAGAAATTTATTTTCATGTAATATGATATGATATGCATCCCATCCCTCTAGTTTTAGGGTCAGTTTAGGTCGGGTTTTACATAATGGGTCCATAACTTGCGAAATAATTGGATTCTATTTTATTCTTTTATGATGACAAGATATTGATTAATTATGATAATTACTAGTAATTAATTGTCATGTCTTCAAGAATTTCAATCTAAATACATGTTCTTCTTTCCTAGAGCTGTATATATTTTTATCTTTCTTTTTTCATCACGTTAATTGGTTAGTTAAACAATGTACACAAAATAACTAATAATAGCTATTCCTTGATGATCAGTACTCATTAATTCCCTATACTATACTATACTTTTTTATAAGTGCAATTACTCATATGTGTGATTTAGGGATGAATATTTTAATTAACACTTGATTGGAAATGGACAAATAAATGCAGGATTTTATATAACCAAATCTGACGCATAATACTCTATCAGAGTGTTCCAACGAGCTTGTTTGAGAGAAGGAGCTAGGCAAGGCATCAGATGAGGATGAGGTAGGATGCATGGACGGAATAGAGGAAATAATATGAGAGGGATAGAAAGATAATTCGAGAAATTGAATGATTGGGACGAATAAGAGCATGGAGAAGACATTGGGGTCGAGGTTTTGGGAATAGAGGTGGTAGAAAAGAAGGAAATGATGATGAAGCAGAAATAAAGCATGTAAAGTTTAAAATCTCGACTTTTTTTTGGAAGTGTGACACCGAGCTGTATTTTGCATAGTAAAGCAAGATGAAAATTTTCTTTGAATGCCATACTATAGTGAGAGGACAAAAGTAAGATTGGCAATCATAGAATTTTTCGAGTATACTTTGGTTTAGTTGGATAGAGTTAGCATACGACAAAGACAAATAGGAATTCAACCGATTCCTAATTGGAATTTATTGAAAGATATGATGAGGGCAAGGTTTGTTCCAACCCATTACTACAATGATCTTTACGAAAAACTTCACTTTTTTAAGGGAGTAAGAGAATGGAGGATTTCCACGTGGAAATGGAGGTAATATTGATGAGAGCTAATGTTAATGAAGATGTTAAGACTTTGAAGGCTAGATTGTTAGGTGGATTGAATAGAGAAATAACAAATGTGGTAGAGTTGTACTCGTATAGGAGCTTGCAGGAGATGGTACATATGGCTATGAAAGTTGAAAATAAGAAAAGAGCGGAACCTTTGGGAATGCAACCCCACTACTTCCCAATCCTTCATGAAAGTTGCCCATAAAATAGGAAGGGTTCCTAAGCCCTTTCATAAGAAGTACAACAAAAAAAGGGAATATTGGAACAAATATAAGGGAAAATCCATCTTGAGACTACAAAAGAATTGTGACATAAAATGTATTTATTATCTTGGCTATGGTTACATGGCGCGTGAGTGTCCTGGCAAGAGAAGAACATACACTACTGCCTATGGCAATGTGTCCACTGAAGAATAAGATAAAGGAGATAGGAACTAATAGGGGAAAATTCATAAATATTTTCCTAGTTATTTGAGGTTAAGTTGATAAACTTTTGATATAATAACTAGGCATTTTCCTTCATATTTGACATTTTGCTTGTGGAAAGTGTTTTTGATGAATTTATGCAGAATTGAGTGGATTTCGAGCAAAATGTGGAAAAGTGCAGCTATTGCACCAGGCGCCAGGTCTACTATGGAAGAACAGAGGAAAATAGAGCAACATTCAGGGGCAAACCAGAATATACCTTGTGCCAGGTGGGTCGAAGGTAGCTAACGCTTTCAATGATGAATTTTCTGCATGAATTTGGTATCTTCCAAAGAGTTTTGGTATTTTTTGAATTCTAATGGGCCAAGACTTCTTAAGCTATGAATATTAGTATCAAGGAAGCTTATAAAGACAATAAAAACACAGGATAAAGTAGTGAATCCAAGTATCAAAACTTTCAATCACTCAAAGAATGAGAGATTCAACATTTAAGGAGGATTATTCAAGAAGGTTTCCAAAGAGAAGAAGAAGGGCTTGTTGATAAGTTCTTTCTTTTACCTTTTTTTTTATTTTTCTAGAATAATGATGTATTTAATGTTTTCATTGTAATTTGACATTATTTTGGGATTCATGATTTTTGTATTAATTTAGCTATTTGATCAATTTTCTATCATTCTTGGTATTTGATTACTTGTTATAATTGGTTATTGATGTGTTTTCATCTAGTTGAATTGGGTAATGATGTTAGAAATTCATTGCATTGATTTCATATTTTTTAGATCTTAATGGACTTGGGAAATAAAGTTGAGATTAAAGAACCAAAGTAACCAAAGATTAGTTAATTCATCTATAATATATGGTTATTGACTAATTTCATATTTATTATCACCTAGAGTGTAGATATAATTTATAAGGAATTAAGTTTAACACATCTTTTGGTTAGATCAGTTTGATTTGGAAATTTGATAATTTAATCAACATATAGTGATTACATAGATTGGGAAAAACGTGGAGTCCATATAAGTGGATTTATGACTTAGGAAACTATTGAATTTTACTTTATATTCTTTCATGATGCTAAGATGATGATTAATTAAGATAGTTGCTAATTGATACATTATCATGTATTCGAGGATAGTTGTCTAAATTGCATATTCCTATATCTTTAAGTTGTACCTATTTCTGTATTTTTCTCTTTATGATCTTATCACTTTATTTAGTCGGTTAAATAATGAATAAAAATGATTAGTGTGTACTTATCCCTTTGAGGATTAATACTCATTAATTCCCTATAGTATACTTGCGATGGGTATATTTACTCGTATGTATAATTTGGGATTAATGTTTTAATTAAAACTTGACTAAGAGATGTACTTAAATTTAGTGATTTTTACACACCTAAAATTTACGCATCAAATTTTTCGAGCCGTTACTGGGGAATAATAGCATGAAAGCTTGTGATTTCATTGATTTAACTATGTTTACATGTTTATATGTCTATATGTCTATATGTAAATATTTATATATGTTCTTTGTGTAATTAGGTACTATATCTTGTTGTTTGTAACATTGTGTGACTTAATTAACTAGCTTAGTTCCTATTGTACTTGTAAATACCATTAACTTTTGTGTTTAGGTAGTTCGTGAATATATCTAATGTGTGTATTTTTCTTTTCTTTGTTTTTCTATTATTTGTTTTTCCCATTTCTTTTTTTCTTTGTTTTTATGTTATTTGTTTCTTTTTTATTTAATTTTTATTTTTCGTTGAGTGCGAGATTGACATCATCATGGACAATTACTTTTGGGCATAAGATAAAAGGATCTACAATGACGAGAATTTGGCAAATTTGTAGGCTTGGTTTGATGCTTTTTGTGAGATGTCACTCGAAGCATCAATACTTTCTTTTATCACCAAAGCAAATTTATCTGTTAAATGGCATGAAGAAACATCCCAACGAATGAGCCATAAAAAAACACAACTAGCCAAGTCGGTTAAGGATGCCATAAAGGCCTATATACTTGAACAAGAGGACCCCCAAGGAGAGGAGACAGGAAATGAGAGATAATTGCAAAATGTGGCAATAGAGGTATTCAATTCTACTCCATGTGCTAATAATTCTAATTCTCTTTATCACATGATATTTTAGGTTCCTCTCAATTTTTAGAGAACAATGATCCAAATGATGATGTGTTCAGCTTAACATACCTCAAGGAGTTGAATCTTTCAATGCAACATCATACGAAACCCTTAGAGTTTGCTATTAAATTCTACCCTTCACCATATTCATAGGGAGGTAACTTGGTATTTGTAGATGTGGTGCAAAATAATAATTTGTTGATCCCATCTTTAAGAACTCTATTATTAAGTTTAAAGAGGAATTCTAATTGTGAAAATTCTTATGAAGGGTTAATTGGAGTTAGTGCTATTGGAAAGTATGCCCTCAAAGATTATGAATTCTGTATGAACATATTGCAAAAAAAATGTTTACAAATAAGGGAGGTTTTGTGATGATTTTTCAATCTTTTCTACTAGATAATCTAGTATCCTTATGCATGAAGATAATCAATGCAAAGGTTCAAGTATGACAACTAATGATCGATGTGTTGTTTAACACCCTACAACCTAGGCCCAGCAGGGCCGGGGATGTCGCCCCGTCCAAAGGATAAGGGGTCTTTATAACTAGGTCACACAACAAAAATAAAACAATACTTTGAAAATTAAAACTTATTACAACCCAAAAATTTAAGAACAAATCCAAAGTAAATTGTTCACTCTCATCTCTCAAAACATTACATAAAATAAATAACACAACATCTTCCAAGCAGGAAACAACTAGCTACTCATCCCTAGAGCATGATCAACCTAAAATCATGGTAAAAAGGGTGATGAGATAGAAATCTCCGTAAGCCCGTTTGTGCTTTGAGTGTTCAGGTAAAACAGTTCATGTATGCAGAATGTAAGAACTTCATAAGAAAAGTAATGACAAGCATTAAACAATGTCAAAAATAAAGAGTGGCGTTTTACTTTTCCAACCATACATGTGAACAATAAAATCAACCACTCGAAAGGGCGGCCATGAGTTACACACGTTGGGCCCCATAACCATACAACAGTCAGAATGCCACACTTTGTGCAGACTGACAACAAGGTAGGTGTACGGCCTACTGGGTAAGATACTCCTCCTTCTCTACACCCCAACAAAACCGGTTGTCCACTCCGGCAACACACAGTCCACATGACTAAAACTTGCTAGCTTGGACCGGCATGACTAAGTAGTACTGTCGCTTCCCCAAGTTGAATTCATCTTCTAGAGGTGGCGTCCTACATGAAGACTCGCTCTTGCTTTTCAAAACTAATACTACTAGCCTACCCTTATTGAGTACTCAACATTGATTGTCCCATTTGGGAGAAAACTGATAAAACACAGCTTTACTTGAAAATGGCAATTAAGGTTTTCTAAAGTTCGTGTCAAAATTGGTTTTAGAAAGAGTTTAGTGTTTGAGAAAAACTACTTATTGGTTTTCAAATAATTTGTGTGACTGAAATAAGAAAGGGAATAGTTCTCAATGGCCTTTACAAAAATGAGTGTTCATACACTTCATATTTGGGTTGTCATAGTGACATTTTTATATCAAATAGATTTTATGTAGGAGCTTACCTAATCATTTGCTTGAGCTAATTCAAAGATCCTCAAAAGCTAACCTAACCCCGCCTGGGGTAAACACAAGTCATAATTAGACTCAAGCCAAATTTGCTTCCATAAATAATCGTAATTCAACTTACTACAATCATAACCCTAATGACCCAAACTTTAAGGCTAGATGATAAGAAAAAGATTTTATAAAATAAATCTAGCTTGAAATAAAATAATTAGGGTTTGTGAAATAATTACTAATAAGTTGTAGGTATAAATCTTTATTATTAATAAATAAACTAGGGTTTATTTGATGAAGGGTCCTATGTCCTAGATGATATTATTAAAATAATAAATTATTACTATTCTCTTAATTAATAATTAATTGTTAAAAAATAATTGATAAATAAAATTAATAAAAAGTAAATTTTAATATATTTTGATAAATAAATTTTAATAGTATTTATGAATATATGACTTATTAGATTAATATTTTACCTATTATGATTATTTATATAAAAGGCTTTATCTAATATTATTATTATATATAATATTTATATATTTTATTTTTAATAAAAGATATCATTTATTTGGCTAAAATATTATTATTTCATATAACAATCTAATTCCAAAGCCTCCTAGGGTTTTTGAAATCATTAGAAGAAAATATAGCATTAATTTTTATTAATGTAATAAAATTGGCTAACTTAAATAGTTTAGGGTCAACAAGGTCATGATCATGATTCTCCTATTGCTAACCATAATCATGAACATAAACTCTAACACCAATCAACTAACCATTCAATTCATGAATAAAAGCATAGATCTATATCTACCATCACATTATCCAAACTTCACTAAATATAATCATATTCATAGCTTCAACAAGAATACAAGAACATAAAACCCTATTCACCAAATGTGACATAATATCTATCATGCTTAATCACTCATAATAAGTCACCACATGAACAGTATGCAACAAACCCCAAAACATCATAAAACTCAACCAAGACAAATCATCCTCACACTTCAATCCCAACTCCATCATATAAACACACACTCAATCTCCAATCATATTCCATCCTTTTCCAACAACATCGAAAAGACATGATTTTAGAATTAAGGAGAGGGTTAAAAAGACATACTCGATTGATGACTACCTTGATGAAGTCTCAAGAAAGTCCACATGCTTGGAAGGCTTAATCCGACCAAGAAGGAAGAAGAGAAAATGGCCATGGTTGAAACAACCATTTCGGCCGAGAGAGAGAGAGAGAGAGAGAGAGAGAGAGAGAGAGAGAGAGAGTATTAGTATATTTCAATAAAGATTAAAGAGGAAGGAAGATGAACACAATCATTCATGATTACCTTGAGAGAGTTCTTGAGTCTTCAAGAAAAATTCTTTTTTTTTATCCAAAAGTAGAATCTTGTTTTCAGCGTTTGATGTTATAAATTATAGAAATGTATTCTAGAGGGTGAGTAGACGTGATTTGGAGTTTTTGGGAGAGATTGGAGGTGTTTAGAATGGACTTAGGCTTGGAGAATGGTGGTTTGTGTTATTGGTGTTCTTTGGCGAAATGGAAAGAATGGAGGAATGGCTGGACGAAATCTAGTAAGTGGTGTTGGCCGAATGGATTGGAGAATCCTTGTGATTGAATTTTCAGATTAGGGAAAAGAAGGAAAGCTGGTTGTTTGAAATTCAAAAAAAAGTAATTTAGGGAGTGAATTAACGTAGAGAATATGGTAAGAATAGCTTGGTTGATGGAGGTCCTTGGAGCTACTATGGCCGATTGGAATTAGCTGAGGTTTTGCTGAGATGAATAAGGTTGAAGAAACTATAGGGTGGCCAAAATTCTATGTGTTATCGTGGAGGAAATTTCTGGTTGGTTGAGGCTTAAACCATGAAAGTTTCATGGAGTAATTTGCTGAATTTTTGAATTCCAATTGAAGGCTTGATTGTAGTGATTGAATGAGTGATTTAAGGAGTGGCTATGGAGCTTTTTTCGTGCAGATCAATGGAGGAGGTGATGAAGTTCAGTTCATGGCTAACTAAGGTTGGTTTTACAGAAAAATGGGAGTGAGTTTCAGATAGGGTTGAAGAGGGAACAAGACTGAAATTTCTGCTTGTTCATTTAAGAGGTTCGCTGGAATTTTTGTGCAGATTTCTGCAATGTTCCAGCCGACTTGCAGAAGGATTAAAGGGGTATTGGAGGGTACTGTAAGGCTGGTTTCCAGCCTTCTTTATAGACGAAAGGCAGAGGTGAAATACTGGTTTGAAGGCTAGAAGGAACAGCTTGGTTTTTGGCCTGCTAAGCTACGAAACTTGTCCAGAAATTTTTCTAGTTTGCACATCTTTTGTGCAGTCCAATTTTTGGCCAAAGATTTCAGCCTTCAAGTTGAACAATTTGGCTATTTTTCTGGCAGCATTTGAGTGAGAAAAATGGCTGAAGTTTTTGAAAGTTGAGCTGACCTAGGAGCAGGAAAATTTTCCAGATTGCTACATGAAGAAGATGAATACTTATAGGGTGGAGTTTGATGGTTCAACCATGGAGATTAATTCTCTTGGGAACCTTACTTAACTCCTTCCCCATTTTAAGTCAAAATTCCATCCTCCAAGAGGCATTTTCAAAACTCCAAAATCACATAACCTTGCTGGAATTTTTCGAAAATAAAAATGGCTTGGATAAATTGAGCAACTTAGTTGATAAAGAATTAAGGTAAGCTAGAGAGCAAAAAGGGCATGAATCCCTCAAGAATTTTTGTAGGGTATAAGAGTAGGATTAAGACATTCCCTTCAAGCCTCCCTTAGGACAACACTCCTACTTCTACTCATGGCATGCAAGGGCCGAAAATATCCCACTCTATAAAAATAAAATTTAATCATGATAAACTTAATTGGTAGAATTTGAACCCAAGACCTTAGAGATTAATTCTAAAGCTCTAACCACTAAACCACTACAACTCTTATTCTTATTTTCTCTCCCAAATATTTTTCCTATTTAATCCTCAAGCAATCTCCCTATTTTCACTTCAAGCAAAATTACCATTTTGCCCTTCCTACTCAATAAGCACAATCGAGCCTTCTAGACTATAAATCACAAATCCAAAGCAAATAAAATCATTCAAAAACATATTTATGCATGCAGGAAAATATGATATGCATCCCGACCCCCTTATTCTAAGGTTGGTTTTAGATGGGGTTTCACATGTTAGGTCGTTCTGAAGGATCACAGAAAAACATAAAAGGAAAATGCAGTGGAAAAATTTTTCAATTTTTTCGAGCCACATCTAGGAGATAGTACTTACTTTTCCATATTAGTCATAGATTAACCAACATGGGGATGGGTTGCTCTAGAACTTCATGCGTTGGAAGGAGAGAAGGAGGTGTCTGTTGCTCAATAGGAATTCTCACCAATCTTCTATTGCTATGCATCGAACGTCTTCAAGCTTCTTCTCTTCGTCTTCCAGAGTGTGACTTTACCTTGCTCTTGGCATTAGCTTGGTGAGAGCTCTTTTTTGGATTAAAGAAACACTCTACCAGAGAACAAGAAGAGAAAGAACGTTAAAGAGAAAATGAGGAGGTGGCACACTCTGATTAATTAATTTGCACAATGCTTGTTTTTTTCCATATATATTTCAGCCAGCCTTAGGGCTTCCAAAGCCCTAATGGCCGAAATCAGCAAGCTGAATTGGGCTCGGTGTTCTGCTAAAAAAACAGTGCAAGACTGGCCAATTCTCTTAATTAATTAATTATCTTTGTTGGACTTTATTAAATTACAAAGACTAATTAATTAATTCTAATTGGTCTCTTAATATATGTCGATGTATATCAACCTAATTAGTTAATTTATTCCAACCTAATTTTCTTAATTAATTAATTATCTTTTTTGGGTCTCATTAAAACCCACAACTAATTAATTAATTTTAGTTGGACTTTTAGAATACATTTTATTTCTCTTCCAAATAATTATCCATTAAACCCAGATTATGTCTAAACAACATCAACGTAACTTGAGCTACTCCGGGGACCAAGAGACATATTATTCATAGCTACTAAAATGACCAAAATACCCTTACCGTTAAATAGCAGCATTTTATCATTTTAAATATCTCCATTTATCACCATATGGAAATGTTGACCCGAAGAATAATATTGTTCAAGCTATGTCTCCGATCTACTAGTGAAATGACAGAAACACCCCTCTATGTAACACCCATCAATGAGATACGAATAATGTACTAACACCCATTTCAAAGACCTCTACCATCCTTAGATCTCTAGTATGATAATCCATGACTCACTTGAATGTACTTGCTTATCATTGGAAGCTAACCAAAAGCACATATTATAGAGTCACATTCCCAGGGTCTTAGATCATTAGATTATTATGGACAATCACAAGGGGGTGATTTAACCTTATCCATCTTAACTAACTAGAGTAATACAGCCAACATACAAGGATATTGATCTCACCTAAGAAATGTCACCCAATATATATCAAGGTATAAAACCCCAGCTTCACCATACCACCAACTCATACTCAAGTTTGAAGGTATCTAACCACACAGTAGCAGTAACAGTCTGGTTTCTATAATTATAGTACTTTAAGAGAGAGTACTACTACAGATCCAATTCTACATATTGAAAATATGCTTATACATATAATTTAAGTGATCTACTCACTTATTCAAGGTAAACCATTCCTCATTAAAAATCATAGCATAACAATCTTTCCTTGATGAAATGCCAGTTCCATCAAACGACTAAGAACTCAATATATGCAATAATGTAATAAACAAACTAAATTAAATGAATAAATATTTTATTGCAATATTTTTACACAGAATCCATAGTCTTTAAGGGCATACTTTCTAACAATCTCCCACTTGCTCTACAAAAAATAAGAAAGTCCATAAGTGCCTACCCCTATGACGTCTAAGTGTTTGCAAAATACCTTTTCCGTCAAGGCTTGATAAAGGGATCTGCCAGCTTGTTGATAGAGGAAATCTGATTAACCACTATCTCCCATTTCTTGATGAACTCCCAAATGAAATGATACTTCCTCTCTATATAGTTACCCTTCCTATGGTTTCGAGGTTCTTTGCATTGTGACACAACTCTAGAGTTTTCACAATAAATAATGACAGGCCTATCCATGTCTGGTACTACTCCAATTTCTATAAGGAACTTTCGGGGCCACATAGTTTCTTTAGAAGCTTCTAAAATAGCAACGCACTCAGCTTCCATGGTAGAATCAGCAATGCAAGATTACTTGATGCTTCTCTATAAAATAACTCCACCAGACAAAGTGAAGGCATATCTTTGCAGTGAATTTTCTTTCATCTTTATCTACATGGAAGTCCGAGTCTATGTAACCAGTAAGAACTAAATCATCAGCACGATATGCAAGCATATAATTTCTCGTTTCCTTGAGATATTTAAGTATATTCTTTACGGCTTGCCAGTGGGCATCCCCTGAGTTTGACTGATATCTACTAACCATGCCTACTGCAAAGCAAATATCTGGCATATTACAGAGCATAACATACATGAGACTTCCTACAGCCAAAGCATAAGGAATCCTACTCATTTTCTCCTTGACTTCTTGTGTCTGAGGACACTGCTTAGAAGATAAGGACAATCTAAATCTAAAGGGTATAATAGCCTTTTTAAATTGATCTATGCAGTACTTGACTAATATCTTGTCAATATAAGTAAAATGGTATAAGCATAATATTCTTTACTTCCTATCTCTAAAATGCTTAATTCCTAGAACGTAGCTAGCTTTTCCCAAGTCTTTCATGTTAAATTGACTAGATAGCTAAACCTTAACAGAAGACAATGTCCCTACATCATTTCCAAAAAGTATAATGTCATCCATATAAATTACCAAGAAAAACATTTTGCCACTATCTGATTTCCTATACACACATGGTTCATCCACGTTCTAAATTAAACTATAAGCTTTCACAATTTCATCAAAACATATGTTCCATGCTTGTGACACTTGCTTAAGTCTATAGATGGACTTCTTAAGTTTACAAACTATTTGTTCTTGACCTCTAGCAACAAAATCTTTTAGTCGGGATATATAAATGTCTTTGCTAAGATAGCCATTTAAGAAGACCGTCTTGACATCCATCTATCATATCTCATAGTAATAATAACATGTGATGGCTAAAAGAATTTGGATAGACTTAAGTATAGCTACTTGTGAAAAGGTTTCCTCATAATTGATCTCTTCTTTCTACATATAACCTTTAACAACCAACCTTGCTTTATAAGTTTCAACATTTTCATCCACACCTCTTTTCCTCTTGTATACCCACTTAAACCCAATATGTTTTATCCTATCAGGCACAGTGACAAGATCCCAAACCTGATTGAGATACATGGACTCAATATCGACATTTAGGGCAAGCTGCTATTTGTCTGCATCAGCATCAACAACGGTCTCCTCGTATCGAGTGGGATCTTATTCCTGATTATCAAAGAGTAGATCATAGAACTCTCTGGTCCACCTTTCTGGAACTCTTGTAATCCTCCCATTACACTGAAGTACCTGAAGGTGAATCAGTGACTAACTTCTCTTCTAACTGTATTCTGCTTGAACCAGTGGTGGATGCAACTTGTTCATCCTCTAAGTATCTAACATTAGTACTAACAAGTACTTTATGATTTTGAGGATGGTAGAAATATCCACCTGATGTTCCTTTTGGATACTAACAAAGTAGCATAACTCTGATCTTGATTCTAGCTTACTTCCATTTGTCAACACAAAAGCTGGATAACCCCATAACTTCAGATAGTTCAAAGTGGGCTTTTGTCCAATCCACATCGCATAGGGTGTCCTAGGTACTAATTTGCAAGGTACCAAGTTCAAAATATATGCTACTGTTTCTAAGGCATACCCCTAAAAAGAAATAGGAAGAGATTCCTAACTCATCATGCTTCTAATCTTTTCCTTCAAAGTTCTATTTCTTCTCTTAGCTACTCCATTCTGCTGGAGAGTCCTATGTGCAGTTAACTGAGATACTATGCCATGATGTACTTAGTAATCCTTAAACTCATCGAGGAGGTACTTTCCACCATGACATAGGCTTTATGATCTTCTATGCCACCTGGGGCTCTTTTATAAGCTTCTTGAGATTCATATCCAACTTATTCATGTTGTCGCTTAACTTGAACTGTGAATATGAGTCAAGTAGAGTTTCAAGACCCATGTCAATTTTACTCTTGGGATCTATCGTTGCGCTTAGGACCTCGACCTCCTTAAAATAAGCAATTATCTTAAGTGGATGCTCTCGAACCGATACCCCCTCAGCCATTCTTGTATTTATGATTACCCTGAGAGCTACCTGCCTTACAAGCCGGCACTTGTCAGCAAGCATGGTACGCAATGACAAATCCATAACATATGCAATGGCCATGTGCTCATACTTAGATTAGAGCATACTAGACATGGAAGCTAACATGTAGCATTTAGCCATATCATCAGCTTTCTTCCATGTGTTCTCGGCCTCTCACTCCTGAGTAGTGAGTACTATTTTAGGTTCCTCTTCCAGTCTACATAATTTGGGTCTGTCGACTTATTTTCTTGAGAATGATTGACAGTGGACTAAAACCAGACATTTCTAAAATATTGCAAAAAACATTCATTTTGTTTAACATGAAATAAGAATTGCAAATTCTTTATATTATTTCCTTGATAATAGAAAATCCCTTAAAACAATTATAAAAAATATGAATAGTTTGGCTCTTAGAAATGCTAATAGAGCTTTGTAGGAAGATTAGTAGCATCTTAAGTTATGTGTATAACCATCATAAATGAAATGTAGGTTAGTCAATCTAGAAAACGTTCCACTAATAGGATGGCCATTAATCCACACCACCTACGAGCAATTTAATGCTAAAAACCTCCAATATAGGTTGGTCGATCCTAACAAATACCCTAGGCTTTTAATTTTACTCTTACATTAGTTTTAGATACTTATGGAAATCCATTCTATAGGAGGTCATGCTTAGAATGACATGACAAAATGCACTATCTCTAATGAGAATTGTGATAGAAGCCATGAGGTCGTTGGAACCCCTCTCCCACTTATTCTTTTATTGAAAATACAGTTTTCAACCCAAAAATGTTTTCTATATTCTTATGGTTTTATTAACTTTAGTAAAAATCTAAAATTCAATATTATTCTCCATGTCAAGGATTAAATCATTTAAGAGAATAATCTTTGAATTTATAATAACCAAGTAAAACATTATTAAATAACCTTAAGTTCAATATTATTCTTTATGCCAAGGATTATACCCTTTAAAAGAATAAGCCATGAACTCTTTTATTTTTAAAGTTTCTTAGATTAAAACATTTTATTAAAAAACCATCCTATCTAGTAAGACTTTGGTCTTACAGGAACTCGTGCATTTGATCACAAAAACGGAATAAGCATGATACCAAAAGTAAACTTTTTCATGCTCAAACTATTCATTTATTCCTAAGTGACCAAACAATGGATTAAACATCATGAATTAAAAGTTAATATTCTTATTTAATCCTAATGTGGTTCTATAATTTACTATTCATTTTCATGCAAATTATTCATCCATAGGTAAATAAAACTATTGTAGAAAATTAACCTCATACAATGGTTTCAAAATATGATTATATCATGAAAATATTGAGGAACAAAACTTCAGCAGTGCTCTCTTATTTCTTGGACAATTTGTCACCTCCTTTCTCGTCAAAAATTGCGCACAACTACCTCTGGGCATTGCAAACCTGGCACTTGGTCCATTGGGCCTGCCTAGCACCGGGTCCAATCTGTTTTCTCAAAAATCTCAGCTGGACAAAGTTAACCTTGGGCTGGGTCCATTCGGCCAACCTGACTCCGGGTCAACTCTGGAGTTCGCCGATTCCTAGAAATAATCCAACTTTTTAGCCACTTTTCGCCGCTCATAAATTCCAACAATCAGGTTCTTTTGTCTCTAAAATTTACAGGTTAAAAGAATACAAAGAAACATAAAACTAGGCATAAAAAACATGCCTTAACAAGAGCCTATGCCTCTAACCACGAGGTAAACATCAAATCTACTTAAAACCAGAAAAATAATGGGAAAATCATTAGAATACAAAATCCTATGCCTCTAGAAACCAATGTATGAGGTATCACATGGAATCACAAAAGATTCATTTTTAAATAGTAAAAAAACCACCTTTTCCAGTTTTAGCCTTAGTATATGCTCCTAGATGAAAACCGTGTCTCTGGTACCACTCGAAATATCACAAAAAAATATCAAAGAAAAACACAATGGAAATTTTTTTTTTTGTTTTTTGGAGCCACATCTAGGAGAAAGTACTTACTCTTCCTTATTAGTCGTGGATTAACCAACTGTTGGGAAGTATGCCCTCTTAGACTAAGTTTCTGATATAAATATAGAATGTTTTAACAAAAGAATTTATTTTCAAAAATTGTTTGTGAATTTACTTTTTATTTGTGCACAATTTTGTTTGGAAAAGACCCATTGTGTTTAAATAAGTGATCCATGTAAATGGTGGTCTTTCACAGTAAGGTATGGATCACGGGTTGTTTAACACATAAACATTTGTTCCTAACCAATTGATGAGAATGAGAATCTTATCATGTTTAGGTTATTATGTTATGAATTCCAAATGGGGATTGGCTTACCTTTAGCCAGTGAGTAATCCACTCATTTCATGACATAAGCGTATTTCGAATACGTAGAACAGGACCAGTAGTAGCGGTTTCTTAAAGTACTATTTGGTAGAAACCTAGACTACTACTGCTACAGTGTAGACTAGTGCTCTATGACTTGAGTATGAGCCGGTGATCTAACGAAACTGGAAGCATGTGCTTTGATATGCTTTAGTTGAGGTTCTATCGTAGAACCAACATACTTGTATATTGGTTATATGTAACTAGTTAGTTAAGACAGACTTGTATAAGATAGTTTCTACACAATATCGCCCTTTGTGGTTGTCTGAATGATCTAAAATGTCCAGGGCCCTAGGAAACATGACTTGGATGTTTGCTTTAGGGTATCTCCCTTGGAAAGCGAAAACACTCCAGGAAGTCGTGGATTATTAGACTAGAAGCCTAAGGATGGTAGATGTCATTTAGAGAGGTGTTAGTAAACCTTTTCCTCTCTAAATGTACGGCGATATCTAGAGGGGTATTTTAGTCATTTCATCTGAAGGTCGGAGACTTTGCTAACGCAGCATTATCCTTGGAGTTAATATTTTCTTATGGTGATATTAAGAAATATTTAAAATGCAAAATACAACTATTTATGTAGCAGGGGTATTTTGGTCATTTTAGTAACCAAGGTAATGTGTCTTTTTGGTCCTCGGAATAGCCCGTAAGTCCTAATTAATTTTGGATTGAGGAATTGGTCTCAGTTAATGACGATTTTATTTTATTCAAGAAGTCTAATTTATTATTGGATTGGAATAAAAATAAATAAAAAGGAGTTGATAGAAATTTATTATCTGGTTTAATTAGTTCATTATTCAGGGCCAAGGTCTAGTTTGAATAATTAGAAAACTAACCTAGGCTTAAACTAGAAGGGAATAAGCTTGTTTAATTATTTATTGGGTTATTTATACAAGCCAAGAAATAAATAAATAATGTTTAATTATTTTGGTTCATTTGGGCTCATTAATTATTTATTAGGTTATTTCTACAAGCCCAGAAAATAAATAATTAATGTTTATTATTTTGGACTTTTTGGGTTCAAGAAAAATAATAAATATTATTTTGGCCCAATAGCCTAGACCATAGGGTTTTTTTGCAGATATGGTTCAGAAGAGTTTACGATTAAGTCAAACTTACTCTGTTGATAACATCCGGGTGTTTGAAATACCATATCCTGGGGGATATTGTAATCAGATATCAGATACCTTGTTTTGGCTAGTGAGACTCATGCCTCTTGTGAAAAAGGAAAAACCCTATTTTCTCCTCAGCCTCTCTTCTCTCTCTCTCTCTCTCTCTCTCTCTCTCTCTCTCTCTCTTTCTATCTCTCTCCCGTGACTCTCTTTCTCTTGTTTTTGTTCTTGGCTTTTGCTAATCAATAGCAAAAGGGTCAAGAACGTTGAGACCACTCTTCTCGCTTGTTTGTTTCATTAACAAGGATTGAGGCAGTGGAATATTCCGTGATCCAGAAAGGTTGGTGTTCATGCAAACAAGGCGTAGTAGGAGAATAGTGGGTTTTCAACCGAAAGCTTCATCAGGCAGAGGAGAAGGAGCAATTCCTATGGTCTAGTCAATTCCTCCATAGCCAAAGAAGCTTAGACCACACAGAGGTATGGATTGAACGCTTCCTTGCTGTTGTTAAGCTTTGATTTTTACCTTTGTTTTTTTATTTTCTCCCACACAGCATGCTCCTCTGTTTTCCAAACCAACAAGACGTGGGGACAGGTAGCATTGGAACTTCTTGCGTTGGAAGGGGAAAAAGAGGCGCATGCTACTCAATAGGAATTACCTCCAATCTTCTACTCCTACGCATCAAACGTCTCCAAACTTCTTTTCTTCATCTTCTAGGGTATGACTCTATCTTGCTCTTGCCATTAGCATGGTGAGAGCTCTTTTAGATTAAAAGAAAAACAACACTCTACCGAAAAGTAGGAAGAGAAAGAACGTTAAAGAGAAAAAGAGGAGGCGGCACACTGTGATCAATTAATCTGCACAACACTTATTTTTTTCCATATATGGTTTGACTAGCATTAGGGCTTCCAAAGCCCTAAAATTCAAAATCAACAAGCCCAATTGAGCTAAGTGTTGTGCTAAAAAAAAAAATGCAAGACTGACACAATTCTGTTAATTAATTAATTATCTTTTATGGGCCTCATTAAAACCCAAGACTAATTATTTAATTCTAGTTGGAGTATTAGAATAAATTCTATTTCTTTTCCAAATAATTATCAATTAAGTCCAAATTGTGTCTAAACAACACTAAGGTAACTTAAGCTACTCCAGGGACCAAGAGACATATTATTCATAGCTACTAAAATGACCAAAATTCACTTACTATTAAATAGTTGTAGTTTACCATTTTAAATATCTCTATTTATCACCATATAGAAATATTGACCCCGAGAATATTATTGCTAAATCAATATCTCCAACCAATAGGTAAAATGATGAAAATACCCATCTATGTAACACCTATTAATGGGATAGGATAAATATACTAACACCCATCTCAAAGACATCTACCTTCCTCATATCTCTAGCCCAATAATCCATAACTCACTTGAATATACTTGCTTATCATTGGAAGCTACCCAAAAACAGACATTCTAGAGTCACATTCCTAGGACTCTAGATCATTAGATTATCCTGGACAATCACAAGGGGGTGATTTAACCTTACTAAGTGAAGCATAGAAATTCTGTTGCATGAGTCCGTGTTAAATAACTGGAGTAATACACCCAATATATAAGGATATTGATCTTACAAAAGAAACCTCATCCAACATACATTAAAATATAAAACCCTAGCTTCGCTAGACCACCAACTCATACTCATGTATGGAGGTATCTGTCCACACTGTAGCCGTAATAGACTGGTCTCTGTAATTATAGTATTTTAAGAGAGACCACTATTACAGTTCCTGTTCTACGTATTCAAAATATGCTTATGCCTATGATATGAGTGAACTACTCACTTATTCAAGGTAAACCATTCCTCATTGAAAATCATGGTATAATAGTCTTACCTTGATGAAATGCCCAATAACATCAAATGACTAAGAACTTAATTTTACTCGTATGATAAGTACCCATGGTCTATATCTTACTGTGAAGAATGACCTAACACATAGACCATTATTTGTCATACTTGGACCTTTAAATGTGCAATAATGTAAGAAACAAACTAAATTGAATGAATGAATATTTTATTGCATTATGTTTACATAGAATACATAGTCTTTAACTAACACATTCTTCAAAGTAAAATAGACCATAGGTACTTGTTATACAAATAAAATTAAGTTCTTTGTCGTTTCATGGAACTGGGCATTTGATCAATGTAAGACTATTATGCCATTTTTTTCAATAAGGAATAGTTTACCTTAAATCAGTGAGTAGTTCACTAACATCATATGCATAAACGTATTTTGAATATGTAGATTGGACTAGTAGTACTGGCCTCACTTAAAGTACTATAATTATAGAGACAAGACTATTACTACTATAGAGTGGATGGATACCTTCATACTTGAGTGTGAGTTGGTGGTCTGACGAAGTTAGAATTTTATACTTTGATGTATGTTGGGTGAGATTTCTTTTGTGAGATTAATATCCTTGTATGTTAGGTGCATTACTCTAGTTAGTTAAGATAGACTCATGCAAAAACGTTTCTATTCTTTACTTAGAGAGGTTTAATCACCCCCTTGTGATTGTCCAGGATAATGTAAATGATCCAGGGCCCTGGTAACATGATTCTAGAATGTGTACTTTTGGGTAACTTCTAATGATAAGCAAGTATATTCAAGTAAGTCATGGATTATCGGACTAGAGATCTAAGGATGGCAGATGTCTTTGAGATGGGTGTTAGTACATTTATCCTATCTCATTTATGGGTGTTACATAGAGGGGTATTTCCATCATTTCACATGTAGGTCATAGACATTACTTTAAGCAATATTATTCTTCGGGTTAATATTTCGATATGAAGATAATTGAAAATATTTAAAATGATAAAATGTGGCTATTTAATAGTAAGGGTATTTTGGTCATTTTAGTAGCCATGAATGGTCCCCAGAATAACTTATCTTGCCTTGGTGTTGTTTAGACACAATCAGGGTTTAATGGATAATTATTTGGAAGAGAAAATAAAATTTATACTAAGAGTCCAATGAGAATTAATTAAATAGTCTTGGATTTTGATATGGCATAAAAAAGATAATTAATTAATTAAGAGAATTTGGGTGAAATAAATTAATTAATTGTGCTGATATATGTAGACATATATTTAAGAGTCTAATTTGAATTAATTAATTAGTCTTGGGTATTTAATGAGGCTCTAAAAAGATAATTAATTAATTAAGAGGATTGGACCAATCTTGGATTGATTTTTGAGCACTAACACCTAGCCCATTAGGGCTTCATGATTTTTTGCCATTAGGGCTTGAGGAAGCCCTAAGCTGGCCGAAAATATGCTGAAGAGAAAAAAAAAAAAAAAAAACCTGCGAGGTTTGAAGTTTTTTCCTCTCCAATGTGTGCCATATTATCTCTCTCTTGCTCTAGTTTTTATCCTTCTCTTTCTTCTCGCTTCTCTTTCTTCTCGCTTGGAGAGTGTTTTGATTATCTAAGAATGTGCTTTCACCAAGCTAATGCCAAGAGCAAGGTAACATTTGATGCGTAGGAATAGAAGATTGGTGGGAATTCCTGTTGAACAACAGGTGCCTCTTTCTCCCCTTCTAAAGCAAGAAATTCCAGTGCAACCCATCCCCACGTTGGTTAATCTGCGACTAGCAAGAAAAAGTAAGTATTTTCTTTTAGATGTGGCTCGAAAAATTGCAAAAAAATTCGGTTGCATTTTCTTTGTTATTTTCCATAATCCTTCAAGCGGTATCAGAGCCATGGTTTTCATCTAAGAGAATGTACTAGAGTTAAAATTGGAAAAGGTGGTTCCTTTGCTATTTAATTAAAATGAATCTTTTGTGATTTCATATGATCCCAAATACATTGGTTTCAAGAGTTCATGTACGCCTCCCGGTTGAGGCATAGGATCATGTATTCCAATTTTTTCCTATTATTTTTCGTGGTTTTAAGTAGATTCGATGTACGTCTCATGGTTAGAGGCATAGGCCCTTGTAAAGGCATGTTCTTTATGTCTGTTTTTCCTATTTCCTAGTATTCTTATAATCTATAAACTTTGGGGACTGGAATGACGTGATTACTATTTTTTTAGGGTAGAAAAAGTGGTTATAAAGTTGGAAAGGTATTGGTAGTTTTGTGACTGGATTTTTATCATTTTGGTAGTTGCCATGTGTAGAATTTTTGTAGAAGCTGGATTTTTTTCAGTAGTCGGTGCACTCCAGATCGCAGCTGGTGTCGGGTGTGGGAGTTAGACCCGTTCTCGGCTCCTCTCGGGCAGTAAAAGCCGGCGAACTCTAGAGTGCAGACGATACTGGGTCCTCTGGGGAATGGAAAAATAGGTCCAAAATGCAAAATAAAACGAGGTAAAGTTTGGCCAATTGTCCAAGAAATAGATGAGCAGCTACTAAAGTTTTGTTACTCAATTTGCCTTGATGTAATCAAGTTTTAAAACCATTGTCTGAGGCTAATTTTTTGCAATAGTTTTATTTATCTATGGATGAATAATTTGCATGAAATGAATAGTAAAGGATGGAAACCACCTTAGGATTAAATAGGATAATTAATTTTTCAATAATGGTGTCCTTAGGAATAAATGAATAGTTTCACTATGGAAAAAAGTTTACTTTTGGTATCATACTGATTTCATTTTTATGTTCAAATGCACGAATTCTTGTGAGACCAAAGTCTCACTAGATAGGATGGTTTTTGACAAAACGTTTTAATCTAAGAAACTTTAAAAATAAAAGACTTCATGGTTTTTTCCCTCAAAGAGTTTAATCATTGATATAGAGAATAATGTTAAAGTTAAGGTTATTTAATAAAGTTTTATTTGGTTATTAACTTAGAATCATAAAATAAATGCATAGTTTATTCTCTCAAAGGGTATAATCCTTGACATAAAGAATAATATAGAATTTTAGATTTTTACTAAAGTTAATTGTTAGAGGCTAAAATCACTATTATTTTTCTAGTTATTTGAGGTTGCTTTAAGATACATTTATTATAATAACTAGGCATATTTTTCCTATTTGACATTTTTCTTGTAAAAAGTATTTTTGGCCAATATGTGCATATTTAAGTTAAAATCGAGCAGAAAGTGCATAATTCCAGCATACACCTAGCGCTAGGCCTAACCAAGGGACCAGGTGTCGGGTCCATTGTAGTCCAACTGAGGAATTCGAGCCAAGCTTCAGGGGAAAACCAGAATAGACCTGGTGCCAGCTCTGTCAAGTGTACCTGGCGCCAGTTTCCTACTGTCTGCCAAGGAGAACAAGCAAAAAATAGAGTAAGAACAAAGGAAGAATAGAGTGCATTTGCCGCCAGGTGGGTTGAAGGTACCGTATGCACTGGAGGGCGAATATTCTGTGCACAAAATTAGGAATTATCCAATGATTTTGGTACTTTCATAGTCCTACTTGGCCAAAACATCCTGGGCCAAGAATTTATCATCCAATAGGCCTATAAAAGCATAAGAAAACACAAGGGTTAGGAGACACACATAGAGAGAGGTTGATTAAAGAGCAAAAATTCCCAATCACTCATTGAAGAAGAGATCCATCCAATCAAGGTAGGTTATTCAAGAGAGTCTTCAATGTGGAAAAAAAAAAACTTGTTTATAAGTGCTTTCTTTTACCTTTATTTTCTTTTCATTAAACAATCATGTATTCTATATGTCCATTGTAATTTGACATTAGTTTTGTGATTCGTGATTTATTGATTAATTCAGTCCTTTGATTAGTTCATTATTAATCTTGGTATTTGGTTATTTATTTTTCTTACAGAGTTGATTGATTTTTTTTTTATTAACTTGCTTGATAAAAAGGTTGGTAATGACTTCAATTAATTACTTTCATATTTTTATCTTTTAACTTACTTGAAACGATTGTTAATTGTCTAGAACATTAGTAATCAAAAGTTGGTTGATGATTGCTAGAATATGGATTCATTAACTAAATTCATGGTTTAAATCACCTAGAATATAGGGGTTTATATGAGAATTTATTTTAATACATCTTTTAGATAAGTTAGTCGAGATAGAATATGTTCACTAATTTAATTAGAAGAAGGTCATTCTAGAGATTGCAAATGAAGTGTGTCTATATTAAATCTTTTATGAGACCAAGATAATAATTCATTGTGATATTGGCTAAGTGATTCATTATCATGTTTTCAAAAAGCTTTTGTCTAAACTGCATATTTTCATATCCTTGAGTTGTATATATTTCTTTATTTTTCTTTTTATTAGTTTTTACTTTATTAGGTCAGTTAAACGATGAATGAAAAGTGATTAGTGTGCACTTGTTCCTTTGAGGATCGAGACTCGTTAATTCCCTATACTACACTTATGATGAGTATGCTTGCTCATTATGTATTTTGAGATTAATATTTTAATTAAAACTTGACTAAGGGATTGATTTAAATTTAATGTTTTTTAAACGCCCAAAATTTACGCATCATTAATGAAACCATAAGATTATAGAAAATGTTCTTTGGGCATAAAACTCTATTTTCAATAAAAGATTAAGTGGGAGAGGGGTTCCAACGACCTCATGGCTTCCATCACAACTCTCAGTAGAGAGAGTGGATTTCCTCATGTCATTCTGAGCATGACCCATTATACGATGGATTTTCACAAGTATATAGAACAAATGGAAGAGTAAAATTAAAAGCCCCAGGTATTAGCTTAGATCGACCAACCTATGTTTGGGGTTTTAGCATTAGATTACCTGTAGGTGGTGTGAATTAGTGGCCATCCTATCCGTGGTACTTTTTCTGGACCGTTATCAATTTTAGGAAGTTTTGATTTGTGATGGTTATAAACTTAACTTAGGATGCTATTAATCTTCCTACGAAGCTCTGTTAGTTTTTCTAAGAGCCAAACTATTTATATTATTGATAATGGTTTTAAGAGTTATCTATTATCAAATAAATAATATAAATAAGGTGCATTTTTTATTTTTCATAAACTAAATGAATGTTTTTTGCAATATTTCAAAAATGTATGATTTTATTTAATTGTCAATCATTCTCAAAGAGAATAAGTTGACAGACCCAAATTATGTGGACTGGAAGAGGAACCTAAACATAGTACTCACTACCAAAGAGTACAAGTATGCTCTTAAGGATCCCTGACCTGATATTTGGGAGGAATCCACTAATTAGGAGTGAGAGGCCAAGAAGACATGGCAGAAAGCAGATGAGATGGCTAAATGCTATATGTTAGCTTCCATGTCTAGTGTACTCCAACCAAAGCATGAGCACATGATTACTGCGTATAATATTAATTTGTCATTGTGTAACACATTTACTGACAAGAGCCGGCCCGCAAAGCAAGAAGCTCATAAGGCAATCATGAACACTAGGATGGCTGAAGGGGCATCAGTTCGAGAGCATCTGCTCAAGATGATTGCTTAGTTAGAGGAGGCCTAGGTCCTAAGCGCAACAATAGATCTCGAGAGTCAAATTAATATGGTTCTTGAAACTTTGCCTGACTTATATTCTCAGTTCAAGTTAAACTACAACATGAACAAGTTGAGTGAGTCTCGCAGAGCTTATGAAAGAGCTCCTGGCGGCAGAGAAGATCATGAAGCCCGTGTCAAAGGTTTTAGTCTCTTGATGTGTAAATTTTGAGTGTATAAAAATCATCAAAATTAAATCCATATCTTAGTTAAGTTTTAATTAAAACATTAATCCCAAAATACACATAGGAGCAAGTACAGTCATTGTAAGCATAGCATAGGGAATTAATGAGTACCGATCCTCAAATGAACAAGTACATACTAATCATTTTTTTATAAGTTGTTTAACCGACCCAAATAAAGTGAGAAAATAAGAAATAAAGAAATATATACAACTCAAGGATATAGGAATATGCAATTTAGACAATTATCCTAGAAAACATGATAATGAACCAACTCACAATTCTCTCAATTAATTAGCATCTTGACATCATGAAGGAATATAAAGTAAAATTCAATGGTTTCCCAAGTCATAAATCTACTTAGATAAATTTCAATTTTTTTTTCCAATATATGAAATCACTATCTTTTGATTGATATTAATAGATTTCCCAATCAAGTAAACATAACCAAAACATGCATTAACCTCAATTCCTTATAAACATGAAATTAGCTAATAACCCTTGTTCAAGGTGAAATCAACTAATCTTCAATTACTTTAGTCCTATAATCCTAACATCATCGCCCAAGTCCATTAAGATTTAACAAAAACAAAATCAATGCAATAAACTCCTAACATCGTTGTCCTAAGTCAATTAAAAGAACTTGCATCAATAACTAATGGTAACGAGCAATAAAATACCAATAATGATAAAGAATTGATTAAATAACTAAATTAACACTAAACCATAAATCTAAAATAATGTTAAATTACAATAAAAATATTGAATATATTATTGTTTAAGAATAAGAAAATAAAGATAAAAATAGTAGTCCTAGACGAGTCTCTTTCTTCTCTCTTGAAGACTCTCTTGAACAACCTTTATTGAATTGGTGAATTCTTCCTTCAATGGGTGTTTAGAATTTTAGCTCTTAGATCCACCTTTTATTTCTTGTGTTTTCTATTAATTTTATAGGCCTCTTAGGTGCTAAATTCATATTTTGGGAAGTTTTGGCCATGTAAGATTCGGAAAATACTAAAATCATTTGAAAATTCCTAAATTCGTGCACAAGATTTTGGCATTCCAAAATGGGCCTGGTGCCTGGTCCAGTTAACCCACTTGGCGCCAGGTGCACTCTACTCCTCCTCTGAATTTTTCTCAGTTTTCCTCTAGTCGTCTAAAATGGACTTGGCGCCTGATCCACTTGACAGACCTGGCGCTAGGTGTGCTTTGAAAAATTCCTTATTTTGTTTAAAATAAACTCATATCTAAATAAATTCATCAAAATCACTTTCTAAAAGGAAAATGTCAAAAAGGAAAGAACATACCTAACTATTACAACAAATGTATCTCAAAACAATCTCAAGTAACTAGGAAAATAATGGTGATTTTAGCCCATATCATTTCTCGTTCTGCCTATTCTTTTGGAAAACCCATTGGGTGTAAGTGGGTATACAAGATGAAGAGAGATGCAGAAGGAAAGGTTGAAACCTATAAAACATGGTTAGTTATTAAAAGTTATACTAAAAAAGAAGGGATTGATTATGAGAAAACCTTTTCACCAATAGTCATGCTAAAGTCTATCCAAATTGTCTTAGCCATCGCATGTCATTTTGACTACGAGATATGGCAAATGGATGTCAAAACGGTTATCTTAAATGGTTATCTTAGCGAAGGTATCGATATGTCCTAGCCAGAAGGTTTTGTTGCTAGAGGTCAAGAACAAATGGTGTGTAAGCTTAAGAAGTCCATTTATAAACATAACCAAACATCACGAGCATAGAGCATATGTTTTGATGAAACTGTGAAAGCTTATGGTTTCATTCAAAAATGTGGATAAACCATGTGTGTATAGGAAATCTGATAGTGGCAAAAGTGATTTTCTTGGTACTTTATATAAATGGCATTCTACTCATTAGAAATGATGTAGGGATATTCCTATCCATTAAGGTTTGGATATCTAGTCAATTTAGCATGAAAGACATGGGAGAAGCTAGCTATATTCTAGGTATTAAGCTTCTTAGAGATTGGAAGTAGAGATTGTTAGGCTTATCCCAGTCAGCTTATATTGACAAGATATTGGCCAAGTACATCATGAATTAATGTAAACGGGCTATTATACCCTTTAGACATGGATTATCCTTATCTTCCAAGTAGTATCCTCAGACATAGGAAGACAAGTACAAAATGAGCGGCATCCCTTATGCTTCGGCTGTGGGAAGTCTCATGTATGCTATGCTTTATACTAGACCAGATATTTACTTTGCAATAGGCATGGTTAGTAGATATTAGTCAAACCTAAGGAAAGCTCACTGGCAAGCCTTAAAGCATATACTAAAATTTCTCAAGAAAATGAGAGATTATATGCTTGTATATCATGCTGATGATTTGGTTCCTACGAGTTCAATAGACTCAAGCTTCCAGACGAATAAAGATAAAAGAAAATTCACTAGTGGATATATCTTCACTTTATCTGGAAGAGCTATCTCATAGAGAAGTATCAAGCAATCCTGCATTGCTGATTCTACCATGGAAGCTGAGTACGTTGCTGCTTCAGAAGCTTCTAAAAAAGCAATATGGCTCAGATAGTTTCTCACACAACTTGAAGTAGTATCACACATGAATAGGCCTATCACGATTTATTGTGAAACACTGGAGCAGTGTCACAATGCAATGAACCTCGAAACCATAGAAAGGCCAAGCGCATAGAGAGGATGTATTGCCTCAAAAGAGAGTTCATCCAGAAATAGAGATTGTGGTTGATTAGATTTCCTCTATCAACAATTTGGCGGATCCCTTTACTAAGCCTTTGATAGAAATGGTATTTTGCA
This sequence comes from Voacanga thouarsii, assembly GCA_026120185.1. Classification (NCBI taxonomy): domain Eukaryota; kingdom Viridiplantae; phylum Streptophyta; class Magnoliopsida; order Gentianales; family Apocynaceae; genus Voacanga; species Voacanga thouarsii. Next base: position 385,308 of record JANUWF010003374.1, on the reverse strand, counting down.
GACACTTAGATGTCATAGGGATAGACACTTGTAGACTCTCTTAGTCTTTGTAGTGCAAGTAGGAGATTGTTAGAAAATATGCCCTCAAAGACTATGTATTCTGTGTAAAAATATTGTAATAAAATGTTTATTCATTCAATTTAGTTTGTTTCTCATATTATTGCATATTTAATATCCACGTATGATAAGTAATGGTCTATGTGTTAGGTCATTCTTCACAGTAAGGTATAGACTATGGATACTTATCATACAAGTAAAATTGAGTTCTGAGTCATTTGATAGAACTGGGCATTTCATCAAGGCAAGACCATTATGCCATAAGTTTTAATGAGAAATGGTTTACCTTGAATTTATGAGTAGTTCACTCACATCACTAGCATAAGTATATTTTGAAAAAGTAGGACTGGACCTATAGTAGTGATCTCTTTTAAAGTACTATAATTATAGAGACTAGACTATTACTGCTGTAGTGTGGATGAATACCTTCATATTTGAGTATGAGTTGGTGGTCTGGAGAAGCCAGGGTTTTAAACTTAGAAGTATGTTGGGTGAGATTTTCTTTAGTCAGACCAATATCCTTGTACATTAGGTGTATTACTCTAGTTAGTTAAGATGGACTGATCTAACAGAGTTTCTATGCTTCACTTAGTGAAGTTAAATCAACCCCTTATGATTATCCAGGATATTCTAATGATCTAGGGCCCTAGGAATGTGACTCTAGAATGTGTGCATTTGAGTAGTTTCCAATGATAAGAAAATACATTCGAGTGAGTCATGGATAATCAGACTAGAGCTTTAAGGATGGTAAATGTTTTTGAGATGGGTGTTAGTACAATTATCCTATCTTATCGATAGGTATTACATTGAGGGGTATTTCTGCCATTTCACCTATAGGTCGGAGACATTGCTTTAGCAATATTATTCCTTGGTCAATATTTAAATATGGTGGCAAATAGAAATATTTAAAATGGAAAAATTCAGCTATTTAATAGTAAGGGCATTTTGGTCATTTTAGTTACCATGAATAATATGTCTCTTGGTCCTCGAAGTAGCTCAAGTTACCTTGGTGTTGTTTAGACACAATCTGGGCTTAATGGATAATTTTTTGGAAGAGAAATAAAATTTATTTTAAGAGTCCAATTCGAATTGATTAATTAGTCTTGGGTTTTATTAAGGTCCAGAAAAGATAATTAATTAATTAAGGATATTGAGGTAGAATAAATTAATTAATTGGGCTGATATATGTTGACATATATTAAGAGTCCAATAAGAATTTAATTAATTAACCTGGGTATTTAATAAAGTCCGAAAAAGAAAATTAATTAATTAAGAGGATTGGGCTAGTCTTGCGCTGTTTTTTTTTTTTTAATTTTTTTTTTAGCACACACCTAGCCCAATTAGGCTTGGGGATTTTGGCTATTAGGGCTTTGGAAGCACTAGGGCTGGCCGAAAATATGTAGAAAAAAATAGACGTAGTTTTGGTGGCTGAAAAGTGTGTCATCTCTTTCTCTCTCTGTGTTCCACGTTCTTTTCTTTTTTCTCTCTTGGAGAGTATCTTGATTATCTAAAGAATGAGCTTTTACCAAGCTAACCCAAGAGTATGGCAGAGTTATACTCTAGAAGACAAAGAGAATAAGTTTGGAGATGCTTGATGCATAGGAGTAGAAGATTGGCGAAGCTCCAGTTGAACATTAGGCACCTCCCTCTCCCCCTCCAATGCAAGAAGTACCAGTGCAACTCGTCCCTACGTTGGTCCATCTGCGACCAGTCAGGAGAAGTAAGCACTCTCTCCTAGATATGACTCAGAAAATTAAAAAATTTTCCGCTACTCTTTTCTTGATGTTTTCCGTTCTGATCCTTTAGTACTAGGCCGAATAAATCCTTACTCCAATAATTCCCAAAATTGCTTCTTAAGTTCTTTTAACTCTATTAGAGATATCCTATAGAGAGTCCTTGAAATAGGTTTTGCTATTGGCATTAAATCAATAGAGAATTCTACTTCTCTTTCTGGGGGTAATTTCTTCGATTCTGCTGGAAAAACATAAAAACTACGCATATACACCAAGAAAATCTTCTGGTTTCTTTGCGTCCCCTGGCTTATTCATAATATATGCCAAGTATCCTGTACATCCCTTTTGGATTAACTTATGTGCCTTAATTCCTGACATCAGCAAATCATTCTTCTTTCGAGTTTCTCCTACAAATTTCAACACTGCTTCCCCAGGTTTATAGAATCATACCATCTTCTGCCTACAATTAACTTGAGCATGACATCGGGACAACTAGTCTATTCCTAGTATAGCATCATAGTCTTCTATAGGTAAGCATATCCAATTTCCATCTAATACCACACCACCTATCAAAATTCTACATCTCTATATATTTTATCACCACGCATCTGTTTTCCCAATGGTGTGCTAACAATCATTTCATATGAGGTTTCCTCTCTAGTAACTCCTATAGTTTGAAGAAATGAATTTGCAATAAAAGAATGCATAGAACCCAGATCTATAAAAACTTTTACATTTTTATTGAAAATAGAAAGCTTACCTTCCACAATAGTAGCAACAATATCATCCTTATCCAGAGTGACTACTTGGGCATTTATTTGAGGCTTGTTAGGTCCTGGTTTTGAGGTATAAGCCTGACCCTGATCCCTTCTTCCTTTTCCAGGCTTATGTCCTGTACACCCCCCTCTCGGGTTAATCCATCCTGCTGATCATCTCAGATATGGATAGCTGGTAATTTTATGCCTGACTTCTCCATAGTTATAGCATCATAATGGTGGTTGTAACTGTCTTCCAGTTGAACCCTTATTTTGCAGAACTTTTCCTTTCTTCTTCCACTGAGGTTCTCCAGGCTACTTCTGATCAGGATTTTTTAACCTATTTTTATTATTTTGCTTGACTTGCTCCATATCCTCCATTTCAATCCTGGATGCAATTTCCATTGTTGAACTATAGCTAGCTGGGGCCATACTTACTAATACTCATTTTAACTTAGGCCTCAATCTTTTCACACCTCATCTAGTTCTATTAGTATTTGACTGTACCAAAAAATAGCAGTATTTCGATAGTCAGGTAAAATCAGCCACATATTATCCTACCGTTCAACTCCCTTGCTTAAAATTTTGGAACTCATCCTCCTTCCGTTCCACAACCCAGGTAGGTATGAATTCCCTCTTAAAACTTGCTTTAAAATCCTCCCATTGCCATTCTCGTCTTTCCTTCTCCCAATTCCACCAATCCCATGCAGGACCATGTAATTGAAATGTTGCAAACTACAGCATCCTTTGCTCAGAATAATCCAGAGCAGCAAAAATATTTTCCATCCTCTTAACCCAGGTCTCGGCTTCTTGTTCTTGATCAGGTTTCCCTTGGAATTAAGAAGGCTAGAACTTTAAAAAGTATTCTAGAGCTTGATCCGACTCAAGCTCAATCTTCTATCCTTCTCCTCGACCAGAATTATTATTATTATTTTTATCAAATTGGTGATGTATTGCATCAGTCATCTTTTGAAAAGTTCGCATCATAGCATCTAAACGTGTAAGTTGTGTCTGTTCTGTTGAGGGACTCTCAGCTAATATCTCAGAGTGATGCCGCATGGCACATGTGGGTGGCATATCTACAAAATAGAGGAATCCTATCAATTCCTATAAAGAAACCACAATAACTATGCTCTAATACTAATTGTAACACTACTACTATAAATAATGCTAGAAGTGTGTGACCAATTCAGGGGGTCACCCCATCCAGTTTCACAGACAAGGGATCTTTATAATAGACAAAATCATATAAAGAAAACAAGTGCATATATTGATATATTAAAGTCACACTACTATCATATACAGCCCAAAAGTAAAGCTCAAGATACACTAACATGTGTTCTATAATAGTAATATGATGTACATGAACATAAGATATAGTCTACATACCTATATAGTGGTATCGTCATCTTCTATCCACAGGTTCCCTCTACTATGGATCCTATAAAATATATTAAAATATATGTGTGAGTGAAAGTCACTCAGTGAACCCGTAGGTGCTAGTGTTTTAAAAATAAACAAGGAAAAGAATCATTGGGTTTTGTCCCATAAAACCATCACAGGAAAAATTTTTATTTCTCTACTGAAAATAAGATGAAGTTTATTCAGAATTAGTCATTTTTGGAAATTTGAGTTTTATTCAACATCCGTACCCCAATTTAAAAAATACAGGCACTTCTCTCAATAGAAGGTTGTCTTGTGTGCACAACTCATAGAGCTTTGCTTTGGACATCACAGTCTTATCGTAGTAAGAACACAAGCCTAGAGTACTCAGTTGAACATTGTCAGAGCAGTAAGTGCATAGCAGCACAATACCAAAAAAGTAAGAATGTTTCACTTGTCACCATAATTGTTGAGGTTGCAATCCTAACGTCAATCAGTATCGAGGTGGCAAGGGATTGAACACAACAGGTGTCCCCGCCTAGCATCTATGAACAACCCAAAAATAATATGCGCATAAGGCATAGGCAATTGCTAGGCACTAAACAGCTAATCTAAATGTTCTATCTGTTGGGTATCTCACGCATAACATATATGCCACAGCGAAAAAATAAAATAAGATAGCATCACAGGATCCACAAATGTGTGGAAAACAAGACATAGAGAGATCAAAGGTAACAGTTTTTTACCTTTCTTTGATCGTCTTAAGAACAAAAAATTTTTTCTTCAAGTTGAGGCGCTATCCAGCAATTCTCTTGATCAAACACCACGAGAGTTGAACGTCCAACCACTATAAAACAGTGTGTGATTATCTCTAACAAAAACCCACAACGAGGAACACTCAAGCACTAAGATTTCTTTGCTAGCAGAAACAACAATGGCAGCTGGGGTTGTGTTCAATATCTACGAGAGAGAGAAAAAAGAATGTCATGAGTTGCCCTAGGCTTTGAAGTTATTTTTTGTGTCTTACCCTACTCAGAAATTTCGTGAATATATCCTCTATATATTACACAAAATCTTCTAGAAAAAAACTCCAATTGAGAATTCTAAAATAGTTAGAATTCCCTAATTGTAATTGGAAATATCAAGTTCTAACAATTACAATTTGGCCCAAAAATTATAACTACTTATAATTTGGCCACAATAACTTCTCTTTTTCGCAGTTAACCCCACTATGTTATGACATAACATCTTGAGTATATAATCATCTATTGTGTGTGACCTATTAGTTTTTCCAGTCAATTGGTAGCGAACATGAATTAATCCAAACGTCTTTGAGATTAATAATCCATAATTAATTAGAATTAATTCTACTAATTCTAATCATGATTGGTTTATTAATTCATCAATTAATAAACCTATATTCCCATATCATGAGCGGTACCTAGCAACACATCATGACAACCCAAGAGTCCAGGAAGTCAAGTGGCTTGACATGAACCTTTCAATAACAAACTACATGTTGGGTATCTCAGGCTCGTATCCTATACGGCGCAGTGAAAAATAAATGAGATACCATCCCAGGACCCGCCTATGTGTGGAAAACAAGATATAAAGCTAATAAAGGTAGCAGCTTTTTACCTTTGTTTGATCGTCTGAAGAACAAAATTTCTTCTTCAAATTAAGGCGCGATCCAGCAATCCTCGTGATCAACCTCAATGTGAGTTGAACGTCTAACCACTATAATCACAGTGTGTGATTATCTCTAACAGAAATCCACAAGGAGGAACACTCAAGCACCAAACTTTCCTGTGCTAGCAGAAATAAGATGACAACTAAGGTTGTTTCTCAAGACAATCGAGAGAGATGGAGAGAAGAGAAGGTCAAGTGTTGCTGGTTTTTCATGTGTCACTTTTCAGCTAGGGTTTCGTGTGTCTTATTAATATGTCACGCAAAATTTCCCTTCCCAAAACTAAGAATTTTAATCCAATTACAATTCCCTAATGGTAATTAGAAACATCATGTTCTCACAATTACAACTTGGACTACAAATTATAACTAATTATAATTTGTCCACAATAATTTTTCTTTCTCTCAATTAACCACATTATGTTATCAAATAACATCTTGAGTATATAATCCTCTATTGTGTGTGTCCTATTAGGTATCCCAGTCAATTGGTAGTGAACATGAATTAATCCAAACGTCTTTGAGATTAATAATTCATAATTAGAATCAATCCTATTAATTCTAATTCGGATTGACTTATTAATTCATCAATTAATAAACTCATATTCCCAGATCATGAGTGGTATCTAACAACACATCATAACCACCTAAGAGTCCAGGAAGTCAAGTGGCCTGACATGAACCTTTTAATAATAAACTTCAGTGCTATTAACTCCGTTCACCATACAATATCTCATTCGGTTTGGAGTACGGAATTAGTGTCAATTCCCTCCAGAATTAATTTTGGCCCGAATACAATAGTACTTGTACCAAGAACCCACTACTCTAGTGTGTATCAATTAGAACTATTTCCAATACACAATCGCCTTGGCCAAGGACTTTTCGACTAGTAATTCCAACAAGTGACCGTGAAATATTCACCCCTACTATTAGGAGTGGTGAACCCTTTATTAACCCTCTCAACTACTTTTGTTTACCGCACAATGTACCCAATTTCCATCTCATAGGCAGCCCACGATCGAGCTCTAGAGATTGGAATCAAAATACAAAGCTCAGCAAACAAAGTACTATGGAGATCTCAAGTCTAAGGATACTTACATGTTTACTATATTAAGATTATATCACTGGTACTAAATAGTTATCCATGTGATTATCTCAAAACTAGGTCATCCAATAAACTTGTTCCATTAACAAGCATCCATGTGTTAACTTTGAATATCTCAATACTCATGGTTATGAGAACCACCGCCAGATCAAATCAAGAAGTCTAACAGATGCTAGTCTTAACGTATTAATAATGTCCTGTCTCATTAATACTATGACTATGGACTATTTAAGTACTAACACCATCCAGTGTAGTAGGAATCTCATATCATGATCTCTATCATGATTTTCTTAATACAGTGTTGTACTATGGACTTTATCGAATAGTTATATTACTTAAAGTAAACAAAAGAAACTGTAAGATAAATAATGCCTTTTATTAAAATAAAATGTGTTATATACAATGTACAAGTGATTGCCTTTAGGGCACAACACTAACACTACAGTGCAATTACATCCTTTCACCATACAATATCTCATTCAGTTTGGAGTACGGAATTAATGCCAACTCCCTCCAGAATATATATTAATTCTGGCTCGAATATAATACTACTTGTACTAAGAACCCACTACTCTAGATGTGTATCAATTGAAATTGTTTTCAATACATAGTAGCCTTGGCCAAGGACTTCTCGAGTAGTAATTCCTACAACTGGCTGTGAGATATTCGCCCCTACTATTAGGAGTGGTGAATCCTTTATTGACCTCTCAACTACTTTCATTTACCTCACAATATACCCAATATACATCCCATAGGTGGCCCTCAATCTGGCTCCAAAGACTGGAATCAAAGCACAAAGCTCAACAAATAAAGTACCTTAGAGATCTCAAGTCTAAGGATATTTGCACGTTTGCTATATTGAGATCATATCACTGGCACTAAATAGTTATACATGTGATTATCTCATATCTAGATCATCCAATAAACTTTTTTCATTAACAAGCATCCATGTGTTAATTTTGAGTATCTCAATACTCACGGATATGAGAACCATTGCCTGATCAAATCAGGAAGTCTAACACATGCTAGTCTTAACGCATTAATGATGTCCTGTCTCATTAATATTATGACTAGGGACTATTTAAGTACTAACACCATCCAGTGTAGTAGGAATCTCATATCATGAACTCTATCATAATTTCCTTAACACAGTGTTGTACTAGGGACTTTATCTAACAGTTAATTTACACAAAATGAACAAAAGAAACTGTAAGATAAATGATATCTTTTATTAAAATAAAATGTGTCATATACAACGTACAAGTGACTGCCTCTAAGGCATAACATTAACAAACTCTCACTTGCACTACAACCAATCGTTCATGTATCTAATACCGAATGACTCAACATAACAATCATGTTTCTTTTGGGATAGTGCTTTTGTAAGCGGGACAGCTATTTTCTCATCCATGAGTACTCCCTCTATCTTTATTTCCTTAGTTATTTCAGAAGCGGCCATGTACTTAGCTTCTGTCGTAGAGTCGGTAATAGTCTCTTATTTGGAACTCTTCCAATTTATTGCCCCTTCGCACAACATAAACACGTAGCCTAATTGTGATTTGAAATTATTTTTGTTCAGATTGAAAATTGGCATCAGTATACTCGTTTATTTTTCAAATCACCTTCTCCATATACTAAGATCACATCTTTAGTCCTTCGTAAGTACTTAAGGATGTTCTTTACAGCCGCCCAATAACTCTCACCAGGGTCAAATTGGTATTTGCTCGTCAAACTGATAGCACAAGATACATCGGGCCTTGTACATAGCATAGCATACATGATATATCCAACTGCCGAAGTATATGGAATCTTACTCATGTGATCTCTTTCAACTTGTGTCATGGGAGACATTGACTTTGAAAGGCTTACACCATGTAACATGGGTAAGAATCCCTTTTTGGATTGATTCATGCTAAACCTCTTTAGCACTTTATCTATGTATGTAGACTGTAAAAGACCTAGCAATCTTTTGGATATATCTCTATAGATCCTTATTCCAATAATATAGGTTGCTTCTCCATGGTTTTTCATGAAGAATTGTTTGGACAACCAAATTTTAACCATTTGGAAGATAGGTATATCGTTTCCTATTAGCAATATATCATCTACATGAAGCAATAAGAAAACGGTTGCACTCCCACTAACCTTCTTGTATACATAAGCTCATCTATATTTTCAATGAAACCAAACTCTTTGAATATTTCATCAAAATGGATGTTCCAACTCCTAGAAGTCTACTTATGTCCATAAATGAACCTTTGCAACTTGCATACCTTTATGCTATCATTGGATGTGAAACCCTCAGGTTGTGTCATATACACTTCCTCAGTCAGATTTCCATTTAAGAAAGCTATTTTCATATCCATTTGCCAAATCTCATAATCATAATTAGTAGCAATGGCTAGGAGTATCTTGATGGATTTTTACATAGCTACTAGCAAGAATGTTTCGTCATAGTCAATACCATATTATTGACGATACTTTATAGGTAACTAAGTTACCATCTATGTCCGTTTTCTTCTGGAAAATCCATTTTCACCCAATAGGTTTTATTCCTTTAGGTGGATCAACCAAAGTTCATACTTGGTTATCGTACATGGAATCCATCTCTAACTTCATAGCCTCAAGCCATTTGCTAAATTCTGAACTGTTTAGAAGATCCTTGCAGGTAGTAGGCTCATCTTCTTCTATGAGCAATATATTATAGTGGTCACTAATGAGAAATCCATATCTCTCAGGTGCCACACGTATCCTACTAGATCTACGAGGATCTTGTGTAGTAGAAGGTTCATCTAGTCTCTCAATAGATGTGGGGTCAAATGATTGATCCTCGTTTGTTTGATCTTCTTGAACTTCACTAAGTTCAATTTTACTTCCACTGTCCCCTTTGAGCTTGTGCTCCTTCTCTAAGAAGACAGCATGCTACAAAACAAACAATTTATTTTCGGAAGGGAGGTAAAAGTAATATTCGAAAGATTCTTTCGAATATCCCACAAACAAACACTTGTCAAATTTACTATCAAGTTTGTCTTACTATGGTTTTTTGACAAAGGTAGGACAATCCCAAACTCGCAAGTGAGATAACTTTGGTTTCTTACCAAAGAACATCTCAAATAGGATAGAATTAACGGATTTTGTCGGAACTCTATTTAGTATATAAACAGAAGTCTCTAGTGCATACCCCCAAAATGATTTGTTAGGTCTACAGAAGCCATCATGGTCCGTACCATGTCTAGAAGGGTTCGATTCCTTCTCTCAGATACACCATTATGTTGAGGTGTATGTGGTGGAGTTTATTGAGATAATATCACATTATCTCTAAGATAACTCAGAAACTCTTAAGTCAAGTATTCTCCTCCTCAATCAGATCTTAGAGTCTTAATACTTTTGCTAAGTTATTTCTTTATTTCATTCTTGAAGTCTTTGAACTTTTCAAAGGCCTCAGATTTGTATTTCATTAAATAAAAATACTCATACCATAAGAAATCATCGATAAAGGTTATGAAATAGTTATAACCTCCTCTTGCTTGTATTGAAATTAGGCCACATACATCAGAATGTATGAGTTCTAATAACTCTTTGGCCCGTTCTCCTTTTCCTGAAAAATGAGTTTTAGTCATTTTACCTAGTAAACAAAATTCGCACGTGCCATATGATTCATAATTAAATGACCCTAAGTCACCAAGCTTGTGTAACTTAGAAACATAATTTTCATTTACATGGCCTAAACTACAATGCCATAAGTAATAGGTGTTAGAGTGATCTATTTTACGTTTCTTATTATTTATATTGAGAATTGGATTATCCATGTCTAGAACATATAAACCATTAACTAGAGTTGCTAAACCATAATGAATATCATTCATTGAAAAAGAACAACATTTATTCTTAAATATCAAATGAAATCCATTTGATTCTAAACACGCAGCTGAGATAATGTTTTACATTATAACTAGTACATAATAATAGTTTTGTAGTTTTAGAATTAATCCCGAAGGCAGGTTCAGCTCGTATGCCGCTACAGCAAGTGCAACAGCCTTTGCCCCATTTACAGTACGTAGGTCCACGTCGCATTTCTCTACGCTTCTATTGCTCTTTAGTCCCTGCAAGTTATTGCACAAATGAGATCCACATCCGATATCTAATACCCATATCTCATTTCTAAAGGTAGTATTATCTCAATCATAAACATACCCGAAGTAGAAGTAGAAATGCTTGTAAGTTTCTCCTTCTACTTCTTGTCCTTAATGGTCTCCAAGTAGGCTTTGCAGTTACGTCTCTGGTGGCCCATCTTCCCACAATGATGGCATGGGCCCTTAGTAGCTGCGTCTTTCTTGTTCACACCACCTTTGGGCTTCATGGGAGCCTTCTTATTCTTCTTTTAAACATTCTTCTTAGAAGAGGAAGATTCTACCATTAAAACAGCATCAGAATCCTTCTTCATGGAGGACTCCGCAGTTTTGAGAAGATTGATCAACTCAGGAATGGTAGATTCAATCTTATTCATCTGATAGTTAATCACAAATTGTGAAAAACTATTACGCAAAGATTGTAGAATTAAGTTAACACTTAAGTCATGATCTATTGCAAACCCGAAAGATCCAAGCTTCTCTATTAAGCCCGGCATCTTCAGCCCATGAGTGGCCACAGAAGAACCCTCTGCCATTTTGCAATGGAACAGTTACTTTGAGATCTCGTATCTCTCGGTTTTGGCTTGAGCGTTAAATAGCTCTCGAAGATGTAGTATAATCGATTGAGCATCCATATGCTCGTGCTGTTTTTGCAGCTCGGGAATCATGGATGCCAGCATAATGCATGATGTTTTATCACTATCCTCCTTATACATTTTGTGGACAACATGCTCATCAGCATGAGCATCTTGAGCTGGTTGTGGCAGAATAGGAGCATCTACTGCATAGATCAACTTTTTCGATTTGAGAACGATTCTCAAATTTCTATACCAGTTGAGGTAGTTTGATTCATTTAACTTGTTGATTTCCAAGACACTACGTAGGTTTAGGTTTGTCGACATGATGCAAGTGTCCTAGATATAAAGATAGAAAGGATTAGCTACTGTATATGCACATGAAATGCAAATAATTAGGACTTTAATTAAACGCATTTTTACTCCACTATTTTACTTAAACCAATAGCCCCTACTACTGATTCGGGAAAGCCCGTTGGAAGCTTTCCCAGTGGACCGGTATCTAAATTCCTCAAGAATAACCTTGGGTTTACCCAACAAACCACCCTTGAGTTTATTGGTAGGTATCCAATACCAATTACATCGTATGTAACTACCAGATTATTGTGTGATTAATAGCTTTTAATCTTAAAGCATTTTGGGCTACCCCAACTTTTCCTCTAAATTTCTTTATGCTTGTATTTTCCCAATCGGGATAAAGAATTTAGTTAAACCCAACACATTAATTAGGAATTTAATTCCATCGGTTGAATATGCCCAATGTCGCCTTGGCCGAGGACTTCTCGAGTAGTAATTCCTACAAGTGGCCGTAAGATATTCGCCCCTACTATTAGGAGTGGTGAATCCTTTATTGACCTTCTTAACTACTTTTGTGTACCTCACAATGTACCTAATATCCATCCCATAGGCAGCCCTCAATCTAGCTCCAAAGATTGGAATCAAAGCACAAAGCTCAACAAACAAAGTACCTTGGAGATCTCAAGTCTAAGGATACTTGCACGTTTACTATATTGAGATCATATCACAGGCACTAAATAGTTATCCATATGATTATCTCATAGCTAGGTCATCCAATGAACTTGTTCCATTGACAAGTATCCATGTGTTAGCTTTGAATATCTCAATACTCACTGATATGAGAACTACTACCTGATCAAATCAGGAAGTTTAACATATGCTAGTCTTAATGCATTAATGATGACTTGTCTCATTAATACTCCAACTAGGGACTATTTAAGTACTAACACTATATACAGTGTAGTAGGAATCTCATATCATGATCTCTATCATGATTTCCATAACACAGTGTTGTACTAGCGACTTTATCTAACAGTTATTTTACATAAAAGTAAACAAAAGAAACTGTAACATAAATAATGCCTTTTATTAAAATAAAATGTGTCATATACAACATACAAGTGATTGCCTCTAGGGCATAACGCTAACACTATCCCCCTGTTTGGATTAAGACAATCCCAGAACTAGCAAGGTTACTTGGGGTCGTGTACCTCTACCGCAAGCTAGTACAAAGATCAAAACCCTTGTTGAGTACTCAACGTCTTCACTAGTTCATTAGACCAGTCCAATCCTACTAGCTCACAAGGCCAGATAATTATTCATTCCCGAACGATTTCAAATAAAATATTTTTTGGGGCCAAAACATCTTTTTTCCAAAAGTTAATCTCATAACAAGATATTGACTTCAAAAATCATACCGAAAAAGGATAAAATGTCCTTATCACACCATAAAATGCTCCAATAAGGGTATTTTAATCATTTTGAGAATACCTGATTCCAAAAGAGGTGTGATTCAGAAATTCCAGAATTCTAATCCTATAAGAGAATAAAATTCAAGAAATTCTAATTATACTTTCATAAAATCCATAATTCACATCTTCCAAAATCATTTGCATAAAAAAGAGTATTTATGGTTTCTTGGAATAAAACATTATTTTGTCTTGTAATTGTTGAAGAAGAAGCCTTTCAGGTATACATTTATACCTTAAACATATTCATAATTTAAGTGACCCTAAAGTCCTTGTAGAAAATATTTTCCCTAAAGTTTCCAATAATTCTCCGTTCAGAAACCATATTTTCCTTAGAAAAGCATAAATGTTCATTAACCTTATTATGTATAGACTTTATGAAATTGGTCACTAACCATGAACATTTCCATTTAGGAAAATTCTCATTTTCATCGAAGCTTATTATGGTATAACACCATTTTCTTTCTCAGAAAAACCATAAGTTGGTTTAGGAAAACCAAACTATTCACAAAGCAATACTTTTTAAAATAAATATTCGGTAGCATTTATTACTTTTCAAAATCAAAAGGGAACTCACCTTGTGTCTTATACAAAATTAGCTATAGGTGTAACGTCCCTAGTCCTTTCCCCAAACCTTTAACGTAGAAAGCCTACATTAAAGTTCAATTCATTCTCAACTTAATAAGTATTATCTAAAATAATGGATTTTGAGGGTGAAAATGAGGAAATTATTAATTGCTCATTTTCCAATTTCCAAATAAAATGGAACATTCTTTCCAAAATAACCAAAATCCAATATTTTTTTCTATACCATTTTCCTACGCATAGTTGAGGTCCTCATATGCTATTTCACCCTTTCATTCTGCCATTAGTGTCATCCAAACAAAAGCTGAAATTTTTCAGCTTTAACACTCGATTTTGTTTTTAACCCAACTTTTGATCCACAACTCCGATCAATTTTCATTTTATATCAAAACACTCATAAGATCTTCAACTTTTTTATTATAAGATTCACTCTAATAGCCACTAAACCGTGACATACTACTGAGGTAAAACAGTTCTCAGCTTCTTATATTTTCTTCACAAAATAACCTTATTAATTCATTCTTCTTCAACCTAAATATTTGCATAACATTTAATCCACCTCAAACTTCATCATATCAGCCTTTAACTCTCTAATTCTATGAGATATTTAAGCATAAAAATAAAAATTTCCTACATCAAGTTTAAGAATCACAAACAACAACTATAACAATTCATTTTCATAACAATTCAACTAGCTTTTCTTCCTATTTCACATAATTCTTGTGCAGCCATGAAACTTCAATAAAACCATCGTCAAAACACCCTTAGTCACCATATAAAACATGCCACATCATCCCTCCTTACTGTTGGCACACATATCACACACACACTTTTGCAAAACACAGCAATATCCAAGGAAAAATCATGAAAATCATGGATTTTCTCAACATAATTTATACCAAAATGATTCTCATGCTTCAAACTACAACGTTAATTCTTGGTGCTTGAATTATTACCTATTTATAGGTTATTATTGCTGGAGAATACCTCAAGTTCTTCTCATTTTCTTTAAGAATTCCTTTCTCTCTCTATGTTTTCATTTTTCTTCCTATTTTTCTCCAACTTTTCTTCCTTTTTCCTTTCTTTTTTCTTCTTCTCCTTCTTTTTTATTTTTGGCTACTATTTTCTTTAGCTGAAATCAGCTTCCACCGCCATTCCTTTGTGACCAAAATTGGTCACAAGGTCAACCATTATTAATTACATTGTGGACTATCCATCTAAAGCGTAAAGCTTAATTCTTACTAGTTGATTTAATTTTAATTTCTTAATTCTTAAACTTCTTTAATAAGCTTCATGAAATAAATAAATACATAAATATTTCATGCTTCCAATGATATTCCAACACTTGTTTTGCCAACAAATCACAAAACGCCACTTGGCTTAATTTCGGCCATTCTTCATAATTTCCTCCAAAATGAGCAAAAATTCGGATCGGTAAATATTCCATTAGGGAAAAGTTTTTATTCCACTAATGGAATCTACTTATTTTACTGATCGTCGTGGTGGGAGTCAGAAATTTGAAATTCTTTCTCAATTTTTCTCTATTCACAGTTAAAATTACGCTAAGATCCCCAAAAACATAATTTATACCAAAATATTTATCTCTTTAGGCTGATCAACTTTAATTCTGAGCGTACCCCAAATTACCACTATATTTAAAGTAGTCATTATTAGTGTTGTGGCCTAAAGGCAATCACTTGTACTTTGTATATGACACATTTATTTTATAATATAAGGCATTATTTATCTTTTAGTTTGTTTTCTTTACTGTCATGTAAAATAACTGTTAAATAAAGTCCCTAGTACAACACTGTATTAAGAAAATCATGATAGAGATCATGATGTGAGATTCATAGTACACTGTATATTATTAGTACTTAAATAACCCTTAGTCACACTATTAATGAGATAGGACATCATTAATGCCTTAAGATTAGCAAATGTTAGACTTCCTGAATTGATCAGGCAATGGTTCTCATATTTGTAACTATTGAGATACTCAAAGTTAACACGTGAATGCTTGTTAATAAAACAAGTACATTGGATTACCTGACTATGAGATATTCACATGGATAATTATGGAATGCCAGCGATAGAATCACGTTATAGCAAACGTGCAATTTTCCTCAGACTTGAGATCTCTAAGATATTTTATTTGCTAAGCATTGTAATTTGATTTCAATCTCTAAAGTTAGATTGAGGGTCACCTATAGGATGGATATTGGATATAATGAGGTAAACAAAAGTAGTTGAGAGAGTCAATAAAAGATTCACCACTCCAAATGGTAAGGGCGAATATCTCACGGCCACTTGTTAGAATTATTACTCGTGAAATCCTTGGCCAAGGTTATTGTGTATTGGAAACAGTTCCAATTGTTACACGTGTAGAGTAGTGGATTACTGGTACCTGTGCTAATATATTTAGGCCAGAATTAATATTTATTCTGGAAGGAGTTGGCAGTAATTCCGTACTCCAAACCGAATGAGATATTGTATGGTGAAAGGAGTTTATTGCACTGTAGTTTGCTATTAAAGGGTTCATGTCAAGACACATGACTTGCTGGACTGTTGGGTGGTTATGATGTGTTACTAGATACCACTCATGATCTATTGTATATGGGTTTGTTAATTGATGAATTAATAAACCAATCTAGTTTAGAATTAATAGATTAGTTCTAATTTTTTAAGGATTATTAATCCCAAAGACGTTTGGATTAATTTATATTCACTACCAATAGACCAGAAAACCTAATAGGTCACACACAATAGATGATTAAGTACTCAAGATATTATTTGATAATATTGTGGGGTTAATTATAAGAAATAGAAGTAATTGTGACCAAATTATAATTCATTATAATTTTGGGGTCAAATTATAATTTCTAAAACTTTTGGTTTCCAATTGCAATTTAGGAATTCTAAATTGATTAGATTTCACAGAGACATGATTTCTCTGAGATATTTTTTAGAGATGACACCTTGGAGGTTGATCTCCTGGATTTTAATAGAGAGAATCATTCTCTCAGTTTTTTTTAGAACACACAGCTTTCTTCTCTTTCTCTCTCTCATTTCTCTTCTGTACGCAAAAACAATCCCTTGTTGTTAAGAGACTCGTTTTGATTTGCTTGAGCCCCTTGTATGGATACTGTCAAAGCCAACCTCATACTGAGATTAGAGTGTCTCGTCTTGGACACCGGTGTAGGTTGGTTTTGGAACGAGTGTATCTGGATCGCGCCTCAGTCATTTAACGTGAAGAGAGACTTTTGAACGATAGAGGTAAAACCTATGTTTTTCTTTTGCCTATTTAAATCATATGAATGTAATCTTAGGTTGAGATTTATGTTTTTTCACTGCTATAAGTGTTATAGTATTTCTAAAATCCCAACAGTGGTAGCAGAGCCTGCTTTCTTATGATTTTAATAGGTTCATTTATGCTATGAAAGTGTTTCGACAATGATTCTAGGCATTGTTTGTCAAGTGTGCATTCTGAAAAGTGCTTGCAGAATGCACTATTTTTTTGTTCAAATTATTTCTTGAAATTGTTTCAAGGATCGTAGGTCTCTATTGTGTAGTAAACTTGCTTGATTTTTTTGAAAATTATTTTTCTGAAAAATTACAATTTTGTTCTCAATATAAAAAATATGTTTCTGTGTTTTCTACTTGTGTGGCGTAAGAAGTTCTTCTGGTTTGATTTCCTGCATAACAAAATGTCTGTTTTGATTAGAGATGGAAATTTTTTCGTGAGATTTGAATTGCAGAATGTCGGTTCACTGAAAACGCTGCAAAAATTGAAAGAAAATTATCCAAAAATTGTTTTTGGAAGACGAAGAAGAATGGAGAAAAAAAAGTTTTTTTTATTTTCTGCAGCCGCGGCTTAAGGCACAATTGGCTCTAAGCTACGGCTTGCTCGGGACCTATTGCCTGAAGCTGGGAGCCGTGGGTTGATCATACTTCCTAGGATGGGATTTTGTCCTATATGGGTTTAATGTAGGAAAAAAAAAAAAAATCTTCCATTTCATTGGTGTTGTTTCAGTGGCCCATGAAGATGTTTTTTTTTTTCCTTTTCCAATTGTGCCTAACTCTTCCCAGAAATTATATTTTGGTACAAACCAAAATTAATTTCCAAAATGGATTTTGGAAACTATTATATATTATCTAAAATAGTGATCTTAGATATGTGAAAAAAAAAGTTTTTTTATTAATTCTCATTTTCAGAATTAAATCTAATTATGATTAGTTTTTAATTGAGACCCATGATTTGGAATAAAATCATATTTTAGAAATTAATATATTTTCTAAAATATTGATTTTAGATTTTATCCTAATTAAATTTCTAGAATTAGATTTTAGAAATTAAATCTAAAATATTGATTTTAGATTTTATCTTAATTTAATTTCTAGAATTTGATTTTAGAAATTAAATATAAATTTGTTTTATTTTTTCCAAAATAGAGATTTTGGAATATAAAATTATATGTTTAATTTTTTTTAAGCATAATAAATGACATGGTGGATGATTATGGATTACAACCAAATTATATATATTCATGCATTTTTACAGTTTTGGTTTTTATTAAATAGGATATGTGAGTCATGCCTTCTATAAAATTCTTCTCATTTAACTCCACTTGAATGTAACTTGAGGTTTCTCTATCTAGGAAATTTATGTAATTAGATTACATAGGTTAGATAGGGATATAATTATTTCAATTTTTTTAGATGGCGACCAAAATAAGGCAAGAGGGTAAGACCTTCTACATAAAACATGCATGACCACATAGGGTTAATCATGTTAATTTCCTTTTTGGCTTGAGGAAATTAATTTAAGGAAAGTCCATAACCATACCACGTAATTGCTTTATTACCATGTTTTTCAATTTATGAGATTTATTGACAATTTTATGCATGTCATTTGATGAAATCACTAAAAGGAATAAATCTCCCAGCTAATATTAAACCTTTCGTTAATATAGTAAGAACAAAAGTCCTTTTTTAAGAGCAGGTTATTGGGTTAACCCAAGCCTACTCGACATCAGGCATGTTTAAGCTATGGAATTAAATTCCTAATTAATGGGTTAGGTTTAAGTAAAATCTTTATCCTGGTTAGGCTAATCAAGCATAAGAAAATTTAGAGGAAATATTGGGGTAGCCCAAAAGGCTTTAAGATTAAAAGATGTTAATCATCCAATGATCCGGTAATTATATACGATATAATTGGTATTAGATACCTATCATTAAACTCAAGGTGGCTTGTTGGGTAAACCCAAGGTTATTCTTGAGAAATTTTGATACCGGTCAACTAGAAAGCTTCCAACGGGCTTTCCCGAATCAATAGTGGGGGCTATTGGTTTGAGTAAAATTATGGAAGAACAATGCAATTAATTAAAGACCTAATTATCTGCATTTCATGTTCATATATAGTTAACTAATTTTATCTATGTTTACATCCAGGTCACGTTCATCATGTCAACAAACCAAAACTTACGTAGCATCTTGGAGACCAACAAACTAACTGAATCAAACTATCTGAACTGGTATAGAAACTTGGAATCGTTCTCACGTCGAAAAAGTTACTTTGCATGCTAGATGCTCCTACTCCACTACCACCAGCTCAATATGCTCATGCTAATGAGCGTGTTGTCCACAAGAAGCATAAGGAGGACAGTGCCACAACATTTTATATCATGCTGACGTCAATGACTCTTGAGCTGCAAAAATAGAACGAACATATGGATGCTCAATCGATGATTCTCTATCTTCGAGAGATGTTTGACACCCAAACCAGAACAGAGAGATATGAGATCTCGAAGTAACTATTTTGTTGTAAAATGACATAGGGTGCTTCTGTTACCACTCCTGGGATGAAGACACTGGGATTGATTGAGAAACTTAGATCTCTTGAGTTCGTGATGGACCATGAATTAAGTGTTAACTTAATTCTACAATCTTTACCTAATAGTTTTTCACAATTTGTGATTAACTGTCAAATGAATAAGACTAAGTCCATGAAGGATTTGAAAACAAACAGAGGAGCATGCACGGGTGAACAAAAATGGAGACAGAAAAATAGAAACAGAGCATGGCAATAGCATGGAGGGATTAAAACCATACCTCTTGATGCCTTAAACCTTGAAGAATGAAGTAGGATGGATTGAAGCACAAGAATAGTCTCCTTCTTCCGTGAGATCAAGCTTCTCGTACCGGTTGCCAATCTCTTCTTCTCCTCTAGTGCAATCAATGCCTAGCTTTTTAGCTCTCAGAATATGACCCAGCCTAATCTCAATTGGTGATCACAGAATTGGGATGAGAAGCAGATCAGTTTTTTTCACACCTCACCGTTGGCTTTCAAAGCTTGGCTTCTTATGTTATGCAAACAAAACCAACAGCCAGTAAACAGAAAACCAAGAGACAATGAAGAAAAACCAAAAGCCAAGAGTCTCGAGAGAATTTTATTTTTCCACACAGAAAGCCAAAAGTCATGAAACCAAAAATAATTATTTTGATAATATTCCCAGGATTTAACATTTCAAACACTCGAATATTATGGCTTCACCCTAAACTATTCTGAACTGTGTCCAAAAAAATCGTATGGTCCAAGCTATTAGGCCAAAATAATATTTAATGTGCCCAAATGAACAAAAAAATAATTAAACTTTAATTATTTATTCCTTGGGATTAATGAAATAAATAACCCAATAAATAATTAAGTATTAATTATGTTTCTCTAGTTGAAGTCCCGATTAATTTTCTAATTATTCAAACTAGACCTCGGCCCTGAATAATTAATTAACCAATTAAACCAGATAATAAATTTATCTCAATTTATTTTAGTTAGTCTAATAATAAATTAGACTTCCTGAATAAAATAAAACCCTCTATAACTGAGACCAGTTCTTCAACCTAAAAATTAAGTAAGACTTACAGGCTATTCCGAGGACCAAAAAGACGTATCGCCTTGGCTACTAAAATGACTAAAATACATATACTATATAAATAGCTGTATTTTGCATTTTAAATATTTCCTAATATCACCATATGGAAATATTGACCCTAAGGACAATGCTACATTAGCAAAGTCTCTGACCTACAGGTGAAATGACTAAAATATCCACCTACACATCGTCGTACATTTAGAGAGGAAAAAGTGTGCTAACACCCCTTTAAATGACATCTACTATCCTTAGGATTCTAGTCCAATGATCCACGACTTCCCAGAGTGTTTCCGCTTTCCAAGGGAGTTACCCTAAAGCAAACATCCAAGTTATGTTTCCCAGGGCCCTAGCTGTTTAGATCATTCAGACAACCACAAGGGGCGATATAGTGTAGAAACTATTTTGTACAAGTCTGTCTTAACTAACTAGTTACATATACCTAACATGCAAGTATATTGGGCCTACGATAGAACCTCAACCATAGCATATCAAAGTTTATGCTTCCAGCTTCGTCAGACCACCAACTCATACTCAAGTTGTTGAGTACTAGTCCATGCTGTAACGGTAGTAGTCTAGGTTTTTACCATATAGTACTTTTAAAAAACCACTACTATAGGTCCTGCTCAACGTATTCGAAATACGCTTATGATATGAAGTGAGTGGACTACTCACTGGCTAAAGGTATCCCATTCCTCATTTAGAATTCATAACAGAATAACCTAAACATTATGAGATTCCCATTCTCATCAATCGATTAAGAACAAATGTTTATGTGTTAAGCAACCAGTGATCTATACCTTACTGTGAAAGACCTCCATTCACATAGACCACTTACTGAAACACAATGGGTCTTTTCCAGATGAAATTGTGCACAAACAAAAAGTAAATTCACAAACGATTTTTGAAATAAATTCTTTTTTTAAAACATTCGATTTTTGTATATTAGAAACCTAGTCTAAGAGGGCACATTCCCAACAATCTCCCACTTGCACTCTAAGACTAAGTAAGTCCGTAGGTGCCCACCCCAATAGCGTCTAAGTGTCTCTTGATGACCCCTTCAACCACAGGCTTGGTGAATGGATTTGCTAGATTGTTATCTGAGGCAATCTGTTCCACCACGACTTCCCGTCTTTGGATGAAATCTCGGATCAGGTGGTACTACCTCTCAATGTGCTTCCCCTTTTTGTGGTTGCAAGGTTCCTTAGATGTACTTGAGAATATGCTTCACAGCTTGCCAATGAACCTTCCCAAAGTTTGACTGATGTCTACTAACTAAGCCTACGGCAAAGTAGATATCTAACCTAGTACACAGCGACGTACATGAGACTTCCCACAGCCGAAGCATAGGGAATCCTTCTCATTCTTCCCTTTTCTTCTTAAGACTAAGGACAGTCCCTTGAAGAAAATGACAACACATGTCTACAAGAGATTAGAGTTCCCTTGCATTAGTCCATGCTAAACTTGGCTAGCATCTTATCATGTATGCAGCTTAGGATAATCCTATCATTCTCTACTTCCTATTTCTAAGAAGTCTAATCCCTAGAATGTAGCTAACTTCTCCCGTGTCCTTCATACTGAATTGACTAGACAACCAAACATTTGTAGATGACAATGACCCTACATCATTTCCAATGAGTAGAATGTCATCCACATACAATACAAGAAAAAGCACATTAAACCCCTCAAGTTTCTTGTACACACATGGTTCATCCTCATTTTGAATAAAACCGTAAGATTTTACAGTCTCCTCAAAACAAATGTTCCACGCTCTCGATGCTTGCTTAAGTCCAAAAATGGACTTCTTAAGCTTGCAAACCATATGTTCTTGACCTTCAGCAATAAAACCTTCTGATTGGAACATATAGATGTCTTCGCTAAGATGGCCATTTAAAAATAACGTCTTAACATCCATTTGCCATATCTCGTAGTCATAATGACATGCAATGGCAAGGAGGATATAAATGGATTTAAGCATGGCTACCATGAAAAAAGGTTTCCTCATAATCGATCCATTCTTTCTGAGTATACCATTTCGCCACAAGCCTAACTTTGAAGGTTTCCACCTTCCCATCCGCTCCCCTCTTTCTATTGTACACCCACTTACACCCAATGGGGTTTATTCCTTCAGGTGAAGCTATAAGATCCCAAACTTGATTGAAGTACATAGACTCAATCTCGGCTTTCATTGCCCCATGCCATAGATTTGCATCGGCATCAGTAATTGTCTCCCCGTATCTAATGGGGTTTTATTCCTGATGGTCAGAGACCAACTTAAAAGCTTCTCCATACCATCTATCTGGAACCCTAGACACTCTCCCACTACTACGAGGCACTATCTGTACACACTCTTGAGGCTGTGCCTCTTCTTGTTCCATAATCGGGTCAGAAGAAGTTGCTTCCAAAGATAACTTCTCCTCGAGTTTCAACCTAGTTGAACCTTTCGTGGAAGTACTTTGATCATCCTCTAAGTATCTAGAATTGATACTAACCAAGTACTTTCTACTCCTTAGGATGATAAAAGTAACCACCCTTTGTTCCTTTTGGATACCTAACAAAATAGCATAATTCTGATCTTGGTTCCAACTTGTCTCCCTTGATCAGTACATAAGTTGGACAGCCCTATATCCTGAGATGATTCAGACTTGGCTTACGCCCAGTCCATATCTTATAGGGAGCCCTAGATACTGACTTGGAAGGCACCAAGTTCAGAATATATGCCACTATTTCCAAGGCATATCCCCAAAAAGATATTGGAAGCGTAGCATGAGACATCATACTTCTGACTATTTCTATCAATGTCCTGTTCCTTCTTTCAGCTACTCTGTTCTGCTGGGGTGTTCCCGATGCAGAGAGTTAGGATACTATCTCATGATGTACCATGTAGTCCTTGAATTCACTTAGGAGGTACTCTCCGCTACAATCCGATCGTAAGGTCTTGATTAATTTACCTGTCTGACGCTCCACTTCAGCCTTAAACTCCTTGAATTTATTAGAAGAGTCAGATTTGTACCTCATCAGGTAAACATAACCAAACCTTGTACAATCATCCGTGAAAGTGATGAAGTACTCAAAACCTCCTCTAGCTGGCATAGACAAGGGACCACACACGTCAGTGTGAACAAGACTCAATACCTCTTTGGCCCTATCCGCCTTTGGGACAAAAAATCTTTTGGTCATCTTTCCTATCAGGAAGGATTCACATTGAGGCCAATTTTCCAATCTCAATGTGTTCAAAGGCCCATCATGGATTAGCCTCTGAATCCTAGTTTAGTTGATATGACCCAACCTTAGATGCCAAATATATGAGTTATTGACATTGGTCTTTCTCTTCTTACTTAAATGTTCAGATTAAGTATTATTTGATTGATTGTCAACAGGGTTTAAATAGAATAGATTTCCACCCATGTGCCTGGTGCATAAAATCTCTCCATTTCTACTAATAGAAATACCAAAATGAAAAGAGACAGAATATCCTTGTTCTATTAGTTTTGCAATTGAAATCAAATTCTGACGAAAACTAGGTATATATAAAATATCTATTAAAACCACTTTTTTATTACAATAAAAAACAAGATCCAGCTCTTCCACTGCAAGGGCCCAGACTTGTGCCCCATTTCCCACGCGTAATCCATGTTCGCCTTTCTTGAGTCTTCTAATCTTTCTAAACCCCTGTAAGGAGTTACAGATATGATCAGTGGCTCATGAATCGACAATCTAAGTGGAAGTTGATCCAACC
This sequence comes from Voacanga thouarsii, assembly GCA_026120185.1. Lineage (NCBI taxonomy): Eukaryota > Viridiplantae > Streptophyta > Magnoliopsida > Gentianales > Apocynaceae > Voacanga > Voacanga thouarsii. The sequence continues at coordinate 360,865 of JANUWF010003374.1, read as the reverse complement.
ATTGATATAGACTCTAGATAGAAAATATTACCAGTGAGATTTTTCTTGGCTTGAAGATCTGGATACTTCTTTTTCCAGTGTCTCTTCTTCCTACATCTGAAGCACTTACCCTTTAGATTAACTTTGGGCTGGGCTGCTGCATTTCCCTTCTTCCTTTTGAACTTTCTGGGCTTGGACCCCGTTCTTAAGGAATAAGCCTTAGCAATCATGGCCTTTGATTGTGGCTTCATGATCTTCTCTGTCATTTGGAGTTCCTTCATCAACTCAGTCAAACTCATATTTAAGTTGTTCATATTTTAATTTAATTTGAACTGAGTAAAGAAACCCAGTAGAGATTCGAGAACCATGTCTACTTGGCTCTCTGGGTCAATGATATTTCTTAAGATTTCTGCCTCCTCGAAAGCAGCAATCATCTTGAGGATATGCTCTCTGACTGATGCTCCCCTAGCCATCTTAGTGTTTATTATAGTTCAAACATCCTCTTACCTTGCGGGCCGGCTCTTATCCACGAACATAGTGGCCAATGACTAACTAATGTCATACGCAGAAGTCATATGCTCATGTTTAGACTAGAGCACATTAGACATGGATGCTAGCATATAGCAACATGCCATTTCATTAACCTTCTTCCATGCCTTCTCAGCCTCTCGCTCTTCGTCTGTGGAACCTTCCCCGATCATAAGGCAGGTCTCGTAAAGGACATACTTATACTCCTCGGCTATAAGTATTATGTCCAAGTTCCTCTTCCAGTCTACATAGTTTGGTCCCGTTAACTTATTCACACGGGTAATAACGGCCAAAGGACTAAAAGAACCTCCCACCATTTCTAAAAAATTGAAAAATAAAAGAAAGGATTTCGTTTGTGAAAATAAATTTGTGCACTGAAATTAATTTGGCTCTTAGGAAAACTGACATAGCTTTTTTGGAAGATTAACAGTTCCCTAAGCTAAGTGTAGTAACCACCACAAATTAATTTCCCTTCTAGGTAATAATCTAGAGGATAACTCCATCGTGGGATGGCTATTTCCTCTCATTTCCTATGGACATTTCTCGCACTATAACCTCCAACGTGGGCTGGCCGATTATAGAACGTGTCTCGGGTTATTAATTACATCATTCCATTAGATCTAGATCCTTATGGTATCCCCATCCTATACGGGTTCACTCCCAGGGTGACACGAGGGGACCCACGATCTCTAATGAGGATCGTGATGGAAGCCGGGGGACTGTAGGAACCCCTCTCCCACTTAGTCTTTTAAAATAAAGTTTCTCTGAAAAATATCCTTTTGAAATTTCCATTAAGCATTTTCTTAACTCAAAAATAAAATATCTAAGTCCATTAAAATCTCTATGTCAAGGATTATATCCTTTGAGAGATTTTTCCATGGATTAATTTTATTTAAGTTGAAACTTAATGATTTCAAAATTTTCCAATTAAAACTTTCTAGAGACTTTGGTCTCATGTTTATTTAGCAAAACAATTTTTTTTGGGTGCAAAATAAAATAAAATGGCTTTCTATTTTAACTTACAAAAATATCTAAATCCAATATATTTTCTATGTCAAGGATTAAATCCTTTGAGAAAATATCTACGGATTAATTTTTGTTCAAATTAAAATAACCATTTAATTTCTAAAGAAAAATATTTTCCTTGCATAAATATTCCAAAACACTTTGGTCTTTGAGAAACCGCGCACATAGGTACACAAAAAAAAAAAAAAATAGCATGCCAAAAAATAGTAAACGTTTTCATACTTTTCTATTTTTTTAACCTAAGTGCTCAAATAATAGAATTAAACACATTAATTAATTAATGATCTTGTTTAATCCTTTACTAATATTTTTCATGCAAATATATTCCAAGAATATAAACTATTGCAAAAATATTAACTTCGCCTAGTATGGGACCCAAAACAAAAAAGGAAAAAAAATGCAAAAATTAACTACCGGTCCACATGCACCCGATGCACTAGATCCGCACCTATTTAGCTCTGCGGTCCACCGCAATCCGGTGCACCGGCTGCACCGGATCAAAAGCAGCTTCAACCCACGAAGCCGCCCCGCCCGTTGACCCGCGCCCGGTTGCCCGTGCATGCGCCTCACGTGTGCGCTGCTCGACCCGCATTTTTATTCGGCAACCCGTGCGTATGACCCAAAATCGCATGCAAATTGCAATTGCAAAATTTGCAATTGCAACTAAAATCAGCTTGGCTCCAGCACGCATAGCAGACGGCTCCAGCCACAATCCAGGCGCGGCGGCTCGGCTCGGCTCGGTCGGCGGCTTATCAATAGTTCTTCTTCTTCTCTGCGAATTTTCTCAGCATTCAATCTGCGAATTTTTCAGTTGTTTCTTCCAGTGGCTTCCTTGGACATTTTTCATTCAAAAAACTCATCCAAACCAAAACCACAAATTCCTATACCCTCTTAAATTGGGTTTACACAATCAAAATCTCAAAACCAAAAATTATAGAGGGTCCTATGCTTCTACTATGAAGCTTACAGAAATGTCTATCCCATACCAAAACAGCGAAGGATCACCGATTTAAGCACCAAACAATGATCTTCTCCATTTTTATTAACTAACATGCTCCCTAAACCAATCAAATCACATGCTCTGACACCACTTGAAGGATTTGAAAATAAACAGAAGAGCATGCACGGGTGAACAAAAATGGAGACAGAAAAATAGAAACAGAGCATGGCAGCAGCATGGAGGGATTAAAACCATACCTCTTGATGCTTTGAACCTTAAAGATTGAAGTAGGATGGATTGAAGCACAAGAACAGCCTTCTTCTTCCGTGAGATCAAGCTTCTCGTACCGGTTGCGAATCTCTTCTTCTCCTCCGGTGCAATCAATGCTTGACTTTTCAGCTCTCAGAATAAGACCCAGCCTAATCTCAGTTGGTGATCACAAAATTGGGATGAGAAGAAGATCAATTTTTTTCACACCTCACCGTTGGTTTTCAAGGCTTGGCTTCTTATGTTATGCAAACAAAACCAACAGCCAGTAAACAGAAAACTAAGAGACAATGAAGAAAAACTAAATGCCAAGAGTCTCGAGAGATTTTTATTTTTCTTTTTCATTTTATTTTTCTGCACAGAAAACCAAAAGTCATGAAACCAAAAATAATTATTTTGATAATATTCTTGGGATTTAATATTTCAAACACCCAAATATTATTAACAAAATAAATTTTGGCTTCACCCTAAACTATTCTGAACTGTGTCCGGAAAAATCCTATGGTCCAGGCTATTGGGCTAAAATAATATTTATTATTTTTCTTGGACCCGAAAAGCCTAAAATAATAAACATTAATTATTTTCATTGCGATTAAATAAATAACCCAATAAATAATTAATTTGCCCAAATGAACCAAAAAATAATTAAACGTTAATTATTTATTTCTTGGGATTAATGAAATAAATAACCCAATAAATAATTAAGTATTAATTACTTTTCTCTAGTTTAAATTCCGGTTAATTTTCTAATTATTCAAACTAGACCTCGGCCCTGAATAACTAATTAACCAATTAAACCAGATAATAAATTTCTCTCAATTTATTTTATTCAGTCCAATAATAAATTAGACTTCCTGAATAAAATAAAACCATTTATAACTGAGACCAGTTCTTCAACCTAAAAATTAATTAGGACTTACGGGCTATTTCGAGGACTAAAAAGACACATCATCTTGGCTACTAAAATGACCAAAATACCCCTACTATATAAATAGCTATAATTTGCATTTTAAATATTTTCTAATATCACCATAAGAAAATATTGACCACAAGGACAATGCTGCATTAGCAAAGTTCCGACCTACAGGTAAAATGACTAAAATACTCCTCTACACATCGCCGTATATTTAGAGAGGAAGAAGTGTACTAACACCCCTCTAAATGACATCTACTACCTTTAGGATAATAGTCCAATGATCCACGACTTCCTGGAGTGTTTCCACTTTCCAAGGAAGCTATCCTAAAGCAAACATCTAAGTTATGTTTCCCAGGGCCCTGGCTATTTCAATCATTCAGACAACCACAAGGGGCGATATAGTGTAGAAACTATCTCGTACAATTCTGTCTTAACTAACTAGTCACACATACCCAATATGCAAGTATATTGGCCTTACGATAGAACCTCAACTATAGTATATCAAAGTATATGCTTCCAGCTTCGTCAGACCACCAACTCATACTCAACTCGTAGAGTACCAGTCTACGTTGTAGCAGTAGTAGTCTAGGTTTCTACCATATAGTACTTTTAAGAAACCACTACTACAAGTCCTATTCTATGTATTCGAAATACACTTATGTCTGAAGTGAGTGGACTACTCACTGGCTAAAGGTAAGCCATTTTCTATTTAGAATTTATAACAGATTAACCTAAATATGATGAGATTCCCATTCTCATCAATCGGTTAAGAATAAATGTTTATGTGTTAAACAACCAGTGATCCATATCTTACTATGAAAGACCTCCATTCACATGGACCACTTACTCAAACACAATGGGTTTTTTCCAAACAAAATTGTGCACAAACAAAAAGTAAATTCACAAATGATTTTTGAAATAAATTCTTTTATTAAAACATTCGATTTTTGTATATTAGAAACCTAGTCTAAGAGGGCACATTCCCAACAGTCCACCATTCCTGAGTTGATCAATCTTCTCAAAATAGTAGAGTCCTCCATGAAAAAGGAATCCAATGCAGTCTTGATGGTAAAATTTTCTTCTTCTAAGAAGAAATTTCCTAAGAAGAAGAACAAGGCTCTAACTAAGCCCAAAGGTGGTGTAAAAAAGCAAGATGCAACCAGCAAGGGCCCATACCATCACTGTGGCAAGATGGGTCATTGGAGGTGCAACTGCAAGGGTTATTTAGAGATCGTGAAGGAAAAGAAGTAGAAGAAGAAGCTAGCGTGCACTTCTACTTCTACTCCAGGTAAGTTTATGTTTAAGATAAATACTACTTTTAGAAATGAGATATGGGTATTGGATACTAGATGGGGATCTCATTTGTGCAATAAATTACAAGGACTAAAGGGTAGTAGAAGGCTTGAGAAAGGCGACGTGGACCTGTGTACTGCAAATAGAGCAAAGGTTGTTATATTTGCTATAAGGACATACGAGCTGAGCTTGCCCTTAAGATTAGTTTTAGAATTGTAAAACTGTTATATTGTACTAGTTTTAATGAAAAACATTGTCTCTGCAACTTACAGTTGTATGGATTTTATTTGATATTTAAGAATAAATGTTATTTTTTTTTATTGAATGATATTTATTATGGTTCTACAACTTTGGTTAATGGGTTATATGTTCTAGACATGGATAATCCAATTCTCAATATAAATAGTAAGAAACCAGAGACTAATAACCTAAACACCTCTTACTTATAACATTTCCATTTAGGCCATGTAAACCAGAATCGTGTTTCTAAGTCATACAGGTTTGGTGACTTAAGGTCATTTAATTATGAATCATATGGCACTTGCGAGTGTTGTTTACTAGGTAAAATGGCTAAAACCCCTTTTTTCTGGAATAGGAGAAAAGGCCAAAGAGTTATAGGAACTCATACGTTCTGATGTATATGGCCCAATGTCAATACAAGCAAGAGAAGATTACAACTATTTCATAATCTTTATCGCTGATTTTTTATTATATGGGTATTAGTATTTAATGAAATGCAAATCTAAAGCTTTTGAAAAGTTCAAAGACTTTAAGAATGAAGTAGAAAAATAACTTGGTAAAAGTATTAAGACTCTAAGAAAGGATCAAGGAGGTGAATAATTAAGCTAAGAGTTTTAGATCTATATTAGAGATAATAGGATTTTATCTCAAAAGACTCTACCACATACACCTCAATATAACGATGTATACGAGAGAAGCAATCGAACTCTTCTAAACATGGCACGGACCATAATGACTTTTGCAGACTTGCCAAAATTATTTTGGGAGTATGCACTAGAGACTTTTGTTTATATTCTAAACAGAGTTTCATAAAAAAAGGTTGAATCCACCCCATTTGAGATTTTCTTTGACAAGAAACCAAAGTTATCTCACTTGAGAGTATGGGGTTGTCCTGCCTTTGTTAAAAGGCCACAGTCAGACAAACTTGAAAGTAAGTCTGACAAGTGTTTGTTTGTAGGTTATCTGAAAAAATCTTTCGGTTATTACTTCTATCTCCCCTATGAAAATAAAGTGTTTATTTCAAAATGTGTAGTGTTCTTAGAGAAAGAGCTACTCAAAGGGGACAGTGGGAGTAAAATTGAACTTAGTGAAGTTTAAGAAGAACAAACAAACAAGGATCAATTGTCTGATCCCACATCTGTTGAGAGAATAGATGAATCTTCTACCGCACAAGATTCTCGTAGGTTAAGTAGGATATGTGTAGCACTTGAGAGATATGGATTTCTCATAAGTGACCATAATGATGTACTGCTCATAGATGAAGATGAGTCTACTACTTATAAAGAAGTTTTGAACAATTCAGAATCTGATAAATGGCTTGAGGCCATGAAGTCAGAGATGGATTCCATGTACGACAACCCAGTATGGACTTTAGTTGATCCACCCAAAGGAATCAAAGCTATTAGGTGAAAATGGATTTTTAAGAGGAAAACTAACATGGATAGTAACGTAGTTACCCATAAAGTATGACTAGTGGCTAAGGGTTATCATCAACACCATGGTATTGACTATAATGAAACATTCTTGCTAGTAGCCATGCTAAAATCTATTAGGATACTCCTAGCTATTGCCACTCACCATGATTATAGGATCTGGCAAATTGATGTGAAAATAGCTTTCCTAAATGGAAATTTGATTGAGGAAGTGTATATGACACAAGTTGAGGTTTTCACATCCAGTGATAGCACAAAAGTTTGCAAGCTGCAAAGGTCCATTTATGGACTTAAGCAAGCTTCTAGGAGTTGGAACATCCATTTTGATGAAACAATAAAATAGTTTGGCTTTATTCAAAATATGGATGAGCCTTGTGTGTACAAGAAGGTTAGTGGCAGTGCAATCATTTTCTTATTACTTTATATAGATGATATATTGCTAATAGGAAACGATGTACCTATCCTACAATCAGTTAAAGTTTGGTTGTCCTACGGGATTTTTACCCATGTCCTACGGGATAAGCCTTCTAAAAGGATTATATAGTATTAGTACTTAAATAATCCCTAGTTGTACTATTAATGAGATAGAACATCATTAACGTGTTAAGACTAGCACATGTTTGATTTCCTGATCTGATCAAGTGGTGGTTCTTATAAACGTGAGTATTGAGATATTTAAAATTAACACGTGGATGGTTGTCAATAGATCAAATACATTGGATGACCTATGAGATAACGCATGAATAACTATGTAGTGCCAGTGATAGAATCTCGTTATAACAAATGTACAAATATCCTTAGACTTGAGATCACCAAGGCATTTTGTTTACTGAGCATTGTACTTTGATTCCAATCTCTAGAGCCAGATCAAGGGCCTCCTATGGGATGGATATTAGGTACAATATGAGGTAAACGAAAATAGTTAAGAGGGTCAATAAAGGATTCACCACTCATAATAGTAGGGGCAAAAATCTCATAACCAATTCTTGGAATTACCACTTGTGAAATCCTTAGCCAAGGTTATTGTGTATTGGAAACAATTTCAATTGATACACATGTAGATTAGTGGATTCCTGGTACAAGTACCAATATATTCAGGCCAGAATTAATATTTATTCTGGAGGAAGTTGGCACTAATTCCGTACTACAAACTGAATGAGATATTGTTTGGTGAAAGGAGTTTATTGCACTGTAGTTTGTTATTGAAGGGTTCATGTTAAGCCACTTGACTTCCAAGGTTTTTAGGTGGTCATGATATGTTGCTAGATACTGCTCATGATTGTTACCAATAGATCGAGAAACCTAATAGGTCATACACAATAGAGGATTAAGTACTTAATATGTTATTTGATAATATTGTGGGGTTAATTATGAGTAATAGAAGTAATTGTGGCCAAATTATAATTAGTTATAATTTTGGGATCAAATTGTAATTAAAAAACTTATGATTTCCAATTGCAATTTAGGAATTCTAAATCAATTAGATTTCATAGAGATACGATTTCTCTTAGAGATTTTTCAGAGATGACGCTGTGGAGGTTGATCTCCAGGATTTTAATAGAGAGAATCATTCTCACTATTTTTTTTAGAACATACTACTTTATTCTCTCTCTCTCTCTCTCTCTCTCTCTCTCGTTTCTCTTCTGTAATCAGAAACAAACCCTAGCCATCAAGAAAGTCTTCTAGCAGAGACTTATTTTGATTTTCTTGAGTCCCTTGTGTGGATACTATCAGACCCAACCTCATACTGAGATTAGAGTGGCTCATCATGGATGCCAGTGTAGACTGGTTCTAGAATGAGTGCATCTAGATCGCACCTCAATCATTCAACATAAAGAGAAAGTTTTGAACGACAGAGGTAAAACCCTTTTTTTTTTTTTTTTGCCTGTTTAAATCATATGCATGTGATCTTAGGCTAGGGTTTTTTTTTTTTTTGCTGCTATAAGTGTTATAGTATTTATGAAATCCCAACAGTCATTAACTAAAATATAAAAGTTTGGGTCGAACAAATTCAAAATTTCATCTGGGCCCCTAAAAATTTTTATCGTTCCAAAACATTCATCTTATTACACTAATCATTTCTTGTTCTGATCCTTAATACAAATTCTCATTCTATCAAAAATTGTCACCCTTCAAAGTATAAAATTACAAGGTATTACATAGAGAGTGCCAAAAAAGACAAGAGAAACAAAAAAAGAGCAAGAGAATAGAGAAAATGAATTGAAAGAGATAATAGAAAAGCTAAAGCCATTGATGATTAAAGACAAGAGTGAGCAAAAAGAAAAGAGTGAAAGGAAAAAGTGAGTGAACTTTTTTGCAAAAGTGAATGAGATCATTAAGGCTGTAGGGGTTAAGGATCTAGTTATCCTTCTTATTTGCCATGGTTCCTATGTTGCAACTAGAGATTCTACTTTTTTCTTGTTTCATTAGATTGCAGATATTATCCAAAACTTTCAGGATTTTTTTCCCAATAAGATGCTTGGAGGCTTACCTCTATTGAGAGGTATTGAGCACCAAATTGACTCGTACCTAGAGCTATCCTCACAAATAGACTGGCATATAGAAGTAACTCAGAGAAGGCCAAGGAATTGTAATGACTAGTTAAGAGTTTCTTAAGAAATGGCATGTGAGATAGAGCCAAAGTCTGTGCAAGGTCCTAGTTCTTTTCGTACCTAAGAAGGATGGGGCATGGCGAATGTTTGCGTATTGTTGCACTATCAATAGTATGGCGGTAAAGTATCGCTATCTCATTCCAAGGCTAGATCGTGCATCTTTTCTAAAATTGATCTAAAATATGGTTATTATCAAATAAATATTAAGGAAGGGGATGAGTGGAAAACTACTTTAAAAAATTAATAAGGGCGTTATGAATATCTAGTGATGCCATTTGGAATCTCTAATGCACCTAGTACATTTTCTGCACTTAATGCATCATGTGTTGAGATAGTTTGTTGTTTTTTACTTTGAGGATATCTTGATTTATAGTAAGTCCTATAGAGACCATATTAGTAATCTTAGGAGTCTGCTAGTTGCCCTTCAAAGGGAGAGACTTTTTGCCAACATTAAAAAAAGCTCTTTTTGCTTAGAGAAAATTACATTCTTTGGATATTTTGTAAGTGCAATGGTATTGAGGTTGATGAGAGAAAAATTCAAGCAATTTAAAGTTATCCTATACCCACTACCATTACCGAAGTTAGGAGTCCATGGGTTAGCTAGCGTCTATAAGCACTTCATCAAAAATTTTAGTACCCTAATAGCTCATTTGGTTAGATTATAAAGAAGAGTGTGGGATTTAGATTGGGAAATGAGCAAGAAATGGCTTCAAAACCTTTTAGGACAAGTTGAGTCACGCCCTATTGTTTCTTTTGCCAAGCTTTAAGAGCGACTTTGAGATAGAATATGATGTGAGTAGAGTGGGAATAGGAGTCGTGTTAACCCAAGACAAAAAGGCCTATTGCTTATTTTAGTGAGAAGCTATCCAGAGCAGTCCTAAGCTATTCTTCCTATAGTTAGGACTCTAGAGTATTGGCAGTATTATTTACTTCCTAAGGAGTTGTTATTCATACTAACCCTGAATCTCTTAAGCATTTAAAGGGGTAACAAAATCTCAACAAAGAACATGCACAATGGATAGAGTTCTTTGCAACTTTTCATTATGTTATCAAGTATAAAAAAGGTAAAGAAAATATTGATTCTAAATTGCTTGTGTTTGAGATGCTGAAGGAATTGTATACCAGTGACAAGAAGTTTAGTGATACCTATCATGTTTTTGAAAAGAATGGAGTTAGAAAATTCCATGGGAGTGAGGAATTCTTGTATAAAAAAGGAAGGCTTTGTGTGCCTAGGGCATCTATTAGACTTTTGTTGATTAGGAAGGTATATGAAAGAGGCCTAATAAGGTATTTTAGGGTTTCTAAGACATTAGGCATCCTCAAGGATCATTTCTTTCAGCCCAAAATAAAGAGAGATTGTGAAAAATTTTGTGAACAATGCAAAACTTATAGGAAGGAAAAATTTAGAGCATTGTCTTATTGGCTTTGCACTTCACTACCTATCCCTATTTTGCCTGGGGTTGACATCTTTATGAATTTTATTTTATCCATACCTAGAACCAAAAGGAGGAAGGATTCTATTTTTAACGCAGACGATAGAATTTCTAAGATGGCACATTTTATTAAATGCTCAAAAACTAATAATGCCTCTTTTATTGCAAATTATTCTTTAAGGAAGTTGTGAGAATGCATGGACGACCAAGGGAAATTGTCTTCGATAGGAATATAAAGTTTCTTATTTATTTTTAGTGTATTTTGTGTTAAAAGTGAATGTAACTCCCCTACTAAAAATAACAGCGAAAGCCTATTAACACTGGGTGACGCCCCGTCCAGTTACCTAGACAATGGTTCTTTATAACAAAGAACCAATAGAGTATACAAGGTCCAGATCCATACAAACATCCCACACTAATGGTCATATATATATGTATATATATATATATACACACACATACAACAGAGAATCTTGTACATTAAAATTTTCCATTCTACATCAATGACAACTACATTATCAAAAGGGGAACGTCTGGACCTAAATTACTATCACTGTGGTATCGTCCTTCTATCCGTAGGTATGCCTAACTCCAGATTCTACAAAAAAGGGTAATATAAATGACACGTGTAAGTGAAAAATCACTTAGTGAGTCCTGTGTTTGCTAGTGCTTTATGAAAGAATAGAGTACATAAAACTTTTGTGGAATAGCATATAATTTGTTCACTGGAAATAATTCCAAAACTCTCTGAAGAAGAGCTTATTCAAAACTCAATCATTTTTGAAAAACGGTGTTTCAGTTTCAAAACATTGCCCCAATTTTTAAATCACAGGCACTTCTTCAACAAAATGTCGGTCTGTACGGAAGTCCTGCAATCCTTGCCTTCCGTGCCACGTATCGTTGTACTAAGACCATAGCCTCTAGTACTTAACTTGCACGTATCATTGTACTTAGACCGCAGCCTATAGTACTCAACCATGCATCGCTAGAATTAGTACACCACATCGCACTTCTACTCAGGTATACTGTAGCATACCTAGTGCACCGCAGTACACTACCAAACATACTCACTATAAGAGAGGGGTCCCCAATACCAACCTTACTCAACATGTGCTAAATTGCTAGCCAAGACGACTCATCTCAATGTCCTGTTACTTCATTCGGAGTAATACAATCCCTAGAACTAGGACAGGTTACTAGGGTCGTCTAACTCTAACATTGGTTAGTACAAAGATCAAAGTCCTCATTGAGTACTCAATGTTATCAATACCGACCCCTTCTAACTGATCAGGCTAGAGGGTTATTTGATTCTGTAGGATTTTCAAATCAAATATTTTTGGGGCAAAATAACATTATCCAGAATTTGATCCTACTGATTCGCAAGTCAGATCATCATTCATAAAGGCTCTGCAAAGCCAAACAATTCATTTTCATAGGCACATCAGGCCAATAAAATAATTTTCAGGATCAAAATGTCATTTTCCAAAAGTTAACATCATTACGAGAGATTATTTTCCAAAATCGTGTCAAAACAGGGTAAACAGTTCTTTTCACACATCAAATAAGTTTTTAGGAATATTCAGGTCATTTTTCCCATATTCGATCACAAAATTCACTTCCAAGGGCATTCGGGTCATTTTACCCATGCCTAGTTCCAAAAGCCTTTCCAAGTTTATTCTAGTTGTTTTACCCTTACCCGATTTGAACAGTATTCACAAGAGTTCCAATAAGAATATTTCGGTCATTTATGTTACACCCCACCTTTTGACTTTCGATTGGCTACTATTTGTAATAGGACGAGAATTTGTATCGATATCTAGACTAAAAGTTGATCAGTGTAACGAGATGATTATTCTGGTCGAATAATATTTTGTCGGGACCTGGATGTAATTATTAGTTTGTTCTACCTGTACCCTAAATTTTTGAAAGGCTATTATTATTTAAAAAATAATAATTTAAGAGTACTCTGAAAAGTGAAATCGATTAGTGCGGTGAAACGCATGTTTTGGTGTGAATTATACTACTTAGGGTATCGGGGGCATTTTCATCATTTTGACCCCCTTCGCGACTTTGACCGCAAATTTGACCAAGTAGAAAAGGAATTGAAGAATTTAAGTGTTGCCAATGGATTCATTAAAATTTTTGGAGTTGAATGGTGAAATAAAATATTTTGCCGTTACGGACTCAATTTTGGTCATTTCTGAAAAAACTAGGAAATCGCGGTTAAAAATGGTGAGTATGGCATTTTTTAAGTGGTAACCCATGGACATGTGTCAATTTAAGAGATGTTGCATGAAGAGTTCATGCAAGACTCATAGAATTAAAGGATTGCAAAATAAATGATGAATGATGTGTAATTTTGTGATTGGAACACATCACTCGTGGGCCCATTTGACTAAGGTCTTGTGAAATATAATTGGCTAAAATTTGGACCAAGAGAAGATGAATGAATGGCTGGAAATTGGCCAAGAATTTCAGCAGCCATGCAAGAAGAAATGGGGGACTTTTTGTCGAGAAATTAAAAATGGTTGGTGTGTAAGAATTTCATTGGAACACACCTAAGTATATCCACCATTCAATTAAACCACAACAAGAAATGGAGGGCCAAGATTGAAGGCTGAATGGCAGTCAAGAGGGGTTGTTAAACAGCTATAAAATTTGTCAGCCAAGAGGGAGAAAAACTAAGAGAAAAAGAAACAAGAGAGAGAAAGAAAGAAGTGGTGTGTTCTTGGAAAAAAATCACACCAAATAGACTCAAATACAAGGTAAAACCCTACCTTGCTTGAATTAAAGTTATTGTTGGGTGAATGATGATTATGATGATGTGAATTTTAACATAAAAATATAACTTTCTTGTATTGATTTCGGATCAAAGCTAGGATTTGTGAGCTTTTATGTATGAACATTATATATGCTTGTATATGTGTCGGCTGCCTAAGTGTCTTTGAATGATGTTTTATGTGAGAAAGAACTGAATAATTTTGGTAGTTTGAAGGCTTATTTTTGGTTGAAGAGGTGATGATCAAAGTAGAGTAAAAATGGAATTTACTTGTTGGAAAAATGGATTATATTAGCTTTTGATTAGAAAAGATGAATTTGTGTTGAATAAGTGTGGCTTTTGTGAGGTATTGGAAACCTAAAAATTTAGAATTAAAGATGATTTGAAGGAGAATCGAATGAAATAATGGTTATAAGGTGTTAAAGATTAATGGAGAAGAAAGGAAAACATGAATAGTGAAATTGAGGTAAAACTACTAGGACTGTTTTTCCCTAGTACCGTACCTCAAGAACTAGAATTCTGGAAAATGGCTTATACAAAATTAAAGTTAAGAGTCTTATGGTTGTTTTGCTATATCATGGAGCCAAAACGGAGTTACAGATTGAATGTTATGTCCGAAAAAAATCATGTGTGAAAATAGCAAAATTTCAGAATTTTGCTTGGAACGTGGACGATTTTAAGGATAATTATTTGTATAATTTAGATGAAATAATTGGGGAAATATGAAGTGAATCCCTTGTTTATAAAGAGAGAAATGATGTGGAAAAAGAAAAATGAAAGAATCAAACAAACGACGAAGAAACGACATGAACAAAAGTTGAACGTTTCCCTTAACTATCGGTGAAACGATGGTTGGACTTCGGCTACCCATCGGGCACGTCGGCCAACCGTCAGCTATTTTTTGGCCGAACACGAATTGACCCAAAAATAATGTTTGGTGTAGGTTTAGCGATAAACGGCCAATGGAATGACAAAAACGATAGAGACGGTGATTAAACGACCGTGAACGGAAAGGGTGGGTTACTTAGCACACAATGTGAGTCCCTTAGATTTCTAAAACCTTTTGAAAGCTAGTGTCCTTCACTTTTCCATGAAGTGCTATGTTTTATACCATTTTGGAAATCCCTAAATATGCTTAAGGTTTATCTGAGCAATATTTGTTTTATGCCATTTTGGGCTTGAATGAACTTCACAATTAGCTTGGAAACCATAATGGATGATTAAAGAATGAATTTTATGAATTTAGTCCTTTTGCATTAAATACTTGGGATTTCAAAAATGGGTAAATTTTGGAATCGAGTATTCATAAATTGACTGGAATGCCTTTATTGGAACATTTTATGGAAATGTGTTTGGAAACTTTGAATTTAATCCTTTTTTAGGATTAGAATTTTGAATTTCTAAAAAATAAGTTCCTTTTGGAATTGAGTATTTGGAAAATAATCCAAATATCTATATTGGAATGTTTTATGAAAACCTTTGGAGTCGGGTATTCGGTAAATGACCTAAATATCCTTATTGCAGCTCTTGTGAATAATTTTTAAATAAGGGTAAAATGACCCAAATACTCTAAGAAGTCTTTTGGAATCGAGTATGGGTAAAATGACCATAATACCATTGGACATGACTTTTGTGATCGTGTATAAGGAAAATGACCTAAATACTCTTGGAAACATGTTTTGATGTGTGAATAGAACTCTTTAACTTGTTTCAACATGATTTTGGAAAATGATCTCTCGTGATGAGATTGACTTTTGATCCCTAAAATTGTTTTGTTGGACTAATGTGCCTACGGAATAAATTTATTGGCTCTGTGGAGCCTATGTGAATGATAATCTGACTTACGAGTCAATGGGATCAAATTCTGAAAAGTGTTATTTTGCCCCAAAAATGTTTTGATTTGAAAATCCTACAGGATCAAATAATCTTTTGGTTTGATCAGTCAGAAGGGGTTGGTATCGGTAACATTGAGTACTTAACAAAGAATTTGATCTTTGTACCGGCTCATGTTAGAGATAAATGAACCTAAGTAATCCGATCAGTTCTGAGGATTGTCTTACTCCAAACAAGGTGACAGGACATTGGGATGAGTTGTCCTGGCTAGTCATCTAGAGCCTGGCAATTGTTGTTCCTTATGTGCACTTTGTGATTTAGGTTGTTCACGGGCTGAACTTGACACTTGGAATTGTTCTAAACCCTTGTTGCCTCGATGGTGATTGACGTCAAGATTGGGACTCCTGGTTTACGGAATCAAGTAAAATATTTCCTAGCAATGCACGGATCGAGTACTGAAAGCTACGGTCTCAGTACGATGACACGTGTAAGTTGGTGTGCTTATCCGGCAATGCACAGATTGAGTACTGGAGGCTGCAATTTCAGTACAATGACACATGCAAGTTGGTATACTTATTCGGCAATGCACAATTGAGTACTATAAAGCAAAGTCCCTGGCACAATAAGATCGTGATGCCAAAGTGAAGCCTTTAGAGCATTGCATACAGGCCAATCTTTTGTTGGAGAAGTACCTGTAATTTGAGAATTAAGGGCAATATTTTGAAAGTAAAATACAATTTTTCTAAAATGATTAAGTTATGAATAAACTCTTCTTTAGAGAGTTTTGGAATTATTTCCAATGAACAAGTGATATGCTATTCCACAAAAGTTTTATGTACCCTATTCTTTCATTAAGCACTAGCACACACGGGACTCACTAGGTGATTTGTCACTCATATATGTCTTTTATCTTACCTTTTGAAAGGTCTAGAGTTGAGCGGACCTACGGATAGAAGGACGATACCACAGAGTCGGCAGTTTAGGTCTGGACAGCTTTTTCTTTTTATCATGTATTGTTTCTATTATAGATAGGGATGGCATGTATAAAATTCTCTGATGTATGTATATGTGTGGCCATCAGTGTGAGATATTGTTGAGTCTAGACCTTATATATGTATTCACTCTATTGTTTCAGTTATAACGACCCTTTGTTTGGGAAACTGGACAGGGCAACATCCGGTGTTGATATGTTTTCACTGTTGTCTTTAGTAGGGGTATTACAATTGGTATCAGAGCCTAGTTTTATAAAGCTGTGGTATTATCAAAGGAATTGATATAGCCCTTTTATTGTGTAGGTATGGTGGATAGGGGCAATAAGGGAAAGCGCCCAATGGTCGACTGTAGCGAAGAAGCCAAGAAAGAGACAGGTGAGAGCTCGGGTGTGGAGAGGAAATCGACTCCCGAGAGGATACCGTCGCTACATGAGAAGGCAAGTGGTGACTCCGATAAGAACGGTAGTAATATTGAGCCACGCCATAAGGACGATGATGATGATTAGGAGTATGGCATCCCTAATGGTGCAGTACTATCTGAGGATGATAAGGAGGTGTTTAGTGAGGATGTACCCATGGTACTTGAGGAGGAGATACTGGATTTGGAGGTTGTTGATGCAGGAGAGGACTAGGAGGTACCTGTAGTTGGGGAGCTTGAGGAGGATTTAGAGATAGACCTAGAACTATTGGCTTGGTTGCAGCCAGATGCAGACGGTGATGAAATGGTTGGTGCAGTAGAGTCTTATACAATATCGATTGATTCAGGATCTCCTGTATCAGATAGTGAGAATGACGAGTAGGAGGATGAGATGCCGATATATATATAAGGTATGATATGTACAGTTCAGTCAATATATATGACTGTGTGCTTGGCACACAAATTTTGTATTGACTTTATGATAAATGAGAATGAATATGTGTTATGTTTTGCTGTTTGCAATATGCCTACTTTATGACTAATTTTGAGCTATGTTACATTTGTTATACCGGCAAAATCTTATGAACTGTACAGATACCTCCTAAACAAACTTCTGGATAATCATCGCGAGCTACTTAAATTATCCCTGAACTAATAGTGGAGGACCGCAGGCAGAATGTCCCCACCTCACAATTTTATACCACCCTATGTTTCAAACCTTTTTAAAAAATGGTTGACACGATCTAACAACTGACTAAGAATGCTATGGCAAATTGGATTGAGCCCTTGATCTCTTTTTGAAACTTCACCCTCCACAGTTTCAAGGGCAACCTAATTCAAAACAAAAGGCTAAGAATTAGATTGAACAGATGAAAAAGATCTTTACAGCCCTGAATTATTCGGAGCAAATGAAGGTACAGCTTGCAACATTCCAGTTGAAAAGACCTGCCCAAGATTGGTGGACCAGGGAGATGAATCAACGAGAATGGGAGTGGATAGATTTTAAGGCCGATTTTAAGAAGAAGCTTATTCCCATTTGGGTGGTAGAAAGAAAGGAGGATGAATTCCAAGATGTTCGGCAAGGAGACCGTACGGTGGGACAATATGCTGTTAAATTTACTAGACTATCAAAATATTGCCCACTCTTAGTCCATTCAAAAATAGATAAGGTTAGATGTTATGTGAAGGGTTTACGGTCAGATTTGAAGAGCGTATTAGCAAGTCTAGCTCCTACTAGTTGTAACGCTGCAGTAGAAATGGCCTCTAGAATATAAATAGCTGATATTGAACATGCAGGCCAGAGGGACTAAGGTGGATTTTGGGGCATGAATCAGAAGAGACCAGAAGGGCCCTGATGGTAGTGAAAAAGGAAGATGCAAATAAGGGGAGGCCCGACTGGCCCGATGGGAGGACTACCCTCCTTTAAATGCCTTAATTGTGGGGAAATGAGGCATAAGATTTTAAATTGCCCTCACCTACGAAGGATAGGAGGATGGAGTTGACCTGGAGGTAATAGTTAAGGATAGAGGTCAAGATTTGGGGGAGGAAACCCAAGGCAGGCTTCTCCTTCTTAACAAACAATCATTTCCCTTTGTTGCCAATTCATTTCTTGATTCTATGGAGATAAAATAGGAAGAAATTTCATATGAAATTATTGTTAGTATCCCATTGGAAAAGTAAATGAATAGTGAGAAAATGCATAGGAATTGTAGGATTTTGAAAGAAGATGAATTATTGAAAGGAAATTTGATATGTTTACCCATAGAGTATTATGATGCTATCTTGGGGATGGATTGGTTGTCTCAGCATCATGCTCAAGTTGATTGTAGACATAAAGTAGTACGTTTCTCTTGGCCTAGGAAAACCTATATTAGAATTTGTAGGTGAGGCAAGAAGGAAAAGTAATGCTTTTGTATCGAGACTCACGGCCCGGAAAATGATGAGAAAATAGTGCACAGGATACTTGGCTTATGTAATTAATAAGCTAGGAGAAGTTAAGAACCCCAAAGATGTTCCTATTGTGAGTGAATATTTAGATGTTTTTCCAGCAGAATTGAAGAAGTAACTATCATAAAGAGAAGTAGAGTTTTCCATTGATCTAGTGCAATCGGTAAAACCAATTTCAAGGACCCCTTATGGAATGACACCTACAGAATTACAAGAGCTCAAGAAACAACTATATGAATTAATGGAGCAAGGGTTTATCTGACCAATTGCTTCACCGTGAGGGATTACCCGTATTATTTGTTAAGAAGAAAGATGGGTCATTACGGATGTGTGTAGATTATCGAGGATTGAATGCAGTAACAGTAAAGAATAAATATCCATTGTCCATAGTTGATGAACTGTTTGATCAATTGCAAGAAGCTAGATGTTTCTTGAAATTAGACTTAAGGCAAGGATAGTACCAGGCCCGTATTTGGGAAGAAGATATACCGAAAACTGCATTTAACACTCGATATAGATATTTTGAGTTTGTGGTGATGCCACCAATACCCTGCTATTTTTATGGAGTTGATGCATTGTACATTTCAGTTGTACTTAGATAATTTTGTTGTTATATTCATAGATGACATTCTAGTCTACTCTAAAAATCCCCAAGAACATGAGCAGTATCTTCGAAAAGTATTGGGAATGTTGAGAGAAGCCACAATGTATGCAAAGTTTAGTAATTGTGAGTTTTGGTTGCCAGAAGTAGCATTCTTGGAACATGTGATATCCAAAAATTGGCTAACTGTAGATCCTACAAAAGTCGAGGTAGTGATAAATTGGAAACGTCCTAAGACTCCAACCAAAATTCGAAGTTTCCTGTGATTGGTAAGATATTATTGAAGATTTGTTGAGGGAATTCTCTAAGATAGTTTCACCTAAAAGGAAGTTCCTTGTGTTGGAACCAAGAAGCATGAGAGAAATTTCCAGGAGTTGAGAAAAGGATTAAATTCTATTCCTATTCTAATATTTCCTGTGATGGAATCATTCATTACTGAGATCGGTATTGTATCTTAAAATAGTCTGCGATAAGATAAGATGTTTTAATGGAGGCACCTTGAAGTAAGTATATTATCTATTCGGTAGCTGTAAATATGTATCAAGATTTAAAATGACATTATTAGTGGATTGGTATGAAAAAGGATATCTCAGATTTTGTAGCTCAATCTTTAACTTGTCAGCAAGTGAAAGCCGATTAGCAATGGCCTGGGGGATTATTGAAGCCATTACCAACTCTATCATGGAAATGGAGTGAAATTACTATAGATTTCATTATGGGATTACCCATGGTAGTAGGACAACGAGATACTATATAGGTGATAGTGGATCGATTGAGTAAGTCCGCTCATTTCATCCCTATCAATTAATGGGATTCTCTAGAAAAGTTAAGTATGGTCTATATGGAGGAAGTAATTAGACATCATAGAGTACCCTTTAGTATAGTGTTAGACTGAGACCCTAGATTTACTTCAATGTTTTGGACTAAATTACAGCAAAGATAAGGGACAACTGTAAAGTTTAGTACAACAGCACACCCACAAATAGATGAACTGACAAAATGAGTGAATAGAGCTTTGAAAGACATGTTGAGGGTCTATGCTTTGGATTTTAGAACTATGCGGATTGATAGTATAGCATATGCAAAATTTGCATACGAATTGGAATAGCCCCGTTTGAAGTTTTATATGGAAAAAAATGTCAGTTCCCGTTATATTAGAAATGTTTAGGATAGAGAATGGGCAGAAAAGATTCTTTTGATCTTGAAAAGGTCCAATATGTTGTAGAAGCGATCAAAACCAAGTTCGAAGTAGTGCAAATAGACAGAAAAGTTATGCCGATCGACATGGGAGAGATTTGCAATTTACTGAAAGGGATGATGTATACTTGAAGTTGGCTCCACAATGATAATTGGGAATCAAAGAACATGACAATAAATTGCCATTTAGGTACGCTGGATCATTCACTATTGTCGACAGGATTGGAAAAGTAGCCTATCGATTGGAGTTACCAATAGAACTTCAAGTTATTCACGGCGTGTTTTATGTATCCCAACTTCAAAACTATATGGCTGATCCTATCCACTTTTTAAATGAAGGACCCATTGAGATGACTCTAAGCTCGATGAATGAAAAAAAGGCTATTAAGATCTTAGAGTATACTGAAAAGGAATTGCAGAATGAGAAAATTTCACTTGTACAAGTATCATGGATTCATCATCCTGTGTAAGATGCAACTTTGGGAAACAAAAGCGAAGATCTTGAAAAAGTATCCAGATTTATTCCAAGTGTAAGGCAATTTCGAGGACGAAACTTTTTAGTACGGAGGGGAGAATGTAATGTTAGGATTCGTGGATTCCTAAATACAAAAAACATCCATGAACCCCTTTCGAGGACCCCAAGTAAACGATTAAGAAGATCTAAATGTTTACAACATTACCTCTATTCGGCGTAATCGAGATCTTTTAATTCTAATTATACTGTCGAACGTGCAACCTAAACGATCACCAGATGCTGCAGTGTGCGAACGTCCTCTATCACAAACACATAGCAAACTAACTTATTACCTAGAGAGTGCTAGTGCCTAGGGTTTGAGAGGCTTATTTTTCTAGTGAATGGAAGCACGAATATTTTTAATAGAACGAAGCTCTTGAGAAGACGGTTAGGGTTTTCTTAAAAACCCCTCCGAACCTCTTTGAGTCCAACTCTGATAATATCTTATCATATTTTAATTTAAATTCAAATTAAATTAAAATTGATATGATAAGATTCAGCCATTATCTCGGTAATTTAACTAATTAATTTACCGAGTCAGATTCCTATAATTTGGACATCATCCGATACATCGAATGTGGACATATTTCTAGATTCATTGTATCTAGTAAATTTTCTAGGTTTGAGTAACTTAGACATATTACCAGATTCATCGAATCTGATTACCAGAAAAATAACCTAACAAGTTCGCTTATTGTGTGACCCTATAAGTTCATTTAACACTAGCAGTGTGCCCAAATAATATTTAAATGGCCCACAAGTTATAAGTGGTTTCTAGAAAAACATGGTAACTATCTAGGTTAAATGAAGATTAGTGATCTCTTTGAACCAAACCATAATTTTATATTTAGTCCTTCTGTCAAACGATATCTAGATTAAGCATAAGTCACGGAGCATGTCATCCTTATTAAGCTTAATTAATTATTTCTTGATTTCATAGTAGACTATTCAAACAAATGATATCAATATCTTAGATTGATATATTTGAGCACGGCCATGCATTTTAACAGGCTAACTTATCAAAGGGCCTATGAAAATCTCTCCTATAATTGAGAGGGACAAATTTCTTCGCTATCAATCATATTCCTCTCCGTGATTTATTCTATATCCAATACTAGTCTAATTTATTATCTGGTTAAAAATAACTTTTGACAACTTCAAAATATAGAATTTATCAAATAGGAAACTATGATAAATTGAGGTCGAATGACTTTTACTATTATTATGACTAGAAATTACTTATAACATGTTCCATGAAGTACTCTCACAGTGGGTCATGTCCAATATAATGTTCTCTAACATTTATTTATATTTTGACTTGATATCACAAATATACATGATCAGCAAAACATATTCATCAAGTCACAAACATACTAATGTTAATTTATTATTATTCCAATAATAATAATCAATCAATGACAGTTTTAGAATAGTCATTGTATTTATTGTAAGGTTTTATTATCAAGTCACGTACTTGATGACCACAAAATAAAATGCACTATTCAAGGAAAGAAAAACCTCATATTATTATATAAAACATAACGACAATAGTATAAGTACAAATTGACTCTTGGGCACATCCCTAACATGTAACAACCCACCTTTCTACTTTTAATTGGATAATATTTGTAATAGGATGAGAATCTGTATCGATATCTAGAACAAAAGTTGATCGGTGTAATGAGACGAATATTTTGGCGGAATAATATTTTGTCGGGACCTAAATGTAATTATTGGATTTGTTCTACCCATACCCAAAATTTATAAAAGGCTATTATTATTATTAACAAAATAATAATTTTAAAGTACTCTAAAAAGATAAATTGGTCAATGCGGTGAAAAATACATTTTGGTGTGAATTATGCTACTCGGGGTATTGGGGGCATTTTCGTCATTTTCATCGCATCCGCGACTTTGACCGCAAATTTGACCAAGTCAAATAGTAATTGAAGAATTTAAGTGTTGCCAATGGATTCATTAAAATTTTTGGAGTTGAATGGTGAAATAAAATATTTTTTCATTACGGACCTGATTTTGGTCATTTGTAAAGAAAATAGGAAATCGCGGTTAAAAATGGTGCACGTGGCATTTTGTGAGTGGTAACCTATGGACACATGTCAATTTTAGAGATGTTGCACGAAGATTTCATGCACAACACATGGAATTAAAGGATTGCAAAATAAATGAAGAATGATGCGTAATTTTATGATTGGAACACATCACTCGTGGGCCCATTTAATTAAGGTCTTGAGCACTATAATTGGCTAAAATTTAGACCAAGAGAAGATGAATGAATGGCTGGAAATTGGCCAAGAATTTCGGCAGCCATGCAAGACGAAATGAGGGAATTTTTGTGGAGGAAATAAAAATGGTTGGCATGTAAGAATTTCATTGGAACACACCTAAGTATATCCACCATTCAATTTAAACACAAGAAGAAATGGAGGTACAAGATTGAGGGCTGAATGGCGGTCAAAAGGGAGAAAACCAAGAGAAAAAGAAACGGGAGGAAGAAAGAAAGAAGTGTGTGTGTTCTTGGTTTTCATGGAGCAAAATCACACCAAATAGCCTCAAATACATGGTAAAACCCTACCTTGATTGAATTAAAGTTGTTTTTGGGTGAATGTTGATTATGATTATGTGAATTTTAACGTAAAAACATTACTTTCATGTATTGATTTCGGATCAAAGCTAGGGTTTGTGAGCTTTTGTGTATGAACCTTATATATGCTTGTATATGTGTTGGCTACCTAAGGCCCTTTGAATGATATTGTATGTGAGAAGGACTTAATAATTATGGTAGTTTGAAGGCTTATTTTGGGTTGAAGAGGTGATGATCAAAATAGAGTAAAAATGGAATTTACTTGGTTGGAAAAATGGATTATATTAGCTTCTAATTAAAAAGATGAATTTGTGTTGACTAAGTGTGGCATTTGTGAGCTATTTGAAATCTATAAATTCAGAATTAAAGATTATTTGAAAGAGAATTTAATGAATTAATGGTTCTATGGTGCTAAAGCTTAAAGGAGAACAATGGAAAACATGAATAATGAAATTGAGGTAAAGCTATTGGGGTAATTTTTGCCCAGTACTGTGCCTCAGGAACCAGAATTATGGAAAAAAGCTTATACAAAGTTAAAGTTAAGAGTCATAGTGTTGTTTTAGTATATCATAGAGCCAAAACGGAGTTATGGATTGAATGTGTTATCCATAACAAAATCATGTGTCAAAGCAACAAAATTTTCCAATTTTGCTTTGAACATGGATGAATTTAAGGATGATTACTTGAGTGATTTTGGATGAAATAATTGGAGAAATATGAAGTGAATCCTTTGTTTATGAAGGGAGAAAGGATATGGAAAAAGGAAAACGAAAGAATCGAAGAAACGACGAAAAAATGACGTGAACGAAAGTTGAACATTTTCTTTAACAATCGGCTAACCGTCGACTAAACATTGGTTGAACGTCGGCTCCCCATAGGGTACATCGGCCAACCGTCGGCTATTTTTTGGCTGAACACGAATTGACCTGAAAAATAATATTTGTTGTTAGTTTAGCGATAAACGGTCAACAGAACGTTGAAAATGGTAGAGACGGTGATTAAACAACCGTGAACGGAAAGGGTTACTTAGGACACGAGGTGAGTCCCTTGGATTTCTAAAATCTTTTGAAAACTAGTGTGCTTCACTTCTCCTTAAAGTACTATGTTTTATACTATTTTGAAAATCCCTGAATATGCTTAAGGTTTATCTGAGCAAGATTTGTTTTATGTCATTTTCGGCTTGAATGAACTTCATAACTGGCTTGAAAACCTTAATGGATGATTAAAGCAAAAATTTTGTGAATTTAGTGCTTTTGGATTAAATACTTGGGATTTTGAAAAATGGTAAATTTTGGAATCGAGTATTCATAAATTGACTGGAATGCCCTTATTGGAACAATTTGTGGAAATGTGCTTGAAATTTTTGAATTTAATCTTCTTTTAGGATTAGAATTCTAAATTTCTTAAAACTGAGTTCCTTTTGGAATCGAGTATTCATAAATTGATTCAAATGTTCCTATTGAAATATTTTATGAAAACTTTTTGAAATTCTTGTGAATACTTTTCAAATTGGATAAGGGTAAAATGACCTGAATACCCTCGAAAGGTCTTTTGGAATCGCGTATGGGTAAAATAACCTGAATACCCTTGGAAATAATTGTTGTCACGGAGTACGGGAAAAATGACCCAAATACTCTTAGAAACATGCTTTGATGTGTGAACGAAAGAACTCTTTATTCTATTTCAACATGATTTTGGAAAATGATCTCTCATGATGAGATTAACTTTTGGAAAATGACTTTTGATCTCTAAAAATATTTTATTGCCCTAATGTGCTTACAGAATGAATTTATTGGCTCTACGGAGAATATGTGAATGATTATTTGACTTGCAAATCAGTGGGATAAAATTTTGAAATGTGTTGTTTTGCCCCAAAAATATTTTGATTTGAAAATCCTACGGGATCAAATAACCCTCTGGCTTGATCAGTTAGAAGGGGCTGGTATTGGTAACGTTATGTACTCAGTAAGGACTTTGATCTTCGTACTAGCTCATGTTGGAGATAGACGACCCCAAGTTACCTGATCTATTCTGGGGATTGTCTTACTCTAAACAGGGCGACAGGACATTGAGATGAGTCGTCCTAGCTAGTCGACTAGAGCCTGGCAATTGTCGTGCCTTGTGTGCACTTTGTGATTTGGGTTGTTCACGGGGTAGGCTAGACACCGGGCATTGTTCTAACTCCTTGCTGTCTCAATGGTGATTGACGTTAAGATTGGGACCCCTGGCTTACGGTAGCAAGTAAAAGATTTCGCAGCGATGCACAGATCGAGTACTGGAGGCAGCGGTCCCAGTACGATGACACGTGCAAGTTGTTGTGCTTATCCGGCGACGCATAGATAGAGTACTGGAGGCTGTGATCTAAGTACGATGACACTTGCAAGTTGGTGTACTTATCTGACAATGCACGGTTGAGTGCTATAAGGCTTTATCCTTGGCACAATAAGACCATGATGCTAAAGCAAACCCTTTTGAGCATTGCATACAGGCTCTTCTATTGTTGGAGACGTGCCTATGATTAGGGGCAATGTTTTGAAAGTAAAATATAGTTTTCCAAGAATGATTAAGTTCCAAAGAGTTTTGGAATTATTTTCAGTGAATAAACAATATGCTATTTCATAAAAGTTTTATGTACTTTATTCTTCCATAAAGTACTAGCACACACAGGACTCACTGGGTGATCCTTCACTCACATACGTCTTTTATCTTACCTTTTGTAGAATCCAGAGCTGAGCAGACCTACGGATAGATGGACAATGCCACAAAGTCGATAGTTTAGGTCTGGACAGCTTGTCTTTTGATCATGTGCTATATTCTATTATAGATAGAGATAGCATGTATAAAATTCTCCAATGTATGTATATGTGTGGCCATCAGTTGGGATATTGTTGAGTCTAGACCTTATATATGTATTTACTCTGTTGTTAGACCCCTTTTCATAGAAACTAGACGGGGCAACACCCGGGTTGATATGCTTTCACTGTCGTCTTTAATAGGGGTGTTACAATTTACTGAATACCTGATTCCAAAGGTATTCACAAAATATTACAATAAGGACATTTGGATTATTTTCCAAATATCCAATTCTAAAAGAAACTTATTTCAAGAAATCCAGAATTCTAATCTCAAAAGAGGATTAAATTCAAAGTTTCCAAACACATTTCCATAAAATGTTCCAATAAGGGCATTCCAGTCAATTTATAAATACCTGATTCCAAAATTTTCTATTTTTCAAAAATTCCAAGTATTTAATACAAAAGGACTAAATTCACAAAATTCATGCTTTAAAAGTCTAGCAAGGTTTCCAAGCCAAATATGAAGTTCATTCAAGTCCAAAATGGCACAAAACAATTCTTGCTCAGATAAACCTTAAATATATTTATGGATTTCCAAAACGGTATAAAACATAACATTTCATAGAAAACAAAGAACACTAGCTTTCAAAAAGTTTTAGAAATCAAAAGGACTTACCTCATGTCCTAATTAACTCTTTTCCATTTACGGCCATTTAATCATCATTTCTATTATTTTCAACATTCCATTAGTCATTTACCGATAAACCTACTCCAAAAAGCTTTTTCGAGTCAAATTGTGTTTAGCCAAAAAATTGCCAACGGTTAGCCGACGTGCCCGACGAGTAGCTGACGTCCAACTAACAGTTAGCTGACTGGGCTGATGGTTTGCTGACAGTTAAGGAAAATGTTCAACTTTCGTTCATGTCGTTTTATTCTTTGTTTGATCAATTTTTTCGTTTTCCTTTTTCCACACCCTTTCTCCCTTCATATACAAGGGATTCAGCCCATAATTTACATTCATTTCATCCAAAATCACACAATTAATTGTCCCAAATTCATCCATTTTTGGACTAATTTTCTGGAATTTCACTGCTTGACACATGATTTTGTTTTGCACATAACTTTCAATCCACAACTCCAATTTGGCTCTACGATATACCAAAATGACCATAAGACTCTGATATATATATATATATATATATATATATATATATATATATATATATATGCCTTTTTTTAGAGTTCTTGTTCCCATGACATGCTACATGGAAAAAATAGCCCCAATAGTTTTCCTTCAATTACACTATTCATGCTTTCCTTTATTTTCTTCTAGCATTTAACACCTTAGAACCATCAATTCATTCAATTTTCCTTCAAATCATCTTTAATTATGTGATTTTCAGATTCCAATAACTCACAAGAGCCATACTTATTTAACACAAATTCATCTTTTCTAATCAAATGCTAGTATAATCCATTTTTCCTAACTAAGTAAATTCTATTTTTATTCTACTTTGATCATCATATCCTCAACCGAAACCAACCCTTCAAACTACCATAATTATTTAGTTCTTCTTCACACAAAACATCATTCAAAAACCCTTAGGCAGCCGGCACAGATATAATCATATACAAGGTTCATATACAAAAGTCACAAACCCTAACTTTGATCCAAAATCAAGACATGAAATTCATGTTTTCATGTTAAAATTCATATCAACATAATCATCATTCACCCAACAACACCTTTAACTCTAGCAAAGTGAGCTTTTACCTTGTATTTAAGGCTATTTGAAGTGATTTTTCTTAAAGAACTTCTCAAACTCACATTGAACACCAAGAACACACACTAGCCTTTTTCTCTCTATTGTTTAATCTCTTTTTCTCTTGGTTTTCTTTCCTCGTTGCTGCTGAAATTCAAGCTATATAACAGCTCCTTCTCACTGCTATTCGTGATCAAATTTTGGCCAAGAGAATTTTAAGTCAATTAATTGTTTGGTAGCTAATATATAGGTGTGTACCAATTGAAAATTTACACACCATTTCTTTAATTTTCCTCCACAAAAATTTCCCTTCATTTCTTGTTGCATGGCTGTCGGTTTCTTGGCCAAATTTCAGCCATTCAATCACCTTCTCATGGTCTATGAATTAGTCAATCACAATGCACAAGACCTTATTTAAAAGGACCCACAAATGATGTGTTCCAATCACAAAAATACACATCATTCTTTATTTATTTTGTAATTCTTTAATTCCATGAATCTTGCATAAACTCTTCATGAAACCTCTCTTAAATTGACACACATCCATAAGCTACCAATCACAAAATGTCACACAAACCGTTTGTAACCGCGATTTCTTTTTTTCTTTAGAAATGACCAAAATCGGGTCCAAAACGAAAAAACATTTTATTCCACCATTCAACTCCAAAAAATTCAACTAAATCCATTGGGAACACTTAAATTCTTCAATTCTTTCTCTATTTGGTCAAATTCGCGGTCAATGTCGCGGGGGTGGTCAAAATAACGAAAATGCCCACGGTGACTGGAATAGCATAATTCACACCAAAATGTGTATTTCATTGCACTGATCAATTTCTCTTCTCAATGTACCCTCAAATTCTTATTTTATTAATAATATGAGCCTTCCAAAAATTTAGGGTACGGGTAGAACAAATCCTATACTTACATCCAAGTCCCTACAAAATATTATTATACCAAAATATTTATCTCATTACACCGATCAACTTTTGTTCTAGCCATCGATACAAATTCTTGTTGGGAAATATGCCCTCTTAGACTAGGTTTCTGATGTAAACATTGAATGTTTTAATAAAGAAATTTATTTTTCGACTAGATTATTATGTTGTGAATTCTAAATGGGGAATGGCTTACCTTTAGCCAATGAGTAGTCCATTCACTTCATGACATAAGCGTATTTCAAATACGTTGAACATGACCTGTAATAGTGGTTTCTAAAAGTACTATATGGTAGAAACCTAGACTACTACCGCTACAGCATGGACTATAACTCTATGACTTGAGTATGAGTTGGTGGTCTGACGAAACTGGAAGCATATGCTTTGATATGCTATAGTTGAGGTTCTATCGTAAGGCCAATATACTTGCATGTTGGGTATGTGTGACTAGTTAGTTAAGACAAACTTGTACAAGATAATTTCTATACTATATCGCCCCTTGTGGTTGTCTGAATGATATAAATATCTAGAGTCCTAGGAAACATGACTTGGATCTTTGCTTTAGGGGTAGCTCCCTTGGAAAGCGGAAACAATTCAGGAAGTTGTGGATCATTGGACTAGAGGCCTAAAGATGGTAGATATCATTTAGAGAGATGTTAGTACACTTCTTCCTCTCTGAATGTACGGCGATATATAGAGGGGTATTTTATTCATTACACCTGTAGGTCGGAGACTTTGCTAACGCAGCACTGTCCTTGGGGTCAATATTTCCATATGATGATATTATGAAATATTTAAAGTGCAAAATACAGCTATTTACATGGTAAGGGTATTTTGGTCATTTTAGTAGCCAAGACAGTGCGTCTTTTGGTCCCCAATATAGACCGTGAGTCCTAATTAAATACGATATAAGGAATTGATCTTAAATTAAATGGAATTTATTTTATTTAAGTAGACTGATTTAATTCTTGGGCTAGAATAAAATAAAGGTCCATGGAGAGAGAATTAATTAAATTAGTTTGGTGGGTTAATTAATTATTCAGGGCTTTGGCCTAATTTGAATAATTAAAGATTAACCTGTGACTAAACTAATATAGGCTTATTTATTGGACTAGTTTATTTGGGCTAGGAAATTTATTATTAATTGGGCCATTTATGTGGTTCTAATTAAAATAATTAATTAAGCCCAAAAGGTTAAACTAAGAGTCCAATGGCCCATTCCAGTTTAACCTAGGGTTTATTTAGGTTAAACAAGAGGATTGAAAACAACGTTGTTGCATAACACACATTCTCTGGGACGGCCTCTTCTCTGTGAAAGAAAGGCCAGACGTTTCTATCTATCTATCTATCTATCTATCTATCTATCTATCTATCTCTCTCTCTCTCTCTCTCTCTCTCTCTCTCTCTCTCTCTCTCTCTCTCTCTCAAAAAAGATTCCTTAGTCTATAGTTGTTCACTAAACGGATTTAGGCAGGCCATATACTAGAAAATCGAGAGATTGTCGTTCACCTACATGCAAAGACGGAGTAGGAGACTTGCAGGAATCGCACCAGAGGCTTCCACCAGCATAACTACCTCGGTAGTACACGTTCCAGTCTAGTCAACTCTTAGAAGGAGGAAAAGAGGTAAAAAAAAAAAAATATTAACCTCGGTGTCCGAACAGAGCCTACCCGGCGCCGGCCCTGTTCGAGAATCCCCTATTCTTATTTTTTTCCAATTTTTGTTCTTCACTTCCATTGCGTGCCCTGTGTTTTCCACTTTCTATGCCTTCAATTGGTATCAGAGCATGAAGGTTTTGTGAAAATATAGGGAGCATGCATCAAGATGAATAAAACTGGACACATATGTGTGATTAAAATTGTGATCCTTCGCTGTTTTTGGTATGGATAGATTCTCTATTAAACCTCGCGGGTGGAGGTATAGTGATGTGTAATTTACTATTTTTCTTAGCAAATCGTGTAAGCCCAATGTTTATGGGTGTTGACGATTGTTGGTTTTGGTTAATTTCATTGTATTTGGTTTGAAATCGAAGAGCCATCGAAGCCGGAAGCTGTGTAGAAAAACATGGAAAATTCACAGAAAAAAACTACAGCATCAGGCGTCAAAATCGGAACCGGAGCCAGCTTAGGTCTAAAAGGCTGGTTGCGCACTAGTTTCTTGTGGGTCCTGGTTCTATGTGGCGGGTGCAGTGGACCACAGTGCAGATGGGGGTGCATGATCCAGTGCGGTGGGTGCAGTGAACCAAGGAATTTTAAAAAAAAAATTCCTTGTAAATTTTTTTGCAATTTCTTTTGGTTTTGGGGTCTATAGCAAGAGAAGTTAATATTTTGCAATAGTTAACATTCAAGGAATATTTTTGCATGAAAAATATTAGTAAGGGATTTTAGGATTAAACAAGACCATTAATTAATTAATTAATGTGTTGAATTCTATTATCTGGGTACTTAGGTTTAAAAATAGAAGAGCATGAAAACGTCTACTGTTTTCAAGCATGCTATTTATTTTTGTGCCTATGTGCACGTTTTCTCAAAGACCAAAGTCTTTGGGAATGTTTTTGACAAGGAAAACATTTTTTTCTACAAATTAAATGGTTATTTTAGCTTGAACAAAAATTAATCCTTAGATATTTTCTCAAAAGATTTAATCCTTGACATAGAAAATATATTGGATTTAGAAATTTTTGTAAGGTTAAAATAGAAAACCATTTTTTGTTTTAATTTGGCACAAGAAAAATATTTTGTCAAATAAACTTGAGACCTCTCTAGAAAGTTTTAATTGGAAATTTTTTAAATCATTGAGTTTTAACTTAAATAAAATTAGTCCATGGGAAAAACTCTCAAACGATATAAACCTTGACATAGAGATTTTTATAGACTTAGACATTTTATTTTTGAGTTAAGGGAAAACTTAATGGAAATTTTCAAAATGATATTTTTAGAAAACCCTTGTTTTAAAAGACTAAGTGGGAAAGGGGTTCTAACGGCCCCACGGCTTCCATCACAATCCTCATTAGAGATCGTGAGTCCCCTCGTGTCACCCTGGGAGTAAACCCGTATAGGATGGGGATACCATAAGGATCTAGATCTAATGGAGGAATGTAATTAATAACATGTGACACGTACTATGATCGGCCAGCCCCTCGTTGGAGGTCATAGTGCAAGGAATGTCCATAAGAAATGAGAGGAAACGGCCATCCCCTTGATGGAGTTATCTTCTAGATCATTACCTAGAAGGGAAATTAATTTGTAGTGGTTAACACACTTAGCTTAGGAAACTGTTAATCTTCCCAAGAAGCCATGTCAGTTTTCCTAAGAGCCAAATTGATTATTATTAGTTTTGATAATAAGGATAAAATGCACATATTTGTTTTGTTTTCACAAACTAAATCTTTTTCTTTTATTTTTCGATTTTTCAGAAATAGTGGGAGGTTCTTTTGGTCTATTGGTTGTTATTCTCCGAGAGAATAAGCTAATGGGACCAAACTATGTTGACTAAAAGAGGAACCTGACATAATACTCACAGCGAAAGAGTATAAGTATGTCCTTTTTGAAACCTGCCCTGTTATCGGGGAGGGTTCCACTGCCAAGGAGCGCGAGGCTGAAAAGGTCGAAGAAGGCCGATGAGATGGCTCGTTGTTACATGTTAGCCTCTATGTCTAATGTTCTCCAATCCAAACATAAGCACATGACCATTGCATATGACATAACCCAATCATTAGCCACGATGTTCGTGAAAGTGATGGCAGAAACAGAGCATGCATACGATGGACATAAAAAATGGAAGAACAAAAAATATTAAATAGAGCATGGCGCATCATGGAGGCATGAAAAACATACCTCTTGGAGCCTTAAAACATGAAGATTCAGGTTCAAACAGCTTCCTTCTCCTCCGTGAATGAAGCTCCAGTCTACTGTCTTCCTTTCTTCTCCACCTCCGGTGCAATCAATGCCAAGCTTCTCGGCTCTCAGAATATTCCACAGCCTAATCCATTGTTGGTGAGCACAGAATTGGGTAGAAGAAGATGATCCTCAGATGTTTTCACTCTTTCAACTCCTCAATTGGCTTCCATTGGTTTCATAATGCAAAACAAAAATCAAAAGCCAGAAGGAGAAAAGGCACAAGAGAGGGAGAGAGCCAAAAGACTTTGGAAAAATATTGTTATTTTTTTCCCTTTTCTTTTATTTTATTTTTCCATATAGAAAACCAAGAGTCATGAAACCAAAAATAATTATTTTGATAAAAATAATATTCCCGGGATTTAATACCCGAATATTATTTACAAAATAAATTTTGGCTTCACCCTAAACTCTTCTGAACTGTGTCTGAAAAAATCCTATGGTCCAGGCTACTAGGCCAAAGTAATATTTATTATTTTTCTTGGACCTGAAAAGTCCAAAATAATAAACATTAATTATTTTTCTTGGGATTAAATAAATAACCCAATAAATAATTAATGAACCCAAATGAACAAAAAAATAATTAAACTTTAAATATTCATGGGATTAAATAAATAACCCAATAAATAATTAAGTATTAATTATTTTTCTCTAGTTTAAGTCCCGATTACTTTTCTAATTATTCAAATTGGACCTAGGCCCTGAATAATTAATTAACCAACTAAACCAGATAATAAATTTCTCTCTATTTATTTTATTCCAGTCTAATAATAAATTAGACTTCCTGAATAAAATAAAACCTTCTCAACTGAGATCATTTTCTCAACCCAAAAATTAATTAGGACTTACGGGCTATTCCAAGGACCAAAAAGACACATCGCCTTGGCTACTAAAATGACCAAAATACCCATACTATATAAATAGCTGTATTTTGCATTTTAAATATTTCCTAATATCACCATAAGAAAATATTGGCTCCAAGGACAATGCTGCATTAGCAAAGTCTTCGACCTATAGGTGAAATAACTAAAATACCCCTCTACACATCGCCGTACATTTAGAGAGGAAAAAGTGTACTAACACCACAATAAATGACATCTACCATCCTTAGGCTTCTAGTCCAATGATCCACAACTTCCTGGAGTGTTTCCACTTCCAAGGGAGCTACCCTAAAGCTAACATCCAAGTAATGTTTCCCAGGGCCCTGGATATTTAGATAATTCAGACAACTATAAGGGGTGATATGGTGTAAAAACTATCTTGTACAAGTCTGTCTTAACTAACTAGTCACACATACCCAACATGTAAGTTTATTGGCCCTACTATAGAACCTCAACTATAGCATATTAAAGTATATACTTCCAGCTTCGCCAGACCACCAACTCATACTCAAGTCATAGAGTACTAGTTCACGCTATAGCGGTAGTAGTCTAGGTTTCTACTATATAGTACTTTTAGAAACCACTACTGCAGGTCCTATTCTACGTATTTGAAATACTCTTATGTCATGAAGTGAGTGGCCTACTCACTGGCTAAAGGTAAGCCATTCTCCATTTGGAATTCATAACATAATAACCTAAACATGATGAGATTCTCATTCTCATTAATCGGTTTGGAACAAATGTTTATGTGTTTAAATAACCCATGATCCATACCTTACTATGAAAGACCTACATTCACATAGATCATTTATTTAAACACAATTGGTCTTTTCCAAACGAAATTGTCCACAAATAAAGCAAATAAATTCACAAACGATTTTTGAAAATAAATTCTTTTATTAACATATTCAATATTTACATCAGAAAACTAGTCTAAGAGGCATACATTCTATCAGTTCATAGATAAGAGCCGGCCCACAAGGCAGGAGGCTCTTCGAACCATCATTAACAGTAAGATGGCTAAGGGAGCATCAGTTAGAGAGCATATGCTCAAGATGATTGCTGCTTTCGAGGAGGCAGAAATCCTAGGGGCTGTCATTGATCCCGAGAGCCAAGTGGACATGGTTTTCGAATCTCTACTAGGTTTCTTTACTCATTTCAAGTTGAACTATAACATGAACAAGTTGAACATGGGTTTAACTGAGTTGATAAAGGAGCTCCAAATGGCGGAGAAGGTCATGAAGCCACAATCTAAGGCTTCAACTTCTAGAACTGGGCCCAAATCGAGAAAGTTCAAGAAGAAGAAGGGGAATGCAGAGGGCCAGCCTAAGACTCAGCTCAAAGACAAACCCAAGGGCAAGTGCTTCAAGTGTAGACTGAAGGGACACTGGAAAAAGGAGTGTCTGGATCTTCAAGCCAAGAAAAACTCCACATGTAATGTTCTCTATCTAGTGTCTATATTAATGGTTGGATCAACTTCCACTTGGATTGTTGATTCAAGGGCCACTGATCACATCTGTAACTCTTTCCAGGGGTTTAGAAAAATTAGAAGACTCCAAAAGGGCGAATATGGACTGCGTGTGAGAAATGGAGCACAAGTTTAGGCCCTTGCAGTGGGAGAACTGGATCTTGTTTTTTATTGGAATAGAATAGTGGTTTTGAAAGATATTTTATATGTACTTAGATTTTGATAGAATTTGATTTCGGCTGCAAAACTAATAAATCAAGGATATTCTGTATCTTTCCATTTTGGTATTTCTATCATTACAGATGGAGAAATTTTATGTACTGGGCACATATATGGGAATCTATTTTTCCTAAACCTTATTAACAATCAATTAAATAACGCTCAATTTGAACATTTAACAAAGAAGAGGAAGACCAATGTCAATGACTCCTATCTTTGGCATCTAAGGTTGGTCATATCAACTCAACCAAGATTCAGAGGTTAATCCATGATGGACCCTTAGGCTCATTGAGATTGGAAAATTGGGCTTAGTATGAGTCTTGCCTAATAGGAAAGATGACCAAAATGTCATTTGCCCTAAGGCGGATAGAGCAAAGGAGGTGTTGAGTCTTGATCACACTAATGTGTGTGGTCCTTTATCTACACCAGCTAGAGGAGGTCTTTAGTACTTCATCAATTTCACGGATGATTGTACAATGTTTGATTACGTTTATCTAATGAGACGCAAGTCTGAATCTTTTGACAAGTTCAAAGAGTTTAAGGCTGAAGTGGAGCGTCAGACAGGTAAATTGATCAAAACCTTACGATCGGATCGTGGTAAAGAGTACCTCCTTGGTGAATTCAAGGACTACATAGTACATCATGAGATAGTATCCCAACTCTCTGTACCGAGAACACCCTAGTAGAATGAAATAGCTGAGAAAAGGAACAGAACATTGATGGAAATGGTCAGAAGTATGATGTCTTATTCTACTCTTCCAGCGTCTTTTTGGGGATATACACTGCAAACAACAGCATATATTCTGAACTTGGTGCCTTCCAAGTCAGTACCTAGGACTCCCTATGAGATATGAATTGGGCGTAAGGCAAGTCTGAATCATCTCAGGATATAGGATTGTCTATCTTATATACCAGTCAAGGGAGATAAGTTAGAATTAAGATCAAAATTATACTATTTTATTGGGTAAATAAAAGGGACAAATGGTGGTTACTTTTATCGTCTTAAGGAGCAAAAGGTACTGGTTAGTACCAATGCTAGATACTTAGAGGATGATCAAAGTACTTCTACGAAAGGTTTAACTAGGTTAGAAGTGGAGGAGAAGTTATCTTCGAAAGTAACTTTTTCTAACCTGACTGTGGAACAAGAAGAGGCACAACCTCAAAAGCCTATACATATGGAGCCTTGTCGTAGTGGGAGAGTGTCTAGGGTCCCAGAGAGATGGACTGGAGAAGCTTTTGAGTTGGTCTTTGACCATCAAGAACAAGACACCACTAGATACGAGGAGGCTATTACTGATGTTGATGCAAATCTGTAGCATGAAGCAATGAAAGCCGTGATTAAGTCTATGTATCTCAATCAGGTTTGGGATCTAGTAGTTTCCCCTGAAGGAATAAAACCCATAAGGTGTAAGTGGGTATACAAGAGAAAGAGGGGAGTAGATAGGAAGGTGGAAACCTTCAAAGCTAGGCTTGTGGCGAAATGGTATACTCAGAAAGAGGAAATCGATTATAAGGAAACCTTTTCCCCGATAGCCATGCTTAAATCCATCCGTATTCTCCTTGCCATCGCATGACATAATTTGCCTTCCCCTTTCACTAATGATATTATACTTTGACCACAAATTTTATAGAAGAAGATTCATAAAAAAAGTTATATATCTGACTTAACTATTACTAGTAAGATTGATATGAGATTAGGTCGGTTTTTATTACTAAATATATATGGCTAAGTAACTTTAAGCCTCAACACTTCCAATGGAACCAAAACAGAGAAATTTTAGTGGTTAAACAAAAAATAGAGTTATCTTTCTATAGCCTAATACACCCTTGAAGATCAAAGATTCAAAAACCTAAATATTAGTAGTTAGATCTACTATAAATTTACCTGATGCTCTTGAAATAAGAAAAGAATTTAAGAATAAAAAAGCAGAACACTATAGGTACTGAATTGGAATTAAAAATATAATTAATGAAGAACAAAGCTTGCAAGACCCAATTTAAGAAAACCAAGTCAAATTATCCTATTATTTTAGAGACTTAATAAAGGGTAGCTTAATCCCATAGTATGGTCTTGAACAAATAATGAACAAGAAGGTTACACCTCTCAAGCCTCTCCTTTTATTTTGAATAATATGAGTTGATTGTCTTATCAAATAACAAAAATGGGTATTTATGCTACCCAAATCCTAGCATAAGTGCAGAGAAGCCCTAATACAAGTTTTTGGGCTTAAAAGATAAGTATAAGGCATAAAATATTGAAGAGAACCAGTCAACTAAAGGACAATCATTAATCAAGAATTGTTGGCCCGATGATAGCCAATACTGATTCAAGCATTTGTGCCAGCCAGTTCACTTCTAGGAGTTTAATCCCAAATTCCAAACCTGGGTTGGTACCGGTTCAGTTACTAAGGCTTACTCTGGTTTGGATGTTCTTTACTATTTTCTTCCATTTCTTTCACTAGCTTAATTTCTTATTGAATTTCTTCTTGTACAACCATAAAATCAAACTCTTTGAACCTTCAACTTCTCTCCAAGTTCCTCCATTCTTAAAATTAGACTTATGAAGGCTTGGATGCTTTCTTGAATTATGTTGGTGCACGATCTCATCATTAGTCCTTGCAAGGTTACTCCCTCTTCTTGTAATTTATCTTCATGGTAGACTTCATCCCTATCATCCCTTTCTAATGGAGATAAGTCACTAACATTAAAACTTGCACTGG
Source organism: Voacanga thouarsii (assembly GCA_026120185.1). Classification (NCBI taxonomy): domain Eukaryota; kingdom Viridiplantae; phylum Streptophyta; class Magnoliopsida; order Gentianales; family Apocynaceae; genus Voacanga; species Voacanga thouarsii. The sequence goes on along the minus strand of JANUWF010003374.1, from coordinate 322,638 downwards.
CTTTATTCTTTTTGGGTAAGTCAATCTTGTAGGGATAGTCTTTAACTTTGGCATTAACTTGGAAGGGGCCATCCCATATTGTGTCTAGCTTCATCTTCCTATATATTAGAAACCTCTCATTGTGAAAGTGCACCCATACCCAATCTCCGAGCTTAAATGACATATTTTTCCTTCCTTGATTGCACTTGAAGATGGTCTCCTCATTTCGCTTCTCAAGTTTAGCCTCCAACTTTTCATGGAGGGTCTTCACCAATTCCGCCTTCTTAGCTATATCAAGGCTTAGTCTCTCTCCTACAGGCAAAAGAACCAAGTCCAAATGAGTTAGAGTGTTAAAACCATGGGCAATTTCAAATGAAGAATAAGAAGACGCGAGTGAATAGCTCTATTGTATACAAATTCAATGTGTAGCAAACACTCTTCCCAATTCTTTAACCTCTTCTTGAAGATATTTATCAAGAATTGCATAAGTGACTGGTTGACCACTTCCATTTTCCTATCCATTTGAGGGTGCCAAGCTGTAGAAAATAAAAGTTTAGCACCAAGTTTTTTTTCCATAAAACTCTCCAAAAATGGCTAAAGAACTCAATATCCATATCCGATACAATAGTCCTTGAAATTCCATACATCTTCACCACATATTTGAAGAATAAATCTGTAATATAGGAAGTATAATTAGTGTTAGCCCTATGGGCATTCTCCTATATTTTGACTTATGACACACATTGATAAGGACTAACTTATGTAATCTACATGTGATAGGACATGTTTGACCTTAGTTCTTCCAAAGGTGTGCAAAAGAGACTGCTAAGTAACTCTTCAAAAATAAAATCCAAGTCAAGTATAACTTCAACTTAAGAGCTTGTAAATAGTGAAGTCTTTGCGAAAGAACTATAGATTAGGAATTCTTGTTAAGATATCACTTGTAAATCACTATTCCTTTTTACCTTATGTTCAATTTACTTTTACCTTGAAGCACACAAATAAAATAATTTTAAAGAGTAGGTTTTCATGGTGTTTGGACTGGTTGTTTGGATAGACCTCTGAATCAAAAAATCCATCTAATAATCTGTAGCACTTTTCAAAATGCTTCTACTTAAAAAAGTGTCATTTTGGACTCACTTTTTGGTCGGACTTCCTTCTACTCTCTGAATCCGAAACCCTGAAAATCCTAACAGAAAGTAACTAGCCATTAGGATTTTGGGGTTGGCTCCCATAAAAGCTTTTAGAATTCGATTTTGAAGTAGATTTTTGTGCTATCTTTCTCAGAAACACTTTTACACTTTAGATTACAAAAATCTCCCGTTTCGTTTGTGCTTCAAATTAAAATAAAATTGTTCAAAAGATAAAAGGTGTTGGTGCTTAGTTGTTTATATTATGCTCAACTTGTGAGCTATCTTTGTACTCTCCATGAAATCTGCTTTGTAACAAGGTTAAAGAGGTAAATCCCATTTGAGATGAGCCTTGATTGTTGTGATTAAAAAGGTTGGGAGTAAAACCAAATGTAGTGATCCTCTTGTGTTAGATTGATGTCGCCTACCACTATTAAGTTAGGAAAAGGGTTTTAGGGAGTAGTGTTGAAATTCTTAAGTGAGAACTTAAGGTAGTAGATGTAGATCATTTGAGGATCGAACTACTATAAATCTTTGAGTCTTTTCTTGTGCTATTTGCCTAAATTTCTTCACTGCATTTTCATTGTCTTCTATCTTTAAATGCTCTATCTTTTTCTCTAAAATTAGTGGATTATTTATGACATTTGCATTCTGATTTAAACTGGTCATTGACGTCTCAACTACCCATATTTATTTCATAACATTCGTTTATCATTCTGTACTGATTTAAAAGACCCCTGCACGTACTCTTGAAGCTATAAAGAATTTCTTCTACTTAGCTTCAAACCTTATTTTAAGGGACCAAAATTTTTAATCTACATTTATTTGCTAACAATATTATTCACCCCTTCTAAGATTTTTCAATTAGTATAATAGCGTTGGTTTATATTATCCTTGGTTTAACAGCCTTGTAGGAAAGATTCAGATGGCAAAGACATCTTTTCTACCTTACATCAAAGGATATTCAACAAATAGACCACCCTTATTCAATGGAAGCAATTATACATTCTGAAAAAATTAGAATGAAGATTTATGTTTGCTCAATCAATTTTGAGCTGTGGAATCTAATTGAAAATGGACCATTTGTCCCATCAAAATTTGTTCAAGGTAGAAAAGTACCTAAACAGAGTAATGAATATAGCAATGAGGAAATTTCAAAAGTGACTTTGAATTTTCAAGCAATGAATATATTATGATGTGCTCTTGATGCTAATGAATACAACCAAGTTAGTGGTTGTGATTCAGCAATGAAATGTGGAGATTACTTGAAGTCAACTATGAATGGACTAATAAAATAAAGGAATCTAAGCTAGGAATTTTAGTTCGAGATTATAAATTATTGACTATGAAGCCAAGTGAGAACATAACTGATATGTTCACTCAATTCACAAATACCATGAATGGACTAAAGACATATGGGAAAAATTATTCCTTCGGTGAGCAAAAAAGAAAATTGCTTGATGCTTTGCTAAAAAGTTGATAGCCAAAAACTTTGGCTGTAGAGGAATCTAAAAACTTGAATAGCTTAGCTACTGAAGAACTAATTAGCTTGACCCATGAAATGAAACTCAAAAGGTTTCAAGAGTATGAAAATGATGACAAAGGCAAACGGGGAACTGCCTTAAAAGGAATTGATGAAGAAGCTGACAGTGATCAAATTGATTGTGACGATAGTACTTATTTGGACACAGAAGAATTGGCTATGGTTGCTAGAAATTTTAGAAAAATGTTCAGAAAAGGCCACTTCAAAAAGGGTAAGAAGTTTGTGAAAAAGAAAGGACAAATTTCCTTCTTCAAGCTTCAATGTTTTGAATGTAAAAGCACGGAGCATTTCATTGCTATCTATCCTATAGCGACGGTAAATGAAGCTAGGCAACTTAAAAGAAAGAAGAAGGACACAAAGTTGAAGAAAGGAAAAGAATTGATTTCACTTGGGATCAAGCTGAATCTAAAACTAAAGAAAGTTGTGATTCTAAAAATGAAAAAGTAAACATTTGCTTTATAGCTATAGAGGATAAGATAAATCATACTTCTCTAAATTTGATATCTGAATTGCATGATTCTGATTGTGAAAAGCATGCTGATTCGAATGAATTGCTTTTTGACATGTTTCATGAAATAAAAAAAACTGTCTAGAAGAAACAAAGAATTGAAGATAAAAATTGATTCTTTGATAGATAAAAATGCAAAGCTGTTAAATGAGAACAAAGTCTTACTTGAGCCATATATGTGCTCAAATATTGAAAAGGATGTTAGCATTACTTCCTTACATCATGTGTCTCTAGAAATAAATATCTGTATGACAAAGTTCATTCTCTTGAAATTATGGTTAGCAATTTTAATAATATGAAAAATAGAGTCGATGATCTCACCGCATGCATTAAAAAGTTTACAAATAGCAAATACAATTCAAAAAATTGCTTGGTACAAAACACTGAGCTAGAAACCGAAATAGTCTAAGCTATAGGTATGAGGTCAAAGCTAAAAATTACAAATCTCACATTGTAAAAGTTACTTCATCATATACACCATATAACTGTTGTACATATTATAGAAAATCTGGACACAAACCATCTAAGTATCATGTTAGGAAGAATGTGCAAACTGACATAAAAATAGTTTGAAGGATAAAAGGAACTATCACTAATCCCCGTGGACCCAAGAAAGTATAGGTTCCAAAAATCATTCTTCCATCTTATGTATGGGAACATTTGTCAGATAAGATGAGCTCCACAAAATGCTTTTTGGACAGTGGATGCTCAAGGCACATGACTGGAAATGCCGGACTGCTGGAAAATATTCAAGTTACAAGTGATGAATTTGTCACATTTGAAGACAAAAAGAAAGGAAAAATACTTGGCATAGGTAATATTGGTAAAGGATATTCAACTATCATCAAATAAGTACTATTGATAGATGAATTAAAGTACAATCTGCTTAGCATCAGCCAACTATATGATAATGGATGCAAAGTTGATTTTCAAAAAGATTCTTGCATTATCATGGATAGTTCCAGCAATAAAACTATTTTTGTTGCTAACCATATTAGAAATGTGTATGTACTTTATCTTGATGATCTTGTGGCTCATGATATTAATGCCTCTCCATAAATGATAATGACAGCTATTTTTAGCATAGAAGGTTAGGTCTTATATGTATTGATTTGCTAAATAAATTATCTTCAAAAGAACTTGTTAGAGGACTGCCCAAAATTAGATTTTATAGAAATTGGGTGTGTGATGCTTGCCAATTTGGAAAATAAACCAAAACCTTTTTTAAACCCAAGAAAATAATTTCAACATCAAAACCTCTTCAACTCATACACATGGATTTGTTTGGACCAATGAGGACCACTAGTCTTGGTGGTAAGAAGTATGCTTATGTAATTATGGATGACTTCTCAAGATTTACTTGGACTTTATTTCTTGCTAAGAAAGATGAAGCCTTCTCTGAATTTTCAAAACTACTCAAACATGTTCAAAATTTTCTTAGTTGAAAATTGATTTCAATTAGAAGTGATAATGGGAGAGAATTTCGCAACCATGACTTTACAAAATTATGTGATGAAAGTGGTTTTTTATATAACTTTTCAACTGCTAAAACTCCTTAACAAAATGGTTATGGTTTAGAAGAAAAATAGAACCTTACAAGAAATGGCAATATCAATGTTGCGTGAAAACTCCCTTCCAAAATATTTTTGCGCTAAAGATGTGAATACAGATTGCTACATCATCAATTGTGTTATGCTAAGACCTTTTTTTAGAAAAACTCCTTTTGAACTCATATTTGACAATGTTCCATCCATTTCATACTTTAAAGTTTTTGTATGCAAATTCTTTGTCCTCAATACTCACAACAACCTTGGAAAATTTGATAGCAAATCTAATGAGGCTATATTTCTTAGATATTCTTCCAACAAAAATGTATATATAGTGTACAATAAAAGAATTCTATGTATGGAAGAATCTATACATATTGTGTTTGATGAATCAAATATATATTCTTCTAGAAATGATGATGATAATACAGGTTATCTCAAAAGAAAAAGGCAGTGAGCAGCATATGGCTCTTCCACTTGATATTCATGCCAAATAAGAGGAATTAGAGGAACAACATGCTGAATAAAATGAACTAAGGACTAAAGAGCCCACGAATTAAGATTTGCCAAGAGATTGAAAGTACAAAACTATCTATCCAAAAGAATAGACCATTGGAAATCCTAGCTCCGGAGTCAAAACCAGACGGTATTTTGTTCATAAATTTACTCTACTTTCTAGCACTGAACCTAATTGTATTAATGCAGCCTTACATGATGAATTTTGGATTATGGCCATGTAAGAGAAACTGAACAAATTGAAAGGAATCAAGTTTGGGATATTAGCCCTAGACTACTTGACCATCCTGTAATCGGTACCAAGTGGGTTTTCAAAAATAAACTTAATGAGCATGGTATTATTATTAGAAATAAAGTCAGATTTGTTGCCCAAGGATTCAACCAAGACGAGGCTATTAATTATAATGAAACTTTTGTCCCCGTTGCTTAGTTAGAATCAATAAGATTGTTGTTTACATTTGCATCCTTTAAAGGTTTTATACTCTACCAAATGGATGTCAAAAAGTGCCATCTTAAATGATTTCATTGAAGAAGAAGCATATGTGGAACAACCTCCAGATTTTACTCATGAACGTTTTCCAAACTATGTCATTAAACTCTCCAAAGTTCTTTATGGTTTAAAACAATCTCCAAGAGCATGGTATGAAAGGTCTAGTGGTTTTCTTATTTCAAAAGGCTTTTCAACAGGCTTAGTTGATACCATATTGTTTATTAAATTTGAAAATTCTAATGATATCTTAATTGTGCAAATATATGTCGACGATATTATTTTTGGTGCTAATAGTGATTCTTTATGTAAGAAATTTGCCAAACCAATGCAACAAGAGATTGAAATGAGCATGATGGAAGAACTTAACTTTTTCCTCAGTCTTCAAATCCAGCAAACCTCTTAAATCAAGCTAAATATGCCAAGGAACTACTTAAGAGGTTTGGTAAGAATGAAGCAAAAGAAATTGGCACATCTATGAGCATATCGTTAAAGCTTGATAAAGATGAGAAAGGTAAAAAGGTAGATGAATCAAAATATAGAGATATGATCAGAAGTCTCATTTATCTTACTGCTAGTCGGCCTAACATTATGTTCTCAATATGTCTTTGTACTCGATTTCAATCTTGTCCAAAGGAATCTCATCTATGTGCTGTAAAATATATCCTTAGATACTTAACTAGAACATATGACTATGGCGTGTGGTATCCCCGATCTAATTCATATGATCTTATAGGATATATGGATGTCGACTATACTGGGTGCAAAGTTGAAAGGAAAAATATGAGTGGACAATGTCAATTTCTTAGACACTCATTTGTCTCTTGGTATAGCAAAAAACAAGCTTATGTCTCTCTTTCAACAACCAAAGCTGAATATATAGTAGCAGGTAGTTGTGTATAAATTTTGTGGATGAAAAACATTTTTCTTGACTTTGGTTTAAATTTTAATTCCATGCCTATCTTTTGTGATAATACTAGTACTATCAATCTAACCAAAAGTCCCGTTTAGCATCCTAGAACGAAGCACATTGAAATTACACAGCATTTTATTAGAGATCATATGCTTAAGGGTATATGTGTGTTGAATATATTCCAACTAATGAATAGCTTGTAGACATTTTGATGTGTATGAATTTGGATATAAAAATCATATAAAAATAATCTTATTCCCAACCAAGTTAAATTAAAACGTTAACCCCAAATTACACATATGAGCAAGTGTACTCATCATTAGGCATAGTATAGGGTTTAAAATGAGTATTGATCCTCAAGGAACAAGTATGCATTAATCACTTTTCCTTCATTGTTTAACCGACTCAATAAAGTGAAAAAGAACAAAATGGAAAATAAAATAAAATAAAATAATATATACATGTCAATGATGGAGAATTATGTAACTCAAACTATTATTTTGACAAACATGACCTTAAAGTACCCAATCATTATTATAACTAATCATTCTCTTGGTATCATAAAGGATTAAGATAGATGCACTTTTTTTTCAATCCATGAAATCACTATCTTCTAGACAAATTAGCATCACATATTCTGTCTCAACTAATTCACCTAAAAGATGCATTAAATACAATCTTCGATTAAATTCCCATATTCTAGTAAACTTAAAACATGAAATTAACCAATGAATCTATATTCTGCCAGACATCAATTAACCTCTAATTACCCAATTCTTAGCAATTAGCCCATTTTTCAAGCAAGTTAAGAGACAATAAATATGAAATTAATGAATTGAAACCACCATCAACCATTTTTCCAAGCAAGATAATAGAAGAAATAATAAATTAACCTTGTAATTAGCATAAGTAATTAAATACCAAGAATAACAATCAATTAATCAAAAGATCAAAGTAACTCTAAAAATCATGAATGCAAAAAACAATGTTAAATTACAATAAAACAATTAATATATCATTGTTCAAGAAAAGAAAATAAAGTTAAAAGAAAGCACTCATAAACAAGCCTCCTTCTTCTTCCTTTGTAGACCCTCTTGTACAATTCTCCTTAATCTGATAGAATTCCTCCTTGAATTTGATTGATTTAATGTTTCGATCTGTGAATTCTCCATTTTCCTTGTGTTTTTCCGCTATTTATAGGCTTTAGAAGTGCCTAAATCTATCCCTCTAGGGATTGTAGCCGAATAAATGTAGGAAAATACTAAAACTCTGCAAATTGCCAAAAATGCACATAAAAATCGAGGCACCACCTCAGTACCAATGCACAGCCAGCGCAGCCAGTCCTGTCTAGGGCCGGCACCAGTTGTGGTCTATTTCTCCATCTATTCACCAATTTTACTTGATTTTTGTGCCAATTCTTTCAGGGTGCAGCTAGCGCCGCCTCTATAATAAGACTCTGCTTCATCATGGAGATCAATATCAAGGAGAGGGAGGCGTGACTATGCAATGACAAGGACCGACGACAAGATCTTAGTCCAAGAAGCTTCAAGATGAGTTTCAATTGCTCATAAAACTATGCTTAAGGATGAAAGAGGATTGGAAGGTTGAGGAAGCTAGCCAAGAGTTCATTTTGATGACTATCCAAGAAGGACTCCCACAAAAACTCAAGCCGGCAACAAAGGAGGATGAAACTAGATCAATGGAGGCCTTCCAACAGACAGCCGGTGCCGCCCCAAGCAGCCAAATTGGCACCAGCTTCAACCTGCCAAACAATGGCTTTATTCTGGCACACGACTGACTGAAAACATAGCCTAACTGGCACCGACTTGAGGGCCCTAGCCGGCGCCGGCTCCAAGCTGGGAAACCATCGCATTTTTTATGTTTTCTCCAATTTTATGTGTTTGTAAAGACTTATTAAGACCTTAAACTATAACAGAACCGCAGGGATTACTTAGCTAGGGTTAGGATAGTATAAATAGCACCTTTAGTGATTTGACAAAATAATTCGCACACTTTAATTTAAATTTAAGAGAGAATCTTGAGAGGCCCCAGCCTCCTTGTACATCTTGTTCAAGATCATGCTTAAGGGCTAGTCCTCCTTATGAATAAGTTTATAAATCTTTTGGATAATCCAATGTAGTTTATTTGAATGGGTCTTAGTTGCTTTATTCTTCTAAAGTTTGTTTGAATTCCATTACTTGGGTGCCTATTCTCTCTATTCTATTTATTCTTGTTTGCCTTTGTTGCTTCAAGGATATTGGGATGAGATTATAGTAGAACTTTTTACTATTCTTGAGGGTCTTTAAAGCTTAGTTCTTCAAAGGTTTGATAGAGGGTAGGTTGTTATTTCATTTTCTCCTTTTTGTCCCAAGAAGAATCTCTATTTTTGGTCTCATTGATTGAGCTGAACACATAGCCAACAAAACCACTCACAACACCAAGAAAAAAACCCACACAAGATCATATCAAAGATTTTGGTATCAGAGCAAGGAAAGTTTTGATTCCAATCAAAGCTTGAAAGCAAGAAAATGAGCCCTACAAGTTGAAGAAAAAGAAAACAGAGAAAATTTCGTAACTCAAAAACATGCTCCAAAAAGGTCATGAAATCTTTGTTATGTTTTGATTTTTCCTTCAGGGAATTGCTCCTTGATGTTAATATAATCCTTGGGAACAAAAGTTTCTTGTGGTTGTGGTGAAATTGGCTTGAATATAAGTGAAAATATTGGTTGTTCTTAAGTGACGGGATTGCATCCAAGATGTTTGGTAAATGTCCCATAAGAATGTTTTTTGCTATAGTTGGGAACTTTGATTCTTAATTTTCATTCCTTAGGATATTAGGACTTAGTATATCACTCTATTGTTTAATTCCATGCTCATTGGACTCAACTTTATTAGTGGACACTTGTGATCATTTTGTTCTTCATAATCTTAGTTCTAGTTATTCTTGTTTCTTTGTTCTTACTAATTCTTGTTCGTTTCTTACTTAGAGTGTTTCTTGTACATCTAGTGTTTGTTTTTGTGTTGATTGCATCCATATTTCTTGAAATTCTTAATTAAAACTTGTTTGCTTGAGGTGCCCAATAAGTATTTGTTGAAATTCTCGTAAGACCCCCTAATTGGAAAAATCCATTGATTTATGTGATTCATTAAGTTGGACTAAATCTTTAGCTATTGGGGAGAATTAGGATTGAACAAGAAAGCTTGACTATTCAGAAAAAAGACAAGAGGGTGAGCCTATTACTAAAAGAGCCTAAGAGAGCAAACACGAGCATGGAGTGACCATTCCTTGAGAGCTAACACGCAAGGAAGCGAAGGGAGGAATTATTTTCTTCCCAATCTCTTTTGTTTCGCAGGTATAAGTAAGTAAATATTCCATTACCATGGCCCATGATCAAGAGATCTATAGGCCTAACCAAAGTAGCCCTAGTAGACCTCAAGAAGAACAAATTAATGCTAGGGGTTTGCGTGAAGACTTGCAATCTATGATGAGGACTATGCAAAGTGAGTTCCAAAACATGACAAGGGAGTTGATAAATCATCTTGGACAATCTTCTACCGTCACACAAAGGAGAGGCCAATAGTGATTTGAAGTACCTTGCCTTATGATGAGGGATGGTGATGCCCATACCCCTCCATTAAATGCCCAATAAAGGGAAGAGTGGGATGAGCACTCAATCGGGGGATTCCAACAAGCTCCTATGAGAGAGGGAAGACTTGGTATGAGAGGAGGACAAGGTAAGAGCCAAGGAAGGAATGGTGAGAACAACCTAAGGGGGTTAGAAAGAGAGTTTGAGGGAGTTGATGAATGGTATAAGGGGGAACAAGTTGAAGCCTTTGGGGAACATAATAGAGGATAGGGCAATAGAGGAGGTAGAAGAGAAGGAAATAATGAGGAGAAGGAGTTGAACCGTATCAAATTGAAAGTGCCCACATTCTATGGCAAGAGTGATCCCGAAGCATATTTCGAATGGGAAAGCAAGTTGGAGATCTTCCTAGAAAGTCATACCTATAGTGAGAGGTCAAAGGTAAGGTTGGCTATTTTGGGATTTTCAGAGTTTGCTTTGGTTTAGTGGGAGCAAGTTAGTGCACAGAGGAGACAAATAGGAGTGGAAACCATGGCTAGTTGGAATTTGTTGAAAGAAATGATGATGGCAAGATTTATACCACACCATTACTATAATGATCTTTATCAAAGGCTTCAATCACTAAAGCAAGGTAATAAGAATGTGGAAGATTACCATAAAGAGATGAAAGTTATGTTGATAAGAGCTCAAATCAATGAGGATCCTAGAGCAACAAGGGCAAGGTTTTTGGGAGGATTAAATAGGGAGGTTGCCAATTTTGTAGAATTGTACCCCTATGATAGATTGGAGGATATGGTACATGCCGCTATGAAGATTAAGAGGTAATTAAAAAGGAGGGTATTTACTAGACCACCACTTCCAAATCCCAATACTACTAGAAAGGTGCCAATTAAGAAGGATGAAGCCCCTAAGCCATTCTAAAGGGACTTCAACAAACATAGGGAAGGTTGGAAGCCTAGGGATGATTGGAAACCTAGGGAAGGATGGAACAAGGACAAGGGAAAAGCCATGAAGAGGCCACAAAGGAATAGGGATATCAAGTGTTTTAAGTGCCTTGGATATGGACATACTTCCCATGAGTGCCCAAGCAAGAGAACAATGTATACTAATTCCTATGGTGAGGTTTCTACCGACGAAGAAGAAGAGGGAGAAAGATATTAAGGAGACTAAGAGGGAAATGGAGATGAGGAAAGTGATGAAGGGGAAGTTGTTGGTGAAGAATACTCTTTGGTGAGAGTCACAAGAAAGTCATTAAACTCACAAGCCATTGAGGATCAAGATCACTAACAAAGAGAGAACATTTTCTACACTAGGTGTCTAATCAACAAGACCCCTTGTAGTGTCATTATGGATAGTGGGAGTTGCACTAACGTGATTAGTGCAAACTTGGTTGAAGAATTGGACATGAGTTGGATTAAACACCCCAAGCGCTACAAATTACAATGGTTGAACAATAGTGGGGAAATAAGAGTAAATAAATAAGTTTTGGTGTCTTTAAGATGGGGAAATACAAGGATGATATGCTATGTGATGTGGTACTCATGCAAGCGGGTCACTTGCTTCTAGGGAGGCCTTGGCAATATGATAGGTATGTAAAGCATGATGGGAGGAAGAATACTTATTCCCTACTCAAGAAGGGAACTAAGTTTACCCTCACCCCTATGGCCCCTAGTGAAATAAACAAAGATCAAAGAATCATGAAGGAGAAAGAAAAAAAGAAGGGTGTGCAAGATATTAAGCAAAAACAAGAAATTGAGAAGAAAAAACAAGAGAGGAGAGAAAAAGAGTTGAAAGGGAGGATGGACAAACAACTATCTTTGACAATTAAGGATTGGAGTGAGTAAGGACAAGAAATGGGAGGTAAAAGAAGAGTGAATTTCTTTGCAAAAGAAAGTGAGGTCATAGAAGCTATAGAAGCAAGGAACCGGTTATCCTTCTTTTATGCAAAGGTTCTTATATTTCTACTAATGATTCTACATTATCTTTGCCTAATGAAATTGTAGTTATTTTTCAAGAATTTGAAGACGTTTTCCCAAAAGAGGTGCCGGGAAGACTACCACCCATAAGAGGGATTAAGCATCAAATTGACTTTGTGCCCCGAACTGTTATCCCCAACTGACTGGCACATAGAAGCAACCCAGAGGAGTTCAAGGAGTTGCAAAAGTAAGTAGAGGCATTACTTAAGAAATGACATGTGACAGAGAGCCTAAACCCATGTGAGGTTCCAGTTCTCTTGGTGCCCAAAAATGATAGGACATGGCGTATGTGTGTGAATTGTCGCGCTATCAACAACATCATGATAAAATACCGCTATCCTATTCCTAGGCTAGATGATTTGCTTGATGAGCTATTTGGTGCATGCATTTTCTCTAAAATTGATTTGAAATCCAGTTATCACCAAATTAGAATAAGAGAAGGGGATGAATGGAAAACGGCTTTTAAAACTAAACAAGGGTTGTATGGATGGCTTGTTATGCCCTTTGGATTGTCTAATGCTCCTAGTACTTTCATGCGATTAATGCACCATGTTTTCAGGGAATTCATTAAAAAATTTGTTGTTGTGTACTTTGATGATATATTAATGTATAGCAAATCATATGTGGATCATTTGAATCATATTCAAAGTGTGCTTGTTGCCCTCCGAAGGGAAAGATTATATGCTAACCTTGAGAAATACTCTTTTTGTTTGGAGAGGATTACATTCCTTGGGTATGTTGTGAGTGCCAAAGGAATTAAGGTTAATAAGGGAAAAGTGAAAGCCATCAAAGATTAGCCAACACCTACTACCATTACCCAAGTCCATAGTTTCCATGGGCTAGCTAGCTTCTATAGGAGGTTCATTCAAAATTTTAGCACTATAGCAACCCTTTCTAATCGAAGTGGTAAAGAAAAATGTGGGATTTGGGTGGAAGGAAGCTTAACAACAAGCCTTTCAAACCCTCAAAGACAAATTGAGCCAAGCCTCAATTCTTATTCTTCCTAATTTTGAGAAGGCCTTTGAGATAGAGTGTAATGCAAGTGGCATGGGAATAGGTGTAGTTTTGACCTAAGATAGAAAACTCATTGCATACTTTAGTGAGAAATTGTCCGGGGCGGCCCTTAATTACTCTACTTATGACAAAAAGCTTTTTGCCTTAGTAAAGACCCTAGAATATTGGCAACATTACATTTTTCCAAGAGAGTTTGTCATTCATACCGATCATGACACCTTTAAATACCTCAAGAGCCAACAAAATTTGAACAAGAGGCATGCAAGGTGGATAGAGTTTATTTGGATATTTCCATACGTCATTCATTATAAGAAAGGTAAAGAAAATGTGGTAGTGATTGCACTCTTTCAAAGGTATGCACTATTAAACTTTTTGGATGCTAAACTTCTTGGTTTTGAACTTGTGAAAGATTTGTATGTTGATGATGAGGAGTTTGGGGTATTTTCCATGCTTGTGAGAAAAGTTCATTTGCTAAATATTACAGGCATGATTGTTTCTTGTTTAGGGAAGTAAGGCTTTGTGCGCCAAAGGGTTCTATTAGGGTATTGCTAGTTAGGGAGGCCCATGGTGGGGGACTAATGGGGCATTTTGGTGTTGTAAAGACCTTAGGCATTCTTTAGGAGCATTTTTTTAGGCAAAAAATGAGAAAGGATGTGGAGAGACATTGTTCTCAATGCATTATTTGTAGGCGAGGTAAGTCTAGATCCCTTCCCTATGGTCTTTATACTCCTTTTCCCACACCTAATGTGCCTTGGGTTGATTTTTCAATGGACTTCATCTTAGGATTTCCTAGGTTCAAGGGGGGTAAGGACTCCATATTTGTGATTATTGATCGATTCTCTAAACTAGCTCATTCTGTGGCTTGTTTCAAGACTAATGATGCGTCCTATATTTCAAATTTATTCTTTAAGGAAATGGTGAGAATGCACGGGATTCCTAGGACTATTGTCTCGGATAGGGATACTAAATTCCTTAGCCACTTTTGGAGTGTTTTATGGAACAAACATGGTACTAATATTTTGTTTTCCATAGCTTGTCATCCTCAAACGGAAGGACAAATGGAGGTAGTCAACCGAACACTCACCCAACTCTTGCGGATTATAATCAAGAAGAACTTAAAAAATTGGGAAGAGTGCTTGCCATACATTGAGTTTGCTTACAATAGGGCTATTCACTCTACCACTTCTTATTCTCTTTTTGAAATTGTATATGGTTTTAATCCTCTAACTCCTTTAGATTTGGTTCCTTTGCCTATAGATGAATGGTTGAACCTCGATGGAACTAAGAAGGCAGAAATGGTGAAGGCACTCCATGAGAAGGTGAAAGCAACCATTGTAAAACGCAATAAAAAGATCACCTATAAGCGAAATCAAGGAAGGAAAAATGTGTCATTTGAGCCGGGTGATTGGGTAAGTGTGCAGATTCACAAGGAGAGATTCCCCACGCAACAACGGAGCAAACTAAATCCAATGGGGGATGGTCCAATTCAAGTTCTCGCCAAAGTTGGAGATAACACTTATAAGATAGATTTACCCGGTGAGTATCATGTTAGCACCACTTTTAATGTTAGTGACCTCTCTCCCTTTGATGTAGATGATGGTAACGATTCAGAGATGAATCCTTTTCAAAGAGGGGGAGATGATGACCTTCCGTTTCATCATGGAGGTCAAGATCAAGGAGGGGGAGGCATGACCATGCAAAGACAAGGACCGATGACAAGATCTAGGTCTAAGAAGCTTTAAGATGAGTTTTAATTGCTCATAAAACCATGCTTGAAGATGGAAGAGGGTTGGAAGGTTGAAGAAGCTAGCAAAGAGTTCATTTTGATGAATCTAAGAAGGACCCCAACAAAAACTCAAGCTGGCAACAAAGGCAGATGAAACTTGACCAAATGAGGCCTTCAGGTGGACAACCGGCACTAGCACCAAGCAGCCAAACCAACACCGGCTTCAACCTGCCCAATAACGGCTTCATTCTAGGGCATGAGCGGCCAAAGACAAAGCCTAACCGACGCCGGCTCCATCTTGGGCAGCCAACGCGTTTTTTATGCTTTCTCTGATTTTCTCCAATTTTAACTGTTTGTAAAGACTTATTATGACCCTAAACTATAATAGAACCTCATGGATTACTTAGCTAGGGTTAAGGTAGTATAAATAGCACCTTTAGTGATTTGACAAGATAATTCATACACTTTAATTCAAATTTGAGAAAGAATCTTGAGAGGCCCTAGCCTCCTTGTTCATCTTGTTCAAGACCATGCTTAAGGGTTAGCCCTTCATATGAATGAGTCCATAAATCTTTTGGATAATTCAATGTGGTTTCTTTGAATGGGTTTTAGTTGCTTTGTTCTTCTAAGGTTTGTTTGAATTCCATTACTTGGGTGCCTATTTTCTCTATTCTATTTATTCTTGTTTACCTTTGTTGCTTCAAGAATATTGGGGTGAGATTATAGTAGAATTTTCTACTATTCTTGAGGGTCTTTGAAGCTTAGTTCTTCAAGGGTTTGATAGAGAGTAGGTTGTTATTTCATTTTCTCCTTTTTGTCCCAAAAAGAATTTCTATTTTTAGTCTCATTAATTGAGCTGAATACATAAGCAACTAAACCACTCACAACACCAAGAAAAAGTCCACACAAGATTATATCACTCTGAGCTCCCAATCGGCACCAGCAGTGTTCTATTCAGCTCTGTTTCATCTATTTTTTATCATCTTGAAGTGCGTGCCAGCAGCACATGGCCGGCACCGATTCTCCTGTATTGGCTGGGTCCGCCTCTATTATGTTTAGCAATGTTTTTGCCTTATTTTACCCTTAAAATCTGAAGTAATACACAAAATACTTTTCTAATGATAAAATCTCAAATATGAAGGAATATGACCAGTTATTAAACAAAATATATCACAAAATGGCTTCAAATGACTAGGAAATATATGACCAATTTAGGCCCTATCACATCTTCACTAAACCTCTAGCCGAAGATAGATTTAATCATCTGAGAAGAATGTTTGGGAATTACCAAAATTGTGTAACTAATAATTTTGCCGAAGATTGTTTCTTCATTCTTGCAGAACCTCTGAAGATACAACTTTCGGATGGAGTTTTTAGATACAATACTGAAGAAATTAGAATTCAAAATTCACCTCAACAAAATATCTTTTATTCAATTTTTTGGACGAACAAATTTGGACTCAGTGCTAGTCCAAAATAGCAGTAGCCCAATATCGTGTAAAGCACGAATTTTTAACATTTGGATGAAAAAACACATAAGTCTAGAACCTAGTTCTTGAATGTTTGTGCTTTTTTAAAAAAGTGACCCTATCTCTGGTGCAAATCTCTGATTGAGTAGTTGATTATACTTATCTACTCTAGAACCTAGCAAATCACAAAAGGCTTTTTTTTTTCTCTCTCTATCTCCTTGAAATCTGAAACTGCTATTGATCTTTCTGCTTCTCTCACTTTGTATCTTCATCCTCTTCATTGAAACAAAAAAAAAATCCTTCATCTTCTTTCCACTTCTGCTATAGAGAAACTACCAAAATCAGATAAAGGAATCAAACAAAAGACGAAGAAGGACAAGAAAAGCAAGGCAATGACTAAGACAAAAGTTGTTGTCACCGCACAACCGGCCACCAAATAGAAAAGAAAGAAAATCATTGCTAAAGAACAGCTTCGCAATCTGACTCATCAACAGAGCTTTCTGTACCAGAATGCTATGAGACACAAGTACATCAATTTCTCGATCTAAAATGCAAGTTTGGATATAATAATTAGCTATCCAGAGATAGGACTATTGTCTTTAGGTGTCGGGTTAATGCTAAGGCATTTCTAAACTTTTCTGACATCTTGAATATGTTCGAGAAACTTGGATGGGGGGTTTTGTTGTCAATAAACGAGAAACTATACACCCCTATGGTATGGGAGTTTAATGAAAACTTGAAAAAAAGAAGGTTTGAGGAGCTAGGGGAGGTTTTATGGTGCAATGGTACACCTCTAGAATAGGCTCAGTAAACATGGAATTTGACAATCAGTTGTTGAATCGAATTTTTGGAGTCAAAGATGGAGCGGTCTATTTTTTTTAAATGAACAAATTTTTAGAAGAATTTGACCTATTTGATTTGGGAAGGTTTAAGGCACGATTTACTGGAAGGAATGTTTTAAAAAATCAAGTGATAGAAATTAAAAGTTGTTGAATGATTCTGGAAAGATCCTGCACCATATAGTGTCTACTATTGTTGCTCCAAGTTTTGGGCATAAAACATTCGTGAGTATCATGCAAAAAAACTGATGTTGGTCCTGTCTGAGGGAAGACAGATCAATTTTGGTTTTCTGGCAGTAAAGCTTATGCTTTAGTTGAGCAATACATCTCACAAGGCAATGCCATATGCTAATCTCTTAACCAAAGTCTTTAGACAATTCAAAGTGAATTTCAGTACTTGTACTCTTGGACATCTTATGACAAATATTTACAGTAAGGAATCTTTTGAGAAAATGGGATTTATAAAAGTGAATAAGGAATGGGTCTTGCTTAGAGATATGTTGGATGAGGAAAGAGAGAAGCTAGTAAAAATAAAGGCCAAAGGAAAGATAATTGCACCTGCTGCCTAAACTAGAACAAAATAGAAGTCAGACATGGGAGAAGAATCCTCAAGTAAAGGCAAGCAAAAGACTGAGGAGAATGGACTAACTCAGAGCATCCTGAATGTTTTAAACATTTTGACTGAAATTTTTGATGGATTTCGAACAGATGTTACAACTAAGTCATAGAATTTAAGAACTAGATTTAGTAATGTGGACGAAAATAAACTGCAAAAGACTACTTAGAAAGTCCCCGATGAACAAGTTCCTTCTCAAGAACAAATGGCTGGAAAAGAAACTGCCTCTCCTCAAGTGGAAAAAGCAGTTGGTAAACAGACTGATCAAGAAGTACAAAAGGAACAGGAAAAGGCAATTGAGAAAGGAGAAGAAAGTGAGAGAATGAAAAAGGGAAGGAGAGTGAAATTCCAACAACTGCTGCCCTTACAACTACATTGCAAGCTCCCAAGCCAGCCATACCTGGAAGATCCTCTGAAAAATACCAAAAGCTTGTGGTAGTTAAGAGAAAGTCCAGCAAAATTGCTGGACAACACTCCAAGAAGGGTACCGGCTCTAAGCCTACGACCTTCCACATTTCATGACTTGCAAATCATGACTGTTGCCTCCTGACCTCCTATGCTTGAACAATCTTATTTTTTTTCTTTTGATGAACAATTTTATGCTTTCTGCTCTAGTACTTGAACAATTTCTTATATTTTTTGCCTGAACAATTTTTACCTTTGTACTAATTCCCTGCTGATCATTTTGATTATATGCTTACTATCTCGATCAGGGATTGACAATATGCACTCTATCTTTATTTTTCCCTCTAATTAATCTCCCACATTTTTTTTATTAATGCCAAAGGGGGAGAAGAGAAAGTATATTGGCTGGGGATTGTGATTTATGAATTCATATTGCGGTTATGGAGAATATATTGTTGTAACTATTGTGAATTATGAATTTATAGATTGTCATTGTGACTGTTTATGAGGATAATAAATTTATATGGTTTGACACAGCTGTTTATGGTTATGGTTTGAGAATACGGACTGTAAAGAATTGGGTGACTTGCTGGAGACTACATTGAGATGTTGTCGATATGTACCAAGGAAATTAAAGTATGGGTATGAGTTTATTGTGTATTCTGACTGATTGAGATTAGAATGGATGATTTGTTTTTAATATGGTAGTGATACACATTTTCGCTAAAATATTTGGATGATGAGGATACTTAAGTGGACATTCATGAATCTTTTTTTTAGTTCCACAGTAAAATCCTCGTGTTGAATTTCCTTGAGAAAAGTAAGTTTCATTAATCATTGATCTTTACTGTTGGGAATTTTTTTCTTTAACCTGCATATACACAGCGGGAGTTTTGGACTCACATTTCTTCAATCCAAAATAACAATCCAAAAATGACTTTTACAAAAGGCTATCTTCTGCCTCGTTTTACCCCCATTTTGGATGCACTTTTTGAAAGTCCAAAATCTTGAAATCCAGTCTTATTTTCAAATGAACTTCATAGCTAGCATCTATCTAACTATTATTCATATATGCATATCCATAGGAGGTTATTGCTTTTTATGATCTATCCTTTACACCTCCTCCTGTATATATCTATACATAATTTTTTATGACTACTATTTGGCTATTTTCTTGAAAAATAGTCATTTATTATAAAAAGAATGAGGATAAGGAGGTTGGTTGGGCCATAAGCTCATTGAACCATGCCCATGAGCACATGCTTAAATTTTCTTATTTTAATCTCATAAGCACTTTTTGAGTTCTATAATAAGAGAATGCATTTCAGTTAAAAATATTATTATTTCTCTCAGTATAACATGTCCATACTGTATATATCATTATTTTCATATCATAGTCCCATCAAGTTTGTCATTACACAAAAAGAAGGAGATTGTTAGCCCTAAGGGCATTCTCATGTGTTTTAGCTTATGACAAAAATTGATGAGGACTAACTTCTATGATTTACATGTGATAGGACATGTTTGACCTCAATTCTTCCAATGGTGTGCAAATGAGACTGCTAAGCAACTCTTGAGAAATGGAACCTAAGTCAAGTATAACTTCAACTTAAGAGCTTGCAAATGTAAAGTCTTTATGAAAGAACTAGATACTAGGAATCGTTGTTAAGGTATTACCTGTAAATTCCTATATCTCTTTACCTTTTGTTCAATTTACTTTTACCTTGAAGAACCCAAAAAAATGATTTCAAAGAATAGTTCTTCAAATGTTTAGATTCGGTAGTTTGGATAGACCTCTGAATCCAAAACTCCATCCAATAATCTGTAGCACTTTTCAAAATGTTTCTTCTTAAAAAGTTCCATTTTGGACTTTCCTTTTAGATGAACTTCTTTCCACTCTGTGAATCCAAAACCTTGGAAATCCTGACGGAAAGTAACTAGTCGTTACTGGCCATTAAGACATCGGGGTTGGGTCCTATAAAAGCTTTTAGAACTTAATTTTGAAGTAGATGTTCGTGCTATCTTTCTCAAAAATACTCTTACACTTTAGAATACAAAAATCTCTTGATAGAGGCTAAATTATTCATATATTTCTTAGTTATTTGAGACTCTTTTGTGATACATTTTATTCAATAACTAGCCATATTCCTTCATATTTGAGATTTTACCTTTGGAAAGGTATTTTATTCATTATTTCATATTTCAAGGGTAAAAAGAAGCAAAAACATCACAAAACAGAAGAGAGGCGGTGCCGAAAAGGGCATCAGAACCGGCGCCGGCCATGCACTGTTGACACAAACTTCAAGATGACGAAAAATTGGTGAAACAGATTGGAATAGAGTGGAACAGATGCCAGGTGCACTCTGGACAACATAGTGCTGAAATAAAAAAAAAATCGGCGAATGATTGAAGAAGCAGAACACAACCGGCGCCAACTCCAGTAGCCAAGGCAGCGCCGGCTGTGCCCTGAAATTAAGACGGTGCTTTGATTTTTCTACGCGATTTTTTGTAATCTACAGAATTTTAGTATCTTCCTACTTCTACTCGGCCAAAAACCTTACACCAACGAGTTTAGGCACTTCCTAAGCCTATAAATAGACGGAAAACACAGGGGAAAATTGGAGAATTCATTGATTATCACAGAAAATCACTCAATCAAATGAGGAATTCTTCAATTCAAGGAGGGTTGTTCAAGAAGGTCTTCAAAGAAAGAAGAAGAAGGCTTGTCTATGAGTGCTTTCTTTTACTTTTTTTTCTTTTTCTTGACAATGATATGTCAATTATTTTATTGTAATTTGACGTTGTTTAGATATTCATGATATTTCGAGTTATTTGATCTTTGGATTAATTAATTGTTCTTTTTTGTATTTAATTACTTGTGCTTATTATGGGGTTACTTTGTTGGTTCTTTCCATTAATTCACTGAGACCAAAGGGGTTAGTGGTGGTTTCAATGTATTAATTCCATATT
This sequence comes from Voacanga thouarsii, assembly GCA_026120185.1. NCBI lineage: Eukaryota > Viridiplantae > Streptophyta > Magnoliopsida > Gentianales > Apocynaceae > Voacanga > Voacanga thouarsii. The sequence goes on along the minus strand of JANUWF010003374.1, from coordinate 301,416 downwards.
TGTTGTCTCTTAACTCGTCGAGACCAAGGGGGTTAATTGATGAGGACTAGGTAATTAAAGGTTAATTGATGTTTGCCGAGACCAAGGATTCATTGGTTAATTTCATGTTTTAAATTCGCCGAGACCAAGGAAATTTGATCAAGGATTGTGTTTAATGCATCTTTTGGATGAGTTAGTTGAGATGAGACCAAGTTATTCTAATTTATCTAGAAGGTAGTGATTTCATGGATTGAAAAAGAAGTGAATCTATCTTAATCCTTCATGATGCCATGAGAATAATTAATTATGATAAAGATTGAGTACTTTAAGATCATGTTTGTCTAAACAATGGCTTGAGTTACATACTTTTTCATCCTTGACATGTATATATTTTTATTGTCTTTTGTTTTGTTTTATTTCTTTTTCACTTTATTGAGTTGGTTAAACAATGAAAGAAAATGGATTAATGTATACTTGTTCCTTGAGGATCGACACTTGTTTAAACCTTATGCTATGTTAATGATGAGTACGTTTGCTCATATGTGTAATTTGGGGTTAACGTTTTAATGTAAACTTGATTGTGAATGTGCTTAGTTTTTATATGATTTTTATACCCAAATCTAAACACATCAAGTTTTTGGCGCCGTTGCCGGGGAACAATAGCAGGAAAGCTTGGATTTTATTGATTTAACCATGTAAATATGTACATAGATAAATATGTAAATATGTACAATTGTTCTTTTCACAAAAAGGTACTATCTTTTGTATCTTGTGTATCTTTGTATACTCTTGTAATCTAATTTACTAACTTTAACCAACTTTGTATTTTGTTGTAATCATGAATTCTATTATCTAACTTTTATTTTGTCTTTGCTAGGTGTTAGTCTTGGTACATAATCCAATGACCTGAAGGCGATATAGTATATTTTGTTTTGTTTCATTTTTATTTCTTTCTTCATGAATTAAATTGCATTATTCATCATTGCTGCATGTTCATCATTTTTATTCTGTTTTTCAAAAAAAAAAAAAGAAGAAGACATTAGTGTATTTGTGAAACCCCAGTCGAAACCAATCTTAGAGTAAGGGGTTGGGATGCATATCATATTTTATTGCATATTTAAATATATTTTAATATGATTTTATGTGCTTTAGATTGGTGTTTTATAGTCTCGAGGGCTTAATTATGTTTATTGAGTAAGAAGGGCAAAATGATAATTTTTGCTTTAGGTGAAAATAGGGACATAGCTTGAGGATTAAATAGGAAAAATATTTTAGAGAGAAAATAAGAACAAGAGTTGTTGTGATTTAGTGGTTAGAGCTTTAGAATTAATTCTTGAGGTCTTGGGTTCAAATTCTATCATTGGAGCTCCAGCATAATTAAATTTTATTTTTGCTTGGGAAGGTTAGATTTTCGTCCTTGGGTGCTCTAGAGAAGGGTAAAAGTGATGTCCTAGGGGAGACATGATAGGAGTAGCCTAATCTTACTCTTGTACCATACAAAAATTCCTAAGGGAATTCATACCCTTCTTGATCCTTAGTTTTTCTTACTTATCAATTTCTTAAGTTGTGCAATTTATTCAAGCTAATTTCATTCTAGAAAAATTCCAGCAAAGTACTGTGGCTTTGAAGGTTCAAAATGTCTGAGGGTAAGACATCTTATGGACCGAAAATGTGTAGGAGTTGGGGAAGGTTTCCAAGAGAATTAATCTCTATAGTGAACTTTCAAAATTCCACTCTAGCTATGTTCATTTTCCTTCATGAAGTAATCTGGAATTTTTCCAACTTCTTGTGCATTCAAAGTGTCAAAATTTTCAGCCTTCATTCCCTCCCAAATGCTGCCAGAAAATAGCCCTCTTGACCAGTTTGAAACTTGAAATTTTCTGGCCAAATTCGAACTGCACAAATGCTGTGCAAAACCAAAAAAATTTCTGGGCAAATTCGCAGCTTAGGTAAGCTTAAACCAAACTGTTTTCTTCCAGTTTTCATCCAGCACCTTAGCCACATTTTTCCTCCATAAAGAAGGCTGGAAACCAGCCTTAAAAGACCTCTGAAGTCCCCTTCAACCCCTTTGCAAACTGACTGGAAAAATGGCAGCAAAAGCTGCCCAGAAAATTCCAGCACTTGTGAAATCCTGTGCAGAATTTTTCCAGCCATGCTTCATCTTCAGCCATGTCCGAAAACTTCCTTATCTTTCTGTCCAAACTTCCCTTGAACAGGCTTGAACTAAACTCCATTGTCTTCCCCAGCCTACAGCTCGAAAAACCAGTCATGGCTGCCCCTAAAATATCTCCAACAATTACTCCAATCATGCCTTGATTGAACACTAAAATTCCAGCAATCCTAATTTAGCAAACTTCCATAAAATGTCCCCTAAACAACCAGACCTTTCCTTCACCATTGTACTCCCTCTTTTCGGCCACCATTAAGCTTCTTCAACCAACTTTCATCTAGGAGAATCTCTAGCTTTCAGTCAGCCATTACAGTTTCCAAAAAAGCTCTCCCTTGATCAAAGATATTCTTGCCATATTTTGTTTCCAAATTTGATTCCCAAAATTATTCTTTTGGATTTCAAACAACCAGCCTTTACTTTTCCTCCCAAACCAGAAATTCAATTGCCTAAAACCTCTCAAACAATTCGGCACTCACTCCTACATAGAATTTTGGTAGCTTCAAATCAAAATCTCTCCATTCTCTTCAACCTTCAAGAACACATAGAACACCAAGAACACCTACTCACTTCTCTCGCCTAATACCACTCCAAACCATTTCAATCTTCTTCAGAAAAATTCCAGATTTTATCTACTCACTACCATGAATCCATTCATACCACTTTTAACACCAAACTCCAAAATCTAACTCTCTTTTTTGGATCAAAAATCAGTATTTTTGTGAAGGTTCAAGAACACCTTCAAGGTAAGTTTGTTCAATCAACTTCATCTTCGCTAATCTTCAATCTCTAATGAATATATATGTGTGTAAGCATGCTAATGGACTCTCTTCTTCTCTTCTCTCTCTCTCTCTCTCTCTCTCTCTCTCTCTCTCTCTCTCTCTCTCTTGGCCAAATACCCTCTCCCTCTTGGCCGAATGATTTCTTCACCAATGGCCATGCTTTCTTCATCTCCCTTGGACGAATCTAGTCTCCTAGGAGTTGAGATCCATTCGAAACTCCTCCAAGGTACTCATCAATCAAGTAAGCCTTTTCAACCCTCCTTTTTAAATTCTGGATTCATGTTTCTAGGATGATATTTGTAGGAGATGGATTATGAATAGGATTTGAGCATGATTGTTGTGATGAGTTGAGATTTAAGCATAAATAAATGTGTGTATATGATGGAGATGGGATTTATGCATGAGTTGATTATCTTGGTTGGTTGTATGGTGTTTTCGGGTTTAATGCATGTCTCCATGTCGTAAGTAGTATTTATGATCAAGTATGCTAGAGATTATGTCACCTATGGTGAATAGGATTTATATTCATGTATGATTGTTAAAGCCATGATTATGTTTATGCTAGTAGAGATTGGATCATGCCTTAGTAAATTTAGATCTATGCTTTTATTCAAAATTTGGATGATTTGATGAATTGAAGTGGAATATATGTTCATGATTGTGGTTAGTAATAGAAATATGATCATGATCTAGTTGTCCCTAAACTAATTTTATCTCATCAATAAAATATTTAATACTATAATTTTTGCTAGTAAATTCGAAAACCCTAGGAAGGTATATTTGGATTATTATTATATATATAATAAGGATACCTTAGCCAAATAAATGATAGCTTTTATTAAAGAAATAAAATGTATAGATATTATATATAATAATAATATCAAATAAAGCCTTTTATATAAATAATCATAATAAGTAAAAATATTAATTTTGTAAGTCTTATATTCATAAATACCATTAAAATTTATTATCTTTCAATTATTATCTTTTAATCAAAACCTAATAAACTATATTTATTATCTTTCAATCAAGACCCATTGAAATTCATTTTCAATTAATTTTAGTTATCAATTATTTTCTAACAATTAATTATTAATAAATCATTATTTTACCTAATACCACCTAGGACTCTTCATCAAATAAACTCCAATTTATTTTTAGCAAGATTTAAACCTTCAACTTATTAGTACATATTTCCTAAAACACTAATTATTTTAAATATCAAATTAGACTTAGCTTATAAACCCTTTTTTATTTATTATCTAGCCTTAAAGCTTGGGACACTAGGATCATGGTTATAGTGAGTTGAGCTAGTTTTAATTGTGAAAGTGGATTTTAGCTTGAGTTTGATTATGGTTTATATTTACCCCAGGCGGGGTTGGGTTAGCTATTGAAGACCTTTATTTTATCTCAAACTAAGGATTAGGTAAGCTCCTGTATAAAACCTGTTTGATGCAAAATGTTTATTATGGCAAGCCAAATGTAGAGTGCATGTACACTCATTTCTGTAAAGGCAATTGAAGATTGTCTCCTATCTTACTTCCGTTAAACAAATTATTTGAAAATCAATAAGCAAATTTACTCAAACTCAAAACTCTTTCTAAAACTGATTTTGACAAAGGCTTTAGAAACCCTTAATTGCCATTTTCAAGTGGAACTATGTTTTGTTCATTTTTCCCCAACTGGGGTAAGTTACGTTGAGTACTTAATAAGGGTGGACTGCTAGGATTAGTCTTTGAAGGGTTAGGGTGAGTCTTTCAGTAGGTAGCCACCTCTGAGAGGTAAGTCCTTCCCGGATAGGATAACAGTCCAGTAGGTTGTGCCGGTCCAAGCTAGCAATTTTTTAGTCAAGTGACTGTGAGTTGCCGGAATGGACAACCGGTTGTTGTTTGGGTATAGAGAAGGAGGAGTATCTTATCCGGTAGGCTGATCACCTACCTTTTGTCAGTCTGCACAAAGTGTGGCATTCTGACTGGTTTGGGGCCCAACGTGTGGTAACCCATGATCACTTTTTGAGTGGTTGATTTTATTGAGCATGTATGGTTGGAAAAGCTAAAACATCACTCTTGATTTTGACTATTGTTTATTTCTTGCCAATATTTCTTTTACGAAGATTTCACACTTTGCATTCACGAACTATTTTCATTGGACACTTAAAGCACACACGGACTTACGGAGATTTTTGTCTCATCAATCTTTTTACCATGATTTCAAGTCTATCCTGCTGTGGGGATGAGTAGCTAGTTATAGCCTGCCTTGGAAGATTTTTCTGATATTTATTTTGTGTCATACTTTGAGAGTTGAGAGTGGATAATTTCATTTATGAATTTATTTTGAATTCTTGGTTTGTAATAAATTATAAGTTTAAAGTATTATTTTGAATGTGTGACCTAGTTATAAAGACCCCTTGTCCTTTGGACGGGGCAACATCCCTAGCCCTGTCGGGCCTAGGTAGTGGGGTGTTACAGTATTAATGATAGATTGGCCAAATTACAAACTAACATTGATGTTTTTAGTGAGACTTCATTAGAAGCATTAGTGAATTCTTTTGTTGCCAATACAAATTCATCTGTTCAGTGGCATAAAGAAGCTTTGCAATGATTGGGCGATCAAAGGAAATAATTAGTTAAGATTGTTGAGGAGACTTGTGAGTTCATGCTAGCCCGTATAATTGACCATGAAAAAAAAAGAGAGGCTATGAGGGACAATTGCATGATGTGGCAGGAGAGATATTTGATTCTACTCTATATGCTCATAATTCTAATATTTCTTTGTTACATGATTTCTTAGGCTCTTCTCACTTCTTGGAGAACAATGGTCCTAATGATGATGTATGGAGCTCAACATACCTCAAGAAGTTAGATTTATCATTCATTCTAAGAAACCCTTTGAGAATGTTGACAAATTCCACCCTTCACCCTAATCTCAGGGAGGTAAATTAGTATTTGTAGAAGCATTGAAAAGCTAGCTAGCCTATAAAAACTACAAACTTTGGTAATGGTGGCAAGAGTGAGCCAATCTTGGATGGCTTTAACTTTCCCCTCATCAACCTTAATTCCCTTAACACTTATAACAAACCTAAGAAATATAATCCTTACCCAGAAAAATGAATATTTTTCTGGATTAGCATTCAATCTCTCCCAAGTAATAAGAACATATTGAAGATTATTCAAATGATCTACATAAGATTTGCTATATATTAATGTATCATTAAAGTACAAAATAACAAATTTTCTAATGAATTCCCTTAGAACATGATACATAAATAATATAGAGGTTCTAAGAGTATTAGATAACACAAAAGTTATAACAAGCCACTTATACAACCCTTGTTTAATTTTAATGTTAGTTTTCCATTCATCTGTTAGTGTTATGCCCTAGAGGCAATTACTTATACGTTGTATGATGACACATTTTATTTTAATAAAAGGCATTATTTATCTTACAATTTCTTTTGTTTACTTTTATGTAATATAACTGTTCGATAAAGTCCCTAGTACAACACTGTGTTAAGAAAATCATGATAGAAATTAAGACAGGAGATTCCAACTACACTTATAGTGTTAGTACTTAAATAGTCCCTAGTCGTAGTATTAATGAGATAAGACATCATTAATGCGTTAAGCCTAGCATGTGTTAGACTACTTCATTTGATAAGGTGATGGTTCTCATATCCATGAGTATTAAGATACTCAAAGTTAACACATGGATGCTTGTTGATAGAACAAGTTCATTGGATGACCTAGCTATAAGAAAATCACATGGATAACTATTTAGTGCCAGTGATATAACCTTAATATAGCAAATGTGCAAGTATCCTTAGACTTGAGATTACCAAGGTACTTTGTTTGCTGAGCATTGTGCTTTGATTCCAATCTCTGGAGCCAAATCGAGGGCCGCCTATGGGATGGATATTGGGTATATTGTGAGGTAAACGAAAGTAGTTGAGATGGTCAATAAAGAATTCATCACTCCTAATAGTAAGGGCGAATATCTCACGGCCACTTGTAGAAATTACTACTGAAGAAGTCCTTGGCCAAGGCGACTGTGTATTGGAAACAGTTCCAATTGATACGCATCTAGAGTAATGAGTTCATGGTACAAATACTATCATATTCGGACCAAAATTAATATATATTCTGAAGGGAGTTGTACTAATTCCGTACTCCAAACCGAATGAGACATTGTATGGTGAGATAATTTAATTGCACAGTAGTTTGTTATTGAAGGGTTCATGTCAAGCCATTTGACGTCCTGGACTCTTAGGTGGTCATGATGTGTTGCTAGATATCGCTCATGATCTGGGAATATGAGTTTATTAATTGATGAATTAATAAACCAATCCTGATTAGAATCAATATAATTAATTCTAATTAATTCTGGATTATTAATCTCAAAGACATTTGGATTAATTCATGTTCGCTACCAATTGACTCGGAAACCTAATAGGTAACACACAATAGAGGATTATACACTCAAGATATTATTTGATAACATAGTGGGGTTAATTGCGAGAAAGAGAAGTTGTTGTGGCCAAATTATAAGTAGTTATAATTTATGGGCTAAATTGTAATTGTGAGAACTTAATGTTTCCAATTACAATTAGGGAATTCTTACTATTTTAGAATTCTCAATTGGAGTATTTTTCCAGCAGATTTCCTGTAATATATAGAGGATATATGCACGAAATTTCTAAGTAGTGTAAGATACAAAAAACAACTCCAAACCCTAGGGCAACTCACGACATTCTTTCTTCTCTCTCTCGTTGATATTGATCATAACCCTAGCCGGCATTGTTGTTTCTACTAGCACAAAAATCCTGGTGCTTGAGTGTTCCTCCGTATGGATTTTTGTTAGAGATAATCACACACTGTGATTATAGTGGTTGGACGTTCAACTCTCGCGGTGTTTGATCAAGAGGATTGCTAGATCGCGCCTCGACTTGAAGAGAGAAAAATTTTATTTTTCACACGATCAAAGAAAGGTAAAAAGTTGTTACCTTTATTCTCTTTATGTCTTGTTTTCCACACATATGCAGATCTTGCGATGGTATTTCGTTTTTAATTTTTCGCTGCACTATATATGATATGCATGAGATATCCAACATGGTATCAGAGCCTTGCTATGTGTGGTTTGCAGACATTGTTTCTTGCGTGAAAGCTGTTTCATGTAATCATGTTTGTCTTTGTTCAGTGTGAAAGTTATTTTCACTCAAGTCGAAATCGTTTCGAGCATTGTGGGTTGGGTCCGTAGCACAATATGATTGTATAATAGTTACAACATATTTCAAAAAACGTTTTCTTTATATGCTGAAAGGTTTTTATAGAAAAACATTTTCTTGAACATCTATTGTTGCCTTCCATTTCATTCTAATTTTCGGTTTTGTTTTCTTTAAACTAACAAATTAGTTGTTGTTTTGAGCTTCAAAATAGAAAATTCTGCTGAGAATTGTTCTAACTAAACTATTCCAAAAGATAAGGGACCGCCGTTATCATTGCCAAAAACGGGGCCTAAAAACATTTTCTCAAAATTAATTTTAAAACAAACAATTTTATTTTTCCAAAATAATGATTTTGAAAATTTAAAATTAATGTATTTTCCTAAAATATTGATTTTAGAATTTATTTTATTTTTCCAAAATAGTGATTTTGGAATAATAAAAGTTATATGTTTATTTTGTTTAAACATAATTTATGGCATGGTGGATGTGTGAAACCCCAGCCAAAACCAACCTTAGAGTAAGGGGGTTGGGATGCATATCATATTTTATTGCACGTTTAAATATATTTTTATATGATTTTATGTGCATTGAATTTGTGTTTTATAGTCTAAAGGGCTTGATTATGATTATTGAGTGAGAATGGCAAAATGGTAATTTTTGCCCGAGGTGAAAATAAGGAGATAGCTTGTGGATTGAATAGGAAATAATTTTTCTAGTAGAAATAGCAACAAGAGTTGTTGTGGTGTAGTGGTTAGAGCTTTGGAATTAATTCTTGAGGTCTTGGGTTCAAAGTCCATCATAGAAGCTTTAGCTTGAGTAAATTTTATTTTTCTTGGGAAAGGATGGTTTCGGCCTTAAGGGCCTAGATTAATGCGGTGATGATGTTCTAGGAGAGACATGATGGAAGTAACCTCATTCCACTCCTTTTACTCTTCTCGAAATTCTTATAGGGAAAATCATTCTTCCTTGATCTTTAGTTTTCCTTAGTTTCAACTCATTGGTTTGATCAAGATGTTCTAGCCTTTTTCTTTCCAGAAAATTCAGTAAAGTACTGAGGTCTTATAGGATCGAAATGTCTTGGTAAAAGACTCCTTATGGTCTGAAAAATATGGAAGAATTGTGAGGAATTTCAAGAGGAAAAATCCCCCTAGTAAGCTTGCTGAAATTTTCCTCTAGCTTAGTTAATCTTTCTTCATAGAATGAGCTGGAATTTTCCAGCTTGTTGTACCTTCAAAAGGTCAAAATTTTTAGCTAACATTCCCTCCCAAATGCTACCAGAAAAATGGTCTTTAGGATCAGTTTGAAACCTGAAATTTTTTGTCCAATTTCGGACTGCACAAGTTGGAGCAAAACAGGAAAAATTCCTGTACGAAAATCAGCTTTGAGAGCTCCAAACCAAGCTGTTTTCTCCCAGATTTTGTGCAGCACCTTAGCCATGTTTTTCCTCCATAAAGAAGGCTGGAAACCAGCCTTGAATACCCCTGAAATCCCCTTCAAAACTCGCTGCAAAATGGCTTTGAACAGCAGACGAAAATCTGCCAGAAAAATCACTGTGCAGCGAAAATTCTGGGCAGAAATTTGTCCAGCTTGTTTCCTCTTTCTCTTCCAGCCAAAACACCGACCTTAATCTGTCATAACCTTTCTTAAACCTCCATCAACAGAGCTCCATTGATCCCCTTGAACTTCTGCATGAAATTCCATTAATGGCTGTCCAAAAATCTCTCAAACAAATCCCTGCAATTTAGCTTGATTGGTTTCCAAAATTTCAGCCATCTTATTTAGTAACCTTCCATAATATTTTGCTCAATGGACCATACTTCCTCTTCATCATTGTACACCCTACTTTCGGCCACCATAAGCCTCCATAAGTCAGCTTTAATTCCACAGAAATTCTGCTCAAACAGTCGACCATGGCAGATTTCCAAAAGCTATCCAACAATCAAGATATTCTTGGAATATTTAGTTTCCAAATTCACTTCCTAAAAATATTCTTCAAAGATTGGAATAACTAACCTTTCCTTTTCCCTTCCAAATCAGAGAATCAACCTCCTAAACCCTACAGAAATTCGTCCATCCCTATTTCTCACAAAAATTCAGCAGCTGCACATCATCATCTCTCGATTTTCTTCAACCTTCAAGAACACACACTACACCAAGAACACCTACTACTTCCTTTCACCTAATACCTCTCCAAATCACTTCAAACTACCTCTAAAAATTCCAGATTTCATCTATTCATTGCTGTGAGTCCATCCGTACCATTTTTAACTTCAAACTCCAAAATCCAACTTGCACTTTTGGATCAAAAACCAGAAATTTCTGTTAAGGTCAAGAACACCTTCAAGGTAAATTTATTCTAACAACTTCATCTTCTCCAATCTTGATCTCTAGTGAGAGTCTATGTGAATAAGCATGATAATGGTCTCTCTCTCTCTCTCTCTCTCTCTCTCTCTCTCTCTCTCTCTCTCTCTCTCTCTCTCTCTCTCTCTCTCATGGCCGAAAATTCCCCTCTCTTGGCCGGATGACTTTTTCTCCCATGAACATGCTTCCGCCACCTTTCTTGAACAAGATTAGCCATCTAGGAGTTGAGATCTTCTCTAAACTCCTTCAAGTCATTCATCAACCAAGTAAGTTCCTTCAACCTTTCTTTTAAACTCTAGATTCATGTCTCTAGGATGATAATGATAGTAGGTGGATGGCGATAGGATTTAAGTATATATATATATATATATATATATATATATATTATTGAGATTGAAGTATGAATGTATGTATGAATATGAAGGAGATGGGATTTATGCATGGATGGATTATCTTGGTCGATTGTATGATGATTTGAGATTTAATGCATGTCTCCATGTCATAGGTAGTATTTGTGATGAAGTATGCTAGAGATTATGTCACCTTTGGTGAATAGGATTTATATTCATGTTGGATTATTGAAGCCATGATCTTATTTATGCTAGTAGGGATTAGATCATGTTTTGATAAATTGTGATCTATGCTTGTATGCATGATTTGGATGATTTGATGAATTGAAGGGTTGTATATGTTCATGATTGTGGTTGGCTATAGGAATATGATCATGATCTAGTTGTCCCTAAGCTAAATTTTATTTCATTAATAAAATATTTAATAATATGATTTTTCTAGTAAAATTTTGAAAACTATGGGAAAATGTGGATTTGGTCTTTTATATAAAATAGTGATATTCTAGTCAAAGAAATAATAGTTTTTGCTGGAAAAATATATATATATTATTTAAAATGATAAAATTAATTAAAGCCTTTTATGGAAATAATTATAATTAATAAAATATTTATTACTAAAAATTTAATTATTATCTTTTAATCAAAACTCATTAAGGATTTGCTTATTATTTTTCAAGCAAGACTCATTAAATTTATTTTCAACAAATTTTAGCTATCAATTATTTTCTAACAACTAAATTATTAATAAATCATTATTTTACCTAATACTACCTTGGACCCTTTTTCAAATAAACCATAATTTATTTTTAGCAAGATTTAAACCTTCAACTTTTTGTACCTATTTCCCAAACTCTAGTTATTTTAATATCAAACTAGAATTATTTTATAAACCTTTTTATTTATTATTGAGCCTTAAAGCATGGGACACTAGGGATATGATTGTAGTAAGTTGAGTTGGTTTTATTTGAGAAAGTGAGTCTTTGGCTTGAGTTTGATTGTGGTTTGTATTTACCCTATGCGGGGTTAGGTCAGCTGTTGGAGACCTTTGTTGTGGGCAAGGATCAGGTAAGCTCCTGCATAAAACATGTTTGATGAAAAATGATTTTTTTTATGGCAAGCCAAATGTGGAGTGTATGGTCACTCATTTCTGTAAAGGCAATTGAGGATTATTTCCATTCTTATTTCAGACAAATAAATTATTTGCAAATCAAGGGGCGATTTTACTCAAAACCTAAAACTCTTTCAAAAACCAGTTTTGTCCCAAACTTTGGAAAACCTTAATTGCCATTTTCAAGTGGAACTATGTTTTGTTCATTTTCTCCCCAAGTGGGATATGTTATGTTGAGTACTCAATAAGGGTAGGCCAGTAGTACTAGTTTTGAAGAGCAAGAGTGAGTCTTCTGGTAGGAGGCCACCTCCAGAAGATAAGCTCAACTTAGAGAAACGTCAGTACTACTTAGTCAGGCTGGTTTGAGCTAGCAGTTTGTTTTATTTCAGTCAAGTGACTGTGTTTTGCCTGAATGGACACCCGGTTGTTGTTTGGGTATAAAGAATGAGGAGTATCTTGCCCGGTAGGCCGATCACCTACCTTTTGTCAGTCTGCACAAAGTGTGACATTCTAACCATTGTATGGTCATGGGGCCCAACGTGTGGTAACCCATGACCACCTTTATGAGTGGTTGATTTTATTGGGCACTTGTATGGTTTCAAAAAGAGGAAAACACCACTCTTGCTTTTGACTAATATTTATTGCTTGCCAATATTTCTCTTATAAAGATTTCACACTTTGCATCCACGAACTGTTTTCACTGAACACCCAAAGCACACACGGACTCACTGAGATTTCTGTCTCATCACCTTTTTACCATGATTTCAGGCCGATCCTGCTGTGGGGATGAGTAGCTAGTGTTATCTGCCTTGGAAGAGAATGTTGTCTTTTATTTTTATGTATTGCTTTGAGGAGACGAGAGTGAATAATTTTATTTATAGATTTGTTTCCTTTTGGGAATTCGTGGATTTATTCTTAGGTTGTAATAAATCTTAAGTTGAAGTATTATTTTTATTATTTTTATTCCGCTATTTTATTTGTGTGGCCTCGTTATAAAGACCCCTTGTCCTTTGGACGGGGCGACATCCCTGGCCCCGGTGAGCCTAGGTAGCGGGGTGTTACAGGATGGTTATGGACTAAAACTAATTATATCTGTTCATGCATTTTATAGTTTTGATTTTTATGAAAAGGGGCCTACGTGTCCTGCCTTCTCTAGAATTCTAGTGTAATTCTCTTCTCATCTAACTCCCCTCGAATGTAACTCAAGGTTTTCTCTCTTTAGGGAATTATGTAATTAGATTACATAAGTTCGATAGGAGTAGAATTGTATTATTTTGGAGATGGCAACCAAAACAAGGTGAGAAGATAAGACCTTCTACTTAAATCATGCATGAACACATAGGGTTAACTATATTAATTTCTTTTATGGCTTAAAGGAATTAATTTAGGGTAAAGTCCATAACCATACCACGTAATCGCTTTATTACCATAATTATCAATTGTGTGATTTTATTGATTTTTATGCATGTCATTCAATGAAATCACTAAAAGAAATAAATCTCTCAATTAATATTAAACCTAATTCCTTCCGTTAATATAGTAAGAACGAGAGTCTTTTTTCGAGACTAGGTTGTTGGGCAAACCCAAGCCTACTTGACATCGAGCATGTTCAAACTATGGAGTTAAATTCCTTTGGAATTAAATTCCTTATTAATAGGTCGGGTTTAACTAAATTCTTTATCTTGGTTGGGTAAACTCAAGCATAAAGAAATTTAGAGGAAAAGTTGGGGTAGCTCAAAAGGCTTTAAGATAAAAAGATGTTAATCACCCAATGATCTGGTAGTTACATACGATGTAATTGATATTGGATACCTACCAATGAACTCAATGGTGGCTTGTTGGGCAAACCCAAGGTTAATCTTGAGGAATTTGGATACTGGTTCAGTAGGAAAGCTTCAAATAGGCTTTCCCTAATCAATAGTGGGGGCTATTGGTTTGAGTAAAATAGTGGAGTAAAAATGCATTTAATTAAAGTCCTAATTATTTACATTTCATGTGCTTATACAGTAGCTAATCCTCCCTATCTTTACATCTAGGACACTTGCATCATGTCAACAAACCTAAACCCACGTAGCATCTTGGAAACCAACAAGTTAAACGAATCAAACTACCTCGAGTGGTATAGAAATTTGAGAATCGTTCTCAAATCAAAAAAGTTTCTCTACGTTCTAAATGCTCCTATTCCGCCGCCACCAACTCAAGATGCTTATGCTGATGAGCATGTTGTCCACAAAAGGCACAAGGAGGATAGTGATATGGCATCATGTATTATGTTGGCATTCATGACTCCCGTGCTGCAAAAATAGCACGAGCATATGGATGCTCAATCAATTATATTACATCTTCGAGAGCTGTTTAACACCCAAGCCAAAACTGAGAGATACGAGATCTCGATGCAACTATTCCGTTACAAAATGGCAGAGGGTTCTTCTGTGGCTACTCATGGGCTGAAGATGCTGGGCTTAATAGAGAAGCTTAGATCTCTCAGGTTCGCAATGGACCATGACCTAAGTATTGACTTAATTCTGCAATCTTTGCCTAATAGTTTCTCCCAATTTCTGATTAACTATCAGATGAACAAGATTGAATCCACCGATCCTGAGTTGATCAATCTTCTCAAAACTGCGAAGTCCTCCATGAAGAAGGATTCCAATGCAGTTTTAATAGTAGAATCTTCTTCTTTTAAGAAGAAAGTTCAAAAGAAGAAGAAGGCTCTCATGAAGCCCAAAGATGGTGTGAAGAAGAAGGACGCTGCCACCAAGAGCCCATGCCATCATTATGACAAGATGGGCCACTGGAGGCGCAACTGCAAAGCCTACTTGGAGACCATTAAGGACAAAAAGTAGAATGAGAAGCTTACAAGCACTTCTACTTCTACTCCGGGTATATTTATGACTGAAATAAATACTGCCTTTAGAAATGAGATATGGGTATTAGATACTGGATGTGGATCTCATTTGCACAATAACTTGCAGGGACTAAAAAACAGTAGAAGGCTAGAGAAAGGTGATGTGAACCTACGTACTGCAAATGGGGCAAAGGTTGCTGCACTTGCTATAGGGACATATGAGCTGAACCTGCCTTCGGGATTAATTCTAGAACTACAAAACTATTATTATGTACCAGTTTTAATGAAAAATATTATTTCAGTTGCATGTTTAGACTTAAATAGATTTCATTTGATATTTTAGAGTAAATATTGTTCTTTTTCGTTGAATGATATTCATTATGGTTCAGCAACTTTGATTAATGGTTTATATGTTCTAGACTTAGATAATCCAATTCTCAATATAAATAATAAGAAACCTAAAATGGATAACGCTAACACATCTTACTTATGGCATTGTCGTTTGGGCCATGTAAATAAAAATCATGTTTCTATGTTACGCAAGCTTGGTGACTTAGGGTTATTTGATTATAAATTATATGGCACATGCGAATCTTGTTTACTAGGTAAAATGACTAAAACTCTTTTTTCAAGAAAAGGAGAATGGGCTAAAGAGTTATTAGAACTCCTACATTCTGATGTATGTGGCCCAATGTTAATACAAGTAAGAGGAAGTTATAACTATTTTATATCCTTTATTGATGATTTCTCACGATACGAGTATTTGTATTTAATGAAATATAAATGAAGACTTCAAGAATGAAATAGAGAACAACTTGGCAAAAGTATTAAGACTCTAAGATTTGATCGAGGAGGAGAATTCTTGAGCCAAGAGTTTCTGAGTTATCTTAAAGATAATGGGATATTATCTCAATAGACTCCACCACATACACATCAACATAATGGTGTATCTAAGAGAAAGAATCGAACCCTTCTAGACATGGTACGGACCATGATTGCTTCTACAGACCTACCAAAATCGTTTCAGGGACATGCACTAGAAACTTCTGTTTATATACTAAACAGAGTTCCGACAAAAATGGTTGATTCTACCCCATTTGAGATGTTCTTTGGTAAGAAACCAAAGTTATCTCACTTGTGAGTGTGGGGTTGTCCTGCCTTTGTCAAAAGGCCACAGTCAGACAAACTTGATAGTAAACCTGACAAGTGTTTGTTTGTGGGATATTCAAAAGAATCTTTCGGATATTACTTCTACCTACCCTCTGAAAACAAAGTGTCTGTTTTAAAGCATGCCATCTTCTTAGAGAAGGAGCACATGCTCAAATAGGATAGTGGGAGTAAAATTGAATTTAGTGAAGCTCATGAAGATCAAACAAATAAGGATCAACCGTCTGATCTCACATCTATTGAGAGAATAGATTAACCTTCTACTACACAAGAACCTCGTAGGTCTGGTAGGATACGTGTGGCACCTAAGAGATATGGATTTCTCATTAGTGACCACAATGACAATTTGTTCTTAAATGAAGATGAACCTACTACCTACAAGGATGTTCTGAATAGTTCAAAATCTGGCAAATGGCTTGAGGCCATGAAGTCAGAGATGGATTCTATATACGACAACCAAATATGAACTTTGGTTAATCCACCCAAAGGAATTAAACCAATTGGTGCAAATGGGTTTTCAAAAAGGAAACAGACATAGATGGTAACGTAGTTACCTATAAAGCACATCTAGTGGCAAAAGGTTATCGTCAACAACATGGTATTGACAATGACGAAACCTTCTCGCCAGTAGCCATGTTAAAATCCATCAAGATACTCCTAACCATTGCTGCGTATTCTGATTATGAAATTTGGCAAATGGATGTGAAAACAGCTTTTCTAAATAGAAATCTATCTGAGGAAGTGCATATGACACAACCTAAGGGTTTCACATCCAATGATAGAACAAAGGTGTGTAAGCTGCAAAGGTCCATTTATGGACTAACGCAAGCTTTTAGGAGTTGGAACATCTATTTTGATAAAACAACCAAAGATTTTGGTTTCATTTAAAACATGGATGAACCTTGTGTATATAAGCAGGTTAGTGGGAGCACAATCATTTTCTTATTACTTTGTGTAGATGACATATTACTGATAGGAAACGATATACCTGTGTTGGAAACGGTTAAAGTTCGGTTGTCCAAACAATTCTCCATGAAAGACCTTAGTGAAGCAACTTATATTCTTGGAATAAGGATCTATAGAGATAGATCCAAAAGGTTGTTAGGTCTTTCGTAATCTACATACATAGACAAAGTGCTAAAGAGGTTTAGCATGGATCAACCCAAAAAGGAATTCTTACCCATGTCACATGGTGTAAGCCTTTCAAAGTTGATGTCTTCCAAGACACAAGTTGAAAGAGATCACATGAGTAAGATTTCATATGCTTCGACAGTTGAATTTATCATATACACTATGATATGTATATTAGTGTTGTGCCCCAGAGACAATCACTTATGCACTATATATGATTCATTTTATTTTAATAAAAGGCATCATTTATTTTACAGTTTTTTTGTTTACTTTAAGTAATATAACTATTCGATAAAGTCCCTAGTATAACACTGTGTTAAGGAAATCATGATAGAGATCATGATATGAGATTCCTACTCTACTGGTGTTTGTACTTAAATAGTACCTAGTCATAGTATTAACGAGACAAGACATGATTAATGCGTTAAGACTAGCATGTCTTAGACATCCTGATTTGATCAGGCAGTGGTTCTTATAACCGTGAGTATTGTGATACTCAAAGTTAACACATGGATGCTTGTTAATGGAACAAGTTCATTGGATGACCTAGCTATAAGATAATCATATGGATAACTATTTAGTGCCAGTAATATAATCTCAATATAGCAAATGTGCAAGTATCCTTAGACTTGAGATCTCCAAACTATTTTGTTTGCTGAGCTTTGTACTTTGATTCTAATCTCCAGAGCTCGATCGAGGGCCGCCTATGGGATGAATATTGGATGCATTGTGAGGTAAATGAAAGTAGTTGAGATGGTCAATAAAGGATTCACCACTCCTAATAGTAGGGGTGAATATCTCTTGGCCACTTGTAGGAATTACTACTTGGAAAGTCCTTGGCCAAGGCGATTGTGTATTGGAAACAGTTCCAATTGATACACATCTAGAGTAGTAGATTTTTTGTACAAGTACTATTATATTCCGGCCAGAATTAATTCTGGAGGGAGTTAGTACTAATTCCATACTCCAAACCGAATGAGATGTTGTATGATGAAATGAGTTAATTACACTGAAGTTTGTTATTGAAGTGTTTATGTCAAGCCACTTAACTTCCCGGACTCTTGGGTAGTCATGATGTGTTGCTAGATACCGCTCATGATCTGGGAATATGGGTTTATTAATTGATGAATTAATAAACCAATCCTAATTAGAATTAATAGGATTAATTCTAATTAATTATGGATTATAAATCTCAAAGATGTTTGGTTTAATTCATGTTCGTTACCAATTAACTGGGAAACCTAACAGGTCATACACAATAAAAAATTATATACTCAAGATGTTATTTGATAACATAATGGGTTCATTGAGAGAAAGAGAAGTTGAAGTAGACAAATTATAATTAATTATAATTTGTGGTCCAAGTTGTAATTGTGAGAACTTGATGTTTCCAATTACAATTAGGGAATTCTAATAGGATTAGAATTCTCAATTTTAGCAGAACTTTTTGTGTGATATAATGGATACACATGAATCCCTAGCTAAATGTGATTGTCACGCCACACAACAAAGCATATACGATTATTCCCTTCTCCCTCTCTCTCGATTGTCTTGAGAAGCAACCCTAGCCACCATCTTATTTCTGCTAGCACAGAAACTTTTGGTGCTTGAGTATTCCTCTGTGTGGATTACTGTTAGAAATAATCATACATTGTGATTATAGTGGTTAGACGTCCAACTTTTGTGGAGTTTTCATAAGAGGATTGTTGGATCACGCGTCGAATTAAAGAAGATCAATTTTGTTCTTCGGACGATCACCTAAAGGTAAAAGCTGCTACCTTTATTATCTTTATATCTTGTTTTCCACACATAGATGGGTCCTAGGAAGATATCTCATTTTATTTTTCGCTACACTGTATATGATACGAGCCTGAGATACCCAACAATGTATAAGGCCCGATGTTTCTTGTGCTCTCAGTTTGATGAGCAGATACCAATCTGACCTTGGTGAGGATCATTGGGCGGCTGTAAAGAACATCCTTAAGTACTTGCGAATGACTAAGGATGTGTTCTTAATATATGGAGAAAGTGATTTGAAAATAAATTAGTATATTGATGCCAGTTTTCAATCTCACAAAGATGATTTCAAGTTACAATCAGGCTACATATTTACGTTGTGTAGAGGGTCAATAAGTTGGAAGAGTTCCAAACAAGAGACTATTGCCGACTCTACGACAGAAGCATAGTACATAGCTGCTTCTGAAGCAGCTAAAGAAATAAAAATAGAGAGAGTTCCCACATATGAGAATATAGACCCGCTTATAAAAGCACTATCACAAAAGAAATATGATGGCATGTTGAGTCATTTAGTATTAGATACATGAATGATTAGCTCTAGTGCAAGTGGGAGTTTGTTAGTATTATGCCCTAGAGGCAATCACTTATACATTGTATATGACATATTTTATTTTAATAAAATACATTATTTATCTTACAATTTCTTTTGTTTACTTTTATGTAATATAACTGTTAAATAAAGTCCCTAGTGCAACATTGTCTTAAGGAAATCATGAAAGAGATCTTGATATGAGATTCTTACTACACTGTATAGTGTTAGTACTTAAATAGTCCCTAGTCTTAATATTAATGAGACAGGGCATCATTAATGCGTTAAGAATAACTTGTGTTAGACTTCCTGATTTGATCAGGCAATGGTTCTCATATCCGTGAGTATTGAGATACTCAAAGTTAATGCATAGATGCTTATTAATAGAACAAGTTCATTGGATGACCTAGCTATGAGATAATCACATGGATAACTATTTAGTACCAGTGATATAATCTCAATATAGCAAACATGCAAATATCCTTAGACTTGAGATCTCCAAAGTACTTTATTTGCTGAGCATCGTGCTTTGATTCCAATCTCTGAAGCCAGATCGAGGGCCACCTATGGGATGGTATTGGGTACATTGTGAGATAAATGAAAGTAGTTGAAAGGGACAATAAAAGATTCACTACTCCTAATAGTAGAAGCGAATATCTCACGGCCACTTGTAGGGATTACTACTCAAGAAGTCCTTGGCCAAGGCAACTGTGTATTGGAAACAGTTCCAATTAATACACATCTAGAGTAGTACGTTCCTAGTACAAATACTATCATATTCGGGTCAGAATTAATATATATTCTGGAGAGAGTTGGCACTAATTCCGTACTCCAAACCGAATGAGATACTGTATGGTGAAATGAGTTAATTACACTGTAATTTGTTATTAAATGGTTCATGTCAAGACACTTGACTTCTTGGACTTTTGGGTGGTCATGATGTGTTGCTAGATACCGCTCATGATCTGGGAATTTGAGTTTATTAATTGATGAATTAATAAAACAATCCTGATTAGAATTAATATGATTAATTCTAATTAATTATTAATCTCAAAGACGTTTGGATTAATTCATGTTCACTACCAATTGACTGGGAAACCTAATAGGACACACACAATAGAGGATTATATACTCAAGTGTTATTTGATAACGTAGTGGGGTTAATTACGAGAAAGAGAAGCTGTTGTGATCAAATTATAAGTAGTTATAATTTATAGGCCAAATTATAATTGTGAGAACTTGATGTTTCCAATTACAATTAAAGAATTCTAACTATTTTAGAATTCTCAGTTTGAATATTTTTCCATTAGATTTCGTGTAATATATAGAGGATATATGCACGAAATTTCTAAGTAGTGTAAGCCACAAAAAATAACTCCAAACCCTAGGGCAACTCACAACATTCTTTCTTCTCTTTCTCTCTCTCATTGATATTGATCATAACCCTAGCCATCATTGTTGTTTCTACTAGCATAGATATCTTGGTACTTGAGTGTTCCTCCATGTGGATTTCTGTTAGAGATAACCACATACTGTGATTATAGTGGTTGGACGTTCAACTCTCATGGTATTTGATCAAAAGGATTGCTGGATTGCGCCTCGACTTGAAGAAAGAAAATTTTTGCTTTTCACATGATCAAAGAAAGGTAAAAAGCTATTACTTTTGTTCCCTTTGTGTCTTGTTTTCCACACATATGTAGATCCTAGGATGGTATCTCATTTTTAATTTTCCTCTGCGCCATATATGATATGCGTGAAATACCCAACATCATCCTCTTCTATAATATTAAGTTAGTGATATCCAGACTTCAAGTCAATTTTAGAAAAGATACATGAAATATATTACTCGACAAGTAGTTTATCTAGTCTAGGAATAAGATAGTGATATTTTACCTTGATGTCACTAATGGCACGACAATCCACACAAATTTGCTATGTCCTGTCCTTCTTGGGCACCAAAAAATCTGGAAATGCACATGGGCTTATGCTCTTTCTCATATGTCCCTTTCTCAGTAATTCTTCCACTTGCCTTTGAAGTATTTTAGTTTTCTTCGGGTTACTTCTATAATCGGATTAGTTTGCCTCCTCCGGGTTTCTTCCACGGTTTCGGGTACAAAATCTATGTGATGCTTAATACCTCTTATGCATTGTAGTCCTCTGAGTACCTCCTTTAGGGAAACATCATCAAATTCTTGGAGGATAGCTACAACTTCATTAGGCAAAGAAAAGGTAGATTCGTTACTAGAAACATAAGAACATTTGTAGATAAAAATGATAAATGGATTCTTAGCTTCTATTGCCACTATGACCTTACTTCTGTTTATAAAATAGTTCATTCATATTTTACCTCTACTCTCGTTTTTGTTCACTCCTATTCTTGATGGTCAAGGGCATTTATTTTTCCATTTTCTCTCAACTTGTTTTCTTTTCTCTCTTCCTCTATCCTCTCCAACTCTTATTTTTTTTAGTATTTTGTGCACTCTTTTTCTTCTCTCTTTCTCTCGTAATTCTATAGTCATTCTTCACCTTGCTTGGGGGCACGGGAGTAAGAAGTAAATTTGGTTCTTTTTTTCTAAATAGAGTAAGTGTTCTTTCTTTGATCATGCTTCACACTCCAGTTATATTGCTAATGCCTCTCTACAAGCAAGTGGCCAACTTGCATTGGTACCACATCACATAGCACATCATCCTTATACTTTCCTATCTCAAATGGTACCAATACTTGTTTCTTAAGCCCCAATTCCTTACTATCATTTAACTAGTGCAACTTGTAGGGTTTTGGGTGTCTTGTCCAATTCATGCTTAATTAATCAACTAAGCTTGCACTAATCACATTGGTGCAACTTCCACTATCCACAATGACATTACTAGATGTCTCGTTGATTAGGAATCTTGTGTAAAATATGTTTTGTATTTGTTGATGGTCTTGGTCCTCAGTAGTTTGAGTATTCAAGGATCTTCTTGTAACTCCAACTAAGGTATATTCTTGACCAACAATTTCTTATTCATCACTTTTATCATTCTCTTCTTAATCTTCATTGTGCCTTTATTATTCATCCTTCTCTTCAGTTGAGACTTTTCTATAGGGGTTAGCATACATGTTCCTTTTGTTAGGGCATTTATAAGAGGTGTATCTAAAGCCAAGACAATTAAAGCACTTCATGTTTCTATTCTGTTGTGGTCTTTCAATGGCCTTTCTTTCATCCTTGTTCCAACCTTCTTTAGATTTCCAATCTTCTCTTAGATTCCATCATTCCCTTAGCTTTTATAATCTCTTTGGAAATATTTAGGAGAACCATCCTTCTTGATAGGCACCTTGCTAGAAGTATTTGGGTTTAGTAGTATAGTGATGCATAAATTTTAGATGTATATAAATCATTTAATTTAAATTCATCCCTTAGTCAAATTTTAATTAAAACATTAATTTCAAAATACACATATGAGCAAGTATACTCATCGCAATTATAGTATAGGGAATTAACAAGTATTGATCCTCAAAGGAACAAATACATACTAGTCACTTTTCATTCATTGTTTAACTGACCAAATAAAGTGATAAGATAATAAAAATAATAATAAAATATGTACAACTCGAGGATGTAAGAATATGCAATTTAGACAACTATCCTAGAATACATAACAACAAATCATTTAGCAACTTTCTCAATTAATCTTCATCTTGGCCTCATGATGGAATATGAAGTAAAATTCAATCATTTCCCAAGTTATGAATCCACTTACATAGACTTCACTTCTTTCCCAATCCATAGAATCACTATCTCTTGATTAAATTAGTAGATTTTTCCAATCAAACCAACATAACCAAAAGATGCATTAAACTTAATTCCTCATAAATTTTCCTTATACTCTAGGTGATAATAAATATGAAATGAGCCAATAACCCTATACTCGAGGCGAAACTAATTAATCTTTAATTACTTCTAGTTCCTTGTCTTAATTTTGTTTCCCAAGTCCGTTAAGAAATAACAAATATGTTGAATTGACCAAATTAAACTCATTCTAACTTCATTTCCTCTATTAGATATAAATTTAATTCCATCAACCTAGCAAATAAATTCAAGCAATCAGATACAAAAAATGATAGAAAATTGATCCAATAACTAAATTAATCTAAAAAATATGAATCCCAAAACAATGTCAAATTACAATAAAAATATTAAATACATCATTATTCTAGAAAAAAAAAACAAAAGTAAAAGAAATAACTCATAGACAAGCCCCCATTCTCTCTTTGGAAACCTTATTGAATAATTCTTCTTGAATGATGAATCTCTCATTCTTTGAATAATTGGAAATTTTGCTCCTTGGATTCACTCATTTCTCTTATATTTTTCTTATTTAAATAAGCTTATTTGATGCCAAAATTCATTGTTTGAGAAGTCATGGCCGAATAGGATTCAGAAAATACCAAAATTCTTTGGAAGATACTAAATTCATGCACAAAATCTTGTGTTCCAAACTGGACCTGGCGTCGGGTCCCTTCAACCCACCTGGTGCCAGGTGCGTTCTGTTTATCCCTTGAATGTTGCTCTATTTTCTCTGTTTTTCCATATTGGACCTAGTCCCTAGTGCAATTACCAGACCTGGCGCCAGGTGCAAGTTGGAATTTTTTACTTTTTGCTTGAAATAAACTCAATTTTGCACAAATTCATCAAAAACACTTTCCACAAGAAAAATATCAAGTAGGAAAGAATATGCCTAGTTATTACACTAAAAGTATCTCAAATTAACCTCAGATAACTAGAAAAATAGTGATCAATTTAGCCCCTATCATGTAATCTAAGCAAAGGCCCTCCATTTTAGTTGCCTCTCAATATAGCCTCATTAACTATTTTCTCCAAACTCTCATAAGAGTACGATTCCACGAATCAACTATTTTCCTATTTAATCCACCCAAAATCCTAGCTTTTGTTATCCTAGGATCCTTGTTAATATGAGCCCTCATCAACATCAGTTCAATTTCTTTATGATAATCCCCACACTCCAATTCTCATGTTTGAAGGATTGAAGTCATTAGTAGAAGTCATTGCAATAATGGTGAGGAATAAATCTCACCCTCATTATGTCCTTCAACAAGTTCCAACTCACCATGGGTTCTACTCCTATTGGCCACATTTGAGTACTAACTTGCTCCCACCACACCAATGTATACTCCAAAAATCTTAAAATAGCAAACCTTATTTTTGGTCTTTCGCCATAGGTATAATACTCAAAGAATATTTTCATGTTGTTTTCCTATTCAAAATAGGAATCGGGATCAATCTTTCCAAAGAATGTGGACACTTTTATTTTAATGTAGTTCAACTCTCCCTCCTCCTTATTTTCCTCTCTCCTGCCTCCTCTATTTCCAAATTCTCTCTTTTATTCCCCATAGTCTTCTCCATGTTCCCTTCACACCATTCACTAACTCCCTGATAGGAGCTAAAATCACCATTATTTTCCTAATTATTTGAGGTTGTTTTGAGATACATTTGCTATAATAACTAAGAATATTCCTTCCTATTTAACATTTTACTTGTAAAAAGTATTTTTGGCAAATTTGTACAGATTTGAGTAGATTTCAAGCAAAAAATGAACAATTTCAGAATGGACTTGGCGCAAGGCCTAGCAAATGGACTAGGTGCTAGGTCTATTCTGGGTGAACAGAAGAAATCATGCTAATCTTTAGGTAGAAAACAAAACATACCTAGCACCGGGTTAGGTAAATGGACCAGGCACCGGGTCTATTTGTTCGGCTAGCAAAAAGAGAGCAAAAATTCAGAGGAAAAGCAAAATATACCAGGCGCCAGGTGGGTTGAAGGTACCCGGTGCCATGCCCACTATGGAAGGCGAATATTCTATGCATGAAATTAGAAAATTTTTAATGATTTTGGTACTTTCCGAATCCTACTCAGCTAAGACTTCTCAAACCACGAATTTAGCATCCAAAAGGCCTATAAAAAGAAAGAGAAAACATAAGAGAAGGAGAGAGAGGTGGATCCAAGAGCAAAAATTCCCAATCACTCATTGAAGGAGGAATTCACCCAATCAAGGAGAATTGTTCAAGAGAGTCTTCAAGGGTAAAGAAAGATGCTTGTCTATGAGTACATTCTTGTATTTTTGTTTTTTTTTTTTTCCTTTAACAATGATGTATTCAATTTGTATTATAGTTTAACATTATTTTGGGATTCATAATTTTGTGTTAATTTAGTTATTTGATCGATTATTTGCCATCTTTGGTATTTGTTTACTTGATACCGTTGCTTATTAATGCGAGTTCTTCTAATTGACTTGGGACGGCGTGTTGGGTATCTTAGGCTCGTATCCCATACGGCGCAGCGAAAAATAAATCGAGATACCCTCCCAGGACTCTTTTATGTGTAGAAAACATGACATAACGACAATAAAGGCAACAGCTTTTACCTTTGGGTGATCATGCGAAGAATAAAATTTTCTTTTTCAAGTTGACGCACGATCCAGCAATCCTTGTGATCAACCTCCACGTGAGTTAAACGTCTACCCACTATAATCGCTGTGTGTGATTATCTCTAATAGTAATCCACACAGAAGAATACTCAAGCACGTAGCTTTCTGTGCTAGCAGAAATTCTAAGTGGCAGCTAAGGTTCCTCCTCAAGATCAAATCAAGAGAGAAGAAGAAGAAGAAGAAAAGAAGGTTTAGGTCGCTGCTGTTTTTCTCACATAAATCGCCCTTAGGGTTTTTCGGTTAAATCATCATAAAACCGAAAAAATCACTGAAAATCTGGAATTCTAAAACAATTAGAGTTCCCTAATTGTAATTGGAAACATTAAGTTCTCACAATTACAACTTGTACCACAAATTATAACTAATTATAATTTGTCCACAACAACTTCTCTTTCTCTCAATTAACCCCACAATGTTATCAAATAACATCTTGAGTATATAATCCTCTATTGTGTGTGACCTATTAGGTTTCCCAGTCAATTGGTAGAGAATATGAATTAATCCAAACGTCTTTGAGATTAATAATCCATAATTAATTAGAATTAATCCTATTAATTCTAATCATGATTGGTTTATTAATTCATCAATTAATAAATTCATATTCCCAGATCATGAGCGGTATCTAGCAATATATCATGACCACCCAAGAGTCCAGGAAGTCAAGTGGCTTGACATGAACCATTCAATAACAAACTTCAGTGCAATTAACTCCTTTTACCATACAATTTACCATACAATATCTCATTCAGTTTGGAGTACGGAATTAATGCCAACTCCCTCCAAAATTAATTCTGGCCCGTATACAATAGTACTTGTACCAGGAACCCACTACTCTAGCTATGTATCAATTGAAACTATTTCCAATACACAATTGCCTTGGCCAAGGACTTTTTGAGTAGTAATTCCTACAAGTGGCCGTGAGATATTCGCCCCTACTATTAGGAGTGGTGAATCCTTTATTGACCCTCTCAACTACTTTCGTTTACCTCACAATGTACCCAATATCCATCCCATAGGCGGCCCTCGATTGAGCTCCGGAGATTGGAATTAAAGTACAAAGCTCAGCAAACAAAATATTTTAGAGATCTCAAGTTTAAGGATACTTGCACGTTTGCTATATTTAGATTATATCACTTGCACTAAATAGTTATCCATATGATTATCTCAAAACTAGGTCATCCAATAAACTTATTCCATTAACAAGCATCCATGTGTTAACTTTGAGTATCTCAATACTCACGATTATGAGAAACACCGCCTGATCAAATCAGAAAGTCTAACACATGCTAGTCTTAACGCATTAATGATGTCCTGTTTTATTAATACTATGACTAGGGACTATTTAAGTACTGATACCATCCAGTGTAGTAGGAATCTTATATCATAATCTCTATCATGATTTCCTTAACACAGTGTTGTACTAGGGACTTTATCGAATAGTTATATTACTTAAAGTAAACAAAAAGAAACTGTAAGATAAATAATGCTTTTTATTAAAATAAAATGTGTCATATACAATGTACAAATGATTACCTCTAGGGCACAACACTAACAAACTCCCACTTGCACTAGAGCCAATCATTCATGTATCTAATACCGAATGACTCAACATGAGAATCATATTTCTTTTGGAATAGTGATTTCGTAAGCAGGTTAGCTATGTTCTCATCCGTGGGAACTCTCTCTATCTTTACATCATTCCTATCTATGATCTCCTGGATCAGATGATAGCGTCGCAGTACGTGTTTGGATCGTTGGTGAGACCGTGGCTCCTTTGCTTGTGGAATGGCTCCGTTGTTGTCACAATACAAGGTTATTAGACCAACAACACTAGGAACCATACCCAATTCCATCACGAACTTCTTGATCCAAATAGCCTCCTTAGCTGCTTCAGAAGCAGCGATGTACTCAACTTCTTTCGTAGAGTCGGCAATAGTCTCTTGTTTGAAACTTTTCCAACTTATTGCCTCTCCATACAATGTAAACACATAGTCGGATTGTGATTTGAAATCATCTTTGTCAGATTGAAAACTGGCATCAGTATACCCATTTATTTTCAAATCACCTTTTCTATATACTAAGAACATATCCTTAATCCTTCGTAAGTACTTAAGAATATTCTTTACAGCCGCCCAATAACCCTCACCAGGGTCGGATTGGTATCTGCTCGTCAAACTGAGAGCATAAGATACACCGTGCCTAGTACATATCATTGCATACATAATAGATCCAATTGTCGAGGCATATGAAATCTTACTCATGTGATCCCCTTCGACTTGTGTCTTGGGAGACATCAACTTTGAAAGGCTTACACTATGTGACATGGGCAAGAATCCCTTTTTGGATTGATCCATGCTAAATCTCTTTAGCACTTTATCTATGTATATAGACTGTGAAAGACCAAGCAACCTTTTGGACCTATCTCTATAGATCCTTATTCTAAGAATATAGGTTGCTTTTCCATGATCTTTCATGGAGAATTGTTTGGACAACCAAATTTTAACCGTTTGCAAGACTGGTATATTGTTTCCTATTAGTAATATGTCATCTACATAAAGTAGTAAGAAAATGATTGCACTCCCATTAACCTTTTTATATACACAAGGCTCATCCAAGTTTTGAATGAAACAAAACTCTTTGATTGTTTCATCAAAATGGATATTCCAACTCCTAGAAGCTTGCTTAAGTCCATAAATGGACCTTTGCAGCTTGCACACCTTTGTGCCATCACTGGATGTAAAACCCTTAAGTTGTGTCATATACACTTCCTTAGTCAGATTTCCATTTAGGAAGGTTGTTTTCACATCCATTTGCCAAATCTCATAATCATAATAAGCAGTAATGGCTAGGAGCATCTTGATGGATTTCAACATGGCTACTGGCGAGAAGGTTTCATCATAGTCAATACCATATTCTTGACGATAACCCTTCACCACTAGTCGTGCTTTATAGGTAACTAAGTTACCATCTATGTCCATTTTCTTCTTGAAAACCCACTTGCACCCAATAGGTTTAATTCCTTTGGGTGGATCAACCAAAGTCCATACTTGGTTGTCGTACATGGAATCCATCTCTGACTTCATGGCCTCAAGCCATTTGCCAGATTATGAACTATTCAGAATATCTTTGTAAGTAGTAGGCTCATCTTCATCTATGAGCAATACATCATTGTGATCACTAATGAGAAATCCATATCTCTCAGGTGCCACACGTATCCTACTAGATCTATGAGGTTCTTGTGTATTAGAAGGTTCATCTATTCTCTCAATAGATATGGGGTTAGACGGTTGATCCTCATTTATTTGATCTTCATGAACTTTACTAAGTTCAATCTTACTCCCACTGTCCCCTTTGAGCATGTGCTCCTTCTCTAAGAAGATAGCATGCTTCGAAACAAACAAATTGTTTTCGGATGGTAGATAGAAGTAATATCCGAAAGATTCTTTCGGATATCCCACAAACAAACACTTGTCAGACTTACTATCAAGTTTGTCCAACTGTGGCATTTTAACAAAGGCAGGACAATCTTATACTCGCAAGTGAGATAACTTTGGTCTCTTACCCAAGAACATCTCAAATAGGGTAGTATCAGCCGATTTTGTCGGAACTCTGTTTAGTATATAAATAGAAATCTCTACTGCATACCCCCAAAACGATTTTGGTAGGTCTACAGAAGCCATCATGATCCGTACAATGGCTAGAAAGGTTCAATTCCTTCTCTCAGATACACCGTTATGTTGAGGTGTATGTGGCGGAGTCTATTGAGATAATATCCCATTATCTCTAAGATAACTCAGAAACTCTTGGCTCAAGTATTCTCCTCCTCGATCAGATCTTGGAGTCTTAATACTTTTGCTAAGTTGTTTCTCTATTTCATTCTTGAAGTCTTTGAACCTTTCAAAGGCCTCATATTTGTATTTCATTAAATACAAATACCCGTATCATGAGAAATCATCGATAAAGGTTATGAAATAGTTATAACCTCCTCTTGCTTGGATTGACATTGGGCCACATACATCAGAATGTATGAGTTCTAATAACTCCTTCGCCCGTCCTCCTTTTCCTAGAAAATGAGTTCTAGTCATTTTACCTAGTAAATAAGACTCGCATGTGCCATATGATTCATAATCAAATGACCCTAAGTCATCAAGCTTGTGTAACTTAGAAACATGATTTTCGTTTACATGGCCCAAACGACAATGCCATAAGTAAGAGGTGTTAGAGTTATCTATTTTAGGTTTCTTATTGTTTATATTGAGAATTGGATTGTCCAACTCTAGAACCTATAAACCATTAACTAAAATTGTTGAACCATAATGAATATCATTCAATGAAAAAGAACAACATTTATTCTTAAATATTTATTGAAATCCACATAAGTCTAAACACGCAACTGAGATAATGTTTTTCATGAAAACTGGTACATAATAACAGTTTTCCAGTTCTAGAATCAATCCCAAAGGCAGGTTCAGCTCGTATGTCCCCATAACAAGTGTAGCAACATTTGCCCCATTTGCAGTACGTAGGTCTACGTCGCCTTTCTCTAGCCTTCTACTGCTCTTTAGTCCCTGCAAGTTATTGCACAAATGAGATCCACATCCGATATCTAATACCCATATCTCATTTCTAAAGGTAATATTTATCTCAATCATAAACATACCTGGAGAAGAAGAAGAAGTGCTTGTAAGATTCTCCTTCTGCTTCTCGTCCTTGATGGTCTTCAAGTAGGCTTTGCAGTTGCACCTCCAGTGGCCCATCTTCCCACAATGATGGCATGGGCCCTTGGTAGCTACATCCTTCTTGTTCACACCACCTTTGGGCTTCATGGCATCCTTCTTCTTCTTCTTTTGAACTTTTTTCTTAGAAGAGGAAGATTCTACCATTAAAACTGCATTGGAATCCTTCTTCATGGAGGACTCCGTAGTTTTGAGAAGATTGATCAATTCAAGAATGGTGGACTCAATCTTGTTCATCTGATAGTTAATCACAAACTGTGAGAAACTATTAGGCAAAGATCCATTGCAAACCCGAGAGATCCAAGCTTTTCTATTAGGCCCAGTATCTTCAGCCCATGAGTAGCCATAGAAGAACCCTTTGCCATTTTGCAATGAAATAGTTGCTTTGAGATTTCATATCTCTCAGTTCTAGCTTGGGCATCAAACAGCTCTCGAAGATGTAAAATGATCGATTGAGCATCCATATGCTCGTGCTGTTTTTGCAACTTAGGAGTCATGGATGCCAGCATACTATTTGATGTTGTATCACTATCCTCCTTGTGCCTCTTGTGGATATCATGCTCATCAGCATGAGCATCTTAGGCTGGTGGTGGTGGAATAGGAGAATCTAGCACATATAGCAACTTTTTCGATTTGAGAACGATTCTCAAATTTCTATATCAGTCGAAGTAGTTTGATTCGGTTAACTTGTTAGTTTCCAAAATGCTACATAAGTTCAAGTTCATTGACATGATGCAAGTGACCTAGATGTAAACATAAAGAACATTAGCCACTTGTATATGCACATGAAATGCAAATAATTAGGACTTTAATTAAACGCGTTTTTACTCCACTATTTTACTCAAACTAATAGCCCCCACTATTGATTTGGAAAGTCCGTTGGAAGCTTTCCTAGTGGGCCGGTATCCAAATTCCTCAAAAATAACCTTGGGTTTGCCTAACAAGCCATCCTTAAGTTCATTGGTAGGTATCCAATACCAATTATATCGTATGTAACTACCGAATCATTGGGTGATTAACAACTTTTAATCTTAAAGCCTTTTGAGCTACCCCAACTTTTCCTCTAAATTTCTTTATGCTTGAGTTTGTCCAACCAGGATAAAGAATTTAGTTAAACCCGACCCATTAATCAGGAATTTAATTCCATAGCTTGAACATGCCCAATGTCAAGTAGGCTTAGGTTTGCCCAACAACTTGGTCTCGAAAAAGGACTCTCGTTCTTACTATATTAACGGAAGGAATTATGTTTAATATTAATTAAGGGATTTGTTCCTTTTAGTGATATCGTTGAATGACATGTATAATAATCAATAAATCACATAATTGATAATCATGGTAATAAAGCGATTATGTGGTATGGTTATGGACTTTTCCTAAATTAATTTCTTTGAGCCATAAAAGAAATTAATATAGTTAACCCTATATGTTCATACATGATTTAAGTAGAAGGTCTTACCTCCTCGCCTTGTTTTGGTTGCCATCTCCAGAATAAAATAATTATACTCATATCTAACCTATGTAAACTAATTACATAATTTCCTAAAGAGAGAAAACCTCGAGTTACATTTGAGGAGAGTTAGATGAGAAGAGAATTACATAAGAATTCTAGAGAAGGCAGGACACGCAGGCCCTATTTCATAAAAACCAAAACTATAAAATGCATGAACAAATATAATTGGTTTTAGTCCATGACCATCCACCATGCCATTGACTATGCTTAAACAAAATAAACATATACTTTTATTATTCCAAAATCACTATTTTTGAAAAAATAAAACAAATTCTAAAATCACCATTTTAGAGAATACATCAATTTTAGATTTTCAAAATCATTATTTTGAAGAACAAAATTGATTGTCTCAAAACTAATTTTGAGAAAATACTTTTGGGTCCCGTCTCTCATCAAATGAGGTTTTTCCCTTTCAAAATTCAGTTACAGAAATTTTTTTTTTTTTTTTGAAATACTAGAGGTTGCAAACAGAGCAGAACCCGCGCCGGTTTGGAAGCCAGAGCCGGCACTGGCTCTGTTCTAGTTTCCAAAAATTTTTATCTTCCAAAAATGATTTTCGGACATCGCGAACAGAATGGAACCGGCACCAGCTTGGAGTCCGGAGCCGGCGCTGCCTATGTTCTGCAACAATGGTGGCGATTTTCAAAAAATTTCAGAAACAATTTCTGGTGCTTTCTTCTTCTGCAAATTTTCAGTGAGAACAATTCTCAACAGTATTTTCTATTTTGAAGCTCTAAACAACAACCAATTTGTTAGTTTAAACAAAATCAAAACGGAAAATTAAGATGAAATGGAGGGCAACATCCATGTTGCAAGAAAACGTTTTCCTGCAGAAATTTTCAGCACCAAAGAAAGCATCTTTTCGAAATACCCTGTGACTTTTACACAATCATATTATGCTACGGACCCAACACATAAAGATCAAAACGATTTCGACTTGAGTGAAAATGATTTTCACAGCAAACAAAGACAAACACGAAAACAGTTTTTCATGCTAAAATAATGTCCGTAGACCACACATAGCATGGCTCTGATACCACTGTTGGGCATCTCAGGCTCGTATCCCATACGACGCGACGGAAAATAAATCAAGATACCCTCCCAGAACTCTTCTATGTGTGGAAAACAAGACATAACGACAAAAAGGCAACAACTTTTACCTTTGGGTGATCATGCGAAGAACAAAATTTTCTTCTTCAAGTCAAGGCGCGATCCAGCAATCCTCGTAATCAACCTCCACGTGAGTTGAACGTCTACCCACTATAATCATAGTGTGTGATTATCTCTAATTGTAATCTACACAGAGGAATAATCAAGCACGTAGCTTTCTGTGCTAGCAGAAATTCTAAGTGGCGGCTAGGGTTCCTCCTCAAGATCAAATCGAGAGAGAAGAAGAAGAAGAAGAAGGTTTAGGTGGCTGCTGTTTTTCTCACATGAATCACCCTTAGGGTTTTTCGGTTATATCATCATAAAACCGAAAAAATCACTGAAAATTTGGAATTCTAAAACAATTAGAGTTCCCTAATTGTAATTGGAAATATCAAGTTCTCACAATTACAACTTGTACCACAAATTATAACTAATTATAATTTATCCACAACAACTTCTCTTTCTCTCAATTAACCCCACAATGTTATCAAATAATATCTTGAGTATATAATTCTCTATTGTGTGTGACCTATTAGGTTTCCCAATTAATTGGTAGAGAATATGAATTAATCCAAACGTCTTTGGGATTAATAATCCCTAATTAATTAAAATTAATCCTATTAATTCTAATCAGGATTGGTTTATTAATTCATCAATTAATAAACCCATATTCCCAAATCATGAGCAGTATCTAGCAACACATCATGACCACCCAAGAGTCCAGGAAGTCAAGTGGCTTGACATAAACCCTTTAATAACACACTTCAGTGCAATTAACTGCTTTCACCATACAATATCTCATTCGGTTTGGAGTACGAAATTAGTGCCAACTCCTTCTAGAATTAATTCTAGCCTAAATATAATAATACTTATACCAGGAACCCACTACTCTAGATGTGTATCAATTAGAACTGTTTCCAATACACAATTGCCTTGTCCAACGACTTTTCGAGTAGTAATTCCTACAAGTGGCCGTGAGATATTTGCTCCTACTATTAGGAGTGGTGAATCCTTTATTGACCCTTTCAACTACTTTCGTTTACCTCACAATGTACCCAATATCCATCCCATAGGCGGCTCTCGATCGAGCTCTGGAGATTAGAATCAAAGTACAAAGCTTAGCAAACAAAGTACCTTGGAGATCTCAAGTCTAAGGATACTTGCACGTTTGCTATATTAAAATTGTATCATTGGCACTAAATAGTTACTCATATGATTATCTCAAAGCTAGGTCATCTAATGAACTTGTTCCATTAACAAGCATCCATGTATTAACTTTGAGTATCTCAATACTTACAGTTATGAGAACCACCGCCTAATCAAATCAGGAAGTCTAACACATGCTAGTCTTAACGCATTAATGATGTCCTGTCTCATTAATACTATGACTAGGGATTATTTAAATACTAACACCATCCAGTGTAGTAGGAATCTCATATCATGATCTCTATCATGATTTTCTTAACACAGTATTGTACTAGCGACTTTATCGAACAGTTATATTACTTAAAGTAAACAAAAAGAAACTGTAAGATAAATAATGCCTTTTATTAAAATAAAATGTGTCATATACAATATACAAGTGATTGCCTCTAGGGCACAACACTAATACGACGATGTTAGAAGTTTCATTGCATTGATTTCGTATTTGTCTAATCTTAATGGACTTGAGCGACGAAATTAAGATTATAGGACTAAGTAATCAAAAATTAGTTAATTTCACCTCGAGTGAAGGGTTATTAACTAATTTCATACTTATAAGGAATTGAGCTTCATGCATGTTTTGGTTATGTTAGCTTGATTGGCAAATCTGTTAATATTAATCAAAAGATAGTAATTCCATGAATTGGAAAACGAAGTGGAATTTGTCTAAGTAGATTCATGACTTGGGAAACAATTGAATTTTACTTTATATTCCTTCGTGATGCCAAGATGATAATCAATTGAGAGAATTGCTAGTTGGTTCATTATTATATTTTCTAGGATACTTGTCTAAATTACATAATCCTACATCATTAAGTTATATATATTTCTTTATTTTTCTTTTTATTCTTTTCTCACTTTTTGGGTCGGTTAAACAATGAATGACAAGTGATTAGTGTGTATTTATTCCATTGAGGATCAATACTCATTAATTCCCTATACTATGCTTGCGATGAGTATACTTGTTCGTATGTATATTTTGGGATTAATGTTTTAATTAAAAATTAACTAAATATTGGATTTAAATTTGATAATTTTTGTACATCCAAAATTTACACATCACTCCCTCAAACTCTCTCTCTCTCTAACCCTATTAGATTATTTTCACCATTCCTTCCTTACATCCTACCTCGAGCTCCTCTTGAAAGAGCTTGTTGGAATCCATCAATAGAATGTTCGTCCCACTCTTCACTATGTTGGGCAAATAATGGAGGAGTATGGACATAGAAAATACCAAGAGTTTTGTGATTTGATTGAGTTGATGGGTGGAGTTAGTGAAATACAGTTCCACTGCTTATATTGATTGAGTTCATCGACACAGGGACGGCACATTGAGCAAGAAGATGTTCAAGATATCTTCTTTTATATTTTTCTTAATTCATATTATACTATGTTCAAGATGTCATTGTACTATTTTTTGAAGATAAACTAGTGTCTGCAGGCTAATTTTCCTTCTTTTCGGAAGTGAATTTTCTACCATTCTGACAGCGCTTAAGGCTTCTATGTCTCCCTCATACTTTGTATTCTTATTTATTTTGTTTTATTTTTGGAAGGAAGTAAGGAACACCGCATAGATTTAGCAATGTCTGCCAAAATGGCTGACAGACAAGATCACGAGGCTAATTGGCAAAGCCTAAGGCATATCGAGCAAGAAGGTGCACTGATTTGAGAGATTACCACATATACGGAAGCAAGATTATATAAAAAAAAAAAAAAAACAAATCCGAGAAAGAAATTCTGACCTATCCTCTAATGCATGTTCAAGTGTTTCTGGAATGGTAACAGAGAGCACCAAAGGCAACATCAAACAATCCTTTTGACTCTCCAAAGGCTACATCTTCGTTCACTTACATAGGATCAGTAGATAGTGAAAATAAGTAAATAGTGTTTTTTTTTTTTTTAAGAACAGTTGAATGGGGGATGGGGCCTAATCTCCCACAAAACAGGTGGTGTCACGGGAAAAAAAAAAAGTACTTTAATTGATAATATATTTGTCATTTTGAATGGGTGTATAGACCATTAACGCAGTACTGCCTAACAGGTGTCTATGATTAATGGGACCCTAAGTAATCTCATTTTTGTGAGATTATCATCATTTTTTATTGTTCAATAGTTATGAATCAAACTTAAATATTTTATAAAGCTTCCAAATTTCAATGCAAAGGCATAAAATATCGGTACGGACGGTATCATTTAATTGCCGAAAAATAGTACATTCGTTAAGTTTACTGCTAACAGAAGGGAAAAGCATGTCGTTATTGTTTTTCCTCTAGTGAAGCTGCCAAATCTTACATATAAAAACCGATTCCTTTTTCCTATCACTATCTTATTTGAATACTAATGATGCCATTTAAAGTAGCCACTTTACTGGCATGATTAAGCTTATCATGGAAAATGGATATGAGCAATTGGGACATATCATCTCTTCTTTATTGTATTTTTTTTTTTTTCTTTTCTGAAGAATTCTTTACGGTCGCGTATCATTCTTCGGTTATTCCTTCTATTAAAAAGACGCCAAAGTAAAAAAAAAAAAAAAGAAAAAGAATAAATAGAGGCGACGTATTGCTTATTCCACAATACGCTTTTTTAGTGCTTTCGGCATGCATTGTCATATGTGAGCATCCCACAAAGACGAAGGGTTCATGAAAACATTATCCTTATGCTGATATTTTCTGTTTTTTTAAGGTCTTCCATAGACTTTTGAATTTGAATTTCTTGTTAATATATTTTGCACATTTCAGCACCGGTTATACATGTTTTGATTCTAAGTTGCATCTGGGTGGGGGGAAGATGGTGGCTGGAAGGAGGCAAATCTACCTGCTTACATTCTCAAATAGAGAACTGATTTCCTATGTATTGAGTTAGTGTAAATCATTTTAGATAATTCAATGAGGAAAGGATGTTATCATTTTAGTGGGGACACAAAACCCTTCGATAACTTCATCTTTGGAACAAACATTTGCAGTATTTTAAAAGCTGCAAGTAGAAAACATGAGTTACATGCAACTTCAATGCTGTGATTTGGCATTTGAGTTAGGTAAACTTCATCTTTGTAGTTAGCAAGTTCAGTATTTTAAAAGCTGCAAATAGCAAACATATGGTACGTGTAACTCCACTGCATTGAATTTGACGATGCAAAAATAAAGGCACAAACAACTCTATTGCAATTATTTGTGTCAAGAAAGATGTTGCAGTGTTAATTACGTATTCTGAACAGTGACTTCTATAGACAGCAATGAGATATTAAATAAGACAGCAATAAAAAGAGTGGAACAACGACCGAAACAATTTACTACGTCGAACAAGGGATAAAAAAGTTTCTTCAGCACAAAATTAGAAGGTAATACATATTAACAACTCTTCAAAGAAAATAATCACACACAAAATTTGAAATGAACAAATAGTGTGGACGTATAGTAAAACAAAACCAATCGAATCTAAAACGTAGATAAAAAATAAGGTGGAAATCAAAGAAGACATTTGTGCAATCTAACTAAAACCTTGTTTGATAAAACTTTAATATTTAAGAAATGAATTTTGAAATTTGAAGTATAAAGTTTGAATTCTAATATTTATAATTTAAGTATAATTTTATTTAATTACAATTTGGATTAAATAAAAACAACTATAAATTCTTATCAATGTTTTAATAAAACAACATCATTTTGAAAGTATGCACATAATCGAATATATATAAATGGCAAAGCATTTTCTCTTTAGCCTCAAATCCGTCAAATGGAAAATAATTGTCCGGGGAGAAGCTCTCTACTATACGATTAGTGGCAGTAGCTAATTAAGTCATGTGAAGGCATCGAAATCGTGCATTAGCTTTTAATCCTGACATCCAGATGCCATGCCTTACAAGGACATTTCATCAGTCGTGTAGGATTCCCACTTGCTCAAAGTGGAGAAGCAACTAAATACATAAAGCCTTTAGATCTTGCACATTTCTTTGCCATTTGATTGTGTTCATCATTTTTATTGTTCGGTGCTCTCAGCAATTTGAATAGACATTTTGTTCGTATCCGCTTATTGAATTTTAGCTAAGGCTATAATGCGCCCTTGGGCGGCTTGTTGATAATAATAAAAAAAATAAAAAACTAAGGCTGCTTTGCTGCATGTAATCAATGGATTCCAGCACGATAACTTGTGTTCGCACGATTTTTACAGAACCTGGCTACATTTACAGGCTATTTTTTATATTCTTCAGCACCAAAACAAAAAAAGAATTTACGCCGGTCACTGACATTGTGGTGCGTAAAGGAGACCATGCAGGCAACTTTTCTTGACATCTGAATTGCTTGGGTCGACCACTTGATAGGCGTAAAAGAAAGCAAACCACAATTTTATTTTTTATTTTTTCTCCTCCTAGTGAGAAACAATCACAGTTCTTGAACACTCGGATGAAGAGATCAACGTTCTCGCTTACAGGATGACAATACAATGCCGAATGTGTATCCATCAAAGCAGTAGTTCTTATAAAGTAGGAAATGTATAATTTTGAAAGGCTGTCGGTTTTGATGAAACACGTTAACTACGCGTTTGTTACGCTATAATAGAACTTTTTTTTTTTTTTTGGTCAATCAAGATGGGTTAACTGAAAAAGTGAAGAATGCTGTTTTTATTCTTTCTTCAGAAAGTGCTCCACGTCTAGATGGTTATATTAGGAAGCTTTTCACGATTTGTTGGAGTACCATACATAGTGATGGTATCCAAGCTATTCAAGATTTTTTTGCATGTGTGCCAATGCCACATAGTTTTTTCGCTACACCATTTTTTGAAAGATAAAGTCATTCGTGCCTGGGTAGGGGTTTGACGGACCCCTACTATTTATTAACAATCATAAAAATTACAAGAATAGGAACAAAAAATGGAACCTCCGGTCAATTTGTACAAAGTCTAGAGTTGGGACTCTCTACCCATTTAGAAAACACATGCCTCTAGTATGCTGTGGTACAGATGAAAATGAATGGAAAACATTGTTTACATTATTCATAATCAAATAGTTGAAGCCAATATTTTATTTTTGTTAACGTAGAACACTACAAGAAAATAGTGAATCTGTCACAAACTTTTACCACAAAATTTTTTTCATGATAATCAGCGATGGATTTTACGACAGAATAGCAAAATACAAGTAACTTGTGAGGGAAAAAATACCATAACAAATCCGTGACTAATTACCCTAGAATTGCGATGTAAATAGTAGCAAGTAGCGATGAAAACATATTCCATCGCAAATCGGTAGCAAAAAAAGGCACCAAAAAATTATGTCAAACATTAGCCACCGATTTGTGATGGAAACATTTTCGTGGTAAAATTATGCCAAACATTAGCTATGGATTTGTCACGGAATCACAAATTTGTCACTAATTTCGTGACAATTCTGTGGCAGATTGTCAAGGTTTTGCAACGGCAATTTTTTTCCCTTTTTTTGTTCTAATTTATAAATTATATTAGTTTGTATTAATTTTTGTTCCATACCTTTTAAATAATAACGACGAAATATTTTATATGCATCTTGATTTATTTATTTTCTAATGCGTTCATTCTTGAAATGGAATTGAAAATAA